>OX451217.1:1741981-2474054 GCA_949628195.1 Phasia obesa
CCGTCTGTCCGTGTTAGTGTGGTAATGTCATTTGCCAAGGCATCAGAAGAGATACAAAAAATTTAAGCACACCAATCTGTCAGGCATAGTTTCGAAAATTTTGGTATTGCAATTCAGCAACATCGGATCATTCCTTTGGAGGCTACGGGCCAAAAACCACGCCCACCTATATTTTTTTTACGTTTTTTTTACGTTTTTTTTTAATTTTTTTCGGCTTTAATGATTCTGTTTTGCCTTTTTTTGTCAAATAAATATTAGAGTGTGACAGGTAGATCGCAAGGAGTGCATACAGATCTCGGGGGATCAATAACCCCCTGCGAGGGGCGATTTTTGTTTGTTTTTAGATTGGTAGGGTTTTTCTGCTTTGATTTGTATTAGAGACCTTAATAGAAAGCAATACGCATAGAGGTAGCCAATGGACCCACAGGGTACCCACTGACAAATAGGAGCAGTTAAAAGGGCCCCCCATGTGTCAATATGATGAATTTTTTTTTTTGTAAGGATTTCTTTTTGCTTTAGTCTGACCATTCTAACTCAATAGATTGGAGAAAGGTCCAAAATTTAACAAAAAAATTTCAATCAAATTTTTAAAAAAAAAATTTTTTAAAAATTTTTAAAAAAAAATTTTTTTAATTTTTTTCAAAAATATTTACAAAAAAATTTACAAAGCATTTTCAAAAGATATTTTACAGAAAAATATTAGAAAAAAAATTTTTTTAAAAAATTTTCCAAAAAATTTTCGAATAAAATTTTACAAAAAATTTTTAAAAAAATATTTTTACAAAAAATTTTTACACACAATTTTCGAAAAATTAAAACAAAAATTTCAATATTTCTTTGAAAATGAAAATCATGACTGTAACATAACATATATTTAATATTAAGAATATACATATGTATGTATGTGTGTATATAGAGTAACATATTTTTTTAAATGCGTTTGATTTTTTATACCCTTCACCACAGGTGGAAAGGGTATATATAAGTTTGTCATTCCGTGTGTAATTTCTACAATATTCATTTCCGACCCCATAAAGTATATATATTCTGGATCCTTATACATAGAGAAGTTGATTAAGCGATGTCCGTCTGTCCGTCTGTCCGTCTGTCCGTCTGTCCGTCTGTCCGTCTGTCCGTGTTAGTGTGGTAATGTCATTTGCCAAGGCATCAGAAGAGATACAAAAAATTTAAGCACACCAATCTGTCAGGCATAGTTTCGAAAATTTTGGTATTGCAATTCAGCAACATCGGATCATTCCTTTGGAGGCTACGGGCCAAAAACCACGCCCACCTATATTTTTTTTACGTTTTTTTTACGTTTTTTTTTAATTTTTTTCGGCTTTAATGATTCTGTTTTGCCTTTTTTTGTCAAATAAATATTAGAGTGTGACAGGTAGATCGCAAGGAGTGCATACAGATCTCGGGGGATCAATAACCCCCTGCGAGGGGCGATTTTTGTTTGTTTTTAGATTGGTAGGGTTTTTCTGCTTTGATTTGTATTAGAGACCTTAATAGAAAGCAATACGCATAGAGGTAGCCAATGGACCCACAGGGTACCCACTGACAAATAGGAGCAGTTAAAAGGGCCCCCCATGTGTCAATATGATGAATTTTTTTTTTTGTAAGGATTTCTTTTTGCTTTAGTCTGACCATTCTAACTCAATAGATTGGAGAAAGGTCCAAAATTTAACAAAAAAATTTCAATCAAATTTTTAAAAAAAAAATTTTTTAAAAATTTTTAAAAAAAAATTTTTTTAATTTTTTTCAAAAATATTTACAAAAAAATTTACAAAGCATTTTCAAAAGATATTTTACAGAAAAATATTAGAAAAAAAATTTTTTTAAAAAATTTTCCAAAAAATTTTCGAATAAAATTTTACAAAAAATTTTTAAAAAAATATTTTTACAAAAAATTTTTACACACAATTTTCGAAAAATTAAAACAAAAATTTCAATATTTCTTTGAAAATGAAAATCATGACTGTAACATAACATATATTTAATATTAAGAATATACATATGTATGTATGTGTGTATATAGAGTAACATATTTTTATACCCTTCACCACAGGTGGAAAGGGTATATATAAGTTTGTCATTCCGTGTGTAATTTCTACAATATTCATTTCCGACCCCATAAAGTATATATATTCTGGATCCTTATACATAGAGAAGTTGATTAAGCGATGTCCGTCTGTCCGTCTGTCCGTCTGTCCGTCTGTCCGTCTGTCCGTCTGTCCGTCTGTCCGTGTTAGTGTGGTAATGTCATTTGCCAAGGCATCAGAAGAGATACAAAAAATTTAAGCACACCAATCTGTCAGGCATAGTTTCGAAAATTTTGGTATTGCAATTCAGCAACATCGGATCATTCCTTTGGAGGCTACGGGCCAAAAACCACGCCCACCTATATTTTTTTTACGTTTTTTTTACGTTTTTTTTTAATTTTTTTCGGCTTTAATGATTCTGTTTTGCCTTTTTTTGTCAAATAAATATTAGAGTGTGACAGGTAGATCGCAAGGAGTGCATACAGATCTCGGGGGATCAATAACCCCCTGCGAGGGGCGATTTTTGTTTGTTTTTAGATTGGTAGGGTTTTTCTGCTTTGATTTGTATTAGAGACCTTAATAGAAAGCAATACGCATAGAGGTAGCCAATGGACCCACAGGGTACCCACTGACAAATAGGAGCAGTTAAAAGGGCCCCCCATGTGTCAATATGATGAATTTTTTTTTTTGTAAGGATTTCTTTTTGCTTTAGTCTGACCATTCTAACTCAATAGATTGGAGAAAGGTCCAAAATTTAACAAAAAAATTTCAATCAAATTTTTAAAAAAAAAATTTTTTAAAAATTTTTAAAAAAAAATTTTTTTAATTTTTTTCAAAAATATTTACAAAAAAATTTACAAAGCATTTTCAAAAGATATTTTACAGAAAAATATTAGAAAAAAAATTTTTTTAAAAAATTTTCCAAAAAATTTTCGAATAAAATTTTACAAAAAATTTTTAAAAAAATATTTTTACAAAAAATTTTTACACACAATTTTCGAAAAATTAAAACAAAAATTTCAATATTTCTTTGAAAATGAAAATCATGACTGTAACATAACATATATTTAATATTAAGAATATACATATGTATGTATGTGTGTATATAGAGTAACATATTTTTATACCCTTCACCACAGGTGGAAAGGGTATATATAAGTTTGTCATTCCGTGTGTAATTTCTACAATATTCATTTCCGACCCCATAAAGTATATATATTCTGGATCCTTATACATAGAGAAGTTGATTAAGCGATGTCCGTCTGTCCGTCTGTCCGTCTGTCCGTCTGTCCGTCTGTCCGTCTGTCCGTCTGTCCGTGTTAGTGTGGTAATGTCATTTGCCAAGGCATCAGAAGAGATACAAAAAATTTAAGCACACCAATCTGTCAGGCATAGTTTCGAAAATTTTGGTATTGCAATTCAGCAACATCGGATCATTCCTTTGGAGGCTACGGGCCAAAAACCACGCCCACCTATATTTTTTTTACGTTTTTTTTACGTTTTTTTTTAATTTTTTTCGGCTTTAATGATTCTGTTTTGCCTTTTTTTGTCAAATAAATATTAGAGTGTGACAGGTAGATCGCAAGGAGTGCATACAGATCTCGGGGGATCAATAACCCCCTGCGAGGGGCGATTTTTGTTTGTTTTTAGATTGGTAGGGTTTTTCTGCTTTGATTTGTATTAGAGACCTTAATAGAAAGCAATACGCATAGAGGTAGCCAATGGACCCACAGGGTACCCACTGACAAATAGGAGCAGTTAAAAGGGCCCCCCATGTGTCAATATGATGAATTTTTTTTTTTGTAAGGATTTCTTTTTGCTTTAGTCTGACCATTCTAACTCAATAGATTGGAGAAAGGTCCAAAATTTAACAAAAAAATTTCAATCAAATTTTTAAAAAAAAAATTTTTTAAAAATTTTTAAAAAAAAATTTTTTTAATTTTTTTCAAAAATATTTACAAAAAAATTTACAAAGCATTTTCAAAAGATATTTTACAGAAAAATATTAGAAAAAAAATTTTTTTAAAAAATTTTCCAAAAAATTTTCGAATAAAATTTTACAAAAAATTTTTAAAAAAATATTTTTACAAAAAATTTTTACACACAATTTTCGAAAAATTAAAACAAAAATTTCAATATTTCTTTGAAAATGAAAATCATGACTGTAACATAACATATATTTAATATTAAGAATATACATATGTATGTATGTGTGTATATAGAGTAACATATTTTTTTAAATGCGTTTGATTTTTTATACCCTTCACCACAGGTGGAAAGGGTATATATAAGTTTGTCATTCCGTGTGTAATTTCTACAATATTCATTTCCGACCCCATAAAGTATATATATTCTGGATCCTTATACATAGAGAAGTTGATTAAGCGATGTCCGTCTGTCCGTCTGTCCGTCTGTCCGTCTGTCCGTCTGTCCGTGTTAGTGTGGTAATGTCATTTGCCAAGGCATCAGAAGAGATACAAAAAATTTAAGCACACCAATCTGTCAGGCATAGTTTCGAAAATTTTGGTATTGCAATTCAGCAACATCGGATCATTCCTTTGGAGGCTACGGGCCAAAAACCACGCCCACCTATATTTTTTTTACGTTTTTTTTACGTTTTTTTTTAATTTTTTTCGGCTTTAATGATTCTGTTTTGCCTTTTTTTGTCAAATAAATATTAGAGTGTGACAGGTAGATCGCAAGGAGTGCATACAGATCTCGGGGGATCAATAACCCCCTGCGAGGGGCGATTTTTGTTTGTTTTTAGATTGGTAGGGTTTTTCTGCTTTGATTTGTATTAGAGACCTTAATAGAAAGCAATACGCATAGAGGTAGCCAATGGACCCACAGGGTACCCACTGACAAATAGGAGCAGTTAAAAGGGCCCCCCATGTGTCAATATGATGAATTTTTTTTTTTGTAAGGATTTCTTTTTGCTTTAGTCTGACCATTCTAACTCAATAGATTGGAGAAAGGTCCAAAATTTAACAAAAAAATTTCAATCAAATTTTTAAAAAAAAAATTTTTTAAAAATTTTTAAAAAAAAATTTTTTTAATTTTTTTCAAAAATATTTACAAAAAAATTTACAAAGCATTTTCAAAAGATATTTTACAGAAAAATATTAGAAAAAAAATTTTTTTAAAAAATTTTCCAAAAAATTTTCGAATAAAATTTTACAAAAAATTTTTAAAAAAATATTTTTACAAAAAATTTTTACACACAATTTTCGAAAAATTAAAACAAAAATTTCAATATTTCTTTGAAAATGAAAATCATGACTGTAACATAACATATATTTAATATTAAGAATATACATATGTATGTATGTGTGTATATAGAGTAACATATTTTTTTAAATGCGTTTGATTTTTTTTAAATGCGATTGATTTAAAATAGATGAGATCTTTGTTTAAAACCTAGGTGCATTAAACACATAGACATCATCAGGATACCGGGTAAAAACTGCCAAAAATAAAATACACACGTTTATAGGTAAACGTTTTTTTTTTTTTTTGAAGCCAGTATAGCTACATGGCTACACGACCACCGTTGTGGATGTCGTCAACTTAGGCTAATTTCTATTTTATTCAACAAAAGAAAATGTCACAAATTACATTATTATTGTAAATTACAAATTCATATACAAACAAAAAGTTTTGGAGGAGATATTTATAAGTTTTTGAAAAAGTTATTTAATTTTATAAAAGCAAAATAAGTATTTCTACAACAATGTCAGAGTTTACGATGTAGCGTCGGCTTCAATATCATTAAGTAGCTGACAACACGGCGACAATTGTAGCAAACGGAATTTGTTTTCATTTGTCTTCTATTTCTTTAACTCATGAATAATGATTTTTTCTTATACGACTTTATTTAAATAAAGAGTCAACAATATGGATAATGCTGTACATGTCTGTATAAATAAAATCACCGTGGTGAAGGGTATAGAAGATTCGGCATGGCCGAATATAGCACTTTTACTTGTTTTATTATATTTTAATTTCTTTTAACTATAAATTAGAAAAAAATGTCTGTTCCCAATTTCCATTGCTTCTTTTAATTCAAATTAAAGTTAAAGCATTGCACATATAATTATTTGTCTAAGGTAGCGCCATCAAAGAACGTAAAATAAAATTTCGTTTTTATAACATTCTTAAAAAGATTTTAAGTTTATTTAGCTTATCTACTATTTTGCAAAAACCCATCATTGAATATAAATACATATAAATAGGGTTGAAATCGTTGCAGATTCCCTTTAGATCGAAAAGGCCTATTTTCCATTTGTTGCATATGGCGTGCGAGCGTGGAGCCTGGAATTGTGTGCAACAATTAGTAGTAACGAGATCAGATGAAATAAATCTCATTAAGGATGAATTCTACCCCATACACCATGCAGTTTTACATGAACTACGTTTTTTAGAGCTTCTTATACATCATGGAGCAGTAACTACGGTGCGAACATGTACTCAACAATTTACTCTTTTGCACATGGGTACGAAAATTCTTAACAAGAAATACCAAAAATTAAATAATTGTATTCTTTTGTTGTGACAGTCATATTTATTGCGCGAAAGTCGGCAGAAGATACTCTTAACATTCTACGTATATTATTGGAACGTGGCTGTAAAGAGCTTATAAATGAACCCGATGTTTTGGGGAATACACCATTGCATTCTCTGATAGTACGTTATGCTTTAGAAGAAGCCAGGTAGCGTTCAACTATTTTGTATTTGATAATTTTTGTGTTGATGGATTTTAATATTTTTTTAGATACGGTTATGATAAATGGAGTAAATGGGATGTTTTGCATTTGGTACGTTTTCTTTTGCAGCACGGTGCTAAAAATTCTATTAATCAAGCGGGCAATAGTGCATTAGCTTGTGTTTTTCGTCACATTCGTGACATGGAAGTCTGTTTCGAACTTTTGAGTATGTTAATTAAAGAAGACGGTACGTTTATTTTTCTATTACATTCCTATTATTATTATTTGAATATTTAAACTTGCATTTATTAATTTAGGTGATCCAAATATTGTGGGTCGTGATGGTTCCGTGCCCATTATGGTCTTATTGATACCATTGATTAATACAGATACACTACAGCATTATACTCATTCTATGAAGGTAATTGAATTTTATGTATAAAATAAATATGAATAAAAAAAGTACTTTGACAGAAGACATTAGGTTAGAATAAGGTAGCCTCACGATGGACTAGAATTAAGCAGGCAAGAGATACGTACATCATTTCTTTGATGTAGAGATAAGAGATCAGAAAGAAAAATTAAATGAGAAAGAACTAACACTTAGTACTTATAATGATTAACTAACAACATGAATTGTCAATTTCATCAACATAAATTTCTGTGGTACATAGAAAATAACGGTACTCATACTTGTCCATCGGCAAACTACTAAATCTATTATAAGTAAACCGATTGACGCATAATTTTGTTATTAGATCTCCATAAGGAAATCATGATCTATAGCAATTTGTGAAAAGTTAAAGCTGTAAAAACGACAATTTTAAGCAGTAGTTATTAAGTTTTTTTAGTAATGAAAAAAAAAACAAGTACAATAACTGATTTAAATAATATACTAAAAATACTTTTCACATCATCTATATCTTCCTTTTTAGGTTTGCTTCGTAAATTGCATACGAATCTTATTGCAACACGGTGCCAATCCAAACTGTTCGTATCATCACAATTTGACACCATTACAAGTTTTAGTTTTTACTGTTAGTGAAAATTTTACGTTAAGCTGTGACACTCTAAGACGCACAAATTTTGATTTTATCAAAAACATTTTACTCCTGCTACTGCAACATGGTCTAGACTGTAATCAGACATATCAAAATATTCTACAGGCTGTGATGGACATGGTTCGCAATGTTCGGGATTGCCAAGATATGCTGCGAATACACGACTTAACACTGACGCTTATACAATACGGAGCAGATCCAAACATTGTGTTAAGTAGTATGACTACAGGTGGAGCCATATATTCGAATGAAATAGCTAGATTCGGCGATGCCTTAGGATTGACGGGTTCATCAGGCGACAACTCAAACGGTATTGGCAATGGACCTGGGAGTGTCGGTGGAAGCGTAAGTGGAGTTGGAGTTGGGGGTGTGGAAACGGTTGGTGTAACACGCCAATCTTTGGGCGATACAACATTTCGAAATTCGTTTCGTACAAATTCCCGCTATCTATTATTTTACTATATTGTCTTAATTACAAAAAAAGAATTTATACTCAATGATCCCGATTTAAATTTTACACGTATCATACATCTTTTCTACGCTACCATGCAACACGATGCATTATACAATTGCCTTAAATCGTTGCACAACTTTTATATGGCTCAAGTGCCGAGCAAAAAGACCGAACAACTAATTGCTGTCATATCGTCTCTTTATCGAACCCCTCGCAGCCTTAAACAATTATCGCGTCTTGTCGTTTACGCATCTTTGAATAGAAAACTAGCACAAAATATAAATAAACTCAAATTACCCAGTCTAGTCAAAGACTATGTTTTGAATTTTGAGCAGTGACTTAGCAAGCATAAGAAATTGTTCAGTAACAAATAAACAATATCCTAACAACAAAAATAGTAGTGAAATACCTGTAGATACAAATTACTAAGATTAAAGTTTTTCGTACAACATTTTATAAAATAATAATAATAATAATAGCACGAACTAAAAAAGTTTTTATTAGGAAAGCCAGAATCTTTAGAACTGAACAGTTTTTAGGAATAAAAAATTGATCTACTGTTGATTTGGACATTCGCATAAATTTATTAACCGTGTTACATTTTCTTCAACGCCTTGAGTTAAAAAACTAGTCGAAAAGGGACCCATTGAGGAAGTGGTCTGCTTCGATATTTCCCCTACATTAAAATTAAAAAACTAGCATAACACAAGTTTAGGACTAGGACTCTCAAAATAATATTTTTGAAGATAAATCTGACAGCTATATGCATAACAAAATATTGGCATGAAGTCGGCATACAGCATACCGAGTATAATACAGCATACAGCTGTTAACGCTTGCTACGAGCTGCCAAGCATTTGTAACCTTCTAAAAAAACATCCCAAAATATTAATTGTTTTTTGGTTTTTATTTGTATTCGTAACAATTTTATTTTCTATTTTTATTGTTCTTCATCCTTTACAAATTTAATCTTATTTTATAATGGCGGGAAAAATATGCGAATTAAATCCACAAGTTAGTGGACAGACAGAGCAAAATGGGTTATGCATAGACTTACTGCTTAAAAGTAGTTCAGGCTAAATTACATTTTATTTAGCAGCTTTTTGTGAATAGTGAAAACTGAGCTGCTATATTTTAGACATGCATATGACTGTGAGTTAAAGCCTTTTCCCAGAAAAAATATAAACTGTCTGCATTTAAGACTTCAGATTAAATATACATATAAATATGTAACTTATATATGTAAAAGGTAATTTTTTATGAATGTAATTAATAATAAAAAATTAGAGCAAATATTTAAACAAAATATGTGCCATTCTTAACAATTTAAGCACATGTAAATATGTTTAGTCATTTATGTCGTTATAAAGCATTAAAAATAAACTAGGAAATCTTGTTTAGTTTTAAGAATAAAACAGAAAAATGTAAAATATTTCAAGAAAACCTTTAAATGTTTTTAATAGATTAAATACAAATGGAATTAAGACTCAATTTGTTTTTCGAGTACTTATGTCTTTCAAAAATAAACAAATATAAAATACAATCACTATCTAAGAACATGCATTAATCTATACAAACATATTGCCAAAAATAAAATAATTGCAATTTAAAATTGTTATATTTATTTATTGTTATTATTATTCTGATATCCAACTGAAATCCTAATAAAGTTATGCACAATAAAGAGCGAAAATTATGGTTCCATATGGTAAAAAGCCGCCGTGGACACTTGGTTCACACTTGCTGCTTTTTGGACAAACCTGGAAACAATGGTTAAGTTGTTGGTGTTGTAACAGCTTTGCTGACGAGAGTATGGTCCTGATGAAAAAACTTTCGGTTGGTACAGCTTTTGCTGAGTAGGCAATTTTTGGCCGAATAAGACTGGGCAATTTTCGGTGAATAAAATGATGGAGGCATGAAGAACACAGAAGATAAATTCGTGGAAAATATTTTCTTTTAAATAAAGCCATCATCATTTTGACACCAGGACGTGGGGATCGAGGGTAATGAATGACACAGCAAAGTCGCTCCAAACTGTCCACTATTAACATTTCACAAAATTAGCAAAAGTTGGAACTTAAATATTTTTAAAGATTGCCCCACAAATGAGACGCTGGAAGAGACCCTTAACTACGATAACAAGAACTTAGAAAAAAAAAATAAATAAAAAGTATTCCTAGATGACCCACCATTCATTTCTGTATTCTATAAATACATATATTTATAAAATAATTTTAAATAAATATAGTGACGGGATTTTTTTTAACCAGATTCTTTTACCCAGTTATTTAATTATTTTATTGTAAATTTTTAGGATTTTCGCCACATTATTTAGATTTTTCTCGTTATTTAATGCAAGTTATAAGTTTTTCATATCAAGTAATTTAAATTAATTAATAATTAAAGTAATGTAAATTTTTATTGCAAAAAGAACTCATATTTAACTAATATATTAAACAAAAATATGGTGTTCTGATTTAATTCCATTTTTGCTAATTTGTTTTATTTTCGAAAAGATTGTTGAAAAAAAAGTTTTAAAAATTTTGCCGAAACTTTGAAAAAAAAATTCTTTTTTAAGTCGATATTATTGATTTTGGTTGCAATTTCTTTACTTTTTAAAGGTTTTAAATGACAAAAAAATCCAAAACATTGCAAAACATAACTGCTTTTAACAAAAACCACAAAAGGAAAGCCAATCGTAGATTCCCGTTAGCTAAATCACTGAACAGTGCAGATCCCCCGAAAAGTATAAATGCTCGTCACAACTTAGCTTAATAATCTGCGTGTGTCCAACCAATTATTGAAGGAATATTGTATCTGCTGACCCTTGATCTGCGCTTTTCGTTCGAGCCTATTTAAAGTTGAACCCACTAAGGCCAAATGAACAGCTCCATAATATTGAGCACATCATGTAAAATTGTTGAGACCATGCTTCTACTGAGAATATTAGATCTCTGACAGATCTCTGATAGGATCCTTTAACTCAAGATCAAAATAAGCTGTAAGTTGTAGCAATCGCGAAATCTTAGAACGTGGCATGTGTCCTTTGATTTTGCCACGCACCATTCCCAAAGCGTCTTTGTTTTATCGATAATAAGCTATAAATCTGCAAAGTAGCTTTAAATATGAACGCTTAGTATAAAATACTATATACTTACGCTGACCCAACAGCTCAAGTGAATTGGTACAATCTCGAAAAATTCTTCTGTTTACCTTTTCTGTGCGTCCTCACAACTGTATTAGTCATTTTGTTTTATCGTAATATTGTTTTTATTATTTTAATAAAAATTAATTAACTTTTAAATAAATTTTAACACAAACAATTATTTTTTCAAAAAACGTAATAATAAAATGGTAAACAAATGTGCAAGTGACAAACAACAGCTGTTTCGAATATCGTTTTTAATTCCATTCGAAAATAACCAAACCGACTTGTTTTCATGACACCAAATTAAACCAATATGAGTTTGCAGAACCGACTTGGATTCTGTGACAGGCCAGAATATCTAGCATTACTATGGTGAAGGGTGTATAAGATTCGACATGGCCGAATATAGTTCGAATTTATTACGAAGTAAATTTAGCTTGAAGGTAAAGGGCAATTGGCTCACGAAGCACTTTTTTTAATATCAAATCATTCGAAATGAAATTAGAATTACTTAAGAATGACGTTACACGTGAAGAAGTTCATCATCTACCATTCTCGAAAATTATTTTAAAAGGGTTTTCAGATTCTGGATTATCTGTCAGTAAGTATGAAAAATATATTAAAGAACTGCAAAATCAATTTGCAGATAGATTTACAGATATCCACTACCATCCCAAGTAAATACAACTTCTTCAAAACACACTTATAATTGAAATTACTAAAATAAGTACTTATGTATTGACAAATGGAAGTCATTGATTTTCAAACAAATGATATCTTGAAGTCATTATTGCAACCAACAAACGTGAAACATTTTTATTCACAACTTTCAGTATCTGCTTTTCCTCGTTTAAAACAGTTTGCATTTGAAATTGTAAGTCTTTTTACTAGTACCAACATATGTATATCTGCGAGCAAACATTTTCTAGAATCAAATATGTACATATATAAACAACAAGTTGCGAACAAAAATAACAGGACATTTGCATGCGGTCTTACGAACTGCAACGTCTAATTTTAATCTTGATTTTAACAATTTGGCCACAAACGGAATGCGCCAATTTCATACATCCCACTGATAACGTAATATTTTTTTGTTTTGGTAAATAAAAAATTATCATTTTAATTTTGCTTTACACTTTTGTTCTAAATAGTGTTTTAATATACATATGTATCTAAAAACCGATGTTATATTCCGGCCCGACCAATAATTGTAAAATTTTCTTATGGCCCTCCCAAAAAATAACTTTGCCGACAGCTGTTTTACAGAATTTTTATGACTCCATAGAAGACGTGATTTTGACGAAAATGGCTTGATCTTTTATACCGTTATAGGCTGGCATAAATACAACAGTGACTCATAAGTTTTTTCCAGCTACAACATCTTTTAATTAAATTGTAATTTTTGAAGCAACATTAACAAGTCACTTAAAATGTGGCAATTCCATTTTGATTTCGAATTATTTTCTACCAGTTCTACATCGTTCGATGCAAGACTGTTTTGAAACGTTGTTAGGCAACATTGTTATAATAAATACTAAACAAACACCTGCATTTCTGATTAATAACAGAAAACATAGTATTTGAAAATAGAAAAGTACCAGTTCTGACAGAAGAATATTTTAATATTATTTACTCAAAAATCTCAATAAAATTAAGATCGTTTTTTTAAATATTTAAAATATATACATATTAAAGTTTAAACAAAACTGGTGTAATAAGCAATAATTACAAGATGTTTAGTCGCAAGTTAGATCGAATGTATCATCCTCCCTCAAACTTGGACAAATACGACAATGAGAAATATATGCAAAATCCGCTCCTAAAATTTCGCTTGGATGATGTCTATGAGAAACGGCATCATATGTTTTTAAAATATCGGGCAGCCGAAGTGAAAATGAAGTTGGCCCGAAAACGTTTACCACCTCCACTCGACGTACGATACTTGCCCGAATCTCATTATGTGGACAACTTGCGAAGATGTGTTCGTAATATTGTTGTTCCGAAAATGTTAGTTAAAACCGAAAAACAAATACTGAGCTATGCACCAAAACATCTAGTGCAGAAATTTCCGGAACTTGTTAACTCGTACATGAAAGATGTTCACGAAGAGTTTAATCGTCTAATGAAGATTTATAGCGTGAAAAGTATTTTGGTTAAACCTGAGCTGCCTGATGAGAATCCAGCTGAATTTGATTTGCCCAAAGTTGACTTTAGATTTTCACTACCGGGAAGAACAGAAAACTATACCAAATTCGTCCAAAATCGCAGAAAAATTAGGCAACGCTTGCTGATATTGCACGTGCCAGTTAGATGTGTCTTAAATTCCACCGTATTGGAATTCCCCGAGTTTTTAATTGAGTTTGATCCTTTAAAGACAAACCAGACTGCCTTGGTGCAACTAGGTTTGGGTCAAAGAGAATGCATTTCTCAAAAGGCCCTTTTAAAATATTGTCGTACGTCACTAAATAATAACAACACACACTTACGATGGACCTGGTATCCAAAATTTATATGCACCATAAGGCGTATGTATAAAAAAAAGACAATACCTGCCAAATTATGGCCATCGACATTTCTCTGCATAGAAGGTCTCATTAACAGGCAACTAAATATTTTAAAGCAAAGAACTCTGATGACGCTGCTGAAGGTGTGTTCCAGCGAACGAAAAATTCCTATGGTACGCTTGACCTTAGTGTGTTACGACAAGGAAGATAATATCGACATAAGCCCTAGCATTGATCAAATACTGTTTCTCTATGAGACTATAGTTACGGAGATAGCTGAAGTGGGCTGTCGAATGGAACCTATACAACCGCAAATTGATGTTGCGTTAATAAGTCAGGCTGCTGAGTATTTACGCATAAATCTCAATGTCAACTACCTCAGAGAATACTTAAAAGAATTAAAGTCTGCTATTATCAAGACCTATCAACCGATACAGGAATATGTAAAAGCATATCGAAAAAAGTATTACGGTTTGTATAGCCAAACCGTAAGGGATGATTTAAATGAGTTTTTGTCTGAACCACGAGGATTTGGGGAATATTTTTCTAAAATTGACTCCTATTTTGATTACATTAACTTGTTGCGGAGCGAACAGCGCCAGGATTTCTTTGTATTGGCTATTATAAACAATGAACCTGCGATAAAGCGACTGCGCGAAATAGCAGAGGCTTTAATCGCCCGCATAACAGATGAAATAACGCAACAGCACATAAAAACCGAATTGGATATTTGTAGCGAATTTCAATATATTAAAGACAGGGCCTTAGAAATACCAAAAACCACTGAAGAGCTTTTGGCCGCCGGCGAATATATGATTTTTGTTAAAAAAGAAAAATTCTTCGAGTTGCGAAATCGCATACAAAATTGTCTAGAAGTTGGTACTAATCTGGTGGAATTATGTGAAATGTCCCAGTATCACTTCGATTTGACAATCACCACTATTAACTGGTTGTATGACATCAATGAAATTTGTGACTATAATGCCTCTCAGCAGGAGAATTACAAGTGTCTGTTTGAAGAGCACTTGCAGGAAGTTGTCAAGAAACTAAATGAAGATATTGAGGAACTTGTACCAAAATTAGCGATCATTAATGACATGAGTGACCCGAAGAAATTCAAGGAGTATTATATAATGTTGCAGAATTTTATAGATCAGTTGAAAACATTTGATGACTACGTGGCCTGGGTAAACAAGGAGGAAAAGCTTTTTAAAATGCAACAGACGACGTATGCAACACTGGAAGTACTTAAGGCATTCGTTTATCCATTTGCATCGCTAATGAAGTGAGTAAAGTAGCTACGAGAAAAAATCAATAATTTATTAAACCTTTTTTTTAATTCATGGTATTTACTATTATTTAATTATTGTAGTCTGACTTAAGTAACACTTTTCAGCTCAGCATTATATTGGCTATATTAAGGCAACGTCTTCACTTGATGGGCCCAATAATAAATAGTTTTTTTTTACATATATATTTTTTCCCCTTACAGTTTCCCAATTTAATGAAATGGTTAGTTGTGTGCTAATAGATTTGGGTCAAAAGAAGAGTTCATAGTTAACACAAATGTTTATATTAAGATCCTTTAGAAATTTAATTAATTGGTGAAAATCTAGAAAGGCGCTAGAATAAACCTACCGAAAAAATATCTTTTATCCGAAAAGTCACGAAATTAACTAAATAATTTTTTAGTATCATCAGAACCATACTACTGGTAAAAAAGTATCATATCGACAATACAAATAGTGCGGTTACAGACATATCGGTAAATCCGAGGTATCGCTGATTTTTCGGTTTCGAAACCATTATATCGTTGCTTTATCAATGATTTTCGTGGAAAAGTGGACGTCCTGAACGAGGTTCGCCCTTTGTGGATATTCGCCCATGTTTAAATTTATTTACTCAGTATTTAACACCAATGACTGTGTCTTTGGTTCAGAAAGAAGCGTTTGGTTTTTTCGTTTTTTCAGTTTTTCAAAATTAAAAAAATCGTTTCAACCAAACGTTTGTCGAGAAATCTGAATGATGGTAATAATTTGATAAAAATTTACCAGTCTTCTTTAGAAACTTGTAATATTTCAGTAACTTAGTTTGTTTTTAAGTCTAAGTGCTTTTATCTAAATACACATTTTGATTTATATTTTATTTCAGATTATGCATAAATTGGATGCGTTATAATAGCGTTTGGTTAGATGGCCCGTTTGAGTATTTAGAACCGAATTTTGTAGAAACTACTACAGATAACTATTTGAAAGAATTTCAAAAGAATCAAAAATTCTTCAGACAAAAAATCAAACAGGATATAATTGATGATCTTGCTTGCAAATTTAAGGTATGCTGACTCCTAAAGACAGTTTGCTAACAAAAACTTAACTTTATTTTTTAGGGTCAAACTGAAGACCCTGATCCCGAAAACCACCCGGTACCTTTAAGACTCTGTAACAAAATGATACAGTCAATTAAAGATTTTACCACGGGGGTATTTATAGTCAAAAATATGTGTAATCCCGCCTTGAGAAAACGTCATTGGAAGGAAATGTCGGAAATAGCTGAATTTGATATAACTCCTGACGCAGGTACCACTTTAAGGAAAATTATAAACTTCAGGTTGGATGCGAAACTGGATCAGTTTGAAATAATAAGTGTAGGAGCTAATAAGGAGTTGCAATTATGGAACACCTTACAGACTATGATCCACGAATGGGACAATAAAAACTTCCCGACTGGTCCCTACAAAGAAACAGGAGTGCAGATATTATCTAATTTAGATGATATACAGGCACTACTGGATGATCACATATTAAAAACTTTATCTATGCGCGGGTCTGCTTTTATGAAACCTTGTGAGAACGAAGTGTTAGCGTGGTATGATAAAATAAAAAGAGTCAACGAAACATTAGAGATGTGGGGAAAGGTACAAGCAAGTTTTTTGTATTTGTTGCCGATATTCTCCTCGAAAGATATAGTAGCTCAGATGCCTGAAGAGGGAAGATTGTTCGTAATTGTAGAACAAACATTTACTCGCAACATGGGTATGGTATTAAGACAACCGTTAGTTATGGAAACTGCACCCGCATCTGGTTTGCTCGAATCATTGCAAAAAGCAGTAGAACTTTTGGATGATATTACGAATGGTGTTAATAATTACTTGGAAAAGAAGAGATTGTATTTCCCTCGTTTCTTTTTCCTCTCCAATGATGAAATGTTAGAAATTTTATCTGAAACTAAAGATCCTCTAAGGGTTTTACCTCATCTAAGCAAATGTTTTGAAGGCATCAATAGCTTAGAATTCGATGAGAAGAAAAATGTTCTGTCTATGATAAGTGGAGACATGGAAATTGTACCGTTTGTAGAACAAGTTTCAACGGCTGCTGCAGGAGGTAGTGTAGAGAAATGGCTTCTAGGCGTAGAATTTGAAATGTTGAAGGCTGTTCGAGAACAAATGGCTATGTCCTTCGAGCATTACCCCTCATTAAAGAGATACGAATGGGTGCTACATTGGCCACAAATGGTGGTTTTGTGTGTATCACAAATTTATTGGGCTGCCAATGTTCATATTAATCTAAGAAAGTCAGTAACAAATTACCAATCCATGCACGATTTCTTTATGGAATTAACCTCCGATTTACATCAGATTGTTGCATTAGTTAGATCTACAAAAATTAATAATTTAAACCGAATCACTATCAAGTCTCTGATAGTCATTGATGTCCATGCCAAAGATGTAATAGAGGAATTGATACGTTTGAAAATTGATAGTGAATATGATTTTCAATGGATGTCTCAGTTACGTTACTACTGGGAAGAGGGTGACAGTTGGGTTAGAATAATTAATGCTACTGTGCCATATGCCAACGAATACTTGGGCAATTCGGATCGTTTGGTTATAACACCTTTAACGGATCGTTGTTATCGTACTTTAGTGGGAGCTTATCAATTGCATTTAAATGGAGCTCCCGAAGGACCAGCTGGAACGGGAAAAACTGAAACAACCAAAGATCTTGCGAAAGCTTTAGCGGTTCAGTGTAAAGTATTCAATTGCTCCGACGGTCTAGATTACAAAGCCATGGGTAAGTTTTTTAAAGGTTTAGCTTCCAGCGGGGCTTGGGCCTGCTTTGACGAATTTAATCGCATCGAATTAGAGGTACTTTCTGTGATTGCTCAGCAAATTTTATTAATTGTACAAGCCGTACGGGCAAATGTGGTAAAATTTATATTTGAAAATACAGAATTGACTTTAAATCCCTCCTGTTATGTATGCATAACAATGAACCCTGGTTATGCAGGACGTTCCGAGTTGCCGGACAACTTAAAGGTTCTATTTCGATCGGTGGCAATGATGGTTCCAGACTATGCTATGATTGGCGAAATTTCTCTTTATTCCTATGGTTTCGTAGACGCACGTAAACTGGCTGTAAAAATTGTTACTACATATCGTTTATGCTCCGAGCAATTGTCCATGCAAAACCATTACGACTACGGTATGAGAGCAGTAAAGACAGTCCTCTCTGCCTGTGGCAATATTAAAAAACAATTTCCCAATGAAGTGGAGGATATTTTGTTACTGCGATCTCTGATAGATGTGAATTTGCCAAAGTTCATGTCTTTTGACATTCCTCTTTTTGAGGGTATAATATCGGACATTTTTCCCGGCATTACTTTACCCACCATTGATTATTCACTTATTGAAACAGAGTTTAAGAAGTTTTGCGAGGAAATGGTTTTGGAACCAGCCGAGAGTTTTCTTATTAAGGTAATCCAGACATATGAAATGATTATAGTGCGACATGGCTTTATGTTGGTAGGAGAACCGTTAGCGGGAAAAACGAAAACACTGGAGATATTAGCCAAGATTTTATCATCTTTAAAGGTAAAGGCTCCCGATAAGAGTCCTTATTTCCAGCATGTACAAATGGGCATTATGAATCCAAAGTCAATAACAATGAATCAATTGTACGGTTCATTCGATCCAGTTTCATATGAGTGGACAGATGGTTTAGTAGCTCGTATATTTAGAGATTTTGCCATGACACCAACACCAGATAGAAAATGGGTATTTACATTGAAGTGTTTATTTGAAAATAAATTATATTTTCCTATTACATCATTACCATTACAGGTCGTATTTGATGGCCCAGTTGATGCGGTATGGATTGAAAATATGAACACTGTCTTAGACGACAACAAAAAGTTGTGCCTTACATCCGGCGAGGTTATAACTATGACCAAAGAAATGTCCATGATTTTTGAAGTTATGGACTTGGCACAGGCTTCGCCAGCTACTGTTTCTCGCTGTGGCATGATTTACATGGAACCCAGTACATTGGGCTGGAAAACTTTTGCTAACTCTTGGCTTAAAAAATCCGATACGAGATGGGCCGATGAGGAAACTGTACCATATATAATGGCATTAATTAGTTGGCTATTAGAACCAGTAAGAAAATATTTTTTAGTATATATGTATATATGTATGTATTTATTTATTTTATATTTGCAATATTTTTTTAGTGCCAGGAGTTTGTTCGCAAAAATTGCACTCAATTTTTAAAGCCAGGAGAATTTAATTGTCTAACAACTACCTTTGATATATTTGAAATGTGTATTGCTGAGGCCATCGAGGAGAATCCCGATGATTATCAAAAATATTTGCAGATGTATTTTCAGGCAGCCCTTATATTTTCATTGATTTGGGGCGTAGCTGGTATTTTGGACTCGAGGTCTAGGGCTAAATTTGACACATTTTTCAGAAAGGTAAAACTCAACAACTGAAAGCAAACACATAAAAATCGTTTTATTTTTGTATTCATGGATATAACTTATTACTAGCTTTGGGCTGATGAAGAAAATCATCCCCCAGAAATTGGAAAACTTGAAATTGCAATACCAGTTGAAGGGCTCTTAGTAGACTATATTTACATATTTAAGCAACGCGGTGCTTGGCGCTCATGGCCAGACTTAGCTAAACGAATGGAAGTTGAGGAAACATCATTGGGAGTTCAAGTCCCTACTGTGGACACTGCACGTTATATGCACTTACTTAAAATGCATATTGATGTAAGTTTTTGTAAATTTTAAATTTATTTTTTTTTTTTTTTTTTTTGTAATAATGTGTGAATTGCAGTATTACATACATATGTACATACATACATACACACATACATACATGAAATTAGTTTGCAAAGAAGCAAGGAAAAAGAAGCAAGCTTAAGCTTAATTTCTTAATAAGAGCCTCTACAGCACAATTACAGACATGTGCGAAATGACTAAAAAGAGTCAAATTAATACTTTAGTATAACAATGGGTACAATTGGTATAATAATATAATAGGCCACTCGAATTGAAAATGTGGTTTATGTTTTTTTCCTATGGATTATAACCATCTTATCTTCTCCTCTAAAAGATTAAAGGTATTTTCTAATTTTGGTCGATTTTTTTTCATTACAATTTTTTACAGCTAGAAATAAAATTTTGAAATTCGTAGAAGGTATGTATGTATGTATGTACGTATGTATGTATGAAAGTTATGGTTTTTAGTGAAGTAACAATAAATATCTCAAAAAACTCGCGAGTTAGGATTTTTTTAATTTTGTTAGTTTATGATTTAAAATTAAAATTTATAAAAATGACAGAACTTATAAAATATTGTTGGTTTAATTTAAAAATGTACAGACCGTAAAATATATGTTTTTGTATACTACTGTAAAACTTTAGCTGTAAATTTCTAAGAAACTTCTCACAGCTTCTCCACACCGAAAGTGAAAATTCTTCCGAAGATAGTGATACAATTTAAAATTATTTTTCTGCAGTATGTAACGACGTGTTTTCCACCTATCGCTGAAATGTGCACTCTGTTCCCAGAATTCTTGAACCTCTCAGAGATTTCCATACCTTGTCCGAATACCCCGCAGTAGCATTGATGACCTGAAGCGAAAAGAAACAGCTCTCAGGAGAGACTATAATCGGAATATAATAAACATAAGTTAGGTGGCTGGTCTGCAAACTATTCGCCGTGGACAACCAGATAAATTTAAAAAAATAATTTCGTAAAACAATAATATAATTTTATGAATTTTAATTTTATTTGATGTGTTTTTAAATGAATTAATTAATTAGTTAGGCTTAAGTTCTTTCTTATAAAGAGATAAAGAAAAATTAGATACCAGCAGAATGTAATGCATTTTATGGATCGCTACATCCGTCGTCAGCATTCTTCGTATCTATATACAAGGTAGTTTCAAATATAGGTCTATGACCTATGGAATAAAATATAAAAATTTAAATTTCTCATATCCTATTTCTTTGATAAGTTTGTTTAAATAGAAAATTATTGTATTTATCTTTCAGCATAAAAAGAAAATGTTAATGGTTGGTCCTACAGGAACCGGAAAAAGTGTATATGTACAGAATTATCTTATGAATAGCCTCAATGCTGAAACATATGAGTCAGCATTTATGACATTCACCGTTATGATTTCTGCTAATCAAACGCAAGACCTACTAATTTCCAAGGTAATACAAAAATAAAATTACAAACGATTTCTTTATAAAAGAGTGACAATTATCTCAACTTTAAAGCTTCAAAAGTGGAAACGAGGAATTTATGGCGCACCCAAAGGTAAAAGTACTGTTCTGTTTGTGGACGACATGAATATGCCGATTAAGGAAGAATACGGCGCACAGCCTCCCTTAGAACTGCTACGTCAATATTTTGATTACGGACACGTCTATGATCTCAAAGATAGTACCAAAATATTTATACACAATGTAATATTTGTTAGTGCTTGTGGTTTGCCGGGCGGCAGTAGACAAGATGTTTATGCTAGATTTTTGAATCACTTTAACATTTTTTCCATAGACACATTTAGCGATGACACAATGAATCGTATTTTTGTAAATGTTTTACTGAATGGTTTCCGAAAAACAGGCCACGGTAACGATGTATTTTTAGTGGTAAATCAAATTGTTGCGGCGACACAGCAAATCTACAAATCCGTACAGAATGAATTAAGAGCAACGCCAGCTAAAAGCCACTATATTTTTAATTTAAGAGATATATCTCGGGTAGTAACAGGATGTTCTCTAATGCGAAAGGAGTCTGTTAACGACAAAAAAGTGTTTGTTCGATTGTGGTATCACGAGGCCTTGAGAGTTTTCTACGATCGATTAGTAGATGAGGAAGATCGCAAATGGATGTTTAACAAATTGAACGAGTGTGTAAAAATAAATTTCAGAGAGAAATTAGAAACTGCATTTGAACAATATTGTAGTGAAACTGCGGGTTCCGGAGAAGTCACATTTACATTAGATGGTGCCAGTCGCATATTCTTTGGTGTATATTTTGATGAAGATAGTGTAGCCGATGAGAGAAGATACGAAGAGGTCCCCTCAATGGAAGTACTGTATAAATTATCCATAAATAGTTTGGAAGACTACAACTCCACCAGAAGATCCAAAATGGATATAACTCTATTTACGTTTGCATTGCAACATTTAAATCGTATATGCCGTATTATTTCAATTGGAGGGGCCAGCGCCCTTCTTATAGGCTTGGGCGGTTCAGGTCGTCAGTCTCTTACAAAATTGGCCACAAATATGATTCAGACTTCTTTCTTTCAACCAGAAATTACCAAAAATTATGGTGCCAATGATTGGCATGATGATTTAAAAAATATTTTAAAAGAAGCAGGCGGAATGGATAAGCACACAGTATTTTTGATGACCGAGAACCAAATAAAAATGGAACTGTTTCTTCAGGATATAGACTGTTTGCTGAACCAAGGAGAAGTTCCCAACATATATGCCATTGATGAGAAGCAAGAAATTTTAGAAATTGTGCGTTTAGCAGCTCAGGGAGGTAATCGTAATATTGACATTTCACCCTTGCAAGTCTTTTCGTTTTTTGTTAACCGATGTAAAAAGAAATTGCATATTGTTTTGTGTTTGTCTCCAATAGGAGATTCCTTAAGAACTCGCGTACGTTTGTACCCCTCCTTAGTAAATTGCTGCACAATAGATTGGTATCAAAGTTGGCCGGAAGAGGCTTTGCAAATGGTTGCCAAAATATCGTTAGAAAATGTTAATGTTCCCTCCGAAGAAATAAAGCAGGCCATAGTGGAGACAACGCAATATTTTCATACAACTGCCGGTATACTATGTGCGGCTTTTTGTGAAGCTACTGGCCGTTATATCTATTTGACCAACGCATCATTTTTGGAATTGATACAATCTTTTCAAAAAGTGATTAGCCGAAAGCAGCAAGAAGTAATGGACTCAAAAATGCGCTATATAGGAGGTTTAGATACTTTGGCTTCAGCAGCTGCAGCTATTTCCATAATGCAGAACGAACTGAATGAGTTGCAACCAAAGCTTTTGTCTTTAGCAGAAAATTCACGGAGGATGCTATTGGAAATTAACAAAGAAACAGTTGCTGCTCAGGCAGCGGCTGAACAAGTTAAAAAAGATGAAGTAGTGGCTGGAGTACAGGCAGAAGCGGCGCAAGAATTAAAAAGCGAATGTGAAAAAGATTTAGCCCAAGCAATTCCTGTGCTAGAAGAAGCTTTGCAAGCCCTAAATACTCTTAAGCCAGCCGATATTACACTTGTCAAATCAATGAAAAATCCTCCCCCGGTAATTAAGCTTGTAATGGCGGCTGTTTGTGTTATTAAGGGTGTACCACCAGATCGTATAGCGGATCCTGCTTCAGGAAAAATGGTCAATGATTATTGGGGACCCAGTAAACGAGTATTGGGAGATTTGAATTTCTTGCAGGCTCTAAAAGATTTTGACAAAGACAATATTAACCCTGAAATAATGAAAAAAATACGCAAAGAATTTATTCCTAACAAAGATTTTAATCCAAAAATTGTAGCAAAGGCCTCGAGTGCAGCCAAAGGTTTATGTCAATGGATTATTGCCATGGATCTTTACGATGATGTAGCGAAAGTTGTTGCTCCCAAAAAGGCAAAACTACTGGCAGCTGAAAAGGAATATTCCGACACTATGACATTCCTTAACGAAAAGCGAGCGTTAACGGCTGCCTTGGAGGCAAAAGTGGCAAAACTTAATGAGGATCTAGATAGGGCCAACCAAGAAATGAAAAGAACGCAAGAGGAAGCCGATCTTTGCGAAAGTAAGCTAAGCAGAGCTAAATCCCTAATAGATGGTTTAGGCGGAGAAAAGTATAGATGGACGAAAGCTGCTGAAGATTTACAAAATCTTTATGATCATTTACCAGGAGATATACTACTCTCATGTGGCACAATAGCTTATCTTTCAGCCGTTAATTATAAATATCGCTCAGATTGTGTAGAGGACTGGTATAAGAAATGTGTTAAACACAAAATACCGCTTTCTGAAAGTTACAGTATCACGAAAGCCTTGGGCTTAGACATCACCATACAAAACTGGAACATAAATGGGTTGCCCAACGACATCTTTTCCACTGAAAATGCTATTATTTCAGCCAACACAAGTCGTTATAGCCTGTTCATAGATCCACAGGGTCAAGCTAACACCTGGATTAAAAATACGGAACGTAAAAATCGCCTTAGTGCGGTGAAATTCAATCAAGCTAATTACATGAAGGTCATAGCCGAATCCATGGAATATGGTTATTCAGTAATAATAGAGAATGTCTTAGAAGAACTAGAGGTGCCTTTGGATCCCATACTGTTGCGTAAAACATTCACTCAGGGAGGGCAACAGTTTATAAGCTTGGGTGATAACATTGTGCCACTTCATAAAAACTTTCGTTTGTACATGACTTGCAGTTTAAGAAATCCCCATTATTTGCCGGAAACATTTAACAAGGTGACCGTGATAAATTTTGCTTTAACACAAAGCGCTTTAGAGGATCAACTGCTAAGTATAGTTGTGGCAAAAGAACGACCAGATTTACAAGAACTTCGTATGAATTTGACAGATGAAGCCGCAAAAAATAAGGCAGCCTTAGTAGACGCTGAAAATATGATATTGAAAACATTAACCAGTTCCGAAGGAGATATTTTGGAAAACGAAGGTGCTATACAAATTTTGGCAGAGTCAAAAAGCTTGTCATTTGACATAGTGGCAAAACAAGAGGCTTCAAAAGAGACATCCAAAAAAATAGAAGCCTTCAGACTAAACTACAAACCGGTAGCCGTACATTCCTCAATACTCTATTACTCTATAACCGATTTACCTAATATAGATCCCATGTACCAATTTTCATTAAACTGGTATATAAATTTGTACATGTTTTCCATTGAAACGGCTAATAAATCAAAAGATATGGCCAGACGTATAAAGTTCCTGGTAGACGCTATAACCAAGAATCTGTACAATAACGTCTGCAGATCTATATTTGAAAAAGATAAACTTCTCTTTTCTTTCATATTATGTTGCCGCATCTTGCTGGGCAATAACCAAATGGGAATGCGACATATGGCGCACTTGTTAACCGCAGCCAAGGAGACTGGACATGGTCCTTCCAATCCAAATCCTTCATGGATTACAGATAATATATGGGCAAATATTTTGCGATTAGAAGAGTTACCAGAACTTAGAGGAATAATCAAACATTTCATAACCAATCATGGTGACTGGAAGAAAATATACGATCATGCAGAACCTGAATCGCAGCCATTCCCGGAACCATGGAACAACAAAACTACACGATTCGAAAAAATTATTATTTTAAAATCCTTACGGCCTGACAAAGTATTTTTGGCCATACATCATTTTATAGCAGCTGAAATTGGTCCTCAGTTTGTTACTCCCCCCGAGTTTGATATTAGTAAATCATTTACGGAATCGACAGCTTTAACTCCCTTAATTTTTATACTCTCGCCGGGTGCTGATCCATTGGGATCGCTTCTGTCATATGCTGAAAAGACTGGATACGATGAGACTTTCCAAAGTATTTCATTAGGTCAAGGACAGGGACCAATAGCCAGGAATCTTATCAGTATAGCTCAAGATATGGGATATTGGGTATGTTTGCAAAATTGTCATTTAGCAGCATCTTGGATGCCAACATTAGAATTTTTATGGGAAAATATGGATACGTTTAATACGTCTCGTAAGTAAAATCACAAGGAAGAAAGGAGAACTGATTTAAATGGTTTTCATTTCAGCTAATTTTCGTTTGTGGCTGACTAGCTATCCAACTTCTCAGTTTCCCGTAGCCTTACTACAAAATGGAGTCAAAATGACAAACGAACCACCAACGGGTTTAAAAGAAAATATAATGCGATCATATAACTCAGAACCTATAAACGATCAATCTTTCTATACGGGTGTTGCTAAACAAGATCGTGCTTTTACTCGCTTACTCTTTGGCATATGTTTTTTTCATGCTGTGGTTCAAGAACGACGCAAGTACGGTCCTTTGGGTTGGAATATTGCCTATGGGTTTAATGAATCCGATTTGCAAATATCCGTTATGCAATTAAGTGTATGTTTTTATGACTCATTCCATTATATTTCCACTTGTTATATTATTACCTCTGTTCTTTGGCGTAGATGTTACTAAATCAATACGAGCACGTGCCCTACGATGCCATATCGTATTTAACAGCAGAGTGCAATTATGGCGGCCGAGTCACCGATACTTGGGATCGACGTGCTATTGTTACAATCCTATTCGATTATGTTAATTCTGAAGTGGTGTCCGACAATCAATATAAATTTGCTACAGATGACAGATTTACAGTGCCTCGCAAAACTGAACATCGTGAGATTTTACGTTATGTTAATGAAAACTATCCCAGTTTAGCCGCTCCGGATGTTTATGGCCTCCATGCCAACTCGGGCATAACGCGAGATTTGCAAACTACCAAAACCTTATTGAATTCAATGATTTCAATACTTGGAAGTGAGGTTACTTCAGGTGGTGGCGAGGGCCAAAGTGCTGACCAAATTTTATTGGACACAATTAAGCAGATTGTTACAGAGATGCCGGAAGATATGGACGTCGAAGCAGCAAAGAAAAAATACCCCGTAGACTACGCAGAATCAATGAATACGGTGATTACTCAGGAAATGGAACGTTTTCTTAAATTGCAGTTGGAAATTAAAGCTTCGTGTCGGGATGTTGAAAAGGCTGTTCAAGGAATTATTGTAATGACGCCCGAATTGGAAAACATAAGCACTGCTATTAAGCTGAATGTTATACCGTCCAAATGGATGAAAAAATCATATCCTAGTTTAAAGCCTTTAGCTTCCTATATACAAGATCTATTTAAAAGGCTTAATTGGTTACATCATTGGTAAGTAAAAGTAATACAAAGTAGTTAAACTTGTAGAAATTAACAAAACTTTAGTAAAGCATTTAATAAAGATTACACAAGTTTACAAATTCAGATTAATTTCTGTAATGGAGTAACTGAAAGTTGTTTCTTAGGTTAATGGCCCGCTGAATTCTAGTCTACAAACATTATTTTTGAACTAAAAACAATCTTTGTATGTCAACCATTATCGGTTATGCAAATATGTATATGTCGGTATATCTCAAAAACTAAAGTCAATAAGAAACTATTTTCTGTTCATCTGAAGTCCAAATCCGTATATACTTATGTTTATTTTATTTTTTAAAAATCTATAATTGTTTTAAACAGGTTTTTAACTAATTAATGGCTAAAGCTAAGCATATTGCAAATAAAATAATTCTTGCAAAAAAAACCGACTTCAAAACAGACAAACTTAAAATCATGTTTCTTTGAGACGGTAACTATTGCGACACCCTGTAATTTCCTGATTCAAATTTTATACTAGTTATAGCGGTCGTAGCAATACAGGTTCATTGTAAATTTCAACCGTTTGTCTGTAACGGTTTAAAAGTTTGGTCATATACATCAAATTACATAAACTCTTGCGACACCCTGTCATTTATAATTTTAAATATTTATACTTATTATAACAGATATAGTAATGGACATTCTGTCTAATTGTTAAGTGTTTATTAATAACTGTTTAAAAGATAGGGTCATATATATCAAATGACGTCACCTATTGGAACACCCTTTAAATTAAAATTTTAATATAAATACTTTTTAAAGAGGACTTTGTCATACAGATTCTTTTTAAATTTTAACTTTAAAATACATCAACTATTGGGACACCCTTTAATTTCCAATTTTAAATATTTATACTTGTTGTTAGTAGTGAACATTCTGTCTATTTTTCAAGTGTTTGTCTATAACGGTTCCAAAGATAAGTACATAATGATCAAATAACATCAATAATGGGGACACCCTTTAATTTATAGATCCAAATATTATACTTGTTGTAATAGCGGACTAAGCAATATAGGTTCTTTGTAAATTTCAACTGTCTATCTATAAGAGTTGAAAAGTTTGGCCATACATATTACTTTTACATTAACTATTTGGACACCCTTTAATTTCCAAATTCATATTTTACACTTGTTATTATTAGCAATACAAGTTCTTTGTAAATTTCAACTGTCTGTCTATAACAGTTCAAAAGTTTGGCCATATATATATCAAAATAAACCAACTAATGGGACCCCCTTTAATTTCTAATTTTATATATTTATACTTATTATAACAGACATAGTAACGAACATTTTGTGCAACTTTCAAGTGTTTGTCTATAACGGTTCAAAAGATAGAAGAATAAAGATGAAATTAAATCACCTATGGGGTCACCCTTTAATTTTATTTTTTAATTACTTTTTGTTATTGGGAGCTATAGTGATACGCACTTTTTTTAATTTTAAATTGGTGACCTATAAAGTTCATAATACACGTAAAAAACATGTATGTTGTATGGGGACACCCTTTAATTTTTAAAATTTTGAACTTCTTTTAAAATGGGACCAATCTGTAGCCATAACCTTTCTAATAGTGCAAAATTTTTAAAATCGGTTCAGAAATGACCGAGTTCTGAAGGCACAAACATACAAAAAAAAAAAAGCACACAGACGAATTGATAACCTCCTTCTTTTTTTGAAGTCGGTTAAAACTTACAATTGAAAAGTATTTAATGGTTTATTTTAGAAAGTTAAATATAAAAAATATTTTAAAAATGTTTAATAAATCTTTTTAAGGCATCACAATAGCAAACCTCCAACATTTTGGCTATCTGGTTTTTTCTTTACTCAGGCCTTCTTGACAGGAGCCATGCAAAACTTTGCGAGGAAATATAAAATACCAATTGATACACTAACATTTGATCACGAGGTTCTTAAAGAATTTAAGTAAGTTGATCGAAACTTTTTTTAAATCAAAAACGATAAAATAATTGCATACAAATCTTGACAAATATTTTAGCAGAGACAAAGCTCCTGAGGATGGCGTTTACGTAAATGGTTTATTTTTAGAAGGAGCTCGTTGGAACCGGGAAGATAATATTTTGGAGGAACAGTTGCCCAAAGTCTTGATATACACAATGCCAGCCATTTATCTTAAACCGACAGTTATAAATCAATTACAAGAAGGCAGCCGCTATAAATCTCCTCTTTACAAGACGGCTGAACGCAAGGGTACTCTTTCGACTACAGGCCACTCAACAAATTATGTTACACCGATTCTATTAAACACAAAGGTCAAGGCAACTCATTGGGTGAAACGTAGCGTTGCCTTGATATGTCAAACAAATGACTAAATGACACACGTACACATATACACACATCACAAACGCTGATCAAAAACGCTTATATTTTATTTCCGATAACATTTATTTTTATTCATTAATTTTTGCAATAATGTTATTCATAAACAAATATATATATTTTCGAATAACAAATAACTGGATTTAAAACTATGAACATATGCTTTTAAAATCATTTTTAATTATTTATTTTTTCATTAAAAAACGATTCCAACATTGTTCGTTCGCCGAAAAAAAATTTAAAATTTTAAGGACAATATATAAGAAGGTAAGTTTTTAATTAAATGGGTTTAATTAAAAACTTACCTTCTTTATTAATGAGTTTTTTTACAAAAATAAATTATTTATAATAATTTAGCAATTAACAAAAGAAAAAAAAAAACATTTAATCATTTATAAAGAAAATTATCGCAAATTACATAAAAAACATAAAACAAAACTTACATTTATCTCAAATGACGAATTTACTCTGATAATTTAAATAAGAAAACAAATAACATTTAGAACCTCAGACTTAGTCGCAATTCTAGATTCTTACAATCCACCTTCATTACCGTCAAATTCCCTTGTGTTATCTTTATTTAGGGAACAACATAATTAATAGTTGATTTATTGAGTGCCACAGGATAAAGTTCGCAAATTAGAATCATCATCGGAATCATCATTTTCGCTGTGTATGTCTGGCACCGAGGAATCATCGCTACTGATGTTATCATCACTATCTAATTCATTACCATCACGGTTGCGATTGCGACGATTAGCACGATGACGACATAATATTTGTCTTATGAAAAAGTGCATCTGCCCATCATCGAAACCCATGCTGTAGTTAATAGCAGTTCGTCGTATATTACGTCTTACACAATTTGTAAGTTTGGTTAAATCAGGTGGATGCTGAAAAAGGTGGAAAGAGAAAACAAAACACAAATAAGTATTATTTCATTCATACGTCATATCGTATTTCATAAATTTTTGAATAAAATGAATTGGGGTATTAAAATATTCTAAGTAGGTCCAAGTTCGTATATTATCTCTAATAGCCTGTTCAGTTCAGGCTGCCACGAAATTACGTCATTTCGTGATTTCGGACGAAATCAAATTGAAATTACGTAGTTTCGAATACATTTTACCATTGCCCAAATTAACTCATTCTACTTAACTTCGTCGAAGTTAACTTGAAATAACGATAGACAATGCTGGGGGGTTATTACGTATTTCGATTCGAAAGAAATCTTTTTCGAAACACAATGTTAAAGTCATACAAATTCGAATGATTTCCTTTTCGAATCGAAATACGTAATAACCCCACTGTTTTTGTACAAAAAACTACTTTATTTGCAACCATGAACAAGTTTACAACCTTTAAAGTCCGTTTTGTTTGAAAAAAATGTTAAAACCAAATGAAATAATGGAAATATCGACATAATTATTATTAAAAATTAGTTCGAGTAAATCTGTTCTGTATTCCGGGAGGAATAATAACTCGTGAACATATAAAAGTATTCCATATTTCACATAATTATTCATAATTATTATTTCTTGAAAGAAAACTTTTTATATTTCAATTAACCATCAATATTTTAAAACTTAAAGCTTTATTTAAAAAAATAATTCTTTTATTTCAACAAAAAAATTTCAAAAGTATTATAAGAGAGAAGAATCCCTCAAAACATAAAATACTTTTGGGTCCGATAGGTAACATGACGTTTACCAGGGATAACTAGTATAATTATAAAACTCTTTAACATATGGATGTTTGTTTTTCTATATTTGTTGCTAGTTTTCGGATATAACTTCGAAAAATTTAACGACTTAAGATTTACAAATCGTTTTGATTTTTGCACTTGACGCAGCGGGTCAGAAAATGTATGCTTAATAAAAATTTAAGTTTTATTTATTCTCGTTAAAAGTCATATTTAAAGTAAATATTCTTTTAATCCATTAAAAATCATTTTTTTTTGTTTTAAAATTACCTTCTCAGCGCTTGGTGTCCAAATTTTTACATTATAATCAAGACCTGATGTGGCCAATATGGGCATTTTAGGATGAGGTTCCAAACAATTGACCTATGTTAACAAAAAATAATTTCAAACAATAAGCAAAGTAAAAACATATAACTTATAAATATTACTTACTGCCTGTCCCACGAGGTCACACAATTCCGTTCATTCGCTCAATCACATTCAAAAAAAAAACAAATTCAAAAATTTTGATTTTTGGGACAGGCAGTTAAAGAAAAACACACATAAATGTTAATAAATACGTACCTAAATTAAGTTATATGACGATAAAATAACAACTGTGATGCAGAATTTAAAAGTTAAAAAAGATTATCCATGTTCCTTCAATAACGCTCAATTTAGAAAGAATTCAATGAAAACACAAAACTAGATACGTATAAACTAAACTGTCAAATAAATTGTGACAAGGTTTATTAATTATATAACTGTTATCCAGCTTGTTAACATAAAAATTATGCACAAAAAACATTAAGCCATCTGCTAACTTCTCCTAATCAACCCTGAAATTTTTAAGTGACAAACCGAGGTTTTCAAAAGCACAACCATTTTATCCCAAATTATCCCTAGAGCAAAGTTGAAAAATGAAAAATGAAAAATTATTAAGTTTTAATTTGGGTTAGGGTTAGGCACCAATTTTTTCGGAAAAAGAAAGAGAACTTATTAATAAACTGAAAATCTCCAGTAAGGCTGTTATACAAATTTCTGATTTGATTGGAAAGTCAAAATTATAAAAGGAACCTCCATAGCCGATCCATTCAAAAGTTCCAAGCAAATACAAGTTAATATGCGGTCTTCACAGGCTATAGTTTGCGAAAGAAAACTATAACAAAATCCTAGTTTTGCCGATGGGGATGTGATGGAAAACGGTATGAATGGTGTTCCGTTCATCAGGACCATCATCTAAACTACAGAACAAAAACAATCAAATCGGTGGTGGTAACGTTATTGTTTGGCGTTCGTTTTCTTGACACGGAATTGGGCCTATAGCAAGAACTTCTTCATAAATGGACCAATACACACAAAAATATTATGGAAAATACGTCGATACTATTCGCTGAAGAAAATGTACCGCTATTATGGAATTTTTTGCACAACAACGATCCAAAACACACCAAAACGTTTTAAAATGCCGAGCTCAGTCCCTGATCTCAATGAATACAGTGAACGCTCTATATAAGCAACACTCTATAAGCAATTTTTTATTTAGTTTAACAGTTTGAATTAAGTTTAGGCCAATTCAGAAGTAAAATCAGCCTAAAATTGTTAAAACTCTGTTCTGTGGAATAATTTTGTGTTTTGTGCTGCCAGTAATGAAGTGAATTTCGGTTAAATAGAAAAGTTTTTTGAATTTTGTTAGTTTCTGTTAATTAATAAATGAATTAATTAATATTTTTGTGCTTTAAATTCAACCATAAAATATGAATCAAAAAGAAAAAAGATGTTCGATTTCGTTAAAAGATAAACTATCCATTTTAAAGGACATTGAAAATGACTTACCCTGCAATGAGGTTCTTTTGTTACAAAGAATAAGAGAAATATAATATCAAGTATTTGTTTCATTACATACATTCATCTGCTAAAAAATTTAAAAATTAAAACAACGAATTTTTATATTTTTCAAACATCAGAAAGTACCATCAACGCTCACAAGTTTAAGAATTTTTTTGCAACCTCACTTATTAGACGTGATAAAATCCTAATAAAAAATAAGACAGTGTTTCGGTAGAACCCGATTCCTGTAGGTATAACGTCGGCGGTTCCTTAAGGACGATTTCTGCAGAATAATAAATTAATGCCTAAAGCGTTAAGTATACTTTCAGGCATGTGGGCTTGCTCAGATGTAGCGCATTCCGGAAGTCCAATTTATGACCACTTCCTTTCCAGAATTTTAGGCGGTGTCTTATCAGTGATCTGTACAATATTGTCTTTCGATCTTGGTAGACTATTGACAAGATCATTTCGAGAAATAATGCATTTGCAAAATATCTTCCTTTAAAGTCAATTGTTTGATTGTATGGCATATGGAACCGTCCATATTTGGAATAAACAGTTTTATTTTTTATAAAACCAGAAAACTCGGAAGACTTTTGTATAAATTTGACACTTCGTTTTTGTTTGATAATCTGGCAGTTTAAAAATGTAAAACAGCAAACGAACACAATTTAAAATTTCAAAAACACACACACAGTTAAGGTAATAAAAATATCAAAGCAGCTTTAAAGACATATTCTATAAATACTATTTGCTGTTAATAAGAAAATAAACTTTTCACTTACCACACCAGCTGTATCACCCGGCATAAAGTTTAGTATGGCTTCAGTGTTTTTATCCCAATAAAAAATATTTCCGCAATCGCTTCCACTTATAACGTATTCACAATTTGGGCCAAAGAAATTAACGCCTTTAATAGTTTTTTGATTGCTGCATAATAAAAAATGTATTTTTCAATATATATTTAATTTACTTTACTCATTCTTACAAATGGCCCTTATACGAATGCAAATATTCTCCTGGCACATAGTTTTTATTATCGAATAAATAAATATTATCTTCACTATATGTGGCTAATATTTCAGTACCGGTGTTATTGTAAACACAACAGGTAACATTAGGAGAATGTGTCTAAAAATATGATTTTTAAACTTTAGAAATGAAAAATTAATAAAACATTTTGTACTTACTTCTAGTATATGCTCTGGACACATAGTGTGTATCGGTTTTGCCATTGATCTCTTGTCATAGACGCGCACATATTGATCACTACCGCTGACACAAATTTCAGGTGCTAATGGATGATGCGATATACTAAACAATCGTACTTTTCTTGTTTTTTTAGTAGTCGAAAAAACTTTCAACATTTCAAACTTTGGCTTATCCTCTCTTAAATCTTTACTACAGATGCAGCCGTCCTCACCAACGCTTATAATTTCCGATGGATTGTTCGGGGAAATGACTAGCTTATGCACAGGTGCCGAATGCGAATAAAGTTGAGACACTTGTACCTTCCCTCCAGAGGGTGGAACTATCGAACGCCTAACTTTTCCATCACGCCCAGCTGATATGATATCAATGCACGATGATGAGCGTAAAAATTTCGATTGGAAGATGTTGGCACTGTGACCAGATTTCCACACGTGTTTTGTTTTATTGCCAGCCCAATCCCAAACTATAAGCCGAGCGTCATCCGAACCTGTCACCAGCATATCACCAGTTTTGTTGAAATTTACACAGTTAACACAACCCGAATGTTTACGGAGGACATGTGAGATTTTCATTCGTTCAACAATGTGACGAGAGGCATAAAAACGATTTTTGAAACCGTAAGAGCAGCCGTTGCGTAAAGAAGTTCTGCCATCACTACTTAAACCGTGTTCACGGCGCATCAGTTCATAACTGCCGCACCAAGTATAAGCAGGCTTTTGTTTGTTCAGCACTTTGTTAACTTCTTCGTCTTTTTCCTTAAGCCGGCTCGAGTCGCCCGAATCATTTGATTCAAATTCGGCACTCAAACGATCTTCAAATAATGACGGTTCAAAATCTGTATCATCGTCATTACTATCAGATGAACTCTCACTTGAAGAGCTACTACTTGAAGAATCGTGGAAGTTGGGTAACTGAAATAAATTAAATAGAAGGAACAAATCCAGTTTACGGACATATCATAAAAATTAAAAAAAAAAGTATCCTATTGTGTGTAAAATTTAATTTTAAATAAAAAATGTTAAGAGAAAAAATTGGGGACGACCCAAGTTACGGACCACCAAATGTTGGATGTAAAGTATGGTATTTCTTCTATATATTATGTCGGAATAGGGTATATGGGAAAGGTAATTAAAAGTACTAACTAAATTAAAATTCTTAATCTTATATACTCTTCACCACAGTGATTTTATTTATACAGACATGTACATCATTATCCATATTGTTGACTGCTTACATAAATTAAAATAAGTCGAATGAGAAAAAACTCATTATTAATGATTTAAAGAAATAAAAGACAACGGATACGCAGCTAAATGAAAACAAATTCCGTTGGCTACAATTGACGCCGAGTAGTCAGCTACTTAATGATATTGAAGACGACAGCTACATCGTAAACTCTGACATTGTTGTAGAAATACCTATTTTGCTTTTATAAAATTAAATAACTTTTTCAAAAAATAATAAATACTTCCTCCAAAACTTTGTTTGTATATGACAAATTCATTTTATAATTTTGTAACATTTTCTTTTGTTGAATAAAATAAAATTGTCGCATACAAAAATAGAAATTAGCCTAGGTTGATTACAACCTCAACGGTTGTCGTGTAGCTATGTAGCTTTGCTGGCTTTAAAATAAACGTTTAGCTATAAACGTGTGTATTTTATTTTTGAGAATTTGTAGCCGGTATCCTAATGCTGTCTGTGTGTTTAATGCATCTAGGTTTTAAAACAGAGACCTCGTCTATTTAAGAATCAAACGTATTTAAAAAAATATGTTACTCTATATATATATCGCACTTGATCAACAAGAGGGTATTAATTCAAAATTTTTAAATTTTCACTTTTTTCAAGAAATCAACTAACAACTATGTACTGTTGTTAGTTGACTTCTGTACGTATTCTGATTACGCTTTCATCTCGAAACCCACATATGAGACCGTTTTCGTGATAGTGCCTTGAGTATCTTTACAGAAACAAAAAGGTATTATTTTGAGTTAATACCAAATTTAAATCAGAAATTAATCGTATATTTTTATAAAAAGGGTATTATTTTGATTTGAGCCTTTATTCAAGTTAAAAGTAATTAAATTGTTTTATTTAAAATTGGTTGTATTTTGGGTTGATACTATTTTGTTGATAAAATTTGTTTTACTTTATGATTTTAATTCAAAATGAGACTCTTTTTATGGTAAAATTCAATCCCTATTAGCAGGGAAGGACTTTTGTGGGCTATAAAGAGCTTTGACCCGTTCAAATCTCCGGGTCCTGATGGCATTATACCTGCTGACCTGCAGCATAATGCGGATCTTGTAACACCATGGTTAACCCGAATATACACAGCATGTCTGTCATGGGCGTATATTCCGGAACTGTGGACTAGGTGCTCCGTTGTTTTCATCCCGAAAGGAGGAAAAACGTCGCACACCTCACCGAAGGATTTTAGACCTATCAGTCTGTCATCCTTCCTTCTGAAAACATTGGAACGGATAATTGATCTCCATATGAGAAAAACAATTAATCCAAACCGACTCTCAACATCTCAACACGCATATACCAAGGGTAAATCGGTTGAGACGGCACTGCATATGCTCGTAGGATGTATTGAAAAATCTCTAGAGCATAAGGAATATGCATTGGTGGCGTTCCTTGATATAGAGGGGGCGTTCAACAACGTGAAACTGGAGGCCATAATTAGGGCTCTGGAGAGACTGGATGTTAATCAGTCGATTATTAGCTTCATTAGGAATTTACTGACCTATAGGGTCATCATATCCAATATGGGGCGGGCTACTGTCTGTAGGATAGCCAGACGAGGGACACCACAGGGAGGGGTGCTATCACCTCTTCTTTGGAACCTCGCCTTAAATTCATTGCTTACGGTACTGGACTCTATGATGTTCACAACCGTGGCATATGCGGATGACGTTGCAGTAGCTGTGTCAGGCAAACACCTGGACACTATATCGCAACGTCTGCAAACAGCGCTTAGGCAAATTAGTAGGTGGAGCACCGAAGGTGGTCTAAGTGTTAATGCGCAGAAAACGGATCTTGTATTATTCACTAGAAGAAACAAGATTCCCACATTTTCGCTACCACACCTTAATGGAATGGAGCTTAAACTGTCTGACAGTGCGAAATATCTGGGTGTTATTCTAGATTACAAACTGTCATGGAACCCTAATGTACAATTTAGGGCAAACAAGGCTTTAATAGCCATATATACCTGTAAGAAAGCCATAGGTAAAAACTGGGGCATTAGCCCCGGAAATGCCTACTGGCTCTTCAATACTGTAATAAAGCCCATACTAATGTATGGAGCGCTAGTATGGTGGCCTGCACTAGGCAAGCCTACATACTGTAGTATAGTCAACAAAGTACTACGAACTTCAGCCTTGATGATCACAAGTGCCTTACGCACGACACCATCAAAGGCTTTGTTTACAATGCTGCACTGGCTACCAGCCGATCTAATGGCCAAACAGCTGGCCCTGAACTCGGCAGTAAGACTTAGTGCAGCCGGGACATGGAAATCGAAGAATTTCGGCCATGCGAATATTTTGGGATGTGTGCGCATATCGACCATCCCGGAAAATATTGATTATTGTGCACCCTCAGCCATGCCGACCAGAAGGTTCGAAGTATCAACTTCAGGCACGTCATCCATGATGACACATGAAAGTCATCAAGAAAACGTGCTTGAGGTTTACACAGATGGATCTAAAACGGACATTGGAGTAGGGGGAGGCGTTTTCATTCCTTACTTTCAAATAAGGATGAGTTTTAGGCTACAAAATCATTGCAGCACTATTCAGGCTGAAATTTCTGCCATAAAAAGAGCGGCAAATTGGCTAAGGTATCACAGGATATATGGTAAAGATATCCAGTTCCGTACTGATAGCAAGGCTGCGATAAATTCCTTATCGGGCGTTTATACTACGTCCAGTTTGGTTCGTGAATGCCGGACATCTCTTGATGAGATGGCGAGACATTCCAACCTGGAACTCTTTTGGGTGCCAGGGCACGCGGGAGTGCCCGGAAATGAAACTGCGGACGAACTGGCTAGATCTGGAACCTACCTTAGGGACCAGGAGATAGATCAACTAGTCGGTGTTCCGCTAAATTGCTGTAAGGATAACATACAGCAGGAATTACTGGGGGCTGCGCAGACCAGATGGTCGAACGAGCCCACCTGCACGACCTCGAGGCTTCTATGGCCTCAGTATGACTGCAAACGTACTGCAATCCTGCTGAGAACCCCTCGAGGTCAAATAGGCACATTAGTGGCTGTGCTGACAGGGCATTGCATTATAGGTGCACACGCTAGGAGATTGAATCTACCGCATAATGACTTCTGTAGAAGTTGTCAGGATGAGGAGGAAGAGGAAACAGTGAAACACCTCCTCTGTCACTGTCCGGCCTTATCTATGGAAAGGGCGGCGCTGCTAGGCAGCTCGATATTACAGGACCTCACAGACCTATCGGGTTGCGATATAAACAGGATAAACTCATTTATCCGGCTCTCCGGTTGGTTTTTGCACCAAACCTAAAGTGGGGATCGGTAGGTATCTATCCTGCTCATCCCTCTTTCGGGCGTCACAACGGGACCTAAGGGACCCAAGTGAGTCGGCTTTTACCCTTTTTGCGTAGCCGGCGACCCGTGCAACCTAACCTAACCTATGGTAAAATTGTTCACATATTTTTGAATTGTGACTGAATGAAAATGAAAAAACTCAATTATTCTTTGGTTAAAACCATATATATCTTGTTTATAATACATTTACTTTAAAATAAATATTTACTGATAACTAAATTGATTGCTTATTACAGTAATAATGAAAATATTTAAATATAAAAAATTTTTGCATTTTATATCGTACGAACAAATAATAGTTAATTAAAACTTAATATGACGAGTCTAAACTTACAACACTATTATGTTTCTTTGCTTCAGAGGATATACAGAGAGAAAATAAATGTTATAGCTCTGCAGATCCATTCAGTTCTGATTCGAATCACGATTTTGGACATAGAAATTCAGAAAGTGGTTGATGGACGTAAAGAAACGTACTTACAGTAAAATTTAAATCGGCGTGTTTTTATTTTTGCAATTAAAAGGACCCAACTAAACTAAAAACGTAACAATATACGTCACTATATAACCCTACACGAAAAACAAAAGAAAAAGCGAACTGCTTGTGGAGAAAATTGCCGTTTTATGTGCAACAAAAAAATTGCTTGAACAAATCAATTAAAAAATACTACTCGTAGTAGTATATCTGAAATTAAGACCAAGTATTTATGATATAAAAAATGTTGAGCTGATACCATCTTGTTGATAAAACATCTCTACAAGATAAGATAAAAATTTATTTTTTCTAGTTAATACCCTTTTGTCGAAAAAAAAAAAAATTGAAACTTTATTAAAATTTCAACTAAAGCGTCACAACTTAAAATAATACAAAAAAATATATCGAGAAGTTTCAAAAAATGGCAGTAACTCAAAAAATAGTCATTTGGCAATAATTGCAAAAAATTGTGTACATATATTTTCAAATGGAATTTGCTTACTATAATATGGAATTTGCTTACTATAATATGTTCGGATTTTTAAATTATCTTAAAATGTAATCCCAAACAGTTTCTTTCCTAAACTGAAAATTTTAAAATTTTGAGTTAATACCCTCTCGTTGATCAAGTGCGATATATTCTTAATAATAAAAATATGTTTTATTACACTCATGATTTTCATTTTCATAGAAATGTTGAAATTTTTTTTAATGTATTTCGAAAATTGTTTGTAAAAATGTTTGCAAACATTTTTTGGATATTTTTTGTAAAATTTTATTCGAAAAATTTTTTGTATAAATATTTTTTTGAAAATGTTTTCTAATTTTTTTGTAAATATTAAAAAAAATTAATTTTTTTAAAATCTTTATTAAAATTTTTTAATTTTTATTTTTAATTTAGTACCTTTCTGCAATCTATATTGAGTTAAAATGGTTAGCCTAATGCAAATAAAATCATTAAAAAAATTTCCCCATAAAATCGGCCCTCGCAGGGGATATTGATCCCCCGAGATTTGTATGCACTCCTTACGATCTACCTGTCGCGGTCTAATATTAAAGCTGAAAAAATTAAGAAAAAAAGTGAAAAAATAAAGGTAGGTGTGTTTTTTTGGCAGCAGCTTCCAAAATAATGATCCGATGTTGCTGAATTGCAATCCCAAAATTTTCGAAACTATGCCTTAATCAAATTCTCTACGTATAAGGATCCGGGATATACATATATACTTAATGGGGTTGGATATGAATATTGTAGAAATTATACACGGAATGACAAACTTATATATAATTGGATGGTACTTCTAATTACCATTCTAATGATACCCATGTTGCCTCATAGAAACTTTTTTATTTTATATTTTATGCTTAAAATTAAATTTTACACTCAATAGGCTACTTTTTTTAATTTTTAACTTAATTTTAAAATAACAGGTTAAAATATGTTTTCGTTAAATGAGTAATAAAACTGTAACAGGGCAATTTCTGCACAAGAAATATCGATTAATATCTGGTGGAGATATTATATACAATTTTTAATTTCCAAATGAAATAAAAAAGTGAAAGTAGTCGATTTCACAGCTTTAATAATGCGGAGGATTTGACACTAATATAATTTTAGACTTAAATCTAGTTTAGTGAACCTACTTCAGTAAAAAAAGTATTCATGGTTATAGAGAATTAAAAAATAAGAAAAGAAATGAAGTGAAAAAATTTGCAAAATAGTACCTGTCATATTAAAATTTCAGAGGCCCATAACTGGAAAAAAATATATAGACGGCCGCCATTTTTTTACTTTATTTTTTAATTTTCTATCACCCTGGATTACTTTTTTCATTAAACTGTAAAATCTCTACTTTTACTGATTCGAGACTATTTTGAAAATCTTAAGTGCTGTTTCTGTGTAGCAAACGAGCAACTCGTTTGTAAAATTGGTATGTAAAGGACTATCTTTTTTAGTTTGTATGTAGGTAGTAGGTATTTGAAGTAGCAAATTTTAAATCTTCATTATTTATGTAGGTATGTATATTTCTAATTTTCAGTCATCAATACCTTTTCAATCCTTCATGACATATGTACATACAGCATTTTCAAGAATTTCAAATGAATTTTTGTTGATTTGTTACTTACAAACATATAAGGCGATGGTGGTGATGATGCTTCAGCTGCATTATTGTTGACAGGTGGATCAAGATCTTCAGCCGCGTTATAAGTTTCCAGACTTTCACCTTGTTCTTGTTGTGGCTCCACAGGTTGAGTTTCCACATGATTTTCTTTCGAGTTTCTGGAAGAGGAAGACGATGATCGACTTGCCACACGATAATTACGCGAACGATTACGTTTGTGACGTTTAATCAGAGTTGTGGAAGAAGACGGTTGGTCCACATTACAACCAGTTTCATTTTCGGTTCTATTTTCATTAGTTATCATGCTTTGATCCTCGTTTTCCAACATCTTCGAATCAGATATAGATGCAGTTATATTTTCATTGTCGTTATCGAATTTGATTATACCAATTTCCGTTATATCGGCTTCGACACACAACGATTCCTCCATTTTATAACTTAAACCACTATCACTATTGCTGCTGTGATTGTTGCTGCTGCCTTTACTATTGTTGTTGTTACTGCTATTGCATGCATCCAAATTCTGCTGCTGCATTTGTGGTTTGTCATGTGGACTATTTGCAAAAAAAAAAACAAAAACAAAAGATGTTGTAATTTAGGGAAAGCAAAATAAAATTTGCATAATTTAATCGATATACTAGACGTTATTAACATATCTGCTAATGGAATTGTTTAAATATCTTGCCTTTGTTGGCCGCTGTCACTGCTTGAGGAAACATCTTTATCAATATCTCCACCAGAACGGCTTCGTTTGGGTGCAGATTCCTCACGACTATTAGGTTCTTCCTCCATTTCGATATGGTCCTAAAATTTGCCAAATTATTTCTCTTACTTTATTAGATCCGTTAATTAAAATGAACTTTATTCCATTTATTTATTTTAAGTTTTGCGTTGCTGTCTAGTTGATTTATCAGGTTTTCTTGTTGTTTTATTGAATTATAAAATTATTTTTACTAAAATGACTGTTGATAGCACCCAGTTAAAATATAAACAGTAAAATAAACAGGGTGTTTCTACAATTTGTCACAAAAATTTATGACAAGAAAATAATACCGACTACTTATAGAAATTTTAACGTTTTAGAACCGTTAATAGTAATCAAGTAAAAATCCTTGTAAATTTTAAAGTATTTACATCCAAGGCGAATTTATCTTACTAGGTGGCAGCACGGCGAAGTTAATTATTTTTTGCTTTACTTTTTTGTTGCGTTAACAACAGTCAAACTTAATGTAAAAAAAAATTACTTTTAATACGGGTTTTTATATGAAGTTTGACATGTTAATGACGCGGGCGGTTTACCCCCGTCTCCATTAGATTATGACGGGGGTAAGCCCCCGCCCACAGTAGTCATTAACATGTGTTAACAAAAGTCAAACTTCATATAACAAAAAACATTATTTTTAATACTGTGTATGTGTGCTAGATTCTTTGATGCACACATGCTGGATCACTCCTCAAGTATTCACTTTTAATTTGATTTTGTGCTGTCAGCAGCATGCGGCAAATATCGCAACTTCCGTCTAAAATATATGCGCAGCACATTTTTTCTTTTAGCCAACTTTAGAAATCGAGACCAACCACTATTTCGTGTTGAACTGGAATCTGGAGGTATCAGATAAAAAATAACGAAATTCATCCTATTTATAACTGTAGAGGAACTGCATAAATAATCAACACCCGTCCAGGGTCTAAACTGGTGGGAATTAGGTCATTAGGTCTTATAAATTACCTCCAATTTACGTTGTGCGTGGCGAGCAGCTCGATACAGCTCAATACGATAAATCGAGGAACGATACAATATTTTATGATCCTCATTTGTCCCAGCCAAACACTCAACATGTTTTATATGCTGATATTCTAAAAGCTAATCGTATTAAAGCGCCCTAGACACGATCAAAACGATGGATGTCAAACTCATGTAAGTGTGGCTGGATGCTCAGATGTACACATGTTGAAAAACTCGTCAATCTTATTTTTTTTTTTTTTTGATTTTGTGCTGTAAACATCGTGCTTCAAAATTTATGCGCTGCACAGTTTTTCCTTTTTAATCTTGGAGATTTCCAGCCTAATTTTTAAGCATAAAAATAAAATTACACATTGATCATCATTTAATAAATTAAATAAATTACACGATTTCCTTCTTTTTCTTCCGACATTGCTGGAAACCGCACAACTTGAACACACACAATAAAACTCACACAAATATATTTTCACAAATTCTACCACAATGATTGACGATTATTTTGATCGTATCTAGGCCGCTTGAACCCCCGTCTTCATTTGCTATCAACATGTCTTAACAAAAGTCAAACTTCATATAAAAAATGTTTTTTTTTATATGAAGTTTGACTTTTGTTAAGGCATGTTAATGATCATTATGTAAAAATAATATCACTGTCGGAACACTCTTTAATTTTATTATTTGTTATAGTGACTATGGTAATTCCCTTTCTATAAATATATCAAGAGCCTACATATTACGATTAAAAAATAAGTCACTATACGTGAAAAACATGTCACTGTCAAAACACCCTTTAATTTTTAGTAATTGTCACATCGGCCATGGCAACACATCTTTTGTACAAAATTTAAAGATTCTATCTATTACGGTTCAAGAAATTAGGCGTTATACATAAAAAACACGTCCTTGCCGGAAAACCCTTTAATTTCAACAAAGATTTGAGCAACTAATTTTGCAATTTATTTAATATTTTACTAGTTTCTTTGTCTTAATAAGAGCTTTGTAGTTGGTATGCAAATTGAGGTCATAAAAAAAACAAGGCAAATATTTAAATAAATGACAATGGAGCATCTGCAGATTTCAGTTCTTTCTTAAAATCGTAAGCAAGTTCCACTTCATCCAGGGTAAATTCAATGAATTAACTTTTGTTGCTTAAATAATTTTCATTACGACTTTTTCATCTTCATTTATCAGTCATACTTTAAATTTTAAATAACAAACAATTAAATTAATAAAATTACATTAGTAAAAAAGTATATGAAATCAAAATAAGAATCCCCAAAATATTGAAATTATCCTCAACGAATTTCTCAATCCCAAAAACAAAATTTTTAATCCCGATTTGGGGATAAATCCCCTAATCTGACAACAATGGTAATACGACTATAAAGTTCTTACCACGATATAATAATAGAAGGTAATTCCATTCTCTCTTTTCGTCGCCATATTAACGTTCTGACCAAAGTATATCTATATAAAGTACATGCAGTTCTACAACAAATACAACATTACAAAAACCACAGGAAATTTGTTTGTGTAAAATTCGTTCTAAAAGTCAAAAACAGCTGACTAAAACAAAAAAATGTGTATATTAAATGTATTGAAACTGGTATATAAATTGAAAACAAAACTAAAATTGTTAGTTTGTGCGCATAAAAGCTTTGAATAATTTCTGCAAAAAAAGATACTAATAATAAAATGTTTTTAGTACCGTTGTTAAGTGAATTTGTGGCTTTTGATGATGTGATACTGTTACAACGATACGTTTTGTCATAACTTTGGCTCCAGAAGAATTCGGCCGTATAGCGCAAGAGGATGGTGGATTGACTTCATTGATTGATTGGTTGAATTAAACGCTTTAAAAGCCAAAACTGTTCAAATGTTGTGGTTGGATGATTTGGATGAATTAGAAAAGGAACTGAATGAGGTGGAAGAGAAAGAACGCCTCGATGAATTGGGCATCAATAAGAAGCAAGCCAAAGCTATGGCCAAAAACAAAGCAACAGCTAATGTCGCTGTTGCTTTGGTTTTGGTACTTTGGTTCTGACGTTTGCGGGAATTATTTCAATTTGTTTTTTCCTTTATTTGAAATTTGAAAAATTAAAAAAAGAAACAAGCCTTAAGTTTATGTGTCTAAATAAAACAAACGAAAATTGTTTTCCATACGGTAGTAATAAACTTTTGCAAATATTCACAAATAAGATTTTTTAATTTCCCTATATCTGACAAAAGTGTCTAAGTTTCCGTTTTCTTATTAAGTACAACTTACCAAAGGCACCCCTGGTATGTTCATTAAAGAAAATATATTTTTTTAGTTTAGATGGGAAGCTAATCTGTCACGAGTATCAAGAAAAAAAGACAATTTCAATATCATAGGAACTTAAAATTAAAAAGTTTGGTTAATTTTAATATGAATGAATAACCCAAGAAATCCGCATGCAGAATTGGATAATATTTTATATAAAAAGTAACCCCAAAATATTGAGTGCTTTTCGTAATATTTTTAAATTTTTCAAATGGACAATTATCCAAAACGTTTTAATGAAATATGATGATACCATATTTGAGCGGTTTTATAAACCCTTATTCTACTTGGCGACGGCGACATCGTTGTCACTTTTGACCGGACATTATTTTATATTGATGTTAACTTCAATTTGATTATAATTTTGTATTTCCTAATGCTCTTATGACGATGTCGACTGCTTATCGATAACACTGTTGTGTAGAGAAATATTCTTTTAAAAAAATTTTATGTTTTGGAATGCTTAATAAGAATCTCATTTAAGTTTTTTTCCATCACCTCGAGATTTTCCATTTCTTCAACTAATTTTCCGTATTGGGTCAAACTTGTTATTTAAATCTTTTCAATTTTAAATTTTGTTGGCACTTCAGTCGTTTTTAAAAACCAAGGCGACAAAATCGCCGTCGGTACAAGAAAAATTCAACATCACATATTCTTACAAAATACCAAATAAAATTAAATAGTCATCGATAAATGTTGATGTCAACTAAGGGAATACCAATTCAATTAAGTGAAAGGTCGTCGTATTATGTCGACAACGCCAAATGTAATAGGAGTGATTATCAAGAAATTCATCAGTAAGAGTTTATGTACAACGTTTTATGTCCTAAAAACTAGATAAGTAGTAGTAAGTAACATTAAAGATTTATTAGAATTAAAAAAAAATATCTCTGCACTTACTGCCAGTATTGAACTTTTTATATTTTGTTTGCCAAATTTCCATTTTTTCTAATTTTTTTACGGTAATTATTCATTTGGCGATTTTTCATTTTTGTTTTGTGGCGATTTTTCATAAGGTCAATTAATATGCAGCTTAAATAAGATTGTAATATACTTTTTTTCTCAATATAAAATTGTACCTATAAAAGATTAAGAAAATCATAATCTACAACAAGATTTATTCCTCATAAGTTTCGTTATTAAACCAAAATACGTTTTTATATTATGTTATTTATGTAAATTACACACTTTTTAAAAATAATTTCAAAATATTTTTTTTTTCGTTTCTACTTGTGGCAACACTTTTTTTTGCTGTTTACATAAAAACATACTTCAATAATTCCGGCAAACTTCAAACATTTTTGAAATGGAACTATTATTATATCATGGTTCTTCCTTAAACCGCAATGCATATTTAACAAAGTGATAGCGCAAGGCAGAGGAAATTTCAGCAAAAAATTTTTTGAATTTTTTTTTATATGGTTTTGACCATAGATAACACATAGATGGCCAACTCTCCAAATGTCAAAAACCTGGCTTCAAATGTCTTTTGGTACGAATTCAACACACTTAGGGGAGTAAAATTTGTATTCACATTTAGGCACTATTACGCGATATTCCATTGCACTTTCCAATTACAATTTAATCAATTTTGAATTTTTGCACAGAAAATTATTTAACAATTTATTGTATTTTAAATTTTTTAATAAAAAATAAATTTAATTTTATTGACATTTGCTTGGTGAAATTTATTTGTACACATTATTGTATTTTTTTTTTTTTTTGTCTTTTAAGGGATGAAAATTTTCAAATCAATATAATAAATATTTAAAATTAGCATTCAATCTAACGTTTTTCGCACATAAATATATTATAAAAATACAAAATTCATATTTTTATTAAAAAGCAAAAGAATTATTTAATTTTAACATCTAAAATTTAATGTTAAAAAATATTCGGTTTTTACAAAATATTTTATACAACTGTGTGCAGTTTAGGTGCTGTGGGGAATTTTTTTTAAAAACCAACACTTATACAATTTTGCCTACCAATACATTCTTAGACTTAGGTTTTTTGACAAGAGACTTAGGTTTATGACGTTTTAGTTGACTATCTATGTGTTATCTATGGTTTTGACCATGATATAATAATAGAAGGTAATTCCATTCTCTCTTTTTGTCGCCATATTAACGTTCTGACATTTGCGGGAATTATTTAAATTTGTGCTACCATATCACATACTTTTTTTTCCATTTTGCGTTTTTTTCCCTTTATTCGAAGTTTTAAAAGTTAGAAGCAGAAACAATCCTTAAGTTTATGTCTGTAAGTAAACAAACGAAAATTGTTTTAGTTTAAATTAATAGTAATACAGTTTTGCAGAAGATTTTTTAATATCCCTATATATGACAAATGTGTCTAAGTTCCCGTTTTCTTATTAAGTAAGTAAGAGTTTATGTACAACGTTTTATGTCCTAAAAACTAGATAAGTAGTAGTAAGTAACATTAAAGATTTATTAGAATTAAAAAAAATATCTCTGCACTTACTGCCAGTATTGAACTTTTTATATTTTGTTTGCCAAATTTCCATTTTTTCTAATTTTTTTACGGTAATTATTCATTTGGCGATTTTTCATTTTTGTTTTGTGGCGATTTTTCATAAGGTCAATTAATATGCAGCTTAAATAAGATTGTAATATACTTTTTTTCTCAATATAAAATTGTACCTATAAAAGATTAAGAAAATCATAATCTACCACAAGATTTATTCCTCATAAGTTTCGTTATTAAACCAAAATACGTTTTTATTTTATGTTATTTATGTAAATTACACACTTTTTAAAAATAATTTCAAAATATTTTTTTTTTCGTTTCTACTTGTGGCAACACTTTTTTTTGCTGTTTACATAAAAACATACTTCAATAATTCCGGCAAACTTCAAACATTTTTGAAATGGAACTATTATTATATCATGGTTCTTCCTTAAACCGCAATGCATATTTAACAAAGTGATAGCGCAAGGCAGAGGAAATTTCAGCAAAAAATTTTTTGAATTTTTTTTTATATGGTTTTGACCATAGATAACACATAGATGGCCAACTCTCCAAATGTCAAAAACCTGGCTTCAAATGTCTTTTGGTACGAATTCAACACACTTAGGGGAGTAAAATTTGTATTCACATTTAGGCACTATTACGCGATATTCCATTGCACTTTCCAATTACAATTTAATCAATTTTGAATTTTTGCACAGAAAATTATTTAACAATTTATTGTATTTTAAATTTTTTAATAAAAAATAAATTTAATTTTATTGACATTTGCTTGGTGAAATTTATTTGTACACATTATTGTATTTTTTTTTTTTTTTTGTCTTTTAAGGGATGAAAATTTTCAAATCAATATAATAAATATTTAAAATTAGCATTCAATCTAACGTTTTTCGCACATAAATATATTATAAAAATACAAAATTCATATTTTTATTAAAAAGCAAAAGAATTATTTAATTTTAACATCTAAAATTTAATGTTAAAAAATATTCGGTTTTTACAAAATATTTTATACAACTGTGTGCAGTTTAGGTGCTGTGGGGAATTTTTTTTAAAAACCAACACTTATACAATTTTGCCTACCAATACATTCTTAGACTTAGGTTTTTTGACAAGAGACTTAGGTTTATGACGTTTTAGTTGACTATCTATGTGTTATCTATGGTTTTGACCATGATATAATAATAGAAGGTAATTCCATTCTCTCTTTTTGTCGCCATATTAACGTTCTGACATTTGCGGGAATTATTTAAATTTGTGCTACCATATCACATACTTTTTTTTCCATTTTGCGTTTTTTTCCCTTTATTCGAAGTTTTAAAAGTTAGAAGCAGAAACAATCCTTAAGTTTATGTCTGTAAGTAAACAAACGAAAATTGTTTTAGTTTAAATTAATAGTAATACAGTTTTGCAGAAGATTTTTTAATATCCCTATATATGACAAATGTGTCTAAGTTCCCGTTTTCTTATTAAGTAAGTAAGAGTTTATGTACAACGTTTTATGTCCTAAAAACTAGATAAGTAGTAGTAAGTAACATTAAAGATTTATTAGAATTAAAAAAAATATCTCTGCACTTACTGCCAGTATTGAACTTTTTATATTTTGTTTGCCAAATTTCCATTTTTTCTAATTTTTTTACGGTAATTATTCATTTGGCGATTTTTCATTTTTGTTTTGTGGCGATTTTTCATAAGGTCAATTAATATGCAGCTTAAATAAGATTGTAATATACTTTTTTTCTCAATATAAAATTGTACCTATAAAAGATTAAGAAAATCATAATCTACAACAAGATTTATTCCTCATAAGTTTCGTTATTAAACCAAAATACGTTTTTATTTTATGTTATTTATGTAAATTACACACTTTTTAAAAATAATTTCAAAATATTTTTTTTTTCGTTTCTACTTGTGGCAACACTTTTTTTTGCTGTTTACATAAAAACATACTTCAATAATTCCGGCAAACTTCAAACATTTTTGAAATGGAACTATTATTATATCATGGTTCTTCCTTAAACCGCAATGCATATTTAACAAAGTGATAGCGCAAGGGAGAGGAAATTTCAGCAAAAAATTTTTTGAATTTTTTTTTATATGGTTTTGACCATAGATAACACATAGATGGCCAACTCTCCAAATGTCAAAAACCTGGCTTCAAATGTCTTTTGGTACGAATTCAACACACTTAGGGGAGTAAAATTTGTATTCACATTTAGGCACTATTACGCGATATTCTATTGCACTTTCCAATTACAATTTAATCAATTTTGAATTTTTGCACAGAAAATTATTTAACAATTTATTGTATTTTAAATTTTTTAATAAAAAATAAATTTAATTTTATTGACATTTGCTTGGTGAAATTTATTTGTACACATTATTGTATTTTTTTTTTTTTTGTCTTTTAAGGGATGAAAATTTTCAAATCAATATAATAAATATTTAAAATTAGCATTCAATCTAACGTTTTTCGCACATAAATATATTATAAAAATACAAAATTCATATTTTTATTAAAAAGCAAAAGAATTATTTAATTTTAACATCTAAAATTTAATGTTAAAAAATATTCGGTTTTTACAAAATATTTTATACAACTGTGTGCAGTTTAGGTGCTGTGGGGAATTTTTTTTAAAAACCAACACTTATACAATTTTGCCTACCAATACATTCTTAGACTTAGGTTTTTTGACAAGAGACTTAGGTTTATGACGTTTTAGTTGACTATCTATGTGTTATCTATGGTTTTGACCATGATATAATAATAGAAGGTAATTCCATTCTCTCTTTTTGTCGCCATATTAACGTTCTGACATTTGCGGGAATTATTTAAATTTGTGCTACCATATCACATACTTTTTTTTCCATTTTGCGTTTTTTTCCCTTTATTCGAAGTTTTAAAAGTTAGAAGCAGAAACAATCCTTAAGTTTATGTCTGTAAGTAAACAAACGAAAATTGTTTTAGTTTAAATTAATAGTAATACAGTTTTGCAGAAGATTTTTTAATATCCCTATATATGACAAATGTGTCTAAGTTTCCGTTTTCTTATTAAGTACAAGTTACCCTAGGCAAGGTATGTTCATTTAAGAAATTATTATTTTTTAACTTAGATGGAAAGCTAATCTGCCAGGAGTATCAAGAAAAATTGAAAGTTGCACAATTATAGGAACTTAAAATTAAAAAGTTTGGTTCATTTTATTGTGAATAAGGAGGCTGCATGCAAAATAACTCTATGCAAAATTGCTTAAAAGCAAAAATTAAAAATAACCTAAGAAATCCGAAATTTGGTAATATTTTGTCGTTTTTGAAAAATTTACAAATGGACAATTATCCAAAATGTTTTAATTCCTATCACCATGAACTTCGTCACCATTTTGACGAGCCGACATCATTTTATATTGACGTTTTGCATTCCCTAAAGCTCTTATGACGATTTCGACGGCTTATCCATAACACTGTTCTGTAGAAAATATTCTTTTAAAAAAAATTTATATTGTGGAATGAAAGTGCTTAATTCTGTTCTAAGTTTTTTCTATCACGTCGAAATTTTCTATTTCTTCAACTAATTTTCCGAATTGGGTCAAACTTGTATTTAAATCTTTTCCATTTTGAATTTTATAAACCAAGGCGATGAAATCGTCGTCGATACAACAAAATTTTAACGTCACATATTCTTACAAATAACAAATAAAATTAAAAACTCATCGTTAAATGTTATGTCGACAAAGAGAATACCAACCTAATTAAGTGAAACGTGTTCATATTGTGTGGACGACGCAAAATGGAATAGGGGTGATTCTCAGGAAATGCACTAATAAGAGTGTAAAAACAACGGTTTGAAGTCCTAAAAACTAGCTAAGTAGTTACGTTGTTTACCTTAAATTACAGAATTGTTAACATTAAAGCTTTATTAGAATTAAAAAAAATATAAAAAAGTCAATGCCCTTAATGTCACTTCTGACTTTTTTACAAATTTTTTTTTTTGCCAAATTTCCATTTTTTCTATTTTTTTATTTTTTACGTTAATTATTGATTTGGCGATATTTTATTTTGTGGCGATTTCTCATAGGGTCAATTAGCATGCAGATTAAATAAGGTTGAAATATAATTTTTTTTCTCAGTACAAAAGTGTACCTATAAAAGTTTAAGGAAATCATAATCTATAACAAGATTTATTCCTCATACGTTTTACTATTAAACCAAAGCACGTTTTTATTTTATGTTATTTTTATAAAATACACATTCGAAAAATATTCGCACTTTTACGAATTTTCGCTACATCACTATTGTAGAAAGTTAAAACGAAAAGACTGCCTAAATAAAACAAAACTAAAAAGCAAAGAATAAACGACTGGTGCAAATTTGACGATATAATTTAAAACTTTCTCTCTTTCTTTATAGGTATATTTCGTTCTTTAAAAATTGGTTATTAGATGTCTAGCAATCTGTGATGGTAAATGTTGTACATTTGTATATATCTTTGTACAATCGTACATTTTTTGTACGATATTGCATGCAGTACTTAACAAACCAGAACTGTTTAAAAATTATCTCATGTGCTGCCTTTAAAATCAATTTATGCCATACTAATTTCACTTAACAACAAATTGTTTTTTTTAATGAATGGGTACATATATATTATATGATGCTAAGGACCCCCGTGTTAGAGCATTTGTAGATCAGCAATACCGATAAACGCCCGAATCAAACATCATTTACTGTGTGATTTTTAGGGCTACCATCAAGCAACAAATATGTGCTTTAAAGAATGTTATCGATACTTAGTTATTTCTCCGATTTATTCATCTCCTAGATTTAAAGTATTAGAAAGACATTATAGCGACTTTTAGAATTTATTAGGTCTCTTTTTCCCTACAGCTGCCGATCTATTCCGAAAAGTTCCTGGTATATAAAAAATCGAACATTCACAAAGATCTACTCATACAGAAATAGAAAAACATGCAGTTACGTACATATGTACGTATGGAAACGTGTCAAAAAGTTCTCAATCTTGGGAATTTTTCTTTTAAATTAACCACCTTATAATTATAATAGTAAATACGTTATTAAAATATATCATGATGTTTATATGATTCTGAATCATAGAAAAAAATAATGGTAGAAAACAGCGTGTAAAGAAATGCCTACAAATAATTTCTAAAGATTATTTTTTAAAAAGAACTTCACCTGAAGATGTCTGCTTTTACAAGTATTTCATCATTCTAAATTCAAATAATTAAAATGTTTGTTTGTTCGACAAACTAAAAAAGAATAATATGTGTTTTAAAGCGGACCCAAGAACATAAGAGATCATCATATTTTTTTAATGTAACGCAGTTTATTAGCTGCAAAGTTATCAACATTGCTCCATGTCCAAGCACTGATAGTCGCTCTTCTGTACAAGTCGTAATAATGAAAAGTACAATTTAAGAAGCCGGTTGGTACAATTTCAAAAATCTGCTTACCATCCCTGATAGCAAACAACACAAACAACTACAAAAACAAAAAGTAGAAGAAACATTGTGGCTTATTGAATGAAAACGAGTGTGTTGACCAGAAATAAGTAGTAGAGGTAACTGACAATGGCTGGCTAAAATTTACGTTACTTTAGTTTGTGGTTAAAGAGCAACGGTGGCACTTGACTAATAAATATTCAACGCGGACGTTGTGACGGATTTTTCCAAATAAATAATATAGTAATAGTAATAAATACTAACATACATATATACCTATAGTTTTTGTTATTTAAGAAAAACAATAAGAAATAAGTTAAAACTCCCTCGAAAGTAAGTCTGTTAAAGAAATAACGGGCGCATGAGCAACATGCAGCCATTTGTGTGTACATACATATATATATATATATATATATATATATATATATATATATATATATATATATATTGCAGACAATTGTACGTACATATGTATGTATGTGTGTATAACTTAAGCGTATAAGTTCTGTTTGAACTTTCTTCACGTAGTCACTCGCGATTTTAGCCACTTAAAATATTAATCATGCGTCAGAGTAATTCCTATTTAATAAAAAATATAGTTACGGTGAACTAAAGAGCTTTCGAAATTCCAAAAATTACTTTGGCTAACAAGTTTGTCTTATAATATAATTGTGCTAATTCTCGAACATTAATCGCAAATATTCGTGGCATGCGAAATGTGTTTGCAAGGCTCATAAAATTTATAAAGAAAAGTTAAGATATGAATGTATTACCTTTATTTTTTTCAATAGCACATTTATTTCATTGTGCAAAATATTCAATTACAATAAAAAAATAATTCTTATAAAATTCTAAACAATTGATATCTTTTTGATTTGTTTTATCTACTCTAAGCAAACAGAAAAACATACATACTTATGTATACAAATATGAATGTTAAGACCCATATAAAACACGAAAAAATTGTGAGTGAATAAAACATATTCGTGAGCGTGCGTGACCGCAACTAAAAAAATCGCGCAGTTATCACTAAAAGCGTGTATTACGACTCCACACATGTGTATTTTACTCGTAGATACATATTATTTTTTCATTCAAAAGCAGTTGTGAAACGGAAAGTTATTTTTATCGAACAGAATGGAATAAACGAAAAACCTAAGATGTGTATTTTCTCCTTCTTGTTGTATATTGCTTGTACTTACTTTAGCTTAAATAAGAAAATAAAATAAACGGTTATACTGTTTATGAGTAGAATTTAGTTCATTCCGGTTTGAAACAGAATTGTTTTTGTGAATACGCCAACAGTGTACGTATATATGTATGTATAAACATATGTATGTTCATATAAATGTATTTAGACAGACTGCAAAATTGAAATGGTGGTCTAAACTTGTTTCTTCCGACTCCAAAAATAATACATATACAATAAATAAAATTGTGCAAATATGAATGTATGTACATATGTATGTACCTATAAATATACATATATGTATATACATATATGTACTACATATAATAAAATTTTTATTTAAAAATCCGCAAAGGTATAAATTTAAATTTTAAACATGAAACCTTTTTATAATCGATTTTTAAAAAGTATTTATGTTTCTTTGTATTACAAATTTAATTATTCACAAACAAAAATATAACACAATATTTTAACTTTAAATATTTGAATAGGTAATTACAAAAGCTTTTTCCGACAAAATTCCTGATGAAATTTGATGTTGTTTTATTAGACATATGCACATGTATCTGCATATACTTAGTACCAGGAATATTTTTGAATCAATGAAAATCTCAGAATGAGTAATGTAGCCACCGACATACGACCGCATTTTCTATAACCTAACGGAAAGTAACTGCATATAAGTTTACAAATTTTTTAAGAATAAAACTTATTACAAATACAAAAACATATTGGTTAATCATTTATTATTATTGTTTCTGCTTTTTAAAATTTGAAATAACACACTTTTATTTGACAATTAAATGTGAAAAATGGTGAAACTATGCGCCAAAAGTTTTAGATATCTTTTCCCGTTATTATTATTGTTTGAACTAAGAAATAAGCTTTTTTAAGTGTACACGCTCAAATTTATGACTAAAAGTAAGTGAAAATGCAATGTTGACAGCGATATGCATTAAAGTTTTATTAAAATATATTGTGTTGCATCATATGTACGCAGAAACAGTTTAGGTAAAACTATCAATACTTTTGGTTATTTCGGTTTGAACTGGTCAGGTTGTAGTTTAGGGGCCGTATGTAGACTCATACCCGCAAAACCTATATTAGTCGGATTATACAATAGTTGTGCAAATGTTGTTTTCTGCAATAGGTACAAGTCGAAGTTTATTTAATTTTTAGTTTAATGCAGAAAACGCCCAGAGTCGTTGGCGGGAATCGAACCCGCAACTCCAAGTCGTTTAATTCTTTGTACATTATTTTTGCTGCGTCTTACAAGTCATATAATTCTGATTGAGAGTATAACTATTAATTATGAGAGTTTTTTAACCGACTTCAATTCGTCTGAATGTTGCTTTTTTTATGTTTGTGCCCGCAGAACTCAGGCATTTCTGAACCGATTTTAAAATTTTTTTCTTTATTAGAAAGGAAATGCTTACAGATTGGTCCCATTTTAAAAGAAGTTCAGAATTTTGAAAATTAAAGGGTGTCCCCATACAACATACGTGTTTTTTACGTGTATTATGAACCGTAAAGGGCACCCTTTTAAAATTTTAAAAAACTGAACTGAACTGAAATTAATAAAAAAATAAACTTAAAAATTAAAGGGTGTCCCCATATGTGACGTCAATTTAAATATATGAACCATTTGAACCATTATAGACAATCACTTGAAAATTGGACAGAATGTCCAATATTTATAATCAGAAATTAAATATTTATAATTAGAAGTTAAAGGGTATCCCAATAGTTGATGTAATTTGATGTATATTGCCAAACTTTTGAACCGTAACAGAGAGACATTTGAAATTTACAAAGAACCTATATATCTAAGTCCTTTATAACATCAAGTATATAATTTAAATTTGGAAACTAAAGGGTGTCCCCATAATTGATATAATTTAACCTATCTAGCCCTATCTTTTGAACCGTTATAGACAAACACTTGAAAATTAGACAGAATCTCCACTACTATGTCCCGTATGATAACCTTTATAAATATTTAAAATTTTAAAGGGTGTCTTAATAGTTGATGTAAATTGATGCATATGGCCAAACTTTTGAACCGTTTTAGACAGACATTTGAAATTAACAAAGAATCTGTCCTTTAAAATAAGTGTTTAATTTAAAATTGTACATTAAAGGGTGTCCCCTAGGTGATATTGTTTAAGCTATATGGCCATATCTTTGGAACCGTTAATTTTTATTACTGTGCCAGTAATAATAACTGTAAAAAAATAAAGGGTGTCCTCATATCTGACGTAATTTGTCGTTATGGATAGACATTTGAATGTACAGAACGTATATTACTTGGCCGTTAGAGCAACAAGTATAGAAGTATTTGAATTGAGTACTATTTCTTACAGATTACTTCCTTTTAAATTTTTAGTTTAGAATTGATGCACATATATTTGTTTTGTAGTCGGTTTTTTTTTACAAGAATTATTATATATAAATGTGGAGAGTTTATTTGCAGTGCTGCCAATTTTTGCCTGTTATTTAGATTTATTTGTACGTATTTATTTGAAGCAATTTGTTGATTACAGACTTGGCAACCTTACATTGGCCGAAAAACGTCATCTGACGGGAAAACATGCGCATGGCGTAATCTTGCTATCTTTCTTGCGTCATTTGGAAATTTCAAATGCAAACAAATTAAGCAATGCAGAAATAAAATAAAAATGAACCTAAAATCAAGATCCGAGTACATTTTTAAAACAACAATTGAAAAAATTGTCGTCCACCTCAAAAAATAAATTGCAATTATGTTCGTTATTATAAAAGAACATTTATGTTTGCAAAAATAATTAATATGTGAACATATGAAAACTAGTGTCTACTTACAATTCTATAACTTGTACTCTTTTATAATTTGTTGAAGTGCAGCAGCCCCAGTTATAAATAATTAGCTATAAACAATGGGTTAATTGTCATTATTATTATTTACATACAGCCCAAAGCATATCTATATATATAGATATACTATATATAGATATACTTTGATACAGCCGTTGGTACATTACGTTACAAAATTTTAGTGTTGCTAATTAACATTTATTGTCGCGTTTGGTATTCAATTCTTATTTAAATTTGCCGGCAAGTAATTATTTCTTTAGCATTTGTATGTATGTATGTACGTATTCATTTTTGCTTAAGGCTTCTTAATCAAAAAATACTATGTATTCAAGTGCTTCCTTAAGGAATACACTTATGTACTTGTACTTACGATGTTTTGTAATCCTGTGCGGGTAGAAAAACCCTTTTTAGTTTCTTAGTAGACTTTCAAACTTCTATTAATAATATTTTAATTTCGTTTTGTGTTTTTGTTCGCTTTCTTTTACAGATGACCTGTCACCACATTATCTGCACAGGAAACAGGTTGCTTCTCATATTTTTAGTGGTTTCCTCAGTCTGTTTAATGAATATCAAAGCAACAACTGGTAAACAATATTTAATACTTTAAAATTTAAAAAAAAAAATAACTGAAACCGCAGAAAAAAGTGACAATAACATAATACATACACACATAGTAAAAGGTTTTCCAATAAGTGTCGATATTGACAGACTTTAGAGGGACGCTATCTAGATAATTAACAACCAAAACCCCCTCGATCTCTATATCAAAATTGTTTCTGCTATTTGGGCCCTACAACTCGGGACATTGGGCAAATTATGGCATAATCGTATTGAACACGGTACCATCCCACGTCATGTAGACTGGAATATCTTGAAGAGGAACATACACATTATTTGATACCTGCTATGGACTCCTAAATATATTTTGTCTTAGGACACCGAGCTGGGCTGTCTGAAAGGAGAACTCCATAATCCGAGTAAGCGCATATTCGAATTTTGGGGAATGCTTCAGACGGATACGTGAACAGAATCGGTGATCTTCTCTAATAATCTTGATTTTTCATACTCTTGATTTTTCACTCAAGCTAGCCGACACCTGCACCGTGTTGCAGTTATAAGATAAGCTGTAAGGAGAATTCGGAACATATCATGGGGACAACGGCTATTGACATTTTTGTGGATTCGAAAGTCTTAAAATCAAGTTGCGAAGCTGGCCCTCTTAGACTACACCAAGATTGTTTGGATTCCAAGGGTGGAAAGGAGAAGCCCCATGAATGCGGGAGTGAACCCGGTCCGATTGTGAAATACTTTACGGAATAAGAGCTAATTAAAACGTTATACGACAAACATATGTGTATTTTCCAGAATCCTTCGGCCATCACTTTAGGAAAAATGGCCTTCGTGGGCATCATTACATGGCACTATATAATTGGGCATTCAGGGTAACGTATGGAATCCTTTTATAGTGAGAGCTCTGCTGGAATGCATGTTCAAATATTTAGACAAGAGATTATTTCAGGATCTAGGTTGCCTCAGGAATGCAACACTGATTGGCCTGACGGGTTTTTCGAAAAGCTCTAGGTGGTTATTACGGACTTGGGACTCTTGACCTCTATAGAGAACTGTAAGAGTATATGGTCGGTGGGACATTACAATGGTATCTATGGCATTCGAGTAAACTCATTTCATTGTGCGTCCCGTTTAATATAACCTGACAAGAAAAACTGCAGTCTTTGGGCCGGCGGCAAAAAACATCGGCGAGGCCATCAACATCAAATTGGTTATCAATGAGAACCAATTTTATTGTCCCAAATTGAACGATATGATCGTCGATATGTGCTTCCAGAAGGACGAGATGACGAATGCTATTCTTGACGGTTTTCTGAAATCGCAGGACAATGCCAATAATTCACATACCGCAAAATCCAGTGGTTGAAAATAGAATCATGTCCATACGGTGAAATTTAAACAGCATCATAGAAAAGAATTTCCTAAATACATAGCCTAACCCCCTTATTGAAAAACCCTTTACTTCACATACAAGTTCCTTTTTAATTTTTTCTTTATTTTAAGGACCCGCACATGGCAAAGTTGTAGTTTGTTACATATCAACATGGGCAGTTTATCGTCCTGGCCAAGGTGCTTACTCAATAGACAATTTTGATCCTAGTCTATGTACACATGCTGTATACGCCTTTGCTGGTCTAGATCCTCAACAATCGATCATAAAGTCTTTGGGTGTGCAAAACTATTCACTAAGTTTTTATTGTTTCAAGTTTTTTAAATATATCTTCGCTTTCAGACCCTTGGCAAGACTTAAAGGAAGAATATGGTAAAGGTGGTTATGAACGTTTAACCAGCCTTAAGCGTACTAATCCTCACTTAAGAGTCAGCTTGGCCATTGGCGGCTGGAACGAAGGTTCTAAGAACTATTCAAATATGGTGGCCGATCCCATTTTAAGGGGGAAATTTGTCAAACAAGTTACTTCATTTATTCGAAAATATAGTTTCGACGGTCTTGATTTGGATTGGGAGTATCCCACTCAACGCGGCGGTGCTCCTCAAGATCGGGAGAATTTCGTTTTGCTTTGTAAAGAGTTGCGAGTACAATTCAATCCTCATGGTTTGTTGTTGACATCCGCTATTGGAGCCGCGAAAAATGTAATAGATCAGGCGTATGACGTACGCCAGATTTCTCTTTATTTGGACTATTTACACATCATGAGCTACGATTACCATGGCAGCTGGGATCGTAAAGTGGGTTATAATGCTCCGTTGACATCACCGAATGGCGATGTATTGAGCGTGGTAAGCATGAAATAATTTTAGTCATAGGGTCACTTTCATTCTTTTTTTATTTTTTATTTAAATTTGTTTTTTTAATTGTTTCTTATTAAACTGAATGCTATTGGCTTAAATTTTCATTTAATCTAGTTCTTGTGGTTTCCTACTGGAACTAGGTGATTTTTCTGGCAAAATAAATTTATCAAGTTTTGACGGCGGCAGCCTGCGGTATGGTATATCTGACCGATATGATATGCAATATTGGCATAGCCACTCCACTGCTACTACCGATTTGCCACGCGATATTGTCACTGATGCTTCTTCACCTACCTGACCTGAGCGAGCAGCAGAGAGTTGGATTCCACCAAACTCATCGATTTTTGGATATTGTAAAAGTGTGCACATCCTTTAGCTTCACATGTAATGCTAAATAGCCCTTGTCCATGCATTCTGAGAATTTTAATTGACTAATGTAGTGAGACCAATTTAAAAAAGTCCGCAATTTTTGTGCTACATTGATTGTTGTCAACAACGTTCAATACAACAACTGAAGAAGTATTTTTCGGGTATCATGCCGTAACATTGTAACATTTAAGATTTAATTTTGTATAATAAATTCTGGGAATTGCGATTTGTCATAAATTGTTATATTACGAAAACAAATCACAAAACATTCGACAGAGCATTTAAAGAAGCTTGGAATACATACAAGTCCTGTGGCCCGCAATCCGTCCTTAATGATTCTTGGTTACATTCGACAAAGGAAGAAGAAAATTGAATTTTCGGCCGAACACCAAAGAATGAGCACTGTCTGAATTAGGCTTTTCTGGACTGAAGAAAACAAAAATTAAATTATCTTATATGCGGGCCAAATCTGTCTGCACTTACCCAAATATATCACTTAAAATACTATGCCGTGCATTTCATCCCTTATTTTTAAAATAGCTATTCTCATCTATATGTCTTCGAAGAGGTTCATAAAATGTGGATGCTCTGTCACAGATATTACTTTAAGTTTGTCTAATTTATCTTTGAATTATTTGACGACACCACAAATATAATTTTTCTCTATTTTTCGAAAAAAGTTTTCTTTAAAAATTTATTGTTAAAAACTCTTGAGAATAGATTTTCATTAAAACTGAATATTCTTTTAGAAACTTACTTTATTTTATTTCAAACCAATACTTCATTTAATATGTATAAAGTTTTCCTTAACCATTTTTTATTTATTTATTTATTTTTTTTGTTTGTTTGGTTTTATTTCAGCAATATACCATTGACTATTTGTTAAAGTTAGGAGCTCCTCCTGAGAAAATTGTAATGGGTGTGCCATTCTATGGGCGTACGTTTAGAACTCCTCTGGATGGAAATATTGATGACGATACTGACGGCAGTGCTTTCCAAGGGCCATACACTCGTGAAGACGGTTTCTTGGGATACAATGAAATTTGCAAAATTTTAAGTAATAAAACTTTAGGTTGGACTACTATGTGGGATCCCGAAACATCTCAAGCCTTAGCACGATCAGAAAAAGATGTGTTCACTGGTCTTGTAGAAGTAGTTACATTTGATAATTCACGTTCAATAGCCAACAAAGTTAAATTTGCAGTTGAAAAAAAATTAGCTGGCATAATGGTATGGTCCATTGATACAGACGACTTTTTGGGAGAATGTGAATCAGAAACAGATGTTTACGAAGACTTTAGGCACTTAAAACATTTGGACATAAGCATGCCTCATCGACTTAGCAATAATTATCCTCTTCTTAGAACAATTAATGAAGCTGTGCCCTTAGCTTTGGAAGAAATTAAACATAAGCATGACCATCCTCACCTTCCTGACAACAGCGATCCTTCAGGACCAAATATAGAAGACAACGAAATACTATATGGTTCGGTAGAAGATCGCAAGGGTGATAGTAATAAAGCAAGCTGCATTAACTTATTGTATCCATTTCTTGTTGCCGTTGCATTTGGAGTTTTCTCAATAGTTTTATAATACAGTCTTCCAAACTTGCGAACATAAATTAAATAAGTATGAGTATATAGTGGTTTAGAAGTCATTAAAGTAAATACATACATATGTATGTTCATTTATTTTGTTTTCCTTTTTATATTCCTTAATGTGTGTATGTAGTGTATGTCAAAAATAAAGATTTTTAAATTAAATGAAATATACACTGTGATAAAATATCTCAGGGTGGATAAAAAACGCGCGCGTCGCTTAAGGGCAGGCAGTTTGGCCTCGTACAGCTCTACTGGGGTGCAGTTATAAGTGGTTGCATTTCGTCTCTAACCTAAAAAATTAAATAATTTATTTGAAAAGCCGTATACTGGTGGAGCACCAATAAAAACTCAAATATTCGTACTCCGTGGAAAACCATACAAAACTCAATTTTTAATTTGAAGCTGAATTTAAGAATTCCGACTGTCTATACGAAAGTGTAGGTTAGGCTGCAGATCCTGGAGGAGCCAAATGCCAATCTTAAATTTTCGTATGAATTTGCGATTTCTGACTTCCTATACAAAAGTGCAGGTTGGCTAAAGCCCCTCGAGGAGGCAAATAAAATTCAATCAAAACCATATATTGGAGGAGCATCATACAAAACTCAAAATTTTAAATACTCTTCGTGACGTTTACCCTGGAAATACAAGCCTTTTAGGCTGCTCTACGTTTTGAAATCTTTATAATCTTTTAGAATTAAATAAATAATGGAAATATAGAAAAAACAAACTTTTTTATTAGTTCTTCTTCTATAAAAAATAGGGTTGGATTTTTTTTATTTTTCTGTAAGAAATGATTTCGAAAACTATTAAAAATAGAAAGCAAAGAACTAAAGTTAATACGAAGTGTAAGCGCCTTTTATTATATTTGTTCAAAATAAATACCGTTATATTTTTAAAAAGATTTTTAGATTTTTTAATGTCTACATCGGAAGAAACAACTAAAACGAATGTTCTGAGTTAACTGATACATTAAAAATATTTTTCCTTAAGTAGAAAGTAGAAATAAACTAACAAAACTAGATCACATAATCTTTCATCTTAACTGTAAGATACTTCCATCAAGGACTGTAGCATTCGAACAAATTATGTTTACAGGAGCTGGTAAACATAGTACGTCAAGACCGACATTAGCATTATAAAGCTTAACATTTTTAGTGTTTTATGTGATCAGACATTTTTTATATAATTGAAGTTTCAACAAAATCTCACATTTATACTAAAATTTAAAACAGCAAAGAAGAGTACTGATGACGGACGTAGCTGTCTAGAAAATGCATTCTGCTTTGCTGGTACATATCTAATTTTTCTTTATCTCTTTATAATTAAGAACTTAAGTCTAAATAATTAATTTATTAATTCAAAAATAGTTCAAATAAAATTCATATAATTTCACAGAGCGGGCACGGCTTTGACATTGTTAACTTCAACACTATTGTGTTAATAATCAAAATATACATTTGTAAAATAAAAAATATCTAATTGTTGTTAATTGCTAACCAAAGGATAGCTAATAGCAAGACAGATATATACCATTTTCAAATAAAAGAAATAGAAAATTAATAACAATTGATAATTAATAATTAATAACAATTGAAACTACCAAGTGGATCGATACGAAGAGTACTGATGATGGACGTAGCTGTCTAGGAAATGCATTCTGCTTTGCTGGTATCTAATTTTTCTTTATCATTTTATAATTAAGAACTTAAGCCTAAATAATTAATTTATTAATTCAAAATTAATATAAGTAGGCAGTAATTCTTTAACACCGTATTGAAGAGTGGTGAATTTATTTACACACAGAAAAAATTGTTTACACCAATTAAAGTTTTTAATTAGTTTTAAACTAAAGTTTAATTAATTTTTTAAATGATTCAAATGTATATTTGTTAAAACAAAGAACAAACAAAATTCTTAATTGAACAAATAATTGCATCACTTAATTATTTAATAAAAAATCTTTAATTGGTGAAAATTATTATTAAAATTACAAATCAACCTTCTCGAAAGATAACATAAATATTTTAAAACATGTTAAAATGCAATGATTTGAAACTGAAGCGAAATTTGTTTGTCCTTTTTATACCCTTCACCACAGGTGGAAAGGGTATATATAAGTTTGTCATTCCGTGTGTAATTTCTACAATATTCATTTCCGACCCCATAAAGTATATATATTCTGGATCCTTATACATAGAGAAGTTGATTAAGCGATGTCCGTCTGTCCGTCTGTCCGTCTGTCCGTCTGTCCGTCTGTCCGTCTGTCCGTCTGTCCGTCTGTCCGTCTGTCCGTCTGTCCGTGTTAGTGTGGTAATGTCATTTGCCAAGGCATCAGAAGAGATACAAAAAATTTAAGCACACCAATCTGTCAGGCATAGTTTCGAAAATTTTGGTATTGCAATTCAGCAACATCGGATCATTCCTTTGGAGGCTACGGGCCAAAAACCACGCCCACCTATATTTTTTTTACGTTTTTTTTACGTTTTTTTTTAATTTTTTTCGGCTTTAATGATTCTGTTTTGCCTTTTTTTGTCAAATAAATATTAGAGTGTGACAGGTAGATCGCAAGGAGTGCATACAGATCTCGGGGGATCAATAACCCCCTGCGAGGGGCGATTTTTGTTTGTTTTTAGATTGGTAGGGTTTTTCTGCTTTGATTTGTATTAGAGACCTTAATAGAAAGCAATACGCATAGAGGTAGCCAATGGACCCACAGGGTACCCACTGACAAATAGGAGCAGTTAAAAGGGCCCCCCATGTGTCAATATGATGAATTTTTTTTTTTGTAAGGATTTCTTTTTGCTTTAGTCTGACCATTCTAACTCAATAGATTGGAGAAAGGTCCAAAATTTAACAAAAAAATTTCAATCAAATTTTTAAAAAAAAAATTTTTTAAAAATTTTTAAAAAAAAATTTTTTTAATTTTTTTCAAAAATATTTACAAAAAAATTTACAAAGCATTTTCAAAAGATATTTTACAGAAAAATATTAGAAAAAAAATTTTTTTAAAAAATTTTCCAAAAAATTTTCGAATAAAATTTTACAAAAAATTTTTAAAAAAATATTTTTACAAAAAATTTTTACACACAATTTTCGAAAAATTAAAACAAAAATTTCAATATTTCTTTGAAAATGAAAATCATGACTGTAACATAACATATATTTAATATTAAGAATATACATATGTATGTATGTGTGTATATAGAGTAACATATTTTTTTAAATGCGTTTGATTTTTTATACCCTTCACCACAGGTGGAAAGGGTATATATAAGTTTGTCATTCCGTGTGTAATTTCTACAATATTCATTTCCGACCCCATAAAGTATATATATTCTGGATCCTTATACATAGAGAAGTTGATTAAGCGATGTCCGTCTGTCCGTCTGTCCGTCTGTCCGTCTGTCCGTCTGTCCGTCTGTCCGTGTTAGTGTGGTAATGTCATTTGCCAAGGCATCAGAAGAGATACAAAAAATTTAAGCACACCAATCTGTCAGGCATAGTTTCGAAAATTTTGGTATTGCAATTCAGCAACATCGGATCATTCCTTTGGAGGCTACGGGCCAAAAACCACGCCCACCTATATTTTTTTTACGTTTTTTTTACGTTTTTTTTTAATTTTTTTCGGCTTTAATGATTCTGTTTTGCCTTTTTTTGTCAAATAAATATTAGAGTGTGACAGGTAGATCGCAAGGAGTGCATACAGATCTCGGGGGATCAATAACCCCCTGCGAGGGGCGATTTTTGTTTGTTTTTAGATTGGTAGGGTTTTTCTGCTTTGATTTGTATTAGAGACCTTAATAGAAAGCAATACGCATAGAGGTAGCCAATGGACCCACAGGGTACCCACTGACAAATAGGAGCAGTTAAAAGGGCCCCCCATGTGTCAATATGATGAATTTTTTTTTTTGTAAGGATTTCTTTTTGCTTTAGTCTGACCATTCTAACTCAATAGATTGGAGAAAGGTCCAAAATTTAACAAAAAAATTTCAATCAAATTTTTAAAAAAAAAATTTTTTAAAAATTTTTAAAAAAAAATTTTTTTAATTTTTTTCAAAAATATTTACAAAAAAATTTACAAAGCATTTTCAAAAGATATTTTACAGAAAAATATTAGAAAAAAAATTTTTTTAAAAAATTTTCCAAAAAATTTTCGAATAAAATTTTACAAAAAATTTTTAAAAAAATATTTTTACAAAAAATTTTTACACACAATTTTCGAAAAATTAAAACAAAAATTTCAATATTTCTTTGAAAATGAAAATCATGACTGTAACATAACATATATTTAATATTAAGAATATACATATGTATGTATGTGTGTATATAGAGTAACATATTTTTATACCCTTCACCACAGGTGGAAAGGGTATATATAAGTTTGTCATTCCGTGTGTAATTTCTACAATATTCATTTCCGACCCCATAAAGTATATATATTCTGGATCCTTATACATAGAGAAGTTGATTAAGCGATGTCCGTCTGTCCGTCTGTCCGTCTGTCCGTCTGTCCGTCTGTCCGTCTGTCCGTCTGTCCGTGTTAGTGTGGTAATGTCATTTGCCAAGGCATCAGAAGAGATACAAAAAATTTAAGCACACCAATCTGTCAGGCATAGTTTCGAAAATTTTGGTATTGCAATTCAGCAACATCGGATCATTCCTTTGGAGGCTACGGGCCAAAAACCACGCCCACCTATATTTTTTTTACGTTTTTTTTACGTTTTTTTTTAATTTTTTTCGGCTTTAATGATTCTGTTTTGCCTTTTTTTGTCAAATAAATATTAGAGTGTGACAGGTAGATCGCAAGGAGTGCATACAGATCTCGGGGGATCAATAACCCCCTGCGAGGGGCGATTTTTGTTTGTTTTTAGATTGGTAGGGTTTTTCTGCTTTGATTTGTATTAGAGACCTTAATAGAAAGCAATACGCATAGAGGTAGCCAATGGACCCACAGGGTACCCACTGACAAATAGGAGCAGTTAAAAGGGCCCCCCATGTGTCAATATGATGAATTTTTTTTTTTGTAAGGATTTCTTTTTGCTTTAGTCTGACCATTCTAACTCAATAGATTGGAGAAAGGTCCAAAATTTAACAAAAAAATTTCAATCAAATTTTTAAAAAAAAAATTTTTTAAAAATTTTTAAAAAAAAATTTTTTTAATTTTTTTCAAAAATATTTACAAAAAAATTTACAAAGCATTTTCAAAAGATATTTTACAGAAAAATATTAGAAAAAAAATTTTTTTAAAAAATTTTCCAAAAAATTTTCGAATAAAATTTTACAAAAAATTTTTAAAAAAATATTTTTACAAAAAATTTTTACACACAATTTTCGAAAAATTAAAACAAAAATTTCAATATTTCTTTGAAAATGAAAATCATGACTGTAACATAACATATATTTAATATTAAGAATATACATATGTATGTATGTGTGTATATAGAGTAACATATTTTTTTAAATGCGTTTGATTTTTTATACCCTTCACCACAGGTGGAAAGGGTATATATAAGTTTGTCATTCCGTGTGTAATTTCTACAATATTCATTTCCGACCCCATAAAGTATATATATTCTGGATCCTTATACATAGAGAAGTTGATTAAGCGATGTCCGTCTGTCCGTCTGTCCGTCTGTCCGTCTGTCCGTCTGTCCGTGTTAGTGTGGTAATGTCATTTGCCAAGGCATCAGAAGAGATACAAAAAATTTAAGCACACCAATCTGTCAGGCATAGTTTCGAAAATTTTGGTATTGCAATTCAGCAACATCGGATCATTCCTTTGGAGGCTACGGGCCAAAAACCACGCCCACCTATATTTTTTTTACGTTTTTTTTACGTTTTTTTTTAATTTTTTTCGGCTTTAATGATTCTGTTTTGCCTTTTTTTGTCAAATAAATATTAGAGTGTGACAGGTAGATCGCAAGGAGTGCATACAGATCTCGGGGGATCAATAACCCCCTGCGAGGGGCGATTTTTGTTTGTTTTTAGATTGGTAGGGTTTTTCTGCTTTGATTTGTATTAGAGACCTTAATAGAAAGCAATACGCATAGAGGTAGCCAATGGACCCACAGGGTACCCACTGACAAATAGGAGCAGTTAAAAGGGCCCCCCATGTGTCAATATGATGAATTTTTTTTTTTGTAAGGATTTCTTTTTGCTTTAGTCTGACCATTCTAACTCAATAGATTGGAGAAAGGTCCAAAATTTAACAAAAAAATTTCAATCAAATTTTTAAAAAAAAAATTTTTTAAAAATTTTTAAAAAAAAATTTTTTTAATTTTTTTCAAAAATATTTACAAAAAAATTTACAAAGCATTTTCAAAAGATATTTTACAGAAAAATATTAGAAAAAAAATTTTTTTAAAAAATTTTCCAAAAAATTTTCGAATAAAATTTTACAAAAAATTTTTAAAAAAATATTTTTACAAAAAATTTTTACACACAATTTTCGAAAAATTAAAACAAAAATTTCAATATTTCTTTGAAAATGAAAATCATGACTGTAACATAACATATATTTAATATTAAGAATATACATATGTATGTATGTGTGTATATAGAGTAACATATTTTTTTAAATGCGTTTGATTTTTTTTAAATGCGATTGATTTAAAATAGATGAGATCTTTGTTTAAAACCTAGGTGCATTAAACACATAGACATCATCAGGATACCGGGTAAAAACTGCCAAAAATAAAATACACACGTTTATAGGTAAACGTTTTTTTTTTTTTTTGAAGCCAGTATAGCTACATGGCTACACGACCACCGTTGTGGATGTCGTCAACTTAGGCTAATTTCTATTTTATTCAACAAAAGAAAATGTCACAAATTACATTATTATTGTAAATTACAAATTCATATACAAACAAAAAGTTTTGGAGGAGATATTTATAAGTTTTTGAAAAAGTTATTTAATTTTATAAAAGCAAAATAAGTATTTCTACAACAATGTCAGAGTTTACGATGTAGCGTCGGCTTCAATATCATTAAGTAGCTGACAACACGGCGACAATTGTAGCAAACGGAATTTGTTTTCATTTGTCTTCTATTTCTTTAACTCATGAATAATGATTTTTTCTTATACGACTTTATTTAAATAAAGAGTCAACAATATGGATAATGCTGTACATGTCTGTATAAATAAAATCACCGTGGTGAAGGGTATAGAAGATTCGGCATGGCCGAATATAGCACTTTTACTTGTTTAATATAAAAGGGTAACGTTACTAACAGATTCATCATTGAACAGTCTAAACGAATAGTGCTGAAAAATCATTATGTAGGTTCTTCTTGCACTGTATAGAGCCACTAAGAAACAGCATTTTTGGAAACTCGAATGTTAAGAGGGTAAAAAGAGTAAAACCGGTTTAAAATTAACACAGAACTAAAACAAATAGTGCGATCGGTATAAGGTGCTTTTTAGATGTTTGTACAAATAAGAAACCAATGTGATTGAAGTAAAATTGGGTCGTATACACAAATAAGATTTTAATAATTCTTTTATTTTCATTAACCAAGAAAATTTATGGAGTTTATTATTGATATTAGTTGTTTATTGTATTTTACAAAAAAAGTTTTAAAAACTTTAATGCTTGACTCTTTTTCTCTAAATACCCTGTGACCCTCATTTTGTGAAATAAACTTTTTGTAACCCTTTTTAAAATTTCTTAACGGTAAACCTGGTTTCACGTATTTTGTTAGAGGCCGCTTCACACTATAATACAAATATTAATACTTTTGAGAAAAATTAAATTCTGGTTGTTATTGTTTTTTGAAAATCTTCAAACAGCGATTAGATCAGGGTGTCATTTATTTAGTGTGAAACGGCCTTAAGTTACGTTCGGCTTACGAACCCTCCACTTGTAGTTAATAGCATTTAAACAGAACAGAACAAAAAATAGAAAAATTTTAATTTTTGTTGTTTATCGTATCTAGAAATTTCTACATCTTTAAAATTTTTTATTCTTCATAATTTTATTTTACTTTCTATTGATCTTGTGAGGAGAATTAGTGAAGTATTAATACGAAAAAATTGATTAGTTGGTTACTAAATATTTTACTCTTTTATTTAGCAGAATATTAAACAATTGTTTCTATTTAATTCAATTTATTATATGTATGTATGTATTCATAAACATTTATAAACTAATGCACACGTCATTTAAAGCCAACAGTTTATCGTTATTTCTGTACTTAAGATTGTATTTTATATAAACATTTGTTTAATTATTAACTATTTTGTGTATCATGTAAGTAAGTAATACTCAGTTCTTAATTATTTTATGAATATACGAATATACAAATGTATGTATGGATGTATGGATGTAAATTTTAAATATTATTTAAATACAGTTAAATATAAGTACTTTTATTATATATTCAAATTAAGTTAATATTTTAAAACAACATTTATAACTATAACTAAATTAAAAGATTAATATTAAAAAAACTAACGATCGCATTAGATTAATTATGACGAACCCTGTTAAAATTAAATATTTAAATGTGACGAGTACATAAACCAATATAATGTGGTTTCTATTATGTTTAAATAATAAGAAACTATTAAAAAAAAAAAGATTTCAAATGGCAGTAAAAATTAGTAAAAATTTAGCTACGCTAGTTTATATATGTAAATAATCCAAAGTAACAAATGTCAGTTGTACGAGTGAAAATCGTAAACGTAATGACACAACGACATAAATTTGAATTGAACTTTTAACAAAACTAAATAAAAAAACGGTTTGATATCAACAAAAATCTTAAACTAAATGAAATTTGTAACCATAACTGTAACTGTTGTGAAATTGACAGAAAAATATTTACCAAAGTTTGTCAAATTAAGTCCACATTTGGCTTACATAGTTGTTTTGTTTTGTTTTTGCAATTTTGGATGTTGTTGTAATTTTAAACGAAAACCTCATTTCATAATCTATGACGTTCTCCGTTGCTATTATCCGAAGACCATTCTCTATCGCTGTTATCTTTGCGATCTCTGGCAGTCGACTTGATCGGAGTTTGCTGTTTGTGTTTGTTGTTTGCGCGAATCATGTTACGGCTGACCTGATGATCAGTTTGTTTGTCTTCAATGATCTCGTAGTGAGCTTCAGTAAGATTTTTGGTTGAGCGTCGGTGGGCTTCCAAACTTTGAGATTCCGATGAGAAGGGGTATGAGGCTACAAAATTTGTCGGAGTTGTTGCACCATGAGAGCTGACTTCAACAAAATCTTGTAATTGATTGATCTTATTACTACATGGCGTTAACGGTGAGAGATCAGTAAATTCAGTCTTGGCCTCGGAATCCACAGAACACATACTTTGTCGCGATGTATCCTTAGGAATATGAGCATTATTTAGTGGTTGGCTATTTTTAGACGCAGTCGGAGTCGTTGTTAATATTTTTATACTTTCCACAAAACCATCATTTACCATATGAGAATTTTGTGGAAATGGAAGACGACTTCGTACAGAATTTTCACGTTGACCAAAACGTTGAGCCAAATAGTCTTCGTTATTACTGCTACTGCAGTTGCTGAGCTGATGTTGGTGCTGAGTATGGCGATGTGAGTGTCCATGGGCATGGTGGTGCTGTTTTGGTGGTATTAAAGTTCTTTGCGACGCTCTAGTATCTTCATAATAATGATCATTTTTTACCGACACATTGCAACAACTGCTTACATCAGCAAAATAAACTTCGGATTCTGCGGGATCACTAGTAGATGGTGTATGTTGGTCTCCACTCTGAGCAGCATTTGTTGATTCAGAACTATTCTGGAAGGCATTATTCTCAACTCCTCTCTTATTTCTTGGCACAGATGTGAGGGATTCGTCGTCTAAACTTTGTGGTTCATGATATTCTTGTTCATCTTCAGCCTGGCCCACATTTGCAAAAACCTGTTGAACATTGACTCGTTGAGAGCTTTGAGAGTTAGATCCGATGCTTTTGTTTCCTGGATCCAAACGTTTCTTTATTTTGCGTGTAGGCAGAGTGTTTGAAAATCGATCCCTCTCTCTTAGATTCGCAGCGCAATCGCTATCAGAAGGATTATTTTCGTACTCTCCCTTAGACTTAAAATTACCTATACTACCCATGGCAGAGTTATGGGATCGTGCCATAGAGGATTGTTGACAACAATTTGATGCGGTTGGCTGTTCCATAAATTGGCTATGAACAGATTCGTTAGCGCTCATATTTACCATGTTATTAACATTTGGTTGCGGGTTGCTGGTATTTATATGATGAGTTGGTGGAATATACTGATAATAACCGCGTCTAGCTGGACTATTGGGGTCACTGTAAGGTGGTGGTGGACCCCATACACCGTATGGCAAATTATTTGGTAAAATATTGAATTGCCCAGAATTTATATTTGTTAAATCGTCTGTTAAATTATTTACTGGCATGTTAGTGCTATTAGAAAATCCATACTGAGAATCGGGGCTTGAGGGAGTTTGGCGAAACCGTGAATTGGGATCTGGTGAGCTACGTTGCCACCAACGATTCCAACTCCAACCTATACCTCTATTGCGAGAGGTTGACATTTCGTGACCTCGACAAGCCGGTGCCATGCCTGTTAAATCTTCTCCTCCTGGATTGGGGGAGTAGAAATTTCCCGGCGGTTGAGTAGACCAAAATCTTGGTTCCGCACTTTCATCCCAGGGATAAGCTGTTGCCGGTATTGGAACCTGTCTATGGGAATGACATTGTTCGCAGCATCTACAGCCGTGTGGGGTGGCAACAGTAGCCATATTTTGGGGTGGTACTTGTGGGCGTGTGTACAAAGAACGACAACGCAGTTCTAACTGTTCCCAATACATTTTTTTACGTTCATGACTACAATATAGAAATAATAGTTAAAATTTAATTATTAGCATTATGAGCGGAATAAATTTACCTTAATAATTGATAGACTAGCATACAACTAAAAACTGCAACTAAAACTCCAGCAACTGATAATCCAAAAATAGCTCGGAGACAAGAGTATAAAGATCCATGTACAACACCACAATCCGACAATGAATCAAAAACCAAACGAACTCCCTCTAAACGAAATAAATAAATGATTATTTAGTTTTAAAATTAATACAAAAAGAAAAGACGAAACTAAAAGGATTAATACCTTTATCCACACGATCGACCTGCGACTCAATCAAATCCGAATAACATGTACATGTTCGCGTTTTTTGAGCATATTCGCACTCTCTTAGAGCCTGTAAACGGCTCATATGCAACACTGTTGTTGTAACAGTCACCAATGCACATGTTAAGGCCGAGATTAATCCACATGCTCCAGATAGTTTTATCTAAAGAAAAGTTGAATGCGTCATGTATAAATTTGATTTCTTGTAAGTTTTAACTACCCACCAAATAGCTGTAACGATTACGCCTTCTTGCTAAACTCATGACGCACAAACCAGTCAGAATGAGCTATAAATTACAAAAGTTCTATAAATAAAAACTTCAATGAAAACAAAAACCAAAAAAAAAAACTTACCAAGGTGGCAGGTACAAAAGTCGGAACGGTTTCAAAATTACCCACAGTTATAGTATAAGAATGCAATAGAAAATACACCCCTAAAAATAATATTCCCAAAATGCAGGAAAAACCTCCACATACCAGACACCAGACTACATATTTCTTAATTACCACGCCAGAACGAGCTCGTGCTATTGAAAAAATATTGCAAAAAAAATTGTTTACATTGATTACTTTCTTAGATTCACTAACATAAATATTTGTTGACGCTAACTTAAAGGATAACCACCATGTCGCTCTCGTATTAAGCCTCTATGGGAGTTTTGTTGTGGCATCCAGTTGCAACTCGATGGTGGCATACTATACTGCATAAATTGCATGACAGGATAACCATGCATTTTAAATTGTAATTGTGAACAGATTGAATAGACTTTTCTTAAATTCCAAACAATTTGAATTTTCCAAAAACTTAAATTTTGTGTTCTTCTTCTGATTTTTTATCTTTTTAATTTGCTGTGGTTTTTGTATCTATCTCCATATGCTTATGTTTCAAAAATTCCTTCACCATCATGTACAAATCTCTATCTCTTGGCTTCAAAAGCTTTTTATTATCCCTTTTCAACTACCCACATCTTTTGTGAAAGCTCCTTCTTACTACATATTTGTTGTACGTGAAAATGTACTCGTATGTAAATCGTTTTTATAGCTTAAATTATGGCTAACAGAAAAAGCTCTTTAAGGTAGAACGGACTTAAATTAAAAGCAAGAATTTCAATGCGCATGTTTTAATTTTATAGTAAGACCTAAATTCTATTAATTAGCTCACGTTGCATAGTGGAAGATTTTTTTTAAGGAATATTCAAGCAAATATGCAAAACTTTCAATTGACAAAAGAATAATGATGGAAGAGTTGGTAAAATTTTGCATTACTTAGAACAGGCTACAAAATCAATTAGCGTCAGTGATCTGAAGTCATTCCGTCAGTTAACAATCTTTGAAATTTAATTTTATAATTAAAATTAAAATTATAACAATAATATTGCACAAAACACAAACATATTTCAATAATAGAATTTTTTGCAAATTGAGGTTATGTTATTGTGAACAGCTGATTTTACTTCTGCATTGGCCTAAACTTAACTCAAATATTTTGCTTTAAACAAATAAGTTTCTATTACAGAACAGTTGAACTAAAAAAAGTTGCTTGTATAGAGGTTGCTTTTAACGAATGTTGCTTATAGAGGGGTTGCTTATATAGAGCGTTTACTGTAATATTAAAGATTTAATTTATATTTTCGTCTTGAGTCTTTCACAAAGGAACTAGTTCATTTGAACGATTCAATTTATTGAACTAAATGAACAAGTTCAAGACAAACTATAATTAGGCACATTATTATAACTTGCCAATAGCTAAAGTTAGGATTTTGTTCAAGTGATAATTAGTTTTACGTTATACAAACGAAAACTGTATCTTGTCCTTAAAGTACATGATAGTTAGAGATAGCTACTTATCGCTCCAACAAAATCCTGACTTTAGTTTTGAAATTAGATTTTTTTCAATAAATCAATCAAGGAAAGTATACAGTGTTTGTTTGAGAACACAGCGGTACAATACTCGTATAATAATTTTTATTTGGTGCAGTGAAAACTATAATTGATGAAACAGATAAGTACATTTATTTTCAAAAAAAAAAAAAAAAAAAATATTCTTATGATATGAGAAATTAGGTTCAATTTCGCGCTTGCCTTAATTAAATTTATTAACTACTTCTAATAAAAGAACAACAAACCTAATGTGTTTTTTTTTATTTTTACTAAAAGAAAAAACGAAGTAAAAATAGAGCTAAAAAAATAAAAAGCAATTAAAATAAAAGCATAAAAAAAGAATCTGGACCCACCGCAGCTCCTTTAAATTGTTAAAATGTGGTGAAAATTTATGAATGTGTTATTGTGTTGTGTGTAGTAAAATTATAAAATAAAAAATCAACATACATTCAACATATGTAACGTCTTTTTTAAATAATAATGAGAAAACGACAGTTTTTACGTGTATAACTTTTAAAAGAAATACGACATTGAGATTAAACTTTATCCTATTTTATTCTAAATTCTAACAAAAAAAAAAATATTAGAGCATATATAAGATATTGCTTGGACCAAAAGAGCACCAATCAAAAACTTGGTGCTCTTTTTAACGTCCTAAATGTTTGAATAGGAGCTTGGCTTTATTTTTGCGTTTATGTTTTTGTGCGAATGTTTTATTTCCGTTGACCATATTGTTATAACGGTATAAACATATTCTTTCATAATTTTGAGTAATTTATTGTTTACAACTCGTATTTTTTATGCAATTAAGAAATATCAATAAAATACCAGAAAAATTTCGTAACAGTATTAAAATAAAAGTAAACTCTTCTAAACGTTGAAATCTTAGTGGACATCTAGCAGAATGTGTGATGATTACTTTCAAAATCTGTAATGGCCTACACTCAACTTTACCATGCCTCATGGAAACAGATATTTTTATGGATATATTACATAAAGAATCGAAAAAAAATATATTTTCGGTTTGGGTGTCAAGCAAATTACCTCTCCTCCCTTTCCGATTACGTCTAAAAACTATACAGCTCTTCATCTCCATATACCAAAGGCACATACTGAATTTCATTAGGTTATGTCAAACAATATGACCTATAGATTGTTCACCCACCCACAGACATCATCGCGAAAATAGTAAAAATAAAGACCTCAAAACGTAAGGATCCGTTAAAATCCCGACATCGACATACGTATGATAAAGTAAAAAAGGTTTTAAAACAGTGCCTTGCTTACTTGCTTGCTCTCTAAACATAAAGATAAAAACGCATTGAAAATCATTCAGAAGAAAATTGTATTGGCATGTGTTTGTGCGGCACGGTTTTAAAACAAGGATTATGCAATTATGATCTTATTACTAATTTGAAACAATTTTCTAATTTTTATTTTATTTGAAAATTATTTAATTACAAACGAATTAATAATTTTCAGGCTTAACTTCGATATTATAAAGAGATAAAGAAGATACTGAAGAATGTTTTACATATTTGCTTTACAAATTTAAAAATAAATTAAGAAGAGATGCAAAGCTATTAATATATCAATCCATGATACACTCTCACTTAACATATCTTCCACTTGTATATGGCTGCAAAGTAAACAGCAATTTAAAGTCTCTTCAGTCCGCCCAAAATAAAGCATTAAAAATTGTTTTCAATCTGCCAATAAGGCATTCGACACTTGATTTATTTAAGTCTTTCGTGGGTTATTCAAACAAAAGATTTAAATATTTATTTTCGAAATGATTAGAAGGAACTCCCAATATGGTGTACAATTTCGCAGAATTGCAAGTATTGCAATACGTGAAACACGCCAAGCTTCGAACTTAAGATTAGTAAGATGCCGTTTAGAATTGACGAAGCAGAGAATAAGTTGTGTTGGACCAGAAGAATATAACAAATTACCTTTAAATTTACGGAATATTGAAACTATGACTATTTTTAAAGCCCGTATTAGAAAACCTTTATTGCAGAAAGTCGAAACACTTCTAATGTAATTATTCAAATAATTTCATTATCAAATTTTAAAACTTTATGAACATGTTATTTAAATGTACAAATTATTATATTGTTATTTAAATGTTGCCTTTAAGCCTCTTTTAAGCCTTCTAGGCGCTGACGCGTAACTTTTGATTTATTTGGATTAATAAATATTGAAAAAAAAAAAATAAATGTAAGCATTTTCTGTATCGCTACCAAGCAAACACTTGCTCTTTTTTGTTTAGTGTCTTATATTTTTACTTACAATAACGAACTTGAGACTTACATATCTATTCATATATATTCATTCATATAATAAAATAGTAACTCACTTCCGTCTGTCTGTCTGTCTGTTTTTCATTGACGTTCGCATCGCGTAAAAATATAGGATTCTTTTTTTCCCAAAAATATTTTAGAAAGTGGAGAAAAAGCAGTGAAAGTACGCAGTTGAACTAACCGGATATGAATACTTTACTTTTTATAAAGTAAAAATATACATAAACTGATACGTAGCATATCTTAAGGCGGAACTAAAAACGCCGGTATTACCACATAGCACTAAATCGCCGGCGAAGTAAAGTAATTATTAATTGGCTATTCTAGCTTCAAACTAATTCGCCTTAAAGAACACCAGAAGCGCTTGCGAAGCTTTACTATCGCATTAACCATCTGTCTTATCTACTACTATCTCTTTCTAAAGGAAGTAACACAGTTAATCTAGGCATTAATTGCCTGACTGTTACTTCTCTTAAAATTAAGGGTCTTTGGTGTGAATTGCTTTCAAAGCAAAATCGAACAAAATATTTAAGGACGCTGACGAAGTGGCGGGCACAGCTAGTTATTAATAAAATATATGTTAATTCTTGTTGTTCCTATAAGCAAAAGGCCACAATTAATTAATAAATTAATTAATTAACAAAATGGTTCTAATGGAAAACAAATATCAGCAGATCGCTGTAATTGCTAACCAACGGTTGGTTAATAGCAGGACAAATACATCAGTTATAAGTAAAAATTTGGGTGGTCTTCTATTACTTCCTTAGCGAAATGTTTTTGATAATATTTCTTGATACTTTAAGTTAAGTGTAAAAATTTAAAAACTCTTACCACTTGAAGAACCTGTTACCATTTTTGGTCGCGGCGGTGGTCTGGGTGGCAAGGGCGGTCTTAGGTCTGACGTTCCCTCATGCAGAATTCCATTTGTTTCTTTCAGACATGCCTCTGTTATGGCTTCGGCATCTCCATCACTATAAATGTCAATGTTATTGGCATTGTGATAATTTGAATCATCTATTCTTGAGTTTTTTCCTGGGGATTTGCTGACAACAGATAAAAAAAAAGAAAAATTTATTAAATGAATTTAATTTTTCAATACCCGAAGCTTGTCTTACGTTTTATTATTTTGATTACGTTCACAACGTTTTACCGTCGTACTATTATTATCCGACTCACTAACCGTAATTTCATCAGCTGTTAACATGGCTTCCGACAAAACAAATTGTTGTTTATGCGGCAGATGTGCACTGTTGTGGTGGTTATAATCCTTACGTTTATTGTGATTTGAGAGGGTTTCCGTGTCCTCTAACTCCTCACCATTGTTGTCATTTTCCAAGCATGTACATTCTAAATCACAATCACAACTAGACAATCTTCGTAATTTCTTTTTGCCAGCCGAAGCACAATCAAATATGTTTTCTGATAGCGATTCCGTCATTTTTAAAGCTTGATAAGAATGATTTAGTAGAGATGTTTCCGATTGTGATTTTTGCGGCAAATCATGATTATGAGCCAGTGTTTGCGCTGCGGAGGAGACCGAGGATGAATTGGTGTTGGTATTAGAAAATGTATTTTCGTTGCTACTAGTGCTATTACTGCCACTCGCCTGTCGATGTACAATAACATTAACCATTTGTGAGTCTACACTGCTCTGGTGGGAATGATGTGTAACAATATCATTTGGTTGTTGCTGCTGCTGCTGCATTTGTAGCAGTTGTAATTGCTGGACTTGATTCCCACAGGAACAGCTGCATTGACACGTTGTTTGTGTTGATAGAAGAGCAGCAGGAGGATTTGCATAACGATGTTGTGTTTCCATCTGGTATTTCTGTTGTTGCTGCAGCGGCAACTGTTGATAATATTGTATATAATGATACTGATGTGACGGCGGGTAAACAACATTGTCAATAGAACTGGTTAGTGAGGGATTTAGTGAAGATCTTTTTATAGAATTTGGCGCATTAATAGATTTCCTTTCGGCAATTCCACCTTTATCCACTTCCATTTTGTGTTAATAATTTATTAAATGCCCCAGTGCTTTCCGCTCGCTGCTTTTGCTTCTTTGATCTTACAAATTAACAAATACATATGTGTTTGTATATATGTAGGTATATTCCTGATACTAAAGTTTTAAAAAATATAGCTGAACATGCACATTCACGCATAATTAATGCTCATGCATAAAATTCGCATATAAATGTTAATTAATTTATTTTTTCTCCCTTCTGTCTATATATGTATGTATGTATGTATGTATGTATGTATGTATGTATGTATGTATGTATGTATGTATGTATGTATGTATGTATTTATTTTGTTTAATAACACATTTTCTGCAGTTACATTTAAATGTGCGAGTGTATGTGTGAAATTAGTTTTTGTTACAAATAAAATAATAAATAATGGATCAGTGAGAAGGTGAACTCTTTCTTTATTTCTTTTATGGTTGGTACACAAATCCACACTAAAATGTACACCAAAATACACAGGTACGAGTATCTATGTATCTATCTCAGCTTTAACAAGATGTGTCTTTTTGTTTCTTTTTTTTTTTTTGTTTTTCTTTCTTTTACACTAGCGAGTACTTGACGCAGAGTATAAACTGGAGTTATTTATATTATTGGGCTTAGATTCTGTTAAGCTTTTCCGTTTCATTTTCAAGAGGCTGCTTAACCGGTTTCTCCCTTATTATACGAGTTGCTGTTTTTTGGTGAATCGATCGTGTTTTCTTAAACATGGTTGAAAAATATGACTTTTATGTAAAACACTATATGTAAAGCACTGATTTTGTTATTAAAATATAAAATTGTTATCTACAATTGTCAGTCGTGTTAATGTTCTAGATACATATCCACGTACTTGTTTTGGTTAATACATTCTTCAATGCTCACAAAACAAAATTAAAATAATTCAAAGAAGTTGAATGTTCAAATGGATCTGTTTATTCCTCAATGTCATCTTGTGTGCAACTCCTTAACAACTGATTTCATTCTTCACGTTTAAACGCAAAAAATCTCTCAAAAATCTAACCTATCCCTAATTAAATGGCTTAAATAAAAAAACTCTCTTTATTATCTTACAGATACATTTTTAAAACGCTCATTCTCGTTCCCTATGTTGTGCACATTCTTATTTCTGTGCAAGTAGCAGCGTAAGATCACAGAGCGATGTCAACATAGCGTTTTTTTAAAGCCAATAAACAGAATTTTGGCAATAATTACACTGGGCAACAAAGCGGTGTGGCTTTTTGAAATAAATAAAGATACAGACATTTTTTAGTTTTATACAGTTTTCGGTACAAAACGTAATGTCAAAAATGGAATGGAGATTTTGCCACATATCCATAGGTATATAAGCATAACTCGAAAAGGATTCCTTCGATTTGGTTAGTTAAGAAATCTTAAAATCTGCAATTTTCAGTATGCTCCACACTTTAGGAGATTTGTAAGAAGTTGTTGCAAAAAATACATATATACAATTTCATTTTAATGTACAAAAAACAGTCAGTAATAGTGCAAGCAAGAATTATGCAAGGTGCTTGCATAATTACCTCATGTAAACGCAGTCTTTTTAACATTACGATTTTCATTACTTCGAAGTGAACCAAAACTACTACATATCACATCACCATATTGCATTACCTCTTGTTGTCTTTTCAACGGGGCAAGCGTTTTTTTTTCTAGTAGCAAAATGTAAGAATGCGTTACCTAGACTGAGTCGTCATTCTAGTTTGGATACCAGCATATAGTGACTTTTTCCGAAATGAACATGACGGATAGACTAGGCAGGGCTACCTCCGCCCTGGATGAATCCAATGCAATACCGCTTGGCACTATTAGGAACAATATTTTCTCAATAAAACCAACCCATCTACCTACAAACAATCTTTAGAGTCCTATTGGTCTCTAATGAAGTACATTTTAATAATTTAATTTAATAATTTTTGATTTCTTTCTATTTAGAATTTGTGCAAATAATGATATAAACACATCTGTGACGCACAGTACAACGAATTCGTCGTTGCCTAAATTCTTCGACTATAACACAATCAGTACGAACCAAATTTAAAAAAGTGACAAAACTTTACCAGATCTCTGTCTTTCTCTGGACATTTTTATATCATTTGGTACCAGATTATATCTATATTCATTGTTTATCACTTTCTCAATGGTAGTTTCGCTGTTAGGGATTTTTATATTAATTATCTTAAAATTACACCAAATTTCATAAATTAATTATTTTTTAAATAAAAAAAAAAACATAAATTAAAAGAGAAGAAATATTAATAAAAAATAAATCTAAAAACAATTATCCAAATGAAAGATTTTTATTTAAATTATTTAAATAAAAAGTAACATTTTTTCTAAAAACTTAAAGATTTGAAAAGAAAAACGTGCACTTTGCACCAATTTATTCATCGTTCGTCCGTATATGAAATAGAAATAAACCTATTGAAAATTTCGTTAAGCACGACGAATTGCGTCTGATTGTGTTTCCTTTTCGCACTGATTATCCGCATTTTCATAAACACAAATGTATTTTATTTTTTTAAACGAATATTCGGAACGAAAAATTCGTCGTTCGTCCCAGTTGTGTTTATAGCATAATAAAAAAATATTTAAAAATATTGTTATAAAGTCTTATTCAGTGCCAAAGTAAAATAAAAAATATAGAAAAAATAAGTATATTTTCTAAAAATAAAGTATTTTATCGCAAAATGTTTGTAGCGAGTCTGCTTTTTCTTTAATTTTAAGTTAGCTTGTCAACATCTAAATTGCCTCTCCTTGAATTTGAAATTTCTCATCTCTACAGCGAATGAATGAATGGATGACATTTCATTCTATGGTTAAAATTTTTGTTAGTTAAAACTCTAATCTCATTTTTAGTCAGCCATCAGAATCAAACATTTTCCTTCATATGTTCCGGTTCTCTCCTTTTCAAGTCTTTTGTTTTATTTCTGTACTTCTTGAAGGGAAACCTTTTAAAATCCAATCTTTTGTTTTGATTTTTTACTTTTTAGTGTTTTGTTTCTGTACAGGTACCAAGGAACTGAAGATTACGTTCTTGGTTATAAAGCAACCTGTATATTTTTGTTGATTAGAATTCGTGTTTTACTTTATCCAGTTTTTACAAATGTGTTGGTGTTAAAAATTACGTTTTGCTTACCTGACCGAATTGGAAATTTTTTGTTGCTCGTTTTAATTCTAACGTGTGACTTTTATTTTAAAACAGCGTAAAAATACACTAGAACAAACATTGTTACATTTAGATAATACGAGTATTAATTAGGGTTTGATATAGGAAGATCCATTTAATGGAATTTCATTAACCACCTGTCTGTCATCACTGCGACACACTTTTAATTTAATTTTTAATATTCATCAAACATGTTAAACATTGAAAAAAAAAATAGTTTAGGGTCCTTCCAGAGTGTAGCGATAAAGAAAATGCATACATTCTGCTAGCCCAAATTAAATGTTTTCCAAATGAAGGGTGTAATTAATATATATTTTCAAACCATATTTTTTGGCTTTCCTATACATAAATATCGGACGCGAAAATTACTGAAAACGAAATGAGAACCATTTTCATGCTTGGAATCAATACAACAATTATAATAATCTCTGTGCTTTTAACGTTCGAAATTTTTCGAGAGGAACTTAGCTTTAATTTTAGATTAATATTTTTGTGGGGGACTCCTTTTTCTAATTTAATTTTTTGTTTATCAACATCTTTTAGTGTAAAGATTACTGTCAATTAGAATTATAAAAGTGACAGCACTTAAGATATAGCCTGGCGTACTTTTTTAGATACAAATTTCTAGTTTGAATACTCACCGAGAACTACATACTACTTGTAAACCAAATTTCAGCTTCCTATCTATAGTTGGAGAACCAGCGTTAACACAATGGACTGTTGAGATACTCTCTATAAAAATATCTCGTTTTCATCGAGACTTACTTGTACACCAAATTTTAGTTCTTTAGCTATGCCCGTCAGTCACATCTCAGGAAGCCTTTACTGTAAAATAGTACACACAGGGTTACCCCTATGTAGTGTCTTTGGATTTTAATTTTCATCATATTGTTATAAAGGGACAAAAGCTATAAGGGGGTAAATGCCAGATGAAAGGGTTCGTGTAATAATATACACTGTGTACATAGGCCGGAAAGTGGTCTGGTTCATACCGTGCGCCTAGATACTTATAGTCTAGAAAAACCAATTCAATATTAGGCGAGATAAGTGGCATCTTAGTTAAGATGCCGTTGTTTTTGGTATGTTAAGTCAACAGGTCAGGGTTAAAAAATTTAGCTTATCATTAATTATGTTTCTTTTTCGTTTTGCTATGCCGGAAGTGAAATCGATCTAATTTTTTCATCAATCAATAAGGTTTATCATTAAGGCTTAGCAAATAAGGTCAAAATGAACTTTACCGAAAACTTATATTAGCTGTTAGAAGGCCAGTACTTTGGATATGCCTACTGGCAAACGAGTCCACACAGCGACATTTGTTGACGATATAGCTTTTTTAAGCATAAACCTTATATGTATACAAGACCTCCATCTCAATTAAGAAAAAAAAAAACGCAATTAATATATTCAATCATAAAAATACATTAATATTTATTATATTTATTTCTTAAAACAACAATGTTTTTTATTCTTTGTATTTATTTTTTATTTTTTTTTAATTACACTTTTTTCTAAAGTAAAATTAAACAGCTACAAGTGCAATTTAATACCAGCTAAAAGAGTTTCTTTAAAACAATTTGATTTAATATTTAATTTTTCAATAGGTAATAAGAGTTTTTGCTTCAAAATTTAGCAAAAACAAATTTAAGATAAAGTTAAAACATTTGTTTTTAATAAAAAAAAAAAAATATGTCCCATGCAATGCATTGTGGCTTGAAACTTAAATAATAAAATTAAATTATTTTCTAATAATATTTATAGTTCTAGTTTTAATAAATGTTATGAACTTCAAGTTATTAAGTTAGTTGTGAACTTTAAGTTTATTCAATAAGATTTCAATAGTCTCAGAGGAGTTTAGTTATTTGAGTGTTTCAGTTTAGTTTGCTTCAACTGCTGGAATTGGGAAACAATAAATAATACATAAGTTGTTAAGTAAATAAATAGTTTTAATAAATAGTTTTCAAGAATTTAGACCACAAATCGATTTGAAGCCAATTTCTTTTGTTTTGTATGTGTTTTATTTTAAATGTGCATTAGTGATGGGATAATATCTATGGTGTTGTCTGTAATAACGATAGCTACCTTATATCGAAAATATCGTTTGTAAAGTAAACTATCACAAACATTTATAGTAAAGAAGTAACATTTAAGTAACATTTAATCAAATCTGGAAAATTAATGTATGGAAATTTTTTTAACCCGTAGCTAAATTTATATTAGCAAAATAAACTGTACGATTAAGTCAACCGATCGATTCCCCAGTGATGCACAGAAACTTTTAATAGATCATCACTTTGACATAAAAGTCAACCTGATAAACCTGTAGAAAAGCAAATGTATTCTAATCCTAGAGGCTTACTGTATTTCATAAAATTTACTCCTTTTAATCGCATGTTCACAACTGATTCAATTATGAGCAACCCACTAAACAAACTCGATAACCCAATACACTAAACGAAATCGGTAACGAGGCTGTTAAATTTCCCACGTTACTTTGGTGCATGCCTTTTGAAAGCAGCTTTACAGTTGTCGAAGAATTATTAAATGACAGTAAAAGTACAAGAAAAAGTAAAACAAGTAAGTTCGGACGTGCCGAATCTTCTATACCCTCCACCACGGTGATTTTTATTATACAGTCGTGTACAGAGTTATCCATATTTTTGACTCTACATAAATTAAAATGAATTCGTATGAGAAAAACTCATTATTCATGCTTTAAATAGAAGACAGCAGCTACGCAGCTAAATCAAAATAAATTTCGTTGGCTACAATTGTCGCCGTGTAGTCAGCTACTTAATGATATTGAAGACGACAGCTACATCGTAAACTCTGGCACTGTTGTAGAAATACTTATTTTGTTTTTATAAAATTAAATAACTTTTTCAAAATATTTTATAATTTACACTCATAATTTTCATTTTCATAGAAATATTGAAATTTTTTAATATTTCGAAAATTGTTTGTAAAAAGTGTTGCAAAAATTTTTTGTAAAAATATATTTTTTTTTAAATTTTTTGTAAAATTTTTTTAAATATATTTTCGAAAATATTTCTGTAAAAATATCTTTTTGAATATGGTTTGTAAATTTTTTTGTAAATATTTTTAATTTTATTTAAAATTTTTTTTTTATATTTTTAAAAAATTTAATTTATTTTTTTTTTTTAATTTAGAACTTTTCTGTAATCTATATTGAGTTAGAATGGTCAGACTAAAGCAAAATAAAATACCCCATATTGACCAGTGAGCACCCTGTGGCTATCTCTATGTGCTTTCTATAAAGGTCTTTAATACAAATCAAAGCAGAAAAACCCTACCAACCTAAAAACAAATAAAAACCGCCCCTCGCAGGGGGCTATTGATACCCCGAGTTCTGTATGCACACCTTGCGATCTACCGCGGTCTAATATTTATTTGACAAAAAAGCGAATGTTTAAAGCCGAAAAAAATGAAAAAAAAAAAACTTGAAGAAATATAGATTGGCTTGGTTTTTGGCCTGCAGCCTCCAAAGGAATGACCCGATGTTGCTGAATTGCAATCCCAAAATTTTAGAAACTATGCCTGACCGATTGGTGTACTTAAGTCTTTTGTATCCACCTTTCCACCTGTGGTGAAGGGTATAAAAACTATTTCTTGACGGTTACCAATTTATGTTTTTATCATTGTTTAGTTTGCTTTGCTAATTTTTTTATTAGAAACTACACAGAAAAAAAAACGTAGTTAAAAACTAAACAAATACGTAGTTTTTCTGAATATTTCTTAGGTTTTCTGCACCGTGAACGCTTGTAGTATAAAACTGAAAATAACGTTCAACTTTATGCTGAACGAGCGTTTAGATATCTAACATATGAGTTTAGTTTGCCTGATAGTAAACGAGTGTTTATTTATTAACTATAACTGTTCAGTTTTTCATTACTGAACTTCAGTTTAGTTGTCTACAATTTAAAGTTCAGTTGATCTAATAGTAAATGTGTGTTTAGTAATTAAATATGTCCATTTAATTTTTAAATTACTGCACGTGTGTTCGGTTTTATACCGTATGCGTTCGGAAAAGTTATTAAAAAGCATTTACTTTAGTTTGATTTTAATTATTTTATTTGAAAAGTTAATTAAACTTTATTTTGTAAATTTATATACATACATATGTTTATACCTATATATACATAAATATTTTACAAATTTTGATAGCGAACATATATTTTTCCATTATTAGCATAAATTATATTCATCGGCTTTGAAGTAAAAGAATCAATATCAATCAAATAAACTGATTTCTCTTCAATGTTTAATATTTCATAAGAAACAAAGTGATCGCTATACGCCACAACGTTTAATTTATTACATGCTACAAGAATTTTCGAATTATTATTAATGCAAAATTTATATTTAAATATTTTTATTCCATAACAATTTTTAATACCTAGAATAATGTTTTTCTTAAATTCTACATTTTTGTAATTTATGCAATCAGTGGTTAATACGTTTTTTAAATCAAGATCATATTGGTTATTTATGACGTTTTCGGTGCTTATATCTTTTAATACAAAGGAGCATTCATTGTGCAATTTTGGAAAGCCATCTTTGTACTTAAGAAGAATATTTGAAAATTTTAGACTCAAAGCGCATTGCCCACATATATTTCAAAGGTCCGCAATTCAAAATAGCTCGTTTATAGTGAGTCATGAAATGATGCTTGGGCTTTAAACTACCGTATAAACGTAAATATAAAATGTGATGCTTTCTTATAAGTTCATCTAAATTTTCAAGATTTTCTTTAGAAAACTCGTTCTCCATCAAAAGATCTATTATTTTGGAAAGTAATATTACAAGACTCCAATGCTCATTGTTTAAGGGAACTAAATCTCCAATCATCAAGGGAAGATATATTACAAAGCATAACATTTCACTTGCAGTCATCTTGAAATGTCCGTTTCTTAGATTGTATATTGTTATATCTAGTGATCTATTAGCTATTTGAAATTCGCCATAAGGAAATAGACGTTTTCGAGTGTTTAAAGAACGCAGAGTTAAAATATGTTCATCTATTAAAGAAAGTAAAACCCGAGAGAGATCATAATGACAAACTCCTTCAAAAATATCGTGCATTATGTCAAATGACATATTTTCAACCAAATGAAAAGATGATAACTCATTAAAAATGCATTCTGATTTTATTCCAGTCGCAATATTGTTCTCAAGAACGTCTGATTTATAGTTAATAATAGTGCGAAAATTGGTTTCAATAGTTCCTAACCGCGTGTCACTTTTTTTCTCTCGACAATACCTACAAAATCTGATTGAATTAAAAGATTGGGTAAGACCCAAGACAGAGTTTACGGCTAAATTATCCCCTACTATTAACCCTAAAACAAAACGAACTCTTTTCGAACAAATAATAATTCCTTCTTCCAACCGTTTTAAAACCTTTACAAGTGGCTTAAAACATATTTCAGGGCCAAAAGTTTTGAAATAGTCACTAGAGCAAAACAAAGCTGGAAATATAAAGTCCAATTTTGATTGCAAAAATTGGGGAAGTGATGGAAAACTGTAATAGCAAGCGCATATTGAGTGAGTGTGTGATCCTAAAGCGTTATTAACTTGAAAATCATCAAAATACAAGTTATATACAATCACTATTTCCGGACCGTTTAAAAATGTGTGCATTTTATCTCCATTCATTAGATTACATATAGATTTATTTCCTTTTAGTAATATCAAATTTTTTTCTACAGTACTAAGTACATTTGGCAATTCAAAAAATTTTTTTATTTGAAATTCTAAAGGCATAATTTGTAAACACTTAATTTTTGGGCCAAGAGTTGGATTACCCCTTGAAACGCTTTCATCGATTTCATTATTTATAACAACTGAATCGGATTCTGGATATTTTAAATTTAAAATAAAGAACAGCTTAAAAGTACAATCAAAAGCTTCCAAAAATGTTGAAAATTTTAAAAACGTTTTGTCAAAATATGTATAAAAATTTTGAACCGATTGCATACCTTCTACAATTACAAATGGTTGCAAAGTATTTTCCAATGACTTGCACTTTTCTTGCAGTTGTTCGATTTTTAGTTGTATGTCGTTTGTGTTGTGAACTGTAACTATAAAAAATTGTTGAGCATCCAAAATTGTGTAAGCCTTTCCTCCAAAGCCTATAGGTAACAGCACTGCATTTAACAAATTTAAATATACGCTATTTTGAAAATCTACCATAAGAAAAACATCTTAATCCACAAGATTATTAAAATTTTACTACAATAATTACCTTCATTACTGGACTCTAAAGCCTTTTTAAATAATTCTCTACATTGATGATTCAACTGTTTAGCTGAGTAGTATTTCACAATGTCTTCCTTGAATTGTGGCCACTTTTCAATTAACTTGTTTTTCTTTCCCGAAAATGCAATTTCAAAATCGATATTTATCTAAAATAATACATCAAAATTATAGCTTTTAAGTAATACTATTACAAAACATGACAACGTACCAGAGTAGATGCTCTTGCATCTTTTAAAACTGGCCATTCATTTAAAAAAGAAAAATTGTCCAAATTTTTAATGTCTTCTTTTCTCAGAGAATACGTTCGTGCCCATCTGTCACATATGGTTTCCCAACTTTGCAAGGGCCACAATAATTCTTGCTTTAATTCTTTAATATGGTCGTCAATTTTTTCTATTTCAACTGGCAAATTTTCACAAGAATGAGCTTGGTCAAGTTTTCTATTTTTAGCCTTATAATTGTGATACCGGTGGAATAATTTTCCACCCGGAGCTCTTTTTCCTCTACGAGGATAGTAATAATAGTCCTAAATTAATACAAAATAATTATTATGTATTTTGCAAAAAAAATATTTTCAGTTGCTTACTTACCGAGACTTGTTTTTCTCTGGGAAATTCTCTACATATTTCATCCACTATTAAATTGAAATCGGATGGCGTCAGTTTTTTTTCATTGATAAATGTATTTTCCAAAATAATGTTTATTAATTTGTCTCTTACTTCAGTGCACAAAAATTCGTGTTTATTATAATACTGTTTGATACTGATGCCAGCGTCAGTCGATGATAATAGCTCTGCTAATGTCTGTAAAGAAAAAAAGCTTTATAAAAAGACATCATTAAATTATCAAATGCTTACCTTCTCAGAAAAAATGGGTTTAATTGCTATGGTCTCCTTCAAGAGCTATAAAAGTAATGGTTCTTTTAGTGCTGATTAATGTATTTTTTAATTACTTACAGGAGTGTTCCTCCATTCAAAAAGTTTCTCACGGAATTCTGCTCGTGGACCAATCTTCTTTATTGCATCAGCAATATCTCGTTCATTTAAAAACTGCAAATGTCTGTATTCTATTCCCGCTTCTTAAAAAAACAGTAATAAATATCTGTTAATTATTCTAAAATACTGATAAATAGTGAGTTATAATAATAGGTATTAGTCTAAATAACTTACCTTCCAACTCCGGTAAAAGAAATTTCAAATTAAACTCTTCTAACAACGCTTCCATCATGACAACTTACTTCACTTTAACACACATACTACATTTTACAATTAAAAACACTTGTTGTTTTATACGCACAACGAATTACCCAGTAAACTTATTTTACCAACAATAAAAGAATGCACTGTTGAACAAAATTGAAAATTCTATTTTATCTGCGGTAGTAATTATAGATTTTTTCTATTTCAATTGACCAAGGTAGAAACCTTATATCAAAAACCGTAACAAAACAACTGAAAAATACCCGTACGAAATTATATATTCTTATCACTTTTAATTGCAACACATATAGAAGTTGTTACTTTATTAAATGATTGTTGGGTTAGTACTAGTATCCCGTTATGTCCTCTTCAAATAACTTGAAAATTTACTAAAAATATTTTTACGATGTTCCATTCACTTTTATTGAATAATGCGTTTAATTTTTGGTTGTTTTTGAACGTCACATTTTATATTATCTATGGAAAAATTGACTGAATATTGCATTCTGTTTTTCAAAATGACTATTCAGCTAAAAATTAAGTATTTTGTAATTGAAAATGTAAACACAACGTTTTGGCTAGCGTGTAAAAAATGGAATTTTTTAATACGCGTCGTTCACTTCAATCTTTTTTGCTCTTTAGAGCTAAACTTTGCGTAATAAAGAACAAAATATTCGTTTCATCTTATAACTTTTAAACGCAACTTTAAAGGAGCGTAGCAAATTTGTCTATTATCATTCAGCTTTACCATTTTTAAACGTTGCGTTCAGCTGAATTTGTTTTTTCAGTGTACCATTTAATGCGCCTTTTAAAACATTTCCTCTTGATTATTTTGATCTTAGTCGATAATTACTATCGAAATTATCAATATTAAATTATAAACTATCGATTGTGGCCACTATTGGCATTTCCTATCACCAAGGCAAAGAAGACATATTATATGGCAAATTTAATACCATGTTTAGAATACAACTTAAATCACTAAATTTATTTTAAATTTGAAATTGCATTTTCACTATGCGATCTTAACTCAATTGACAGCTGTTTTGTATAGCCTTCTTGTATTCAAGAATAAACTGCATGGTTTTAAACATTTTTATATTGTATATTATTACTTATTATTAGTTTTGTTTATATAATTTATTTAAGTTTATATATTATTATCAATTTAATTTATTTTTTGCTTCAGCTGTTTGCTGTTTTGTTTGTTCTTGAATTTGACATCTACTTTGTTAATTTTTCATTAAAAACGTGAAATGATTTTTTTTTCTGTTTGTAATTATGTAGGTAGGTATTATTCAAAATAATTTACATACAGGTGAGGTAATGTACGCTTAAAATTTGGTTCCATTATGATTTATTATATGATTACGGGTTAAACTGCAAATGGAAGTCTAATACACGTACAATGGCAGTAGTCTGTCTAAACATGACATCAAAAATACTGAACAGTTTTCAGAAATGTATGCCCTTTTTCATAATTTTTGAATTCATAAGACTTTTTACAGAAAAATTATATAATGGTTTAAATGAAGTTTTTATGCAAATTAAATTTTTGTTATTCCTAAATAAAATTTTCATTAATACGTTTTGTGTATGCATATGGAAAAGTTAACAAAAGTATTCATTTTGACAATTAAACAAATACTCGTACAAATAAAAAGTTACAATAGATTATTTTTGCTGAATAAGCCAATGGACAAGTTGCGGGAAAAATTTCTATTAAATGTTAAATGTTAAACACAGATTTCATATTTTTGATTTTAGTTTTTTTTATTAGAGACAATATGGTTCAATGTTGATATTATCATACAAAATAGGTCTAAGTTCTAGTAGTAAGTCTTGATTCTAGTAGTAACGAAAGTTTTTATCTAATTTTGTTTATTATATTAACTATAAAAATATTTAACAAAAAAAATAAAAATATTTTGTAATATTTGGTAACAAATTGTTTAATAATTAAAAATTTAAACAGAAAAAAAGTTCTATTATTTTTACGATAATTTAGTTATAACTTTAAGCACAAAGATATTTTTAATGATTCTGTAAAGTTCGGTGTCATTTCAATTTTTGGAAAACCTTTAATAAATATTTATTATTTTGAAAAAAATATATTTCACAAAAATTTCATAAATTATATTTAACCCAAGTACTTTTGAAGTGAATTCAAGTTCAAGTTTTTTATTAAAAAAAAGTTGTTACGACAAAAAATAATTTTTTTTCATGCATATGTACAAGGCATATTAATCAGGTAGCCTCACTACTGAGGGGAAATATTAAGGCGAACATAATCAATTTTTTTTTATATGGATTTTGACAATTAAACTTACAATTTTTCCCCTTAAATAGAAGTTGAACTATCAGACTACATATGAAAAATTTTTTTAAATTTTCGCCTTAATATTTCCCCTTCGTAGTGAGGTTACCTGATGAATATGCCTTGCATATGTATGTAACTATGTACAGTCTGTCAAGGCAATGTTTTTACATAGTGGAACAAATTTAGGTTTTGACTTTTAAAATAGAAAATGTTTTTTCTTTTTTATTTGTATACATTATTATATTATATGTTAACTTACAAAATTCATGATAAGGATAAAAAACAAGGTTAAAAACAAAACAAACTTTCGAAATTTTATTGTCGAGAAAATAATTTTACATACTAAGATAATATGAAAATAAAATCGATTTGTATGGCAACCATTGGCATCATTCACGGCTTGAAGACACTTTTAATTCATCTTGGCTTTTGAAACGCCTTTTAGCAATTTTTGTTTTCAAGATAAGCTCACAAATTTTCAAATAGATAAATAAGTCATTACTCTAATCAAGAGTATACAGTACTTTACCACAGATTTAGATAATCACGTTCGTACCAGAAGAGCTTTATGTTTGGGGTTATTATCCTGATAAAACTTGAAATTCGGCTTTCTATTATTGTAAATTCTATATTTTTTTACGCTGGAAATTAGATGACAATTTAATGCAATCAGGTACTGACTGATTCGTAACCATTGTGTTCACAATAAAACAAATTTCTTGTACTCTCTTACTAGATATGGATCTACAAACCATTATAGAAATGTTTCTAAAATTTACTACTGGAATTATGTTACGACTTTCTAACGTTTTCCAGCATTAAGAAATGCAACATTTTGATCGCTTTGTAAAATATAACTACATCCCAGTAGTCCACAAGTTTGCGTTACAGCAAGGAACAATCGCTTTTCTTTGTGTTGCATTGTAAGCAATGTTCTTTTTTTTTAGCTACTTTTGATGAATATTTCGTAAAAGACTGTTACGTTACATATTTCTCTTAGTTTTCGTTTACCTTCTTCCTTTAAACACGTTCTGTTCTCTCCAAAATCTTGCGAGGGTGGCTCTAATGTAAGCCTATTTTGATTTTTAACACGGCTTAAAATATTGTAAAGAGTTGTTAGCCTTGTTATTTAACACATTTTAGACACTGCACTCTTTTTTTCAATTGCGAGGCATTTTAAATTCTCGCTAATTTTCCGTTTTTACCACGTTTTTTTAGGAAATCTAAACCAAAATTTCAATAAAACATATAATTGGTCACACGACTAGAAAAAAAAATTATTGTTGGCCAATAAAAACTAATAGTAATATAAAAATAACAACAAGTGCAAAAATTGTAAAAACATTTTCTTGACAACTCAATTTTGGTGATCCTTTGTTTCTCTTCCTTTTTTAATTACAAATTGTGGCTTTTTTTGTTTTTGTTTGTTAGTTAATATACAGATAAAATGGAATTAAAAAAAATTAATTTAATCATTTAAAAGACAATATGCCTTTATGATAAAAGCCAAAAACAAAACATTTTTCATTATGTCAACACATATTCTTGGCAGACGATATGTTCTAAACTCAAAACGTTACAGGCTTTTTCAATCTTAATTGAAAATTATTACTATCGCTTTTAAAGTGATCAGAAACCCCCGTTTCCTTAGTAGAATATTAGATTTTATGTATTATATAGAATTTTCAATAATACTATCAGTGACAGAGAATTTATAAAAAAAAATAACTTTTTGGTTTGTGATACCAAAATAAAAAAATATTTTAAATCGAAAGCATTATTTCACTTAATTTATCTATTCTTGTATAGCATATTAAATTCTAAAAGTTAATGGGAATAACTATTTAGTTTTATAATTTAGAAATAACCATAATAAAACCAAAAAAAATTACTTTCAATGCTAGATGCTATTGGCTAGATGCTTATTGCTAAAGAGCTTAATTATTAAAAAGCACTTTGTAGTAGAATCCTAAATTTACATTTAAGACTTAATGGTTTCAATACTTTAGTCAGTCACATATTTTTCTTGCATCTCTATAATTTGGCAAATTTTTAAACAAATGTGGCAAACAATTGCTAACAGAATTAAATAATAATAATTAAATTAGGTTAAATACTAATCTAACAATCAACCACTATAAGAGTACCTATAGTATATATGTATATTTACAGTTTTAACTTGTGATTCCTTCATAAAAACAATTGTATTTAAATATTTTATATATTTTTTTTAAAACTAAAAAATACTGTAAATTTTTTTGTTTTCCTAAATTCATGGACGTAAATTGTGTTTTTTCCAGATTAATTTTTAATTGGCATTTATGTCTTCGTTGTGAGTTTCTTCGGTATCGGCCAGTAATTGAGACCAATTGGCATTAAGTTTAACAATTTCTAAATCTTTGAGTAGCTGTTGTAAAGCAGGGTTATCACTAATTAATTGATGGCTGGAGGTGTTTAATACTGTTAAAATGTTTTCCAACTGATTGGCATAGATTCGTAAACGTTCTTTTGAGGGATGCATTGTATCACTGTAATTTTTCTGGCAGTTCTAAAATAAAGAAAAAAATTATTACTTTTTTGTATAAATAAAGTTATCATAATTAAGTATGAAATTATTTAGCTACTTACATTAAACTCTAACATTTTTGCCATACATTTCTGAATTCTGTTATCCTTTAATTGGCCATCTGCTTGCCACATTTTGAGCAGATTAATAATGCCTGCAATATCGTCCTGTTTATCAGGAATTTCCGATTGTAGCATTAAATTCAATTCGGGAAATTGCAAGAACTCAGTGCTGGGGGATAGTTTGCGATAATTACTACACAACGTACTTAAATTACAGATGTCCTCGGTTAAACGCTATTTTTGTGGGGGTTTCGAGTATATTTTATTTAGAGGTAAATTTATTTTTATTTATCTTAACAAAAAAGGATTTCTTCTGTGTTTTTTTTTTTAATGAAATGTTTCATATTAACAATTATGAAAATTTATTATTAAAATGATGGCATTTTAAAAAACGATGAATGGTGGTGATTAATAGTGACAGTGACAGCAAAATGGTTATTTTGATGATCATGGTTTTTGTTAAGGTTTATTTTCATAAATGGATTGCATTGCAAAGATTTTAAAGATTTATTGATTTATTGTTTGTTGATTGTTTATGGTATAAATAAATAAATGGTCATTCCATTCAATTTGATTGAAATTTAATGCACTTCAGTTGTAATTGATAAGGGATTTTAAGTGAGATGCTTAGGATGATGCTTTTAATTACTACTGCTAAGGTATAAAGTTTTCAAGTATATTTAGCTAAAACAAATATCAAAAACAACAACAATATTTAATAAGAAAAAAAAATAAAACATATTTTTGCATTAAAAAAAATTTACTCCACACTAGATAAAACAAAAAGTTAACAAAATATTATTTATTCACCTTTGAAAAAACTAAATTATAAAACTAATTTTTATTTTCACTAAAGATTACAAGATTATTAATACCCGCTCCTGGTGTGCTTCGCTCTGGCTTTGAAATTTAGAGAGTGTGAGTATTGCAATTCTCTAGGTATAACATAATTAATATGTATACGGGGGGTTATTCGTATAAAAGTTAAGATGTTCACTTTATATGAGTGGTGTCACGCATACTGTTCCAAATCATTACATTTACTTCTGGGCCAAGGGGATAATTTGTACAAAATTTCAAGACTTCACCTAATGTAAATGAAATGAAATATTCGTCTATATTTTAATTAGCGAGCTAAATTATTCAAATAGAGATAAACTACTCTACTGCTATCATCTTGTTGTTATGCTTTCATAGCATTATTGTATCTTAAAAGTATCTTCGAGATCAACATTTTCTTGACAAAAAACTGATCGTAAAAAGTTATTAATGTTTGAACTGTAAAGCATCACATCATAATTATTATTAATAAACAATCAGTGGGTCGAAGTCTTCAAGATAATTTTTCGGGCATGCATTTCTGCGCCAATCCAGTAGCTCTCTAACTAAAGTGTAGGAGGTGTCCCTGCAGAAAAATTACTTGTCAAATTAGAATTGATACAAGAAGTGATTAGATTACGTAACCAATTCAAAAGCTTGAAAAATTAGACAATATACCTAGAGCTAGGCTTGTATTATTATTATGTATTAAGCACGTTAAGATTAAAGGTAATGTTAAAGTTACAGCTCCCTTTCAAAGAAAGTATTCAAAATTGAACCCATCCTTAACTTTTAAGTACTAGTCACCTGTTATGTCATGTGTTGGTTCCCATTTGCCTTGGGATATCTGATGTTGAATATTGGATTTTTATCAAAAATATTAAGAGAGAGCTCTACATCAATATACTTATGAGCTATTTATGTTGAATGTGGCGTAAGTTTATTTATATTGAAGTTGATTTAAGGTTTTGGTAATTAATATGTACAAAAGTGTCCAAGTCCAAGTCCAAATAAAATACAACATTTATTAAAAAAATAATTCGAACACATGTACATAAGTACATATGTAGATAAGCATATACATATGTATATAATTTTATGCTATTAACCTATTAGCCTCTAAAGGTGAAAGTACTCAAAACGCTTTGAATACGTCAACGCATTGCAAGCTTTCAACGCTTTACAGACTTCTTGTTTAAATAAGCTTTTAAAAAATTTGATTTTTATAATCCTTTATTATATAAGACTTTATGTTTTTTTACTTCTTCTATTAATTTTTGCTCCATTTGAGAAGAATCTTTATAACAAAACGAAACAAAACAAAAGTCAGCTGACGAGATGTCGCATTACACGTAAACTGCGAAAAGTTGAAAGTTAACCTACCTTATGCGTGAGACACGTTGAAAACTTTTTTATGTACCTTATACTCTGAAAATAATCTTTTCAACTTTATTTAACAGAAGCGTACAACGCGTGGTATGTTCTTTCGTCTTAATAATCTAATTAGGAATCAAGCATTATTAAAAAGTAGATATCATCGGCGCTCCTCTCTGCCCCCCCAATCTTCAAAAAATAAAATATTCACTTACGGCTGTTTTACATTGTCTCACATGTAATTATATCTGTCATAAATTTTTATCGTATGATAAAAATAGAACAGTGTAAAAGCAAATTGTACTAAGTGGAAGAGAAAATACGGATAGAAATTTGACAAGCGAATGGTTACTTTTATTTTTTAAACCATTTGAAAAAATTAAGATTTTATATAAAACCAGTGGTGTATATTAATGTTAACAGTAGTAAAGATTTATTAAATATTTGTATATTTTTTTAAAATTTACAATTTTAACAAGATCAATTTGAACCGTGTTTAATATAAATAAATAAAAGTATTTTTATTTAAGAGGAAATTTTTGTAAAATCTGAAGAAAAATTATTCTTGCATGTTAAAACCTCTGTCATGTTTTCAGTTATGGTAACAACGTTTCATTTCTTTTTACTTTGTTTCTATTGCACACTAATAGTGTAAAAGTAAATAAGATTTACATCGGATTTTTGTTGCCATTTTATTAGGTACGTACTGTATTTCATTCTATTTTTGCTTCTTCAAAATCAAACCAAAAGTATTACATCCACATATCAAGTACAATATATAATACAATTTTTTAAAATTCGTTGGTTCAAAAGCAAGTCTGTCGGCGGCATTGCATCCGCCAGAATGGCCTTTCTACGCCAATGAGGACATGTATTTGTTTATTGCTGTTAGTAAGAATTTAAAAGTCCTATTACTCCTAAATTACTTAACCGATTTAAATAAAATTAAGCAAAATTTTAGCTTTAAAACAATATAAATCTATCCAAAATCGGTGCAGTGTTACGGACGTAAAAGTGATTACAAAAAACGTGTTTGCCTATTATTTAGATAGATATCAGTTACATGTGAAAATATAATAAAACGTATTGAACACCTGATAACAAATATGTTATATCTAACCAAATATGATTAGTTGCGTCAACATTCATGGATAAATTTTTGGAAAAGTGACTAAAATTTTTAATTTGTATGTAATTTCGAAGTTTTATTCAGAAAACTCTTGCGTTTTTTTAGGGGAAGAGATGTTCGAAGATACTATCCGCTCTAAAACATTTCAATGTCTGAAAAGCAATGTTGAGGCCGACCTTGACAAAGTTAAGTTTAAGTAGAAACTACTTTTAATACAGGATTCAGTTGTCGTATCCAGTACAACATCAACTCGAGGACAAAATGGAAACCTTTAATTTTTAAAACATCACGTTGACTTCACGTAGATGCAAATTTGTAATTTTATCTGAGAAAAAACAAATAAGGACTTACGCCACTATCAAATATAAAAAATATTTATTTTTCTTATAAAAGCTCTGGCCACAATTCTGTATATGCATAAAATTTAAATTTAAATAATCATAAAAAAACAAAAAAATGTATATTTATTTTTTTTATTAAAAATCAAGAATAATTGTTAATTTTTTGGTGCATAAAAAGTATAAAATGAAGCAATTAAAACAATTAAAATTTTAAATTACAGCTGAACAATTTATAATATTCTTAAAATAAAAGAATTTTTAATATAAAAAATAATGTAATACATAAATGTTTGTACATAATTGTATGAATAAAAATTGTGATACGTAAGGAAAACGTGAACAAAAAATGAGACCAAAAAAGAATTCAAATAAATGAGGATAATAAATAATAGAGTATTTTGTAAATCTAATAATTTTAAATACAAAAAACCACAACAAGCAAAATCAAACATCGCATAGAACTTGAAATTAAATGAAAAATATACAAACATAAATTTTTTATATGTAAATTACTTTTTTATACAAAAATCGGAAATCTCTTATGCTAAATGCTTTTCAATTAAAATACAAAATGAAACAAAGTATTTAAAATCTTACATCAATTTCATTACGATGACGTTGAATTTCTGCTTTGGTATTTGATAAATCATTATTTTTTAACATTAACTCTTGAGTGGCATCCATAAGATCGTCTTGAAGTTTAACATTAACATCTTGTAAGTCTTTAATTTTTTCTAACATGTCTTCTTTGTTTTGTTGCAATTTGTTTCTAAAGAATAATTCAAATCAATAGCAGCTTCCAAGTGTGCAAAACATGTTTTTCTTTTTTGATTTTCTACTTACTTGTCTATAATTAACTGTTGTATGCAGTTATCATTGTCCAATTGTATGAGACGCAATACTTTCAATAGTTTCGTTACCAAACTATCTACCTCAATGACTTGGTCCACCACAGCTTGAGTAACCGAATACTCAACCAATGAGGACATCTCAGCTACTGAGTCATGGCAACTCATTTCTTCTGTACAACTTGGCTGGTCACTAATAAATATTTAATGAGATGAAATTTGTTTTAAATACGAGAATATAATTTTATTAATTTTTATTTCGTTATTTACTTTAAATGGAAATTTATTTGATGTACATTCAACGCATTCACTTGTGATTCCATATTCTGTCGATTGACAATGGCTTGCGAAAGATTTTGTAAAGATTCGTCGGCCGTTGTTACATTGAGAATTTCAGAAGGTATTTCTATTTGCGATATCATACCCGTGCACGACGAAACCATATTATGGGAGTGAGAATCTGGCATATGTACATCCTCCAAAACATTGTCCATCATGAGACAGGGTTCCGTTTCAGAATCTAACATTTCTGTAGAATCCGAATCATCTAGGGAATAAAGAAATTTATATTTATCCGATCTTTACATATTTTTTCTTTTCACAAGCTCAAATGCACTCAACTTTAATGGCGACTCAAGAAAAATTTAATGTATTTTAAAATGTCCTTCATTCTTCTTCGAAGAAAAAAGTATTAAATTTTTTAAAACATACCAGCTTTTCTTACCCTGTGGTGTCTGGGTCAATTTGTACGCTATTTATAAGCACTGGTAATTAGTAATCTAAAACCTTGACCACTTAACACAGAAGAGTTGAAAATGGGAACAGATTTAAATGTAGGGAAGGGAAATGGGCAATTTTATACGGTTGAACCGATCTACATATTTGTTTTAATATATTTTCGATATTTTTTATTAATAAAGGTAGAGTAAAGGAGTAAAGGTTCAATACACAATCGATAATTTTTATCGATGAAAAATAATGAAAGTTTTGAAAACGAAATATCACTCATATAATTTATACAAATTTTCTAGATTATTCAATACAACATAGCTTGTTGGTTACGAATTGGCCAAAAATTTAATATATTTTTCAAAATAATTGCTAATTTTAAATAGATTTTTTTTTAAATTCAAAAACACAGATCAAGGCTTATTAATCAAGTAGCCTCACTATGGAGAGAAAATATTAAGACGAAAATTTAAAATTTTTTTTATATCGATTTTGATAGTTCAACTTCCATTTAAGGGGAAATTTGTAAGTTTAACTTCAAAATCCATATAAAAAATTTGTGAATACATACAGATTTTTATTGATGCCGAAATAAAGTTAACAAACCTCGAGTCTCGTACTCACCTGCATTTTCACTGTTTTGTTGATTATTATTTTTATGACTTTTTATATTTAATTGGTTATTCTGTTGGCAGCGGTGTGTTCCTCCACCACCAGCATTATGTCTTTTATAATGTCTAACAAGCAATCGTTTGCCTGAGTGGGTTGTAGCATTTCTTATGGCACTTATAACAGCCGCTATAAAAGATTGATTCCTTTGTGGCGACAAAGACCCATCACTGGCCGAATTCAGTTGAAATTGTGTATGATGATGGTAATGATCTTGAGCTTGAGAAAAATTAAGATTTTGTGGATGTTGCTGTGTTAATTTACCGGATGATGTTTCACAATCTAATGAACTTTCACCACTGGCATTGACATTTGTTTGGACTTCGTTTTGAAAGCCAATATCCTGTAACACCAAAAGGTTTGTTTGTGAAATCTTTATTTGTAACGGTGGCTTTTAAATAAATAATTTAAAGAAAATAAGAAGCCAAAGAATTTTTTCTGTTAAAAATACATTTTTGGTTTATCGATCTACACCAATTAATGGTTTTAAATGATGGCCAAACAAGTCTTTTTTATAAATAAAAATGTAGTCTTATAAATGATCTAAGAGTATGTACGTATGTTTAGTAATATTAAGTCTTCTACGCTGAATGAATGCATGCGGCTTTAAATTAATAATACTTTTGTTTTCATTAAAATAATTATTATTGGGTTTCTAATTTCAAGCTTAAACGTCCTTAAACAAAAATTATGAAATTGTTAGACCCACCCTACTTAATCTTAAGAGACAGTGTCAGTGCAAGACAAGATCATTTTCACTGCTGCTTTGCTGTGAAAAATGTAATGAAATAAATAAAGATTTCATTATTTAAAAAAGTGGTTTTAAGTAAAATAGTATTTAGGTACTTATATTTAGTCCTATTCCTTTATATTTATAGAAAATTATATACTTATACATATATTATATTAAAATCGATCACATTATAAATATGAACTAAATGGAAAAACATATTTCAATCAGAGTTTTTTTGTTGTTGTATCAACTGAATTTTTAAAATTAAATTTAACTAATGCAACCCAGCCAATTATTTTTTGATAAATTTGTATAGTTTTTCTATAATAGTTATTGGCTGACAGCGCACATATCAACCCAATTGCCTGAAACTTCCTTAGCCAACCATACTACGCTCAATATGTAATTATAAAAGAACTTGTACATATTTTAATTTTTTTTTCGCATCTTTTATGAGAACAACCTTAAATTTTTAGTTGTATGCTTTATTACTTGATTTTAAAAATTTCAAGTGTTTGCATTTGCAGATTAACGAGATAAACACTTATACGTTACATATACAACTTCTATGATTTCACTAAAAAACTATATAAGCCCGGTTATTGTGTATTTTTATATGCAAAATAAAATATTGTTTACAGTAGCGCTATTCAGTGTTCGATACAAATGGTCTTGCAAAAGTGCAAATGCGTTATATCATTCAAATTTAACAAAAACAATAGGTACTTTGTTGTTGGATTTTCTAAAAAACTATGGTATTACGCACTTGCACTTTTGCAAGACCATTTGCATCGAACACTGAACTTCCCCAGTATAGTTTTATTATAAAACTGAAATGCAAATACAATGCGTGTTCTTATTCTCGTACTCAATTTTGGTATTCCGAAAATTATTCCCGTACTGCAAGAATGGGTTAAAGAGAGTAATTTTCAGAGAATAGAGAGAGAGAGAGAGTATTAATAACTAGCTATCCCAGGGGCGCTTCGCTACACCCATCACAAAAAATACAATAAACACTTGGAAGAAAGGTATGGCCAACCTTTAACACGAAAACACGTGCTATTCTCACAACAAAACTGTTTTAGTTAATATGCTAGACTGTCCGTAATAACACCAGCATAATATATTACTTTGTTTGGGAGGTACCACTCCCACTATCTGTATTTTCCTAGATTATGCAGATTGAGTATGAGGGTTTCTCGTGCAAAATTTCAAGACTCTACCTATTGTAGTTCTCTAGGTACACGATAATATTTTCTCGCTTTGTATGAGAGGTACCACGCCTACTATTCGATAAACTATGTATGTATATTAATAAGGGGGTTACTGGTGCAAAATTTCTATAATAGTTCTCCAGCTACTTAAAAAGTGGGGGCGGTTTGATTTTCTTTCTATAAAAATCTATGTTGAGTTATGATGAAGGTATAAAAAAAAATTTGCCAAATCGGTGCAGCCGTTCTTAAGTGTGGGATTACCAACAAACGACATTTGATTTTATTATATAGATTTTAAGTAAAACAGTTAAAGCCTTTAAAAAACCAAAATCGAATATTAAATAATATTAAAAATTAGACAAATTCATATAAGAATATACATATCGTTAGCTGAAATGCAGACCCACGTAATTATCCAAAAAATTAAGAATTATGTTTTAGTGGGGGTGACACCTGCTAATATTATAATAAATTTTATCCTCCTAGTGAATGTATCAGCACTAAAGATATGGACTAGGGCGTTACCATAGAAAAAAAATTTCGTTTTCCGATTTTTCTGGTTACTTACTGCTGGTTACTTACTGCTAAGCCTACACAAGAGCGTAAGGCGTAATATAACTGTCAAAAAATCTCATGTACATACAAAATTCTCATGTATGAAGCAAACCTAAATGGCGGCATCAACGCAATTGGCAATTGACAGAGGGTTAGATAGTGAAGTTGGGTGCAAACAATATTATGGATTTTTTTGCGTAAGAGTGGTGTCATTTAAGCTATTTTCTTATCTCTATTTTGCGCCTTAATTTATTAGATTTTACTAAACAAAATATATTAACATTACTGTTTATTACGCGCTAGACGTCGTTACGCCTTACGCCCTTGTTTAGGTTAGTCAGTTACTTACCCAGACTTACTTGTGTACCAAATTTAGCTAGACAGCTGGAAGTACACCGTAATATTGATCAAGAATGGTAGAAAAAAGATTGCGCCATTCGAATGACTTCCCTTTAGATAACGTAGTTCACCCAATTTAAAATTCACACGTGATTTTTCTCCTAATTCGCCCCTTAAGAGAGCGAAATTATTTGGATTGCGCAATCTTTTGTCTATCACTCTTGAAATTGACGATTGAATCAGTCAGAAGTCTATACTAAAATATGCAATTTTTACAAGTTCTTATTTTAGGAAGCCTTCACTGTAAAACTTTCATAAAAGAAAGAAAGCTATGCACTGTGTGCATAGTCTGGAATTTGGCCTGGCGCCTTACTGTGCTCGCAGATATCGCAGCAACCATACTTTACAAATTCATATTACCATAGTACATTGTACCAGTAAAGTCATTAAGAAGTTTGTTTTCAAATGAGTACTTTACCAGAGATTATTTTTCAACGCAGAGCAGTGGCATCTGACATGCAAAATCTTCTTTCTCCACAAAATGTGAGAATACGATGTTTTTTTTAGCAAAAATCTTATTAATAATGATTTTTAATTTTGTTAATCTCTCAGGCTGTAATTTTGCATAATAAAAGTGTGTGTTTTAGTTATGTAACTTTTAATTAAAATTCTCAAGGCGCATCGGTTCGTAATCCTCGATATTTTTATTTGAGTATCGATATCGTATCGGCAAAAGAGCGTATCGATGCATTCCAAATTGTAACGCCATCCTCACTTAACCACCGTAAGAATCACCGTGCATCTTTACGGTGGTCATTTTTAAATGACTGACGTACAGAAAGTTTTTCATTTCGTTATACAGAACTTTAAAAAACAGTTTATGAAATTAGATTTTAATCTTTGTACATACCTCTAAATCTTGTTCGGATATATTATATGAAAATACTAATTGTTCCACCAAATTATCTAGACGTGCATGCAAGCCAGACAAAGCAGCAGTAGCTCCAGAAACTGATGCATTCTGTTGCATGATCAGATCTTTTGATTTTGATTCCAAAGCAGCGTATTTTGTTTGCAACATTCGATTTTCTTGCCTAGGCGAAAGAGAAGGAAAATAATGTAAAGTAGTAAACAAGAAACAAATAACGACTACAAAGTTTAAAAATATTAAATGCAAATATTATTATTTTTTACAAAATTTTCATTGGACTTGCAAAGTTTTTATCTCATAATACCATAAATATATTTATTTATTTAATTAATATATTTATTTAATTTTTTATTAAAACTTTGTTTTTTCTGCATTAGGGTCGTTACTATGGATGGGCGCAAAAATGTTTGCGATTTATATTGTATCGATATTTTTACAATAAAAATATCGATTTATCTAATATTTTTGCAATCAGAAAACTCAATTAAATAACAAATAACACTAATTCTATACAGATGGAGTTTGAACGTTGTTGTAGAGTTGAATATGAATGATCTCCCTTTAGCGGTGATGCCGAGAAATCACAAAAGACTATAAACTAACCATAGCTGTAAAATTTATCGAATAATATAAAGAAAATATCGATATATTGCTATTGAATATATCGACAGGTTTTTAAAAAATACCTACATATATTTCGTTTTATCGATGATTTTTGCCCAACCCTAATTGTTTATATTTATTGGAAAATTTTACAATTTCATACTTAAAAGTCATATATGTACATATACATATATGTATGTATAACCACCGACCTAAATGTGCATGTATATTTATAGTTTATTAAATGTTTAATGATAAAGAATTACTATTTACCTTCTCTGTTCGTTTAAGCGCACTAAATGTCTGCATTCATCTCTTAATACTTTTACTTCCTCATCTTTACTGGCCAACTGCTGTTGACATTGTTGATAGTCTGCTTCGAGATCCTTTAGAGCATCACACATGGCTGCCTTTTCGTGTTGCAAGAAGTCTTGCAGTTCACTAGATTCCTGCTCAATTGCAGCCTTTTCCTGCATTAAACATTCTTGTTGCATAAGAGATCTCTCCATCTCTGCCTGTAAAGATCTACATAATTTTCTTAATTGGCCAACTTCATGCTGACGTTCGATAAGTTCATGGCCGGAAATTTGAATCTGTGATTCTAACATAAGAAGGCTGTCTTGATTTGATTCGCTCTCATCAGAAGTTGGTGTTCCGGCATCCATGATCTTTCCATTGTCGGCTATACGTGCCAGGTTTAAAAGACTCATTACCTTTTCTGTGTTCAAATGCAATTCTCTTTGCATGGCTAATTTCTCATCTCGTTCTCTTTTAAGTTTGACTGCTAAGTCCTGCTCACGTTGGGCTAAATTTCTAACCTCATCTCTTAAACGTTCGATTTCTTGATCCCTTATCTCAACTTGAGTTTCCTGATCCATCTGTTCTAACGATTCAATTGAACGAGCAGCAGGAGCCACACCTGCTAATGCCATTTCTATGTCGCTGTTAGTTAAAGCAGTCTGACAGGCCGTTTCGTGATAAATTCTAGTTTTGCAAGAAGGGGTTTGTGGTTTTCTAAAGGAATTTGTTTTGGATGAGGTTAAAGTTGAAGTTAAGGTTTTATGTTGTGTTGGTGTGCTATTGGAACTGGTAGCATAGGAAGTAGCCAAACTTTTTCGTGAAGTCATAGTAACCGATGAAGTCATTCGGGATTCTCTTGTAATAGAACTACTTCTTGAACTTCGTCCAGTAAGATCCTCTACTGACTTTTGCTTACGTCTTCTTGGCAAAGTGCCATAAGGACTAGATGAGGAGGATTTAATTTCCATGCTAGCCATCATCGTGGAACGCATTTTTAAAGAGGACAAATCTGGAGTAACCGACAAGCCTCTTCTGACGACGGTAGATCTAGAGTTACCTACGCCGGGCCACCGTCCATCATCGGGCGTTGATGGAGTACGAGCGCGACTCAAAGACGGAGTACGTTGTGCTAAACGCTGCATGCTCATCGAAGTAGTGCGACTTAATTGACTGGGTAATGTTTCCGGCTTTTGCGGCTTTGATTGTGGAGTTCGAGCTTGATAATTGCGACAAGGTGTCAAACAATTGCTGTTGGTCTTCGAAATGTTGTGCATTTTATCACTTAAACGTTCTCGAACCTGTTGAGCTGTACCCTGAGTGGGTCGGGGCAACGACACAGCCCTCTTTAATCCACTTAAGCGAGGACGATTTTGCTGTTGAGCTGGAGTTGAGACAACAGTTACCTCTTTGGATGCACACTTAGTTTTCATAATAAGACTTTCATGCATTGATGGCTCAAACATGGCCACTTTTTTCTTAACATTATTCTGGTTATTAACTCTTCGCACCGCCATTGTAGTTGGCCCAGCTATGGAGCTGCTTTCGCTACCATTTTCACTACAACATTCGTAATTGCTAGAAGAACGGAAACCATTAATGTTGACACCCACCAAACTTTGAGGCTGCTTTTGATCATATGCATCTGAACTACAGCTAATCATACTTGAATTGCAGGACAGATTTATACCCTGTGTGGTGTCGTCCAATCCACCTTGGGTACTACTGGCATAACCACCACTCTGATTACTTAATGCCCGTTGCAACGTAATATTAGCATTGTTTGTAATTTCCACTCCACTATCGCTGCCATCACAATAGTTTTGTACACCACATGCATTAAGTGTGGGGTCTACCTCGTCCTCGGCATCTCCATGGATTTTTAGGTCTTTCATTTTTGAGTCCAAAATATCTTCATAAATGGCCGAACATGGACGTTCCATTTTTTGCTTCTGTTTGGGTTTAATATCATGATAAGTTGACAAGTTGTTATCTACGGAAGAATTTGATTCATTGCGTCTTAAGGATGTTGAGTTCAAATCCTGTTCCGTATTCGGATTAAAAAGTATAGCCGACATGATTTAGTTTTGCTATCTTTATCTATCTCGCACTATCTTTCAGTCTCCTTCTTTCTCTCAGTTCATGTTTAAAATCTAAAAATAAAGATTTTGTTTAGACATAAAAGAATTGCATGTATCATACATATGTAGATATGTTTGTATATATGTATGTATATATATTTGTATGTATGTATGTATGTATGTATGTATGTATGTATGTATGTATGTATGTATGTACTATGTGAAAGTGAGTATAAAGTTTTTAATAGCCATATTGCAAAAGAAATTTTTCTGAAACTGTTGTTATAGGTCAGTTTCTGTGTCTATTTTGCAACAAATGCTTACGTGGCTTGCAAACTCAACATATATTTGGTTCGAAATATTTAGAATGGGGAAAACTAAATAAACAGTATATACATATGTATGTGTGTTTTTAAAAAAAAGTAATTAAAATGAAACATGTGCATACGCACTTTTTTCTAACGCAAAATATTTCAAATGCACTACTAAAAGATATTTATTCATAGAAATGATATTTTCACAAAATCTAGAATTTGCATTCGCAAATAGAATCATTAGAAAAGATCATAAAAAACTAAACTAGGAAGACCTCAAAAATCTTGACAAGAATATGGACGTATTTGTGTCGGTGTGCATCTTCTGGTTGCTATGCAATGTTGACATGAGTATTATTTGGCTTTTTCGGTCAAGTTGGATAGATGATTGGGCCAATATCTTTTCGCACATATTTTCTTATTAATAAGAAAAATAACTTTAAAAAAATCAAGCATAAAAATATTTTATGAAGCAACAAAAACCACAGAACAGGGTCGGACCTAAAGAAAACAAATATCATATGAACTACATTCGCTCTGAAGCACTAAATTACTTAATAAAATATTAATAACTGCAGACGATGGAAACCGAACGATTTGTCGTTACTTAGAATTTGTCAATAAAACGACGACGGACTGGTGACGGCGTTGTCAATTTTTTAACATTTCCGTTAGGTTTTTTTTTCAAAAATATTTTGTTTAAATCTTTTATGATTTAATAGAGGACGCTTCCATTAAAAAAATTGAAGATACCGACTAGAAAATAAACAAATTGTATCTCATTGGCATTGTCGTTGCCCGATAAGTTAAGTCCAATTTGTTTTGAAATATCTTTACCGTCGTCTGTTGAGTTCCTACACTAAATGAATTAAAAATCCTTTATACTATCAACCTTCAATTTTGGCTGTTATAATTCTTCAAATTTAATTCGATTTTGTATCTGATGTATGTAGCGTGTATTAAGGTCGTTTTCGATCGATGCAATTAGGCTGTAGTTACCTCAATTTTTAATGCTTCAGTTGTTGTAATAGTTGTTGGTGAATGACATGCCATATAAATTCAAACTTAGTAAACTTGCAACATTTGTGGGTTATTTTATGTAGGTACGTTCGTTTTTTTGTCTTCTTTGCTGATAAATATTTAGTGTGACTGTCGCAGCTGTACGTACTTAGGGCATATTTTTGTTTCATTTTTTTGTTCTTTTTAAAAAAATTATGTGCGACAACAATGTTAAAAATAATCAAAAACAATTGAAATCAGGTTGCGAAATAAATTAAGTTCACTTAAAGATTATTATTTGTTAAGTACTTTAATGCATTTTTTAACAAAAAAAAAAATGCATGCAAAAGACTTAGATGGATGAGTTATTTTTTTAATTTTAAAATCTTCAATTTTCCAAGCAAGAGCAAATTGGCAATAATATATTAAATTAATGGTGGTTCTAAATTACACATGCAGGTATAATTCAATTATTACACGCAGTGAGGCTAACTGTACAGTATGACCGTACGGAATTTTGGTTAAATATACAGTAATTCAAAAAAACTTTTCTTTTGCCAATCTTACTTTTATTACAACAAGTGAACAATGTTGCAACATAAAAAATTCCAATTTAATTAAGTTGAACTTTGTAAAATTCTACAGAAATTTTTGTAACTACACTGAGTAATTTTAAACTCTCTTCGTGTTTCGAAAAAGAACTGCAATTCGGATGAATTCACTGGTGTTTCTGAATTTAATTGAAACTGCAATGTCCACTCCATGTCAATGAAAAATCAAGGTTTTGCAGTAATTGCAATTACAATTCCTCACGATCTATTTAAGCGATCTATTTAACTGTTATTTTTTAGTTTATCCGATCTTTCAATAGGGATAACTACTTTAACTACAATTTGCTTTTACCAATCTTGCAGTAAGTAAGTTTTCACAAATGTCCATGAAATCGTCCTTCTGTGCTTGATATCAAGACATCAATAAGAAAGAAGTTCATCGTTTTTGAAAGTCGAAGAGATCGATGATCCTGAATTGTCAATACACTGCCGTTTACATCAACTTGGGCTTTGTCCGGCCGAATATCGGCCTCGTAGAAAGACTTTTCAAGAATTAAAGTCTTTTGTGTCGTATGTTTTAATTCTTGTAAAAGATCTCTAACAAAAATTTTTTTTTAAGAATTAAAGTCTTTCTACGAGACCGATATTCTTAAGCGATATCACTATACATAGACAGTCAGGCGGCTATAAAATCTGGCGGCTATAATAGCTGTCGTAGACAGCTATAAGTTTTCAACGAACAACACACACAGAAACTGTGCTGGGTACCCGGTCATTACAACATCGTAGAAAACGAAGCTGCAGACGAGTTGGCACGAGTTGGAACTGATTTGAACATAAGTGTCAGTTGTGAGGACAAATACCCTGGTCTCGAGTCTATGTATGAGACGATAAGATAAAAAAAAAGACGTGATGCCAACAAAATGTGGAATAATTCATTGAGATGCACACCGACGAAATCATTTCTGTATAAAAAGGTAATGGAGAACGTTATAAGCTGTTACGTATGAGTAAGTCTGAACTGAGAATGTATATAGGAATTATAAAAGGACATAATGATCGCAGATATTTCTTGAAAAAGAGGAAATTCATTCCACTGTCTTTGTCAATGGCCTGCAGTATCACACAGTCTTAATAAATGTTTTACATCATTTGGCTCAACCTGCTGCGTCTAACAAAATGGACTTGTTTCTTGGCGATCATTTTGTTTGATTATTTTGTTTGCGGCAGAAGGTTTAAAAATTGGAATAATAGGATCATTTTTGAATTTACTTATCTACATTCAGATTTCTTTATTCAAAATTTACGTTTCTTCATTGATTGTTAGCAAATCAAAATTTTTCTTCACCATACGTGGTCTTGTCTACACAAACTTTTGTATAAAACTCAAGAATTTGTACATGACTTACAAAACAATAACGTATGTATTTTGCAGTCATTAAAAAGCAAAAACAGAGTGCATTCAGTAGTGTAGAAAAATTATACAATTATAAATTCATAGTATAGTATGAATTTTTTTAGACATCGCAAGCACTGAATCTGTAATGCAAAAAGCGAAATTGGCGCAACATTTGAGGACGTGTGTCAAGAATCTGATTTATACTGTTTTTTTATTCATTTTTAATTTAATTTAAATTATTTTTGTCTGTTTATACCACTAAAACGAGTAAAAATATTGAATTCCCGGTGTTTGTGTAATAGATGCCTGTTTAAGCCAACGTTAATTAGTCTAAGTCATAAAAAACAAAATTTTAAATTTTTATTGTAAACCCACACGTTATTATTTGAGTTTTAAAAATATAATAAGCAGCAGTTCAGTACCTTTTTTCAACTCAATACCACAAAGTTTTTTATTTTAAAAAGCTTTTGTTGTTTTTAAATGTTTAATAAAATTTTTACAGTAAACGCCTTTTTGTGTTCGTTCCTTGATTTAAAATTTTACCGAAACTAGTTTTTAATGCACAAGAAAGCAATTCTAGTAAAAAATACAATATCTTGTGTAAGAAATTAATTCGATGGTTTTTTTTTAATTATTTTCATAACTCGTACTAAAAACAACTTGTTGCATGTGTTGCACAAACTACCCACATAATATACATACGTGGATGCATTTAACTAAATAAATTGTTATTGAATTAAATTGGAAAAACTACGATTGTAACGCTACATATATGCATACACACATATACATACATTACAAATACCTACATACACACTTACAGAAGTAGAAAAAATATTAAATGAAATTTAAAGAAATGAAAAAGAAAATACATGTACGTACACACATGCATACATACATCCATACATATGTACATCCATATATACATGCCCCTTAAATTTAAAAACATTTCCAACATAAAAAGATTCAAGGAGAAAATGCCAAAGTGCATTTAAATGTCATCTCGGCTACAGCAATGAGAGAAAGAAACAAATTGAAAAAAAAGAAGTGGTTCGTTATGATTTTCACTTAACGTAATGACAGTTTAGAGTTATGTACATATGTTCGTAGAAAAACGGAATTAAACCTTGTCCATTTCTTTTATTTAATTTATTAAAAATTTATTAAATACTTCATTTATTAAGCATACAAATAATAAAGTTTATAATTCAAAAAACTCTGTTCTATGAAGTAAAGAAAAAAAAAACTATTAGTAAAACGAAGAACGAGAACTCTAAATAAAAATCAACCGAGAACCACACTAATCTTCAAATGTCAGCACATCACATCTAAACATAAGTACATATTTAAGCCATTGAGGCTTTGAGCGTCTCAATTACTTAATTTGCAACCCATTCTAGATTGTAAGTTGTATGAAATAAAGCTAATGAAGATGAAAACATTTTATTGTAGGTTGTATAAGCTTAACTATCAAAATCCATATGTTTCCTCTCCGTAGTGAGGCTACCTGATAAATCAGCCTTGATTGAGTTCTATAAAAAATTAAGAAAATATGAATAGAAAAGCGAATATTATATTGACTTTTTCATTCCTAACGCCGCACAGAGGGGTATTTAGCCGGACATTAGGCCAAAAATTAATTAAAGAAATGTAAAAATTTAAGTACGCAGATCGACAGACAACAATATTCTGCATCGAATAGTGAAGGCTTTTGCTCGAAATTTATCGTTTTGGGACACTGTTAAAATCAGGAAAGTTGAGTAAATTGCATACATTTTTATTGACTTTTTACGATTTTGATAGGTTTGCAATATTTTTTTTTGTAGCTAAACGAATAAATTTTTAAATTGATTTTTTTTTTGTTCTCTGAAAGGCTATAATAACAGCTAGTTGCTTTAATTTTTAGAATTATAAATTCAGACCAACCAAAAATTTTTATGATAAAAAAAGTCGATCGAAATTAAAAAAAAATAATTTTTTGTTCACTTTTTTGTCAAAAAAAAAAGTGGAACGGTTTTTAAGTGATCTCCATCGTGAAAATGTTATAATGGGTGATTTTTTTGAGGTTAGGATTTTCATGCATTAGTATTTGACAGATCACGTGAGATTTCAGACATGGTGCCAAAGAGAAAGATGCTCAGTATGCTTTGACATTTCATCATGAATAGACTTACTAACGAGCAACGCTTGCAAATCATTGAATTTTATTACCAAAATCAGTGTTCGGTTCGAAATGTTCAAATGTGACAAATTTTGTTCAGCGATGAGGCTCATTTCTGGTTGAATGGCTACGTAAATAAGCAAAATTGCCGCATTTGGAGTGAAGAGCAACCAGAAGCCGTTCAAGAACTGCCCATGCATCCCGAAAAATGCACTGTTTGGTGTGGTTTGTACGCTGGTGGAATCATTGGACCGTATTTTTTCAAAGATGCTGTTGGACGCAACATTACGGTGAATGGCGATCGCTATCGTTCGATGCTAACAAACTTTTTGTTGCCAAAAATGGAACAACTGAACTTGGTTGACATGTGGTTTCAACAAGATGGCGCTACATGCCACACAGCTCGCGATTCTATGGCCATTTTGAGGGAAAACTTCGGAGAACAATTCATCTCAAGAAATGGACCGGTAAGTTGGCCACCAAGATCATGCGATTTGACGCCTTTAGACTATTTTTTGTGGGGCTACGTCAAGTCTAAAGTCTACAGAAATAAGCCAGCAACTATTCCAGCTTTGGAAGACAACATTTCCGAAGAAATTCGGGCTATTCCGGCCGAAATGCTCGAAAAAGTTGCCCAAAATTGGACTTTCCGAATGGACCACCTAAGACACAGCCGCGGTAAACATTTAAATGAAATTATCTTCAAAAAGTAAATGTCATGGACCAATCTAACGTTTCAAATAAAGAACCGATGAGATTTTGCAAATTTTATGCGTTTTTTTTTAAAAAAAAGTTCTCAAGCTCTTAAAAAATCACTCGTTATATCACTATAAAATTTACGATCTCTACTTTTATACTGCAGAAAATAAACGTTGCGCGTTTTTGCGATTTTTTCTAAATTTCATCTTTTTTCATAAAATGTTATTGATTTTTAAGTTATTAATTGTTATTATTTTAAATAAAATTTATTGTTACTAGTGTAAATAATTTATAGCCTATTCATATAATAAAAATTTAATTTTCTGCCTGTCTGTCTGTTTGTGTTTGCATCACGTAAAAACTACTAGATGAATTATATTAGGATTTTATGGATAGGTAGCTTAGTATCGTGTTTCTAATATAGGGTATTTCTTTCCTCGTAAAAAATCTCATTACCAAGAAAGAAAGAGAACAAGTATTGAAAGTACTTAATTTTACCGATTCAATGGTACTACAAACTTGGCAGCAACTTTTATTTTTTTCAGCGGGTAATTTAAAACACTATTTACAGTACTCAACAATAATTATGAAATTTTATACAAATTTTAGAATTTTATATAAAGCCTATGTATCATAACCATATTAAGCACGATAAAATTAAGAGTCTTAAAGTCGATTACTTTCAAAGCAAACGAAACGACGCTGACGAAGTGGCGGGCACAGCTAGTTATGCATAATTTAATTATTCTCAGATAAATTAGGTATTATAAAGTAATAAATTACAAAAATGACTTTTATTAATATTCTTCTCTTCGACAAAAAATTTTATTTTTTTTAATTTACATAGACGTTTCGGGGGGTGTGATTGAAGGGATACCTCTGCCCATAAAAACCTAAAAATTTTATTTTTATGGTATTAAGGCCATATATTTCCACAAAAGGGGGAGGGAATAAATGGTATTTTAGAATCTTCAGGCTCCGAGTTTAGGTTTTTGAAAAAATGCTGACTAACAAAGTTGCATTTGCTAAAAAAAAGTATGGGAAAACTTAAAAAACAATTGAATTTTTCAGAGATAGGATTAGTTCTTCTAAGGGGAACTTTTTTCTCCTTAGTCCGATTTTTCTTATCTTTTAGATTTAATAGCCTATGACCATACTTTTTTATAATAGGAGATTTTTCTGCCAAGTTTCATTAATCTAGGGGCACTCAGTAAATTTTCAGAGCCAATATAAGCTAAAAAAAAGTAATATCCGGCTAGATTGGCAAAATACCCCTATGTACGCTGTGGCGTTCTACGACAGTTCATAAAAATAAGGAAAAGTGTTTTACATATTTAGAAATTTTATACGTAAATTTTTACAATTATTGTTCAATCTAAGGACTTAGCTGTATGCATGCTAGACTGACAGTTGACCATATAATTGATTGCAATTGCATTATACTGCTTCACTAACTTGACAAAAAGTTCAACACTATTACGAAATGGTTTTGTATGTTGTCGAGATTCCCGACCCTCGTCATCCTAAAAAGAGGCATTTCTAGCCAGGGTATAAAAGCATTACTCAACAATTTTGCCGTTAATGTTCAATATATTGCGGTAAGTTGGATAAAACCCACGAACCGAAAACAACACTATAGTTCCGCAACCGTATTTTATTTGGCATTAAAATTTGTTTCTCGTGATCTTTTTACATCGGCTCCCCAGAGATTAAACTCAATCTGGGGTCCAAACCAATGGACTCGGGTAAAATTAGTACGATTGTTTCGGGACAGAACTGGCATCTTGTAATTGCTTTTGACTATTGGATTAAAATGTTGTATTTTATTGTCTTGCAAATATTACTTTTTTGACATAAGGCCAATTTTGTTAAAACTAGGTCTGTTCAGTAACTTTTCAAATGTTTGTAGTGTTTGTTTTCGAGTTTTTATATGGAGAATTTTCGGTTTTTGGTAAAATACAATTTTTTTCGAAATTGCAATTTTTGTTTCAATTTCAATTTTTGTCGAAATTTTGGAGACAGTATAATATTTTGTTGAAGTGTTGAATTTTAAGTGAATTTCAGATTATTTGGTATTTTTTTCTACATTTTCAGTTTTCAGTACAACAAAGCAAAAAGTAGCAACAACATAGAAAAAGCTTAAGAAAAATATAGATACTCGTCGGTTTTTGACCATTTCTCCGCCTTTTAATTCACAGATTATATGAATGATTCAAAATTCCTTAAAATCTGTTCAGCAATATACAAAATACTCAATTCCTCTTTCAATCCCCTGTGGGATAAAATTTTATAAATAGAAGTATCCTACTACAGAAGAAGCCTTCTACGGCAATCTGAACCATTGTTGGCAATGTTGCTGTATATTAAATTATTAAAACTTTAATTATTGAAAACAAATGTCGTTTGAAAAATAAACTTAAATTATTGTAGAGTAAATTAAATAAACATTCTCAAATCTATCGTTTAAAAATAATTATAATAGGTATAATAAATATATAATTCAACCCTGAACGAACGAAAATTATACAAAGCAAGTGTCAAAAAATCCCATAGTTTCATGAAAAATTTCATGGTGTAAATTTCACGGTGTAAATTTCACGGTGTAAATTGCGCGTTATTGAAATAAAAACCTTACAAAACTTTTCCAAAAATGTTTAACTATGCCTACAAAAGATTAGATTTTTACAAATATCGGTCCTACATTTTTAATCTTATTGTCTGTCCTTTCATAATATAATATTTTTGCGATTTTTCATATATCTTTTTGATCTAAATACATACAAACATATGTATGTGTGTACGTTCATAATAAATATTCGTGCAATCTTGTATACATTTTATTAAGTGCTGATTAGATAATTTCTCCCCAAAGATATTTTTATATTAGAATTATAGACACATAATAATACATACATACATCCATCCATGCGTACATGCTTAAATATATAAAAGTACATTAGAACGAAAATAAAATTAACGCTTAAAATATTTGGCTACGAAACTCCCCACATGCATACATACATACATACGTACATATAAATGGAAGCTAAAGTGGGATTGACCGTACAACATGTTTAGCGTAGTTTTTAATAAAAACAATAAAATTAACACATTTACATATGCATGTATATTTATATAAGTGTGTATGCAATGGTTTTGCATGTGAATGAATTTTGTTAAAAAAAAACTTAACGCTTTGTACATATGAACGTACAGCTGTGGATAACTAATTAGAAACGCGCTTCATCTATTATAGCTCAGATTTTCGTGCAACTACAAACGATTTTTTTGCAATGTCAATGCGAATTATTTTTATGATGTTTAGCCAAGTACAAGAGAAGCATTCTAAGTTTTACCTAATTGGATTGCAATCAGTGAAAATATGTGCTTTGAAACAATAAACGCTTATTCCCCCTGGTCTTGATGGTTAGAGTTAGGTTGGTAAGTAAATTAAATGGGAAAAATATAAAATTAAAAGTGTTTTCTGTAAATTAACAAGTAAGAGTGCTATATTCTTATATACGCTTCAGCACGGTAATGCGAATTATTGCCTTACCCTGTTTTGTTTCCCAATTTCACTATAATATATATCCGTTTTTGCTTTTATAATTTTCAACTTCTTTATTTCAAATATAATATAAAGATATATGTATATATAATTTTTTTTTGTAAACATTTTATCAAAATTTTTTTAACAATTTTATCGAAAATTTTTTCGATTATATTTTATCGAAATTTTTTGTAAAAATTTTATCGATTTGTAAAAATATTATTGACAATTTTTTGTAAAAATTTTATGGAAAATTTTTTGTAAAAGTTTTATCGAACATTTTTGTAAAAATTTTATCGAATTTTTTTTTTTATTTTTATCGAAAATTTTTTGTATAAATTTTATCGAAAATTTTTGTAAAATTGTTTGTAAACATTTATCAGAAGTTTTTTAGCAATCTATATTGCGTTAGAATGTTCAGGCTAATGCACATTAGAGGGGTATTGTTGACCCCAATGTGCCTATTCACTGCTCCTGGTTCCCAGTGCACCCTGTGGGAGGATCGGCTACGTCTATGTCTATTGCTTTCTATAAAGGCCTTTAATACAAATCAAAGCATAAAAACCCTACCAACTTAAAAACAAACAAAAATTACTTCTTGCAGTGGGTTATTGATCTCGCGAGTTCTGTATGCTCTCTTTGAGATCTATTGGTCGCGGTCTAATATTTATTTAACAAAAAAAAAGCAAAATTAAAAGTAAATCATAACAACCGAAAAAAAATAAAAATAACGTGAAAAAATATAGGTGGGAGTGGCTTTTTGCCCACAGCCTTGAATGGAATGGTCTGATGTTGCTGAATTCCATTAGCGAAATTGGCAAAGTTGATTTCAACCCGAACACAGACGGGCAGACGGACATCGCTTATTCAAATTCTCTATGTATAAAGATTCAGAATATATGTATGTATATGTATACTTTTTGGGGTCGGAAATGAATATTGTAGAAATTACACACGGAATGACGAACTTATATATACCCTTTCCACCTGTGGTGAAGGGTATAAAAGATGTGTCTAATTAGTTTTCAACATCTGTTCTTAATGAGCACTGCAAACACACGGACATAAATTTAGATCTTTTCTACAGAATTTGAACTAAAGTTATACATTTCCGCCTTATATTTTGTGCAGCACATTTGTGGCACGACTATGTTAGACTATAACGCCCTTTTCTCCATGCATTTGCTCATCTTAAACATTAAACCTTAAGAGTTTGTGTAGGTTTTTACGTCTTTTATAAGTTTATTTTATGCCATTATTTATTTTATTATTTCTATTGCGGTTATTTATTGTGTATTTAAATCTTTATTTAAAGTGAAACAAGGCTGATAAAAAATAAAACAGCATATATACATGCATACATATGTATGTACATATATTTGTACATATTTACTCATGTATATTAAAAATATTAATTATCACAAAAAAACGTAGTGTTCTGATCAAACTTTTTTTCGAAACAAAATCATTTAACAATTAAAATATAACAAAAAAGCTTAATCAATATTTCACTTTGAAGAATTTACAATTGGACCTTCTCCAAAATGTACACACATATATACACACATACCCGTATTAATGTACATATAAATGTATGTATGAATATATAATGCGAATCTCTAAACACATACACTAACCTATCGTTAAATATGTACGAGTATATACATAACTACATACATACAGTATAAAATTACGATATGGAAATTGACATTTATTATGGCTGTGTACCTACATTGACTTTCTTCTAGAGATGTGAAAGTAAGAAACTCTTTAAACACGATCTGCACGGTCACTACACGCGAAAAAATAAGTACATTATTTTTGCCATTAAATTTTAGGAGTATTAAAACGTTTAAAAGAACTTTGAATATTTGAGAACTAAATAAATTTTTTTTAGTGTTCCGTATCCAAAGAATAAAAAAAACTTGCCTATTAATATCGCTTTGATGTCTGATCATCTGTCACAGGCCTTCTATCTCGTAAGCGATAAAGATACACAATCCATAACAACAAATAATAAATAAAGATAAGCATTGATGGGTGGATGCCTCGAAAGGTGATGCTAATGTAAAAGGCTTTATCTATCGCCACAAACAAAAAGCAGTAAAATTATAAAATAAAAATTATAGGGTGACCTACATAACAACAAGTATAAAAATTAAAGAAGACCTAGTTTTGATATATCATTTGACCGCAATAAGTAGGCACTTGAACTTTACAAAGATAGTGTACTTCAATTTAACTACAAGAATAAAATTAGAAATTAAATGGTTTCATCCTAGGAGACGATATATTGGTTTATATGGTCGCTCATGGTAGCTTATAATTTACACAGAATGTATACTGATATGCCCACTACAACGAGAAGATGTAAAATCATGAAGTGACATGCAGAATCATAAAATTTACAATGAATGTATTACATGGTTCGCTATAGCAACAACAACAAAAATAATAAAATTGAAGGGCGTTCCCAAAAATAACTATGTACTTTTGACGACATATATACATAGTTTTACCTTTTGAGCCGTTGTAAACAGATATTGAAATGAACACAAAGCGTTTATTACTATGTCCACTATATCCGCAAGCAATTAGAACATGAATTCAAAGTTATAAGTTATGGGGAGACCCCATAACCGATAGTCGTTGACACGCAGACTGATTGAAATCGGTTGAGTAGTTTAGAATCTAAGCTGGCGGATTCCCAAATATGGAAACATACAAGGGAGAAAAAGGATTGATATGATCAAGATTAACGTCAGCACCTAGCCGTGTTGGCTCTAACCTGGCAGTGGACTCACCACTGGGTAAAATAATGTGTAGACCACCGCCCCAATTGCGCCATATGAACACCACACACTATACAATATAATCGCAATGATTCTGCTGAGAGTGCAATAGCACACTTGACCAACAATGCATCATCTCTGCATGTATTGGTCCAAACCACAGCCACCACGTATACCCTGAAGGGACCTCACCAATAACCAGTCACAGAGAAGACAGCACTGCGTCAAAGCTTAAAGAATGTACCACAATGACAATTAATACCGCCGGGAGGGAGGAGAATAAAATCTTCAGATTCTTTCTTACCGCTAAGAACCTTAACACAATGATACTTCCTACAATAAATTTGGATCGCGGAGTACTTAAATGAAATTCGTAAAATAAGTGTTTGTTTAGTTATTTTTAAAAATCTTGGAAACAGTATTCCCGAGGAAATTCTGTTTGTATCAGCTAAATTAAAATGCAATATTTTCGGTTGCCCAATGAAACACTTAAAGGTCAATAAACTAATAAATTTTGATCCAATTAACACTTGTATAAATTACAATAGATAAAATAGATAAATTATTTTTATCTAAAAAATATTTAAAAAAATTGATTATTCATCAATTTTATATATTCTTTGCTCTAACTTATTTTTTTAAAAGCAAATTCGATATTTTTTAGTTTTCTTTTAAATTCGTATTAATCTTCTAAGACTCTTACATAGCTGAGAGAAAAAACTTAATCACAACTTATTCCTTACCTACTAGATATTAAGTTACACATCATTATAAAATGTTAAAAGTTCTTTAGGTTTTGCATTTCATGCTTCAAAGCATCAAATGCTTTGCTCGATATTTCTACAGTAAATAAAATAATTCATACAATAGTTTGTATCCACTTACAAATGGTTGGATACATCTTCTCGGTATATTTTAATCTTTTTTGGTGTAAATAAATTTAAGTTTTGTATGACATTGTTTTTCTGTTTATTGTTTGCGAATATAAAAATAAGTTCTGTGTCCATAAGAATGGAAGCATGAAGAACAGCGATTATAATTACTACTGAAAACTTAATAAAATAAGTATATGTAGTATAATAAAAAAACACTGCTTTTTCTTTGAAAATCTCAAATTCATTGCCATTTTGTTACCGTTTTTTAGTTAATTTTATTATTTTACTTGCTGTTAAATCTTTTTAATTTTACGTTGACATTTTTAAAATGATTAATTTAATTTTTTACTAAAAAGATGGTCAACCTTGCAAATTTTTTTTTACTATAAAGGGCGCTCGCAATATTTGGCAGTGTCCAATATAATACCCTTTACCCCAAAATGATGAGAATAATTCTTTAAAAAACTCCTCTAAAACGCAGTTTTATCACTTGATCTTATAGTGACCATATACATACATATATAAAAAGTTAAAACGACATCTGCTAAGAGAAAATCATTTAATTAAAAATTTTACTTTTAATTGTAAAAGTTTAAGTATATGTACGATTCAAAAAAATATTCGTCAAAATTGCATATTGTTTGGCGCACCCTTTAATTTTTATTTTATGTTATTACTTTAAATTTTGAACAGACCGACCCAATTTAGTTACTATTAACTTTATATTGTGGATCCAAAATAAAGGACCCATATTCTTCCTAACGATATGTGATAAATCTGCTTGATAGTGTGAGGGTTGTTGCAACTATGAAAAATGTTTACATCAGCAGCAATATGAATAAAATTCGACCAAGGTGGGACCTGAAGCCTCACAGTAATATATATATATATATATATATATATATATATATATATATATATATATATATCTTCCATATATATCTCTTCCAATGTAGTTATTGGGGAAATCCATTAAATTAAGTTTTTTAATAATAGAATGAATGTGATGTCCGATAAGAAGCTTTTTCCACACCAGCAGCTATACAGAGCAAACAATTCAGTAATTTCGAATTGATGACTATAAGATCCTAAAACACATAAGCAGTGATATTTAATAGTTTAAAGAATTATAGTTTTAAGAATTAATTAATTTCAAATAAAACATACACAAAATAAGACACAATTAGTCTTTCCGTGAAGTTAGAAAACAGCTAATCAGTTTTTGATTGCGAGAAAATACGTGTGCCAATAAAGCGTCGATTCCGAGAAAAGTGGCTTCATCGGCGCAAAAAAATCGTTACTGATTTTTCCCATGTTACTTCCAGGAAAAATGATCATATATTATAAAAAATATGGACTTTAATGAGTACAAAAAATCTTTTTATTGAAAATATTCCCTTATATGTCACATTTATATTTTGTAAAAATATTTGGTAGAAATTTGAAAATTTAAAAGATTGGCTCTTAAATTTTGTTATAGTATAAACTTGGAATAAATAAATTATACGAAACTTCCCGACAACAAAAAATAGCTCATTTTGGCTTTTCAATATCAAAGTGTAAAAATCAGATTGTACGTGTTTTATGTTATTTTATTTTTGTTTTTTCTTTTTAAATTTTAAATTTTGCAGTAATAATATTAAGAAATTTTAGGTTTCACAGACAAAACAATTTTGATTTTAAATCTTAAAAACTTTAAACGGATCCTCGTATAGGCAGGCTCGAATGATGCTCAAAGAGCCCATCGTCAGGAAAGCCAGTAATCTGCTCAGATATTATAGAAGTACTTTAAGAAACTTCAAGTATCATCTATCGAAGATGAAAATCGAAGAAGATAATACCTGCAGAATGTGTTTGGAAGAGACTGAGAAGGCAGCTTATATTGTGCGTGAATGTCCAGCTCTGGCTAGCATAAGACTCAGGACCACTGGTGGAAGCTTTTTAAATGTGGATGCCATGAGGGACCTGAGCCTTGAACAAATACTATTAATTACAAGAGACTACGTGATAAGAAAGAACGCCGACAGTAACCAGTCGACAGTCTTAAATCCAGATTAAAGGCTGGTTGTAGCACGTGACTCAATGAAAGTAAGGTTGCCGTAAATTTAATTTCGGTTGCCTATAATCATAGAAAGGAGGTTGAAAACGGACTCATTATGGAAGTGGTCTGCTTCGATACTCCCTCTACATTAATATATATACGGATACTGGAAAAAAATATTTGCAAATTATAATAAAAATTTACTGCAGTAATTTTTTAAGTGAAATTAAAAAACTTGCTCTTTAGTTGTGAAACATTAAAATAAATTTTTCTTTTTCAACTAAAGTAACATACATACACATACATGTGGTGGATTTCCAACCATAAAAACATAAAAATAAATATTTATTTTAGTTTTAACTTTTAACAATTGTTAAATAATAGAAATTGAATACTTAAAAGCAGTACAAGTAACATGATCACGCAAAGTTTTGACGTTAATACTCTTGATGACGTTTATTTATTATAAATTTATTTCATGAGTATCTTGCAGACAGTCCAAATTTCTTTATAATTATCTTGAGAAAAAAGTAACAGTGACACAAAATAACCAAACATATTTAAAATTTATTTAGATTGCTCAAATAATTTACTATTATTACAAAAATGGACCTTGGAATGTGCAGTCTTTTTAAATTTTTAATGAATATTAAAAGTTTTAATGACTTTTGTTTATTTTAAAAATACGTAACTTATCAAGTTAAAAAACTGCTCTGCAAGAAAATGAAAAAATGGAATTTTATGAAACAAGTCGTGATAACAAAACTTAAAAAATTATTTGTTTTAAACGTTCACCCTAAAATACCCTAAAATACGTATCAATAGCAAATTATATTTGTTATTCTTTAAAAAAGGATTACTAATACAAAAAGTAATTTCAATAACACGTCTTAATCGGTAACATTGCGTACTTTCACCATTTTTATGGAAAAAAGTATCCTATATTTGAACCGAGGTATGTTGCTGTTACAGTTTAACTAGGTATGTGTATAGAATAGCTGTAACGGTAAAATTGCTTACTTTCACTACATTTTCTCTCGGAAATGAGATATTTTTACGGGAAAAAGTATCCTATATTCGAAACAAGATATTATGGTATCTCCTCAGATACCATATTTTAAAAATTCATAGAGAAATTTTTATGTGATGCGAGCACAGACAGAAGGGCGGTCAAAAATTCTACAAATTGCTGTTTTTCAATCCATTTCGATTACTATCTGCACCAGCAGCAAGAATTTCCAAAAATATTCTACGTACAGAAATGGTTTTGTTACAGTTTTATTAAATGTATAATAGATGGATAGACATATTGAAATATACAAAACTATTTTATTCAATGCCATATACATGATTGCAATAGAACTAGCAGTGTATTGGGAGCTAATTTAATATTTACAGAGTACATTACTAGATATACAGTGTGCATCACAAATATATAGCCAGTTTGTTTTCACTATAAGGTTTTCAAACCAATCAGAGAAGTAGTTTAGAACTTGTTTACCTATAACGTTTAATTTTTCGATCGGCCCCACCGTGCCGTTTCAAACAAAACTGACTAGTAGTTAAGGAGTTTTTCACTTAAAACCACTTTATAGAATTTTACGATCAGCCCCACTGTTCTTGTTATTTATTACATTTTGCAAATACGTTTAGAATGATTTAAAGCAAAGTTATATAGTTTTTATATCAATAATTACACTATTTTATAAGCATAGATTTGCATTTTAAATTGACCTCCAAAATAGGTGGACAATGTAAAGAGGCACGGGACAAGTTTATGAATTTACTTGAAAATTTAAAATCGCTAAATAACAACATTAAGAAAAAGTAGATACACTAAAGAAAAGAGAAATTACGAAGAATGGCTTTTCTCTATAATTAAGTTTTGTCAATGACATTAAACAGTTTTGGTTCTTAGTAAGAGAATTGCAAAATAAATAAAACATCGAAACCCTAGAAAGCGTGTTTAAACCAAAATTTTATTCTCTAAAATCTCTGTATTTAATGTTTAGTTCAAACAAAAAAAAACTGATTTTATGACTGATAAAAATCTACATAAGTTTCGTTCATCAAGTGTTTGTTTTAGCAACGATATACTGTTATGAGCTTTTCAAATCAAAATATAAAGTTTTTTTAGCTGTATCCATTTAGCTGGAACTCACCCTAATATACAGAACTAATATGTTTTAATTTTTTTTCAATAGCTTTTATTTGTTTTGTTAAGAACTGAAAATTAGAGCCGAAGACATAAGGGAGAACTTTTGAACGACAAAGAAAAAAATTTTTAAACAATTGAGGAACCGCTGTATTAAACAAAACCACTAAATAAGTCGAGTAATAATACTCGTATACATAAATACATTTGTACGTATACATTAAGATGTATGTATGTGTTATAACCCAACAAACTCACGTTTGAAAAATGAAGTTATAGCGTTGGTATCTGCAGCGCTAGCAACGCCCGCCACGTCGTCGGCGTCCTGACAATATTTTGTTCGTGTTTGCTTTGAAAGTAATCCAAGCCAATCTTAAAAACTTTACTTTTATAGTGCTTCAGTTATGGTTTATGTATTCTCATTATATAGAGGTTCCCATCCCTGGATAAAATTCTAAAATTTTTGCGAAAAAAGTATCCTATATTTGAATCAAGATACTAAAGTACCTCCTCTAAAAATTTTAAAAATTGCTGTTTTGTTTTCCATTTCGATTACTAACTGCAGCAGCAATTAAATTTAAAAAATACTTTATGTCCTAAAATGGAAGACGACTATACTTTTTTATTATCCTGCTATTAAAAATATTTTTGTTTCAATTTAAGCTCGTGGCTGCTATAGCAGGCACAAGAAATAGCAAAACAACCTCAATAAATTTTTGTTTATCTAATATTGCAAGTGATAGTTTTAATGTGAGTGATTGAGTGCAAATTGTTTTTGTATTGCTACCGTCAGTAGCTGTTAATTATTTAGCAACTCCCTTTTTGGCAACACTGTTTTTGGCAGCTCAGCTCGTGTAACATGTTAATGTTAAACATGTTCAGTTTGACGAACAACGCTCGTAGATTAGTGAATTTATTATCAAAATGCTGGTGAAGTTGGATGAAGATTCAATTTTTTTTCGTAAAATTGTGTTCAGCGACGAAGCCCATTTCTGGTTGAATTTGGTGTAAAGAGCAGCCAAAAGCATTACAAGAACTGCCAATGCATCCCGAAAATTAGTGTGGCTAATGCCACTGACCTGTGGCAAGATGATGAAGGCAGTAACGTTACTGCGATAATTACAGTTTTTTTTTTTTGCCCAAAATTGAAGAGCTGTATTTTCCACATGCCACACAGCACGCGAAACAATCGCCCGATTGAGAGGCGAGTTCGGTTAAATCAAGTTTGGGGCTAGTCGTGTATGGATCGTGCGATTTAACGTCTTAAGACTTTTTTTTGTTGAGCTATGTTAAGGCTCACGTCTATAGGGACAAACCCGCAACGGCTGACGCAAAAGAAGCCAATAGTTTTAATGAAAATGTTCATCTTTTTAATTTATTATAATGTGGCAATCGCAAAAAATAGGGTGACTTCCAAAACATAAAAATAATCTGCAGTTGTGCAGTTTAACATACTCTTTTTTTTTATATTTTCTAACGCTCTTTTACAAACATTTGTTTTACAAATTTGAGAAAACATAGTTCCAAAAAATGCCTTAAAATTTTTAATTGTCTAGAAGCGATTGTAGCAATAAACACGCTATCGAAATGGGTCTTTATGAAATTCAAATCAAAATATAAATAAATCAGTCAAGTGCGAGTTAGTCTCACACACGTAGGGTTCCGTACTATGTTTAGTACGCCTTTAAAAATTCAAGTTGTTAATTTTTTCATGTCTTATGGAGCGCCCTTTATTTTTAAATTTTAGAAATAGTTATTATAGCGGCCATGATAATACACATTCTATAAAAATATACATGCGGCTACCTATTCCGGTTCAAAAAATAAGGTAATATACGTGAAAAACATGTCACTGATGGAATACCCTTTAGATATTAGTGATTGTTACAGCGGCCGAAGTACAACATCTACTGTAAAAAGTTCAAGAGTCTACCTATTACGGTTCAAAAAAAGACTATTTACGTACAAATCATGTCTCTGTCGGAACACCCTTTAATTTCGTTATTTTCTTTAGCGGCCATGGCAATTCTCTTTCTATGAATATATCAAGAGTCTACCTATTGCTATTAAAAAAATAAGTTACTTTAATTTTTAGTAATTGTTAATTAAATAATTAATTAATTTAACAACTTAAATAAATTAACAACCTGAATTTTTAACGGCGTACTAAACGTAGTTCGGAACCCTACGTGTGTGAGACTAACTCGCACTTGACTGATTTATTTTTTTATAGTTGTTTGTATAGTGAACTAAGTTTTAATTACTGTTTGTAAATTTCAAATGTATCCCTCCTACGGTTCAAGAAATAGGCACATATTCGTGAATAACACCTCTCTATCGGAACACCCTATAAGTTTTAGTATTTTTTGCTATAGCGGCAACAGCTGTACATCATCTGTCTACCTATTACAAGAGTCTACCTATTACGGTTCCAGAGATAAAAGGCTGACAGACGGACAGACATTGTAGCGAAAACAATAGGGTTACGTTTTTACCAAACGTAAATTTAACAAGTAAGAGTGCAATAACTTCTATACCCTTCGCAACGGTGATTTTACTTTTACAGACGTACTTATGTACAAGATTGATTTAAATCAAGAGATAAATCCATTAAAAAAGAACTGCGCTTTTTTCTACTAATCATCAATATTTTGTACGGTATACATATATCGTCACCTGAAATGCCTAACTACATAAAAATGTTATAGAAAATTTTTTTTTTAAATTTCATATTTTTTTTTTTAAATTTCATATTTTTTTTTTAATTTATAGATATTTTTTGAAAAACTTTTTTTATATATTTGTTTTAAAATATTTTTTGTATTTTTTTTAATTGTATTGAAAATTTTGTTTAAAAAATTTATTAAAATTTTTTTGTAAAAATTTTATTAAAAATATTTTGAAAATTTTTTTTTTTTTTGCATAAATTTTATTGATGACTTTTGGTAAAAATTTTATTGAATATATTATGGAATTTTTTTGTAAACATTAAACTTTTTTTGAAAAAATTTTTGGAAAATATTTCGATTTGAAATTTTAGTAAAAATGTTTTAAATTTTTTTTTTTTAATTATTTTGTCAAATTTTTTCTATAATTTGGCTTTAAATATTTTTAGTTAAAATAATTTAATTAAAATAAATTAAAAAAAATTTGTTTCGTTGTATTTTTTTTGATAATTTTTTGTAATATTTTTTTGAAATTTTTTTTTTAACTTCTCTTTGGAATAGTTTTTGTAATAATTTTTGAAGAGTTGCAATCACCAGTGTTTAAAAAAATATAAAGTAAACATATTTTTAGCTGCTAACGGTAACTAATATAGTAGCAGTGATATTTAAGTACTGCTAAACGCTGGTAGAAATCATTGGATATTGAATGTTAGCAGATGATAAAAACACCAGATTTTAAATGTGTGCTTACTGGGAATACATCGAAGAGCCAAAATACACACACGGAAACATTTTGAACAAGCACACTACACTGAAAACTAAACAAAACAAATGTGTTTTAAGGGCTTAGGGAAAACGTAGAAAAAATGACAGCTGCTCGCAAATTACGAATAAAAGAAAATGTACCTTCATACCTACATTCAAATATATGTATGTATGTGTATAGACTATTACTGGTCCTGAACTTGATCCTTTTTGTCCTCTTAGTGTTTGTTCATAAATTTTACATCGAAAGATACAACTTTAGATGCAGATACGAGTTTTGCGATTGTGTGAGTGTGTGTGGAAAGATAGATGGTCAATAATTTTTGTGTTACATACACATTTTGTGGCAAATATCTTACTTTTTCTCTTTTGTTTTGCACATTTCTTTTGTTGTCACTCCTTTTATTGTTGTTGCTGTTGTTGGTTTTTGTGTCTCTTCAAAAAAACTTAATTGGTTTATATTGATGTTTAAAAAATAAGTTGTTGGGAAAAATCAATTTTTTCTTAATTGTACCCACAAATCTATTATTCACTTAGGTAGGTATATCAATCTTGAACTTTATTAAATATTAATTATATTTAATTTATATTTTTAATCCGCTTTGGTAGAGCACAAATTAAATCAAACAAATGCATACGATTTTAATTAAAATACATAAACTCCTTAAAGCACTTCCGCAAAATAAATTATTTATTCATAGAAATTAAGAACAACTGCATAGACTGTTAGTGCCTTTCCGCCGTTAGTTCACATGTTTAACGCAACGGCTAAATTAAAACTGAATGATGAAAAAGAAGTTGAAAGAAAACACCTTTAAGTTGTAATTTCCATTCACAAAATATTGAGGTGAATTCAAAAATACCTCGAAATCATTTATAGTTTAGTCTTTAAAAAAATTTATTCTAATTTTACAAAAATAAAAATTAGTTTTAGTAGCTTAAATGAAATTAAAATACTTTTAACTATAAACAAATAATTTTTAGTCAAAGATACCTAACCAAAAATAAGTCCTTTTTTATGCAACCAAAAAAGTGCTGCCAGAAATTAATTTGAAAGAGTACCTTTTTCTTAAAAAAAAGTAACAGAAAAATTATTTTCTTCCGTTTACAAAGTGTCATTGCAAAGCTGTTCTGCATATACAGTGAGTGGTGTTAAATAAAATAGAGACACCTTTTACTACATATTTCGAAAAAGAAAAAAGTATATTAAATCTGCATAAAATTTTAAGGTTTTTATTTTTGTGTGACCGCACAACTGACCTACTAAAGTTCTATAGACCTGTTTTGATAAAAAACTTAAAATGAAATATATACGTAAAAACATTCGAAATTCAAGATTTTAGGTGTGAAAAATAATAGAGCCATGACAAAAACTTGTTGACCCTACGCCAAAACGGTGCTTAGCCGTTATAAAAAATAAATTATATTCCACTTAGTACTAAGGTAACAAAGATAATTAAAGTATATTATTTTATTCATCTCTTGAAATTTGTGTTTTTTAGATAATTGAAATGGATGGCTCTATTATTTTTCACACCTAAAATCTTGAATTTCGAATGTTTTTACGTATATATTTCATTTTAAGTTTTTTATCAAAACAGGTCTATACAATTTTAGTAGGTCAGTTGTTCGGCCACACAAAAATAAAAACCTTAAAATTTTGTATGAAGATTTAGTGTACTCAAAGCTATTCAAAATATATCATGTACAGACATGGTCCTGTTACAGTTTTATTATATGTCTAGATATGTATAGATGAGTTCCCTGATTCATTGAAGTAAGTTCAGAAATACCTGTGCCTTTGGTCCTTTATATTACTTTAGTATTCATTAAAAATATGCAATGTTTGAATCTATTTTACATATGTTTTATACTCTAAGAATAATATGTTACAAGCGGCAACACTAACGTCAGGTAATAATAAATTATAATTCAACACTTGTTGTATTACAAAGAATTTATTCAATGCTACCAGACTGTTATTGAACCGGACTTACAACCCATTTTAAAGTATTCTTTATTTTTTCGAAATAACATTAAATAATTTTTTTGTTATTTATTTTTTTAACTTTTTTTCTACACCAAATTAGAAATTATATAATTAATTGTTTTCCTCAGTGTTGTTAATAATTTAGAACTTTGATTTTTTGCTGCTTCTTATTTTTTCGAAAATTATGGTTGGGCACAATTAAAAATAAATTTTGTAAAAATGTGATATCAAAGTTATAATAATTTTTAAAAGTACATACTTTTAGATAATTTTCCTTAAGTATTCTATAATACTAAATAATATTTAAGTTTAACTTTATATTGATTGCTTCAATAAAATAATTAATACCAACATACGTATAAGATAAGCCTGGGTTAAATTTTAATTTACAAAGTCGAAACTTTGTTGGTGTTTCAAGCATTATTTAATGTTATATTCCATTTATTCCATTATAGACTATTTTATCACATTTATTCTATTTTTAGGTTTCCACATTCTGTCTAAACAACAAAATGAAAAAAGAACGTTGTAGTATTTGTTTTTCTTATTCAGTTTAAAATATAGAATACATTGAGACGAAAACAAATGCCCATATTTTATGAGTAAGTTATTAAGTTATGAGTAAGTGTCAACAATCTGGCAATATTTTTTAAACGTACTAAAAGATACTATTTTACACAAACATCAACACACACAAGCAGATACAAGATTGTTTTGGTTTTGCATGTGTGTTTGGTTAAGTTGATGTTATGTTTTAATTACATCGACTGGGAGGTTGGCATCTTCTGTAATCACGCTTCTGTGAGGTCGGATTGTTGAATGGTCTGAGGCTGGGAGTTCTGTGCGGTGGATTTTCTCATGTTGACGGAACGTCCGCACTAAGCTTGCCGTCAATATGGGTACCATGGAGGAGTCCAAGGTATTCAGGTTGGCTAAGGAGGGGTGTACCGGGCCAGGGGTGAAAACCAGCAGCCAAGAATCCCCGCGGTAAGCAGTAGTGGGATAGCGTACCGGAGTGTGGAGCCATCGCCAGCCCAGCTAATATGATTAGACAACAAATCTTTTTGGAAAAATAATAGTTATAAATTTTTTTATAAAAAACTTATTGTGCTCAGTTCGAATCCTATTTATTTTTTAATAAAACATACATACATACGTTTTTCAATGATAAGTTAATTTTTCTTTGATTTTAATTTTCTTTCATCTAAAAACAAAATGTGTTTGTTTATTTGTAAACCGATCTTTCTGAAATTTTAACAGTTATTATTGGATATACGGATGGTAAAATAGGATACTTATTTTTTTGATATTCGACATGGGCGTGGTACCTCCCATACAAAATAAATATTTATCATCGTATATCTTGGTAACGGTAATAGTTAGCGCCATGAAATTTTGCAATAGAAACCTCTATATTAACGTGCATAGTTTAGAGAAAGATAGACTGGATTGGAATAATGGGGGTGGTACCTCCCATACAAAGTGAAAAATTATTATCGTGTTCCTGGCGAACTACAACAGATAGCGCCTTGAAACTTTGTATGAGTAACCCCTGTGCAAGTGCGTATAATCCACTAAATTACAGAATGAATTGAGACAGTGGGCGTGGTACCCCTTATACAAAGTAAAAAATTATTATCCTGTATCTAGAGAACTGCGCACCGTCTGGGAATTTTGCATCAGTAACCTCTATACGAAGTTACATTGTTTAGAGAAACAGACTGAATTCGAATGGTGGGTGTGGTACCTCCTATACATAGTGAGAAAGTATTATCGTGTACCTAAAAAACTACAATAGATAGAGGCTTGGGGCTTTTCACGAGTAGCCACTATGCTAATGCACATATTCTACACATATAAACTGGATTCGGGTAGTCAGTGTGGTACCTCCTATACAAAGTGAAAAGTTATTATCGTGTGCCTGGAAACTACAACAGATGGAGCCTTTAAATTTTGCACAAGTAACCCTCAGAGTAATGTGCATAGTGTAACAAAATACTGACTGAATTGGGACAATGGACGTGGTACCTCCCATATTAAGTAAATTATTATCGTGTACCTATGGAACTACAATAGCTAGAGTCTAGAAACTTTGCACAAGTAACCCTCATACTAATGTGCATAGTCTAGCAAAATACAGACAGGATTAGGATAGTGGTACCTCCCATAAAAAGTTAAAAATTATTATCTGTTATATGTATAGTCAAGCAAAAAACAGATTGGTTGGGAACAGTAGGCGTCGTACCTTGCATATAAACTAAAACATTTTTGATGTGAGAATAGCGTGCGTTTTCGAGTTAGAGGTTGGCGATACTATTCTTCCAAGTGTTTATTGTATTTTTTGTGGATAGGTGTAGCGAAGAGCACCGGGTATAGCTAGTTTCATATAAAATAAATGATTATTAAAAAAAATAGTTAATTAAATAGATTGTAATATTTTTTTCGATTCCGAGTCAAATCTGTTTGTTGTTATTTTAATTCATTGTTTAAAAACATATGTATGTATGTATGTATGTATGTATGTATGTTTTTATTTTTAGAAAAACTGTGTTTTATTTGCATTATTGTTGTTTAGAGAAAGAAAGATACGTCGAAAAGAATTTAGTATAAAATATTTTTTTACTTACATAAAGAATTTATTAATTGAGCCCTTGATTTTGAAAGTGGTATAAGTCAAAAATTTTTAAAATCTACTTTATCAGCTATTTCAAATCAAATCCTAATAAAGTAACATAATCTGAAGTTATTCGCAGTATGCCATGAAAATTAGGTTGATAAATTGAGTTTATTTTTTGGTTGGTAGACAAAATACAGTAACTGTATATTTTAATAGTGGTATAAGTCAGTCTGCTTTCAAAGTTTGGCAAAATAATTTTGTCATGTCTTCAGATAGCGGTTCAATTATGATCAGGTAAGCCTATTAATGTAAAAATGAACTATTTATAATTAATTGTAGACATTATACGGCGAAGAAGAATAAGTTATTTGATAGAATTATGTAGAAAGAGAAACCCATTTTTGGTACAACAAATGGCTAATAGAAAGAGTAACACCAATGGAGAAGCTGTATCTTGGCTAAAAATATAATGGATTAGATTTCTATAAAAATCTCCATATAAAATGTTTTATAAAACTTCTTTGGATAACAATTCCGAATTCAAAGTGTTAGACCTTTCACCCAAAAGAGAAAGGCAAAGAATATACCAAAATATTGATTTTCTTCCATTATACATAACCATTAGACCAATAACAGAAGAAAAACGTAAATATATGATGGACTCTTACTACTCTATATCCCACCAATTTTCCACAAACACTTTATTTTCCTAAATACTAAAAAATAAATTATGTAGTTACAATGTATTGAGTTTGAATAAAATGTTAATTTTTAATAAAACTTTTTCCTTTAGGTTTAAGTCATTTATAAAGTCATGCAGTTAATTTTGAAAATGGTATAAGTCATTTCAACCTTTCAAAACAACACTACCTTTTAAAAATGGTTATAAATTTCACAATCATAATAAATACTTATTTGTTGGCCCTATTTAATTGTCAAAGTATTTTATTCTATAATACAAAAATATTTTTTAATCCTTTAAATCCTCTTAATATCTCGAAACAAGAAATATATGACTTCTACCACTTTCATAATCAATTGTTCTTTATTTAGAAAATAAAGAACGTAATTTTAAATTTTTCAAATAATATATTATTTATTTTTAATCACGCCTGATTCCTTTGTAAATTTATTAAATAAATATTTTATTTTTTTTTATTTTTTGAGCACTAGCGAAATAGCTATCTGGATAGGCTTTCCCCATAGTAATCAATTTCGATTATTATATTTTTTGGAAATAAATATTTTATACTCATAAAATATTTATTTAATAAATTTACAAAGGAATCATGCGTGATTAAAAATAAATAATGTATATAACACGATTCCAAATATAATTTTTTTTTTTCAAATAATAGTTATAAATAATTTTGTATTTATTAATTTTCTTCTTTTTTTTATCAATAAATGCGTTACCCCCTGAGAGGTTACCCATGAGATTTTTTGGTCGCCAGTGAACTTTCTTTTATTAGTATTGTATTCTGTTTTAGGCTGCATTGGTTACACATTTTTATCTATCTACATACATATATGTATGATAAAAAATTATCTTTAAGAAATATTGCAGAAAAAATACATGGTCACACCAAACCATACTCCCTTTAACAATATATGGTTGCGGTTAATAAATAATAGTTGTTTCTTTAATCACGCAATACAAGTATTTGTTAACATGTGATCATTTTTATTAGTCATTGTTTTTGCCTTGCTTCCGTTTCGTTAATATTTGTTTTTCCAGCTAAGTACATAGATTATTAGTGTACTGTAGCCTTGATTTGATTATTATCTCCGTTTGGAATCTCTTGACCTATAGAGCCGTAGGGTAGCTAAGCGAAGGACTCCGCAAGGAGGGGTGCTGTCACTTCTTCGTTGGAACCTTGCCATAAATACATTGCTTATGGACCTGGTCTCCATGATGTTCAAAACTGTGGTATACGCAGATGGCGTTTCGGTATCAATATCAGGAAACAGCTGGATACTTTCACGCACCGTCTGCAATTATCGTCTAGACAAATTAGTAGGTAGATTACTAAAAGTGGTCTTAGTGTCAATGCTCAGAAAATGGGTCTTGTGTTATTCAACAACATAAACTGGGTATAACTTTTTCGCTACCGCTCCTAAGTGGAGTAGAGCTCAAGTTATCCGTCAGGGTGAAATATTATCCTGGATCCCAACCTGTCATGGATCCTAATGTTCAATTGAGGGAAAATAAGGCTTCTTAAACACACTATCGGCGACTTGTGCAACTTAACCTACAGAGTCTTGCAAGGACTTTTAAATCCCACTTCTTAAGTGTGAATTTTTAAGCTCATATGAGCGTGCACGAACGTAAGGCAGAAAATAAGATCAAGCAAAAGCATTCAATAAAAGTTACTCTCTATATGGTTTCATTTACATATATAGGGATACATACATACATATGTACATACACCTGTAATATTTTACAAATAAACAACTCAAACACTTCTATTATTTTTCTTTTCTTTTAATTTTGATTTTTGCTAATTTAAGCAGTTATTCTTAAGTATTACATAATTTATGTTAACTGTGTGTAATTTTCTTTAGAATTTACTTTTGAGGATTGAAGACATACATATGTACATATGTATAGACATACAATTGCATATATGTATATGAATGTATGTAGATATTTACAACTGAACTCGATGCCGCAAAATTAGGTCAATGCGGATTTAAAGTTACAAATTAAAGTTTTTATTTTATTTTCTTTATTATTATTTTTTTAAAAGATTCAGTTGAAGGTTTTTAACAAATTTCATTACACAGCATTTTTATCAACGATGGTTTTACGATTAATAAAGAACAACATTTATCGAATTCAACTTAGTAATTTATAGAATTTCGTTAAGTAAACTATAAAGAAAAAAAACCAGGAAAGAAACATGTCAGTAATTTGGTCCTTACTTTTGTTTTCCATTGCGCTTATTTATATAATTGATGTTCAAGTACACTGCAGCTGTTTTGCCGTTGCTCCACCGTTACCTTCACAATCAGTAGCATCAACATTACCAGTGACAAGATGTACTCGAAATTCGAAGCAAACTTTTCAATTAATTCCAGCCGCTTTATTCTCGAATGGAATGCAGAAATTTATAAGTCCTTTTTCATTTACTGAACCACAACCGAATTTGATTGATAACAAAAGGACCACACGTCAGCAGCAATCGGCAGTGGTACAGCAGGTGACTATTAACCAAAACTCAGCAATAAATGCAGGTCACCCTTCTTTTGGTTTTGGTGGTTTCAAGCAACCATTTTCTTTACCGCACCATCATTCTCATCATGGCTTTGGTGGTCGGCCATCGTTTGGTCTTTTCCGAGAACGTTCAATCGATGAAAGCAATGACTCAATTGCGAAAACTAAATGTCCTTTAAACTACGTTTTCTCCTGTCAGCCTACAGTGGCCGAGGCTCCATGCAATTAAAAATCCTTAAAAATAAATTTTCTTGAAGAAAAAAAAACAAAAATACTGTGGATTTTAATGTTTGTGATAGATTTATTAAAACACTTTTAACATTTTCAGTGGCATGAGATTGAACCAAAAAAATGTAGTAAAGTGTTTGGCTCAAAAATGTTTGTTGGTGTTTGATTTAAATTTTCTTAAAATATTTGAATAAATTGTGAGAAAAGAGTACAAATACACATAAAAATACATAAATTAAAAAAAATATGGAAGAAGATTTCATAAGTTTTAGCTTAAATAAAAAATTGGGTGAATATTTAATGCACAATTATATTTGTAGAGGCAAATGCATCATGCATTAGTATACATATAAATGCTTCAATTCATTTTAAGTTGTTTCACAAAAGCAAATTAACGTTTTATAAAATAATATTATTTCCAATACCGGTATCACGCGATGTCTTAGTTTGTTTGCCATAGGTAGAGGTTTAAAAAAGATGTGTGACTTTTTATTTCAGAAGATTAACACAGAAGAAAAAAAGCTTTACTCCTCACGTTTCTATGGGGACAACCTTTAGCTTTAATTCACTTTGTATATTTCTTATTACGGTTTAAGAGAAAGACATAGCCCTGTAACATACGGACAGACCGATATTGCCTAATGTAACCGTACCTTTAGTCATGATTAAAAAAGTTGCACAAGAACTCAATCTTAGTATAAAGTATTTATATCACACTGTGGAACAAAATCAGCAAAAGTTATGGCGATTCTGAGAGTAAGGGATGAAAATAGAGGCTAAATTACAAGCCCCGACATTCGAACTTTGCAGTACAATGCCGATTTTCAGCATATAACTCGTCGACTAACTGATATTTTCTAAATCCTGAAAACTTTTTAGTTTAAGATTTAGTTGATAAATAAAGCCCCATTTGCATATCTTTTGTTCGCTCTTTTTACTATTGTTGTCTTTTAATCAGTTTTAAAATATTCAAATAAGATTTTAGAAAATAAATACTTTATAAAGAATATATTAATTAAAATAATTAAAATTTAGAATTTTAGCATTTTGAAATCTTTTTTTTAGCATTTTATAACATTATATTAAATAAGATCTAGCTGCAAAATATTTTAAGACCTGGTCACACTGCCTGTAAGCCAGTATGACAAATTTATTTAACAACAAAAACAAAAAAATTCAACAGATTATACATATGTAACTCATAAATAAAACGGGTATTGAAATGTGGTGAGAAGTCTGAGTACTTTGTTGCTTTTGCTAACAAAGCTCGTTCATTTATCTGTTGAATAAAAGACAACAACATAAATCAGATATGAATACTTTCTGTTTGCTTAAATTACCTAATATGAAGCCCATTTGTCGACTGGAAGGTTGGTTGGTATCTTCTGTATGCATGTGTGTTTGGTTAAGTTGATGTTATGTTTTAATTACATCGACTGGGAGGTTGGCATCTTCTGTAATCACGCTTCTGTGAGGTCGGATTGTTGAATGCTCTGAGGCTGGGAGTTCTGTGCGGTGGATTTTCTTATGTTGACGGAACGTCCAAGGTATTCAGGTTGGCTAAGGAGGGGTGTACCGGGCCAGGGGTAAAATCCAGCAGCCAAGAATCCCCGCGGTAAGCAGTAGTGGGATAGCGTACCGGAGTGTAGAGCCATCGCCAGCGCAGCTAATATGATTAGACAACAATCTTTTTGAAGAAAATTTTTTTGTTTATTAAAATTACAAAATTTTAATAAAATGTTCTTTACCGGTTCGATCGCCAGTCCAAGCTTATTTTTATTTTACTAGAAAAAGTTTTTAATAGTTTAATAATTGAAGTAAAGTTATAAAAATTATTATTAATATTAAATACTCAAAAATTTGTAAGCAGTTTTTTTCGTATTTTATCAAAAACAAAAATTAAGAGCAGTATAAAAATTTATTTCCTTTTGTTTAACAAAAATTGTAAAATGTTAATTACTTTTATTGGCTAGGAAACGATTTTCTAAGTACCCGAAAGATCTCTAATGCAGCTTAATACTCTTTTTCTTAGTAACACATCAGTTTTATTCTATGTGACTGAAGGAATCTGTGTCTTTAGTTGAAATGTCGTTTCCGAAGACCTACACTAACTTATTGAATATCTCTGTATACCAATCTGACTGATATAGTTTCGAGAATTTGTTATTGAAAGTCAGTTAAACTTGTCAATAAGTCGCTGATTACATTATGCAACGTTTGTCACTGCAATTCTTCATTAGTAGGCGAGAGAGGAATTAAAAAGGGTACACACATGCATACTCTTGAAATTCGTTTTGTTCTCTCAGTCGTAGTTTGAAGTTTAAAATGTAAACAAATGTATACATCCATACAAATTGCTACAATAAAAATTGAACGATATAAACACAAATGCAATATTAAAGAAGAAACGAGAAAGATTGCAGCGACAAAAGTTGCATAATGTAATCAGGGACTAAGTGGAGGAGATATTAAAAAAAAGGCAAGTGCTTTTCCTCCATAGTAAGGATATAAAAGATTTGACATGGCCAAATAGCACTCTAACTTGTTAAACAATATTAAAAACTTTTTAATATCTTGTTATGTATATTTTGTATTGAATAGTAGTTTATAGTAAAATATTTATATACTACTCAAATTTACAACAAACATTTTTATAAAAGAAAAATATCAAAATGAGGAGCGATTTTTAACTCTTATATGATTGAATTTTGAAAGTATCAAAACTTGGGTGACAAATTTTCAGAAGTAATGAAATTGCAGGTGTCTAAATATAGTTATTCCTATGCCAATCCATAAAAGTACAATTATTAAAAAAGTATCAATTATTAAAAAAGCATGTAACACAAAGGGACCAGCATATTGGACCCATTTGAGCTGTGTATACACAGCTGCCTGCCTAATCTCACCTAACAGAAGATCTATTTTAAATTTTAATACTAACTGAAAATATTAGGTTGCTATTCTTTTATAAAGGTTCTTAAAATAAGAAAAGAAAATCAATTTTAAGGAAAAAGTTATATTTAATTTTTGCCTCGACAAATTAGTTTAACAAACTTTAGTGTTAGTGCAAGAAAAAGGCCCCTTTCGTAAGCTTGCGTCACATACGTCTATATCATTAATCCCAAACATGCTTTCAACACAAGAGAACGCACAGTTACGAACAAGTAATGTTAAGTAATTTTTTTTAATATATATTTTTATTTCGCTATGTGTTTCTAGTCCATCTTAAGCATTTTTTTAAATTTTTAAAAATATTATCCTTTCGGATTGCTTATTTATGTATATATGTATGTATGTATGTATGTATGTATGTATGTATGTATGTATGTATGTATGTATGTATGTATGTATGTATGTATGTATGTATGTATGTATGTATGTATGTATGTATGTATGTATGTATGTATGTATGTATATTTTCTTTCATTTAAAATAAAATTTAAAAAAACATTATGGAAAATAAACACAATAAACAAAAAATGGGAGTGAAAGAATGTTTATAAGTGAGTATGTCTGTTTTTGTATATGTTATGTTTTTTTATGTATATTACTTTTCTTTAAAGTATTCATCCTAAGAGATATTTATAATATAACTAATATTACTTAAGTTAAATACAAACGATGATAATCATTGGCCCCAAAGGCACAATTACACTTGGGACATTTGCGTTGCCTCGTTTCGTATCGCGTACGCAAACAATCATAGCAAAAGACATGGAAACATTTCGAGAGCACAGCATCTTTGCGTTTAACTTTGCAGGAGGGACAAGTGAGGGTCTCCTTGTACTCACGTATCTCTTCTAGCATAACTTCGTCAATGGTTGTTCCAGCCATTTCAATTTTCTTCATACGTTCCGCTTTGCGCTTGAATTGCGCCAATTCTTCTTGCAGCCGTTTGGTTTTATAAGCTTCGGCTTCCAACGAACTAGTCTTTTCTGCAACCACCTGCTGGGCTTCTTTCATTTGAGCATGATATTTTTCCAAATGTAATTTAAGGTCGGCTGCTGATTGTGCTGACTCAATCGCTTTGCGTTTATGCATTTCCATGGCTTGTTGCCGCAGTGCAAGCTCCTTTTCAATGGCAGCTACAGTGGCCTGCAAACTTCTTTCCTTTTCCTCGAGCTTACGTAAAACTATATGCATTGCTTCAATTTGAGTATCCCTTGTGGCCATTTGATCTTCTAGTATTTGCTTTTCTTCTCTTAGTAATTTGTGCATCTGATTGGCTTTTATTCTTTCAGACATCAATTTAAAGTTCGCGTCGTCCTTTTCACGTAACTGCTGTATAAGTCGTGAATTCTGTTCTTGCATATCTTCAAATGCTTGACCAGTAACCTCCATTTCATTGAGAAGGGCCTCTTCTTCATGAGAACCAACAAAAGGACGTGCGTAATTCGGGCCACCTGGTCCCCAGTTATCAGGTGGTTTTTGATTGGCAACTTGTTTTTGTAATTCATATTTCTGTTCTTCTAGTTGCTTGATTTTGCGAAGAGCTTCTTCGTCAGCAAGTTTCTTGCGTTCTTCTCTTTTACTTTCCTGTAATTTCTTCAACTGTTGTCGCAGTTCTTCGATTTCGGATCTCAATTTTTTTTCCGTTGCCATTAACTGGACTTTATCGCGTTGATCTTTTGACACTCCTTTGTACATGTCCAACAAAAGCTTCATTTCCTTTTGATCATTAAGAGCTTTCCTTAAAGTACCAAAAGATTTAAATTAAAATCTAAAAGCAAATAATAACAATAAGCCGAGATAATTAATTACTTACTTTAATTGAGCTTTTAGATCGCGAACTATTTCGGATTCTTGAACTTTAACCTCTTTTGCTTTTTGATTGTCCTTCAAGTCTTTTTCTTGTTTAACTGTCATTGTTCCAGGCCCTGCCACAGCACCTGTGGGAGTAGAACCAGCAGTGTTACAACCTATTGGATTTTCTTTTTTATCTGGACCTCCCGGAGATGTGTGCTCTTTCTTAATACCTTCCTTTTGATCCTTACTTAACTCATCATCTATAATTTCATCTTCCGATTTAATAGCGTTACCTTCTTCTTTAACAGTAACATTTCCGTCTGCATTAGCGCCACTTGCATTGGCTGAATTGCCCTGGTTACCAGAAAATTCGTCTTTAATATTGCCAGCACCTTCATGTTTAATATCTTCAGTATTTCCTCCTTGTCCCTGACTGGTTTGTTGCTTGCTTCCCTCTAATTTTGCAACAGCTTCTTCTATTTCACGCCGCAGTTTAACGTTATCTGCTGACGCGTCTTTATATTTACGTTTATAACGCTGCACCTCCCCTTTCAGTTGTCCATTATGATTTTGCAATGATGTTATCAAATGTCTCATTTCTCTATTTATAGGAGCTGTCTGTTCATTCGCCGCCATATTCTGCTCAAATTCAATGCGCAAAGCTTCATATTCCTTGCGTATTTGCGCTAGAACATCTTCCATTTGAATCATTTCACTTCGCACTTTCTTCTGCGCAATAAGTTCTTCACTTTCCATTACTTCGATTTGACGTAAATGTTGATTTTTGCTTGTTTGTAGTTGGTTCCTCGTTTCATCTAACATCGTTTTAATTTGCATGGATTCATTGTACAAAACTGAAAATTGTGACTGCAAACATTTATATTCGGTTGTTTCTACAATTACTGACTCGGGAAGTTGGCGAATCTAGAAAGTGTTATTTTTAAATATTACATACATATGTATAAGATTGTGTGAAATAAGTTTTTTTTATTAAATAAACAATATTTATGTAAATTATATGTGTTATATTAAGTTTCTTCTTAATTTTCTTACGACTACGGTGATGCAAAACACGTTGATAAAGGTTGCGGCTGTTTCTATGGAAATATAATTGATTAAAAATAAGAAAATTTATTTTTTTTATTTTCTTTATACAGTCTTTTTTGTTAAACAAATAAAAAAAATTAATTCCGTTAAATTAAAATAACAAAAAAACTAAAAATAATGGATGTATTCTAAATGCAGGTGTTCAAAACATTTGCAACTTTTGAAGTAATTAATAGGGATAATTTATTGCTCAGTATTTGGTAGCGTAGCCATTATTTTTTATAACTTCTGAACACCTTCTAGGCATTGAGGATATATTAGCTTTTCAATATAATCCTCAGGAATTGCACTCCATTGCTTCTCCAACTCAGCGAAAAGTTCATCACCATTTCGGAATACTTTATTGCCGATATTTCGTTTTATGATCATCCACATGTTCTCAATCGGGTTGAGATCGGGAGATTGGGGCGGACACGACATTACATTAACTTCATTTTCCTCCAACCATACTTTTACAACCCCTGCCGTGTGTTTTGGGTCGTTGTCGTGCTGGAAGGTCCATGCATTCCGTATGCCGCATTTCCCATTCGGCATACGGAAGCATAACTGAGCTCAAAAGATCTCTATAGATTGTGGCCGTCATTGTGGTAGTAATGCGATGAATTGGGCCAATTCCGTTTCCTGAAAAACACCCCCACACCATAACATTTCCACCTCCGTGCTTCACTGTAGCGGTTGTGTATTTGGGATTGAACTTTTCGCCTCGTGGTCGTCGAACATTGGCTCTTCCATCTGATCCCTGTAGGTTGAATTTACACTCATCTGACCACAAAACATTCTTCCATTGTTGTTGAGTCCAATTCGAATGAGTACGAGCAAAGTCTAGCCCAGCTTTTCTGTTTTTTTCTGACACGAACGGTTTTTTTGTACATCTGTAACTTCTAAGACCATACTCTCGGGCTCTTCTTTTAATGGTTGAAATACTGGCATCTATTAAAAGTTCAGTTTTAGCTTCTCTGGGGACTGCTTTGGGATATTTAGTAAAACAATTCTTTATTTTCCGATCCTCTCTTACAGTTGTAATACGGGGTCTTCCACCCTAATGAGTTGTGTGGATGTTACCACTTTTAACAATGCGGCAAATCGTAGATTTTGGAACAGAGTACTTCAACGAAATTTCTTTTTGGGAAAGTCCCTTTTTAAAATCATTTAAAACTTTTAATTTAAAATCAGAATTGTACTTAGTTTCTGCCATTTTTTACACAAAAATATTCTGATAATGTTTATGCTTTCAAACTCTTCTTGCAACTATTAAAAAACCATAATTATAACAAATTTGTTTAAAAAGTATAATTGCCTGAATCTCATATTAAAATGAAATGCGATTACCGTTACATCCTAGTATTTATTAGTATAAATTGCTTCGTTAAGAGCGAGAGAAATGAGAGTTGCAAATGTTTTGAACACTTGCATTTAGAATACATCCATTATTTTTAGTTTTTTTTTGTTATTTTAATTTAACGGAATTGTTTTTTTTATTTGTTTAACAAAAAAAGACTGTATGAAGAAAATAAATCAATGAAAAGAACAAATGCTTATTCAGTTCCATATGTTTTGACCACTACGGTATATAGGTAAGAACATACATTTTATAACCCTTTTCAATAGGACATTTACTATTACTTTAAAATATATTCTTTGAAAAGAACGACGCATTTTTTTATTTTCTTTCATGTTCGTTTCACACTTTGTACAAACGAAAGAAATCATACTTAATATTCAATGTATGGGGAAAAAAGAAGAAGAATGGTGGTGAACAAATTTTGAAACAAATTTTTGCTTCTTTCATTGGCGATGAAAAGAAAGAAGCTAAACAAAAATTACTTCATGGACAAAGAAATGTGAACAGTTTGAAATGCAAACAAACTTATTTGTGTGCAATACAAAATTTCTTTCGTGGACAGTGAAGAAAACAAAAAGGAAATCAACAGTTTCTTCATGAATATGGAAAATGAAAGAAGAGAGAAATACGTACTCTGGTTTAAACCAAGTATAAAGTATGTATTACTATGTCTACATAAGGTTCGTTGTAACGCCATAACTTGGACTGGGATGGCTAATATTTTTTTTTTAAATATCCCTTATGACCTGGGATGGTTCCTATGGAAAAATAAAATTGCGTGTGGGTGGCACCTGCCATTTGAAATAAATTCTTATTATTATTTATCCTGAAAAATATGAGATCTGTCATCTTCAAATTTTGCTACGATTAGTTCGTAATAAATATACACATTCAGATTAAAAAGGACAGACATGACAACTCCCATACAAAGTAATTATTGTGGAAACATAGTAATTATGAAATACAGCCGTACAGATTTTTGGTTTTTTAAACATTCCTTGTAGTAAAAAAAAAACTTTTGATATTTTTGAATTTTTGTGCAAGTATTTTTTGCTCATTATAAACGTAACCTATCAGCATAGATGGGAGTAGTGCACTAAATTTTGATTGAAATCAGCATTGCACTACAACGAAATCATATTGCAAAAAAAAAATTATTGTACTATTTTTTTTGCAGCTTAGTGATAAACTGCAAATCTTCACTAGCAATCAAAAGAATTTAGTCGTAGTGCAAATGTTTGCACTACCACTCAACGCAGACTTAGTGCAAATATTCTTTACTCACTGGCCTTTTTCTGCACCAGTGGAGCGTTTGTTTTCTTTATTGGAATGATAGACGCTTCTAGAAGAAATAAACTAAGGGCTAACAGTTTTGAAATGCTTGTTTTGCTTAAAGCAAATAATTTGTAGAATTTTACTATTTTTTATGTATCCATTTTGTTTATTGAATTATAAAAATTTTGTTAAATTAAATTTTATTTTTCACTTTTGAATTAGTGCACAAAAATAATAATAAATCAAATTGAGTGCAAAATTTCTACGTTGCAATCAACGTAGAAAAACGTTATTTATTATAAGATAATTTTAAGTAATTGTCTGCAGTTGTAGAAGTGATCAAACATTTAGTCTCCATACAAAAGAATTTTTAATTATCATATCTGGAGAACAACAAAGTAGAACCTAAGTATTTTGAGAGGGTTGCTTCTAACATAAATTGAGCAGTCAGAGAGGATAAAAGTGTAGCTCCTTAGAGGAGAGTAGCTTCCTAAATTTCTTACATTTCTTAAATTTCTTATATGTACTTCTGCTTACCAATGTTTATTTTAATTTCTGATAATGGGTGTTCCAATAGTGGAAATGGTTTTAACAAATATGACATTATCTTTTAAACCGTTACAAGCCGACAATGAATTTACAGAGAGTATGTAAAATGATGCCCGCTATACCTAGTATAAATACATAATAACATTTAATACTAAATTGTGTCTTATTAGAGGAAATGATAAATTTGTACTTTTAAAATAAATCGCTGGCTAGCAGTTAATATAACGACTACTTTTCAATTTCACTTTCATTTAACATTTTTGATTCTCAACTTACATCCATTTTAAGTTTTTCAACTTCCTTTAATGTTTCTCTATGCGTAGCATGCAACTTATCCAGTTCTTGTAAACGATTATTTGCCAAATCTCTGTTTTCTTCAAGTTCTTTTTGCAAATCTTCAACCTGATGACTGCTTACGTGGGTGTGTCCCGAGCCCTTAGAAGCTGATGAGCTTTTATTTGGATCTCCATGCATTTGATGATAAGCCTTTAACTTTTCAATGGCTTCAGCAAGGTGATTTTCAAGTTTATCATTTCGACAATGAATTTTCTCCAAGTCGTATTGCAGTTCATCAATTTGATTCTTAAGTTCTGCATTTTCGGTCTCTTTGGCAGTAAGAGCATCTTGATATTCTTTCATTTTCAGAGACATAGTGTGGAATTTTTCATGAAGTGAAGTGTTAAGATTTTGTAAATTACAATTTTCCGTCATTATCTCAATGTGAGTTTTCTTAAGAGTTTCTTCTATATTTGGAATATTATTGGCAGCGTTAGAATCTGCTTGCGCTTCATCTCCTGTTTCAGAAGTCGAAGAGGAAGCAATCGTGGTCGACGGCTCACCTTTTAAAGACATTGTAATTTTTTCATTCCTTTGCATGATTCTGTCAATAACTTGAACGATCTTGGCCACAGCTCTCTTAGAGACTTGAACTCTATTGGCCAGTTTGTCATCAAGTTCTTCCTTGTCCCAAGTGGATAGCTGAGTCAAAAAAGAGGTTGTAACCTCATTTTCATTTCGATTCTCTAATTCATCAGCAGTCTCCGCATCGAATCTTTGTAGCAGAACTCGTATATCTTCATTTAATTGATTCCAATAGCGATTGACAACATTGAGTACTGCATCGTCCTGGGTCTGGCGTTTTTCTAATTGCTCTATACGATGTCTCAATTCAGCTTCTGTGCGCATTCTCTGCTCAATGCGTTGAGCTAATTTTTTATTTTGAAATTCTAGCACTTTAATGTCCATTTCCTCCAACGTAGACACTGGTCCAATTAGATGAGGCTCAAAGTGTACTTTTTTAATAGGTGGTTGGCCGAGATTGGTATTAGCGGTGGTGTTACCCGAACTGCCACCAGAGCTATTGTCATCAGCAGCACGTTTAGACATTTTTCTAAAATTTTTATTTAAAATAAGAATTAAAAATTAACTGAACAGGAAAAATAAGTTGCAACCAATTCGTATAGCCATATACGAATCCAAATGTACACACGTACATATGTATGTTGAAATATGGATATAGGAAAGTTTTGTTTCTTCTAGTCTAGCAAAACCTAACAATGTCTAAATTGGTAATTCAAATTCATTGAAAAATTACTTCATATTTATAATACTTACAAATGTTGGATTATATTTGGCCTAAATATTGTGAAAAAAGACCCAAGAAAAACAGTCTCCAGGAATATCACAAAAATGCTATTAACAAGAATAAAATATATGTATGTGTGAGATATTTTGACAATTAAACATAGTTGCCAGATAAATTTAACTAAAGTTGCCAAATTTTGTGACAGCAAATATTTTCCTTTACTCTATAATAATTTATTATTTTCCGCGTATTTCTGATTTTAAGAAGTTTTAAATAATGTTTAATAACAACTAAATGCAAAAAACACATAAAGGTCCTACTACTAACGTTAGAATTATTTATTTTATATACAATAACAGAGATAACTAGTTAAACCTGGCAACATAAAACATCTATACAAATGCTAAGCGCTGTGATATACTTTTCAAAAGATGAAAATGACCCTGCAAGCATTTTCTATCAAAGAAGTCACTAAATTGATACTTTATGACGTTGATAGTAATGGAGTACGATATCGAATTCGATTAAATTAGTGTCAACAGTCAGGAAGAAATGTACCGCTACAGTTATTAATATATTAATAAACTTATTATCGACTTCTAAAAGTATTACAGCTAATCATTTATTTCTTAGAAGTAACAAAATACGAGTAAATGAAAAGTTTCGGATATATCGCTGCTGAATGCAACGAATCTTTTATTTAAGTTCTGTTTGTAAAACAATTCATTTATATAAATTTATTTATTTGACTAGCGTTTCTAGAAAAATATTTGAAAACAGAGTTGGACAAATCAAAATCGCTAAACAAACTGTTTATAGTGAAAGCTGTGGGGTTGATCACTGAAAAATTGAACAATAAATAATTAAACTTTCTATAAGGCACGCATAGACCTTCACCCGCTACGACTCTCATTTTTAGTACCTTCCAAAGAAGGCCTGGGTTCTCCCTTCTAAAAGATCCAGTAGACATTCCTACTTCCCTTCTAAGAGAATGTATACACTATTCATTTTGTATGGCAAATACATAATTTTTTTTTATTTTTCTCATTTATAAAACACAAAAGTTTATTTAATTGCTCTTTATCAAAAGGAGTAAAGAGGCCTTATAGAAGGCCTTCATACTCCTTCTTTTTACCACTGGGATATTGTTTCGAAAAATGTATATATTCATGTATGTATGTATCTATGTATGTATGTATGTATGTATGTATGTATGTATGTATGTATGTATGTATGTATGTATGTATGTATGTATGTATGTATGTATGTATGTATGTATGTATGTATGTATGTATGTATGTATGTATGTATGTATGTATGTATGTATGTATGTATGTATGTATGTATGTATGTATGTATGTATGTATGTATGTATGTATGTATGTATGTATGTATGTATGTATGTATGTATGTATGTATGTATGTATGTATGTATGTATGTATGTATGTATGTATGTATGTATGTATGTATGTATGTATGTATGTATGTATGTATGTATGTATGTATGTACCAAAAACGCATATATTTATGCTAATGATTTGAAACCCTTTAATTATTTGTTAGTGAGAATGATTGAAAGTGAAATGAAAGTACACCTAATTCTGTTTTTTTCACGGTAGATTGGTTCCAGAAAAATCCGTGTAAAAAAAACCGTGTAAAAAAAGACATTGATCATATGTATACGAAAATAGGTGATTGGTTCCTTATCTATAAAACCTAATAAAATTAGTGAAAAACGAGATTTTTTTTAAGAACAAGAAATCTTGTTTATGTTTACACATATGTATGTATATGCATGTACATTAATGTGTATTCGCACCGTTTATTTGCATCTTTAGTGTATGATGAAGACTTAACAGATAGTTTCGTTCCAGAAATCAACGATTGCCTGATTGAATTTAAATTTTTTTATAGTTCTTACTGTGACTTTGTTTAAACCGAACATTTTGCCAAGAAATGTTGAGCCTTCTCCATTTCGATGGCGATCTAAAATTTCAATTTTAGATCGCCTTTACGGTGTAGTTTTCAATTTTCGAGAGATACATTGATAGTTCACAAAATATTAACACATTTCAATTGCAAACAAGTAAAAATGCTTGTATGCACAAAAAGGGAATTCCTCTAAATTTTTGATATGAAAATATTTCGCAAAACTTAAATTTTACAAATAAAATCTAAACTCGAAAAGATTTTGAATCGTGCTAAATGGAATGAAATCGTGTAAAAAAAATAATTTTTTTATTTTCAAAAATTCCAAAAATTGCTGTTTAGAATTCCATTTCAGAAATACAGAAATGGTCCTGGTAAGTTTTATATATGTATGAAGTGTTCAAAAAAAGTGGTGCGGTTCTGTGTGCCATAACAGTAGTAGTAGACAAGATTGTAATTGCTATACATAAGTATATTGGTGAGAGCGGATTGCTGTTTATTTAAATAGAATATTTTACAGTTGTTGTAAACTTGTTAAAACAGTTATGTATATTTTATTAACTGGTAAAAAGTTTAAGTTATTTTATGTATAAAGTGAGTTTTTATTAATTGTGCAAATTTCGAAGTAAGTCTGTGATAAATTTTTTGTATTGTGCAAATGCAAGGATCGTTACATTCTTAACAATTTTGTTTAAAATGACGAATACTTTAATGCTTGACGTATAGTCATACAGTCAACTTCATCAATTTTTATTGAATTCGATTTGATATTTATTTCCTCTTCCTGCATAACCTGAACATGCAATAAATAACGCAACGAAGCTTTATTTTCCCGTATCTTTTGGTTAAGTTTGCACACAGAAGCTTTCAAGGCATTAAGTTCGTGATACAGAGCGTCTTGCACCTCGTCACATGTTAATTCTAGACCAGGACGTGTTGCTCGATTGCTCAATCGTGTTAAACATAACTGCTGCGTGCGTTGTTTGTCGGCCAAACTTTTCTCCAAAGCATGAATATTACTTTGCATTTCACTGATATGAGTCATTGTGTCACTATGCTTATTTTCCAAACATCTCTTAACATGTTGCAGTTCGGCCAACCGAGATTTAAAAGCTTCGTTTGTTCGATCAGTTTGATTTTCCATATCTTCACAAACTTGTTTCAGTAAAAGATCAATAAATGCTCTAAGTTGAGCAGCTGAATTTAATTCTTTTGCGTTGTCCTCCAAGTTTTTATATGTTGTATGTTCCCATTCGCTTAATGAATATTTACTAAAAGAAAAAAAAAGGTTTTACAAATTTAATGTATTTTGGTAACGAATATCGGTCGTTGGTAATCGCATCAGTTAAGAACAGCTGCACCGATCTGGCGTATTTTTTTCCAAATCTTCATCATAACCCAACTTAGGTTTTTACGCAAAGAAAAATTGACCACGCCTACTTTTTTAAGTTTAATATACATAGTTTAGCGAAACAGGCTGGGTTGGTGGGCATGGTACCTCCCATACAAAGTGAAAAGTTATTATCGTCTACCTGGAGAGCTGCAATAGGTAGAGACTTAAGAAGTAACCCTCTTACTAATGTGCATAGTCTTACAAAACACAGACTGGATTAGGATATTAGGTGGCGTGGTACCTCCCATACAATGTGAAAACTTGTTACCGTCGACCTAGAGAACTACAATACTAATGTGCATAGTAGAGTAAATTTTAGACTGGATTGGGGCAGTGGGCTTGGTATGAAACAGTGGGCGTCGGGAGAACAGCGTGCATTTTCGGTATAGTGAAGCACACCAGGGTTAGCTAGTTTAAAACTAATTATTGTATTACAATTATTTTAAATTAGGTTTACATTTGAGACCGATATATCGACGATACTTTGGATTGCCGATACATCGGTATCGGTGATATTTAAACTAAAAAATCACACTGAAAGAGCCTGCTATTCGAACGTTATACTTTATAAATACTGATAAATGTTGATATAAGCTGTTGATGGAGTCTTAGAATCTCCGTTATAAGGCTGCAACGAATATTAATTTACGAAAGGGGATACACTAATAAGTGAAATAAATCGCAATTCTACGTATGTTTTCTTAACTTGTATTCTGTGCCCTCCACGTCGTAAGTGTCCGAAAATATAAAATTCTAAAATTTATATAAAATTCTAAAATTATTATAGATTCTGTAAATGGTGTATCCCACTGACAAAAATAAAAGGTGCTGACAAGTTTGCAGTACCATTGAATCGGTAAAATTGCGTACTTTCAATACTTTTTTTATATTTTCTCTAGGAAATCAAATATTTTTGCGGATACCAAAGTACCTCCTCACAAAATTTTATTAAAATTCATCCAGTTGTTTTTACGACAGACAGAGAAAAATTCTAAAAATTGTTGTTTTGTACTCCATTTCGATTACTAACCAGCAACATAATTTTAAAAAAATATTTCATGTACAGTAATGGCCCTGTTACAGTTTTATTATATGTATGTACATATATGTGTATAGATAAACACTATTTGTATCTTGTTGGATGTTATTGTTATTCAATATAACAATAACAAATTTACATATATAATGTTTAATCATTATATATTTTTCAAACTTACCATTGGTGGTGGGCTAAATCCCCTCCTCGTAAATTTTGTGACTCTTTCAGTCTTAAATTCTTTTCATCAATCGATAGTGACCTATCCTTTTGTTCCAAATCTTTATCTAATAGATACATTGTTGCACGTAAATTACGCAACTGCTCGTTTGTTTCTTTTAAAGCCTTGTCCATTAAACACTGGCAGCCTTTAATAACTTTAAGCTCGCGGCGTAAATTGCGATCAACCTCATCTTCACACAAATCTACGCCTAAACGTCCTTCCCGCATTATCAAACAACGTTGGCAAATTGATAAAGATTTTTCCTTTAGAAACCCGATGGCATTGAGAATACGAGAACGATATGTGTTTAAAGCCTCGTCTTCTAGCAGGGCAGTTTTCTTTTGCCTATTTAATTCATCACAAAGAAAACGTATTTCGCTGGCTCTCTCACGTAAATGATGTTCAACTTCCCGTTGCCAGTTGCGTGTCGTATCATTAACATCGTCCACAGTACGACGAGATTCTCTTAAAAAAATCATTTTCACGACACAATACAAAAAAAAATAAAAACTTACTCCACTATACGTTCCGCCAATCTTTCCTGGTCACACGTTATACGAAATTTAATTTTGTTATTAAAATCCCAATCTTCGTCCGAATATTTTGGCGGTAACCTGGCCATTGGCCCAGCATTTTTTCCAATCAAGTGAATGCCAGTCACGCGCTTAGTTCTCATATTGGGTAACATTATATCCGAATTAATAAATTTTACCAATAAAAGTTAAAATTTATGTTTTATTTCCTTTTTTGTGATAAATTTCAATCGTGAAAAAATAAATTATTTTTGTTTTTAAATTTTATAACACATACAGTAAGTATGTACATACATACATACATACATATGTATATGCAACTACGACCATAAAGTACAACTATATATAACTATTCAAATTTAATCCAATTACAATCTTATCCATTAATAAAACTTCTCTATTAAAATTTTTAAAAATGCTGTGAAACAAGATGTCTCTTCGGTTTGTATTGTACTTGTGTTTCTTGATTTCCTAATGATACTCGTATTATGTTATGATGTAAAAAATTATCTTCTGTTAGCTATTGGTTATGATATTGATCATACAACGTAGTATTTATTGGTTGCTAGAGAGAATAATAGTTTTTCGTAGGCTTGGTAACAGATGGGTGGAAAGGTTATGAAAAAAGTGTTGTACAAACTCGTTACCGAAACGAAAGAATGATTTGGTAGATACTATGATGACTCTGAACTCCGAATGGTTAAAAAAACTGTTTTACTGAGTTCCGTTGTGGTCGTACCTGAGTGACAACAACACATTTTGCATAATAATTTGTCAAGGTCTACTTAAATTTTAATAATCTTAACATGAGTTAAAAATTAACTTTTTATAACACTTCCAAAAAATTATATGCCCGAGGTAGCCTCCTTTACCGCTCGTTCGCAGCTCCACTCAGAAACTCCTCTGGTTTGCCTCGGTGAAATTTCATTAAGATATCTTTGGTGATTCATAAGATACCAAAATATGTCCAAAATAAATCGTTTTCAAACCACTGTGCGATGGTTGCCTCTATCAATACGATGCATGGATACACACGTGTGGCCACCATCCAGCATTAGCTCCCTGCGACTATGTATTTCCTATTTTCAAATTTAAAAAAAAAATGGCTGGGTGTTAAGAGATTTGGATCAAACGAAGCAAAGCAAATGATATTATTTGGAGGGAATAAAAAAACCAGAATGACACTGGATTAAATTTATCGTGCTAATAGGATACTACATCAATTTATTAATTTTACTTTACCCTCGTCCGGGCCCAACGAAGTTTCAAGAAAACAATTATAAAAAGCATTGAATATACTCCCAACTTGAAAGCGAAGCTGACACCACCACCTCGGTATCCTGATGTTGTCTATGTGTTTAATGCATCGAGGTGAATTGGTTTTAAAACAGAGATCTCATATATTTAAGAATCGAATGCATTTAAAAAACATGTTACGAACTGTTGAGCTCAACAGTTACGTCTTAGAAACGGCTTGAGAAATATACTGCAAAATAAAAAACTGATAAATGTAAACAATTGAAAAAAAAAATAAAAGAGGAACAAAAGAAATAAATAAAAGAAATAAATTAAATAAATTAATTACTTTAGCTGAAAATTATGGATAAGAAACGGTATAACTCTCTTCTTTTAGCTATTTAAGCTGAGCACAACATGTTGACTTTGGTAGCTAAAATATTTTATGATACAAAAAATACCCAACTGTTAAGTTGAGTATTTTTCATAGAAATATAGTCTTTTTTTAAATATTTCGAAAATGTTTTTTAACATTTTTTATTTAAATATTTTAAAAATTTAGGACTTTCCTGCAATCTATACTAAGTTAGAATGGTCAGACTAAAGCAAAAAAAAAACCTTAAAAAAAATTCGCCATATTGACCCCCATGTGCCTTTTAAATGCTCCTGGTTACCAGTGGGCACCCTGTGAATCCATTGGCTACCTCTATGTGTATTGCTTTCTATAAAGGCCGTTAATACAAATCAAAGCAGAAAACCTTACCAACCTAAAAACAAACAAAAATCGCCCCTAGCAGGGGGTTATTGATCCCCCGAGATCTGTATGCACTCCATGCGATCTACTGGTCGCGGTCTAATATTTATTAAACAAAAAAAGCAAAATAGAATCAACCGAAAAAGATAAAAACAACCTGAAAAAATTTAAAAAAATATAGGTAGGTGTGGTTTTTTGCCCGCTGCCTCGAATTGAGTGGTCTGATGTGGCTGAATTTCATTAGTGAAATTTTTTAAACTATGCCTGGCAGATTGGTGTGCTTAAATGTTCTGTATCTCTTCGGGTGCCTTGCCAAAGTTGACAGACGGACATCGCTAAATCTATTTATATGGATCCAGAATATATATAATTTATGGGGTCGGAAATTATAGCAAACTTATATATACCCTTTCTACCTGCGGTGAGTAGTATAAAAATGACTCAATAACGTTTAATATTAATACGTATTAACATTACAGAAAAAATAGTTAATTTTTGCTGAATTTTGGTTTTGGGAAAATTTCGATATTTTGGTAAAATGCAAATTTCGCAAATGGATGTTTTAAAAATTGCAATGTTTGCTGAATTGTTTGTTTTTTGATATATAAAAATAATCAGCCTATTTTAAAACTGCTCATACTTATGTAAATATTACATTTTACACAAAATGTTTTCTTTTTAAGCAAGTAGTTTCTTACAGTTACTCGTAGGTATGTACTTTGGATAATATTTATTTAAATACATACATTCCCTTTTCTACAAATAATAATGTGCAAAATTTCCATTGATTAAACAACAACAAAGATCAATGACTTTCTCGTAGTTTAAATAGAATTTAATAGCGTGATACTAACCCACTTTATTATAAATTCACTGAAATTGATTGTTAGGGGGTGACAGTTTACTAATTTGTTTGCTTGCAGTATTAGTTTTTAATAAAGATGTAATAAAGATGTTTCTAAATGCTTTCAGTTAACTTTCAATTCACTTCTTCTCTGTATTATTTTGTTTATTATTTATATTTCATTATAATTAGCCCGATTTATGGCCGAACGCTCCTTGTAGGAACTATATATATATATATATATATATATATATATATATATATATATATATATATATATGAGGCAAAACGCTATCCTTTCGCAGGGAGCCAAATATGGTAAAAAAGGTGGTCTTCCCAGAAATGCCCTTCAGACAAACTCGCTTTGAAAAGATCCGATCCGTTTCTCTATAGTCAGAGAAAGAATTGCTAGTTTTAGCTAGAAAAATCTATAAAGGAAGTATAGGGAGGCTACTGCGTATTTCGATTCGAAAGAAATCGTTTCGAAAAAGACACAATGTTAAAGTCGAATTTCGCAGTAACCACCCAGGGTGGAACTACTTCGACTGACTGATTTAAAATGAAATCGCCATGGTGTCTCTCGCGGTATGAGCTGTAGCTCCACACTGCTAGAACCATATGTCAGGATTATTGAGAACTACTGGCGTCCAAATTTCCCAACGTGTTTCGATATACCGCCCCGGAGACGGTTTCTGGTCTCTCAGCATTATTTTCGAAAAAAAATATGGACCACTTTTCTAGGATTTTTGGCACCCTAAATTCAGCAGTTCTGTTTATTAACATGTCCATTTGAATAAAAACGTGCTTCAACGTTCATAATGAGATTGTTGAAAAAGTTGTTCGATACGAAACATAATAAATTGAACAAAAAATTCACGTTCTTGCATTGAGTATGATGCCATTATAAAATTTTATGATATTATTCACTACCTGGAAAAAAAATAAAATAAACAACTGTAAAAATCAAAAAATTACATGCATTTCAAATCAGTCAGTCGGAGATGGCCCACCCTGTACTTTTTAAACCCGTGTGGCTTTGCGGTAATGTATTGCAATTTTTTTAAATGTAACCATTTTTTTGATAATTTATTAATGTACAAGTTTAAAAATTGGATTATTTGAGGGAGATAAAAAAATCTGCACCCGGTTTGGTTTGATTCTACTTAGCGTTGCTTCCAAAATAGAGGAATATTAGTATAACTTGGTAACAGTTTACCCTATTTGGTTAAGTAAAAAATTTGAAACTGCTAAGGAGATTCAAAAACAATTTGTTTATGACTAAAATATAATTTTAGATTTTTTATCTAACTAAACAGAGTAAAGTGTTATTGAGTTATGATTTTATAATTCATGCAACTGCCTTAATTTTTTATATAATCAAAAACTAGAATCAACGATTTGAATATATGTATGTAGCATCCATCCTAAATAATCGTAGAAACAATTTTCAGCTCATCCAGTCTAAAACCTTTTAAAAAGGGCTATTACTTTCTAGTAAAAATAAAAATTGTGGTTATGTTAATGGTGTAAAATTTAAAATTTTTTTTAAGAATTTAGATTTCTTCAATAAGTAGGTATAAATATAAATAAGGACTAATGCCTATGATTCTAAGTTTGCTGGAAAACTCTTGGCTTTTAAACCTGCTTTCGAGACTTTAGTGATTGGTAAATTTTAATAAAATATTTATAATAAAAAAATAATCTTGATTCTTATTTTTTATTCACATAATTTTTATTCTCAAAATATTAACTACAGACATACAACATGTATGTGAAAAAAACTATGAAATTTTTGGTTTTGTGATGTGGACTTGTGTTTGTGTGTTGAATATCTTTTTATTTTTATTTTAAATTATATAATTTATTTATTACTAACATTTTTTGTTTCCTTTTATTAATGTTTCTAGAAGAGACTTAATGGTTTCAATAGTTATTTTTTTATGTTCAGGCAGTGTAAATTAAATTTATGTTATTATTTCTATTTCTGTTTTGTTAATATTTTGTTTTTATTATTATTATCAGTTTAATGTTACTTTGTCAGTTCCTTATAAAATTCTTTGTATGTAGTTGAATCTAAATTTAAGCATAAAAATAAAAATATGTATGTATGTGTTCAAGTTTTTATGTTTGCTTTAAAATATAAAATTAATTGAAAATAAAAATCTTTTCTTTTTTTGCATTATAATAAATTCACTATTTACTTCTTATTTTTTTATTTTTCATTGAGGTAATTTTAAATATTTTTAGTTTTCCGTGTGTTCAAGGTTTATTTTCAAGTCCCGGGTTCATTTATTTCTTTTCCATTTTTTTTTTTCTTAGTTTTAGTTTAAACATTTATAAAAATAAACTTATTTATCAGTTGCATATGAAACATAATTGTTTGATCTATTTCAGAACTGTGGTGTTTTTTGTTAAGGAGAGAAATTCATGTACAAAACGTAAATAAAATAAATATTTCCATTAATGATATACATATTTATCCAACGACCCCATTGTCAAATCCAATTGTTCATGGACAACTAGGTATATTGAAACAAAGAAATCTTTATGGTTTCATTTACAAATGTATTTATGTTTTGTGTGCAATGTTTATAACATATATTTTAGGTAATTTTAAAATATAAAAAAACAAATTTTATTAAGTAATTTAGTTGTATTCCTGAAATTCTGACAAAGCACTTAAATATTTCCATTATTGCAAAAATTCAATTTATAAGGATACTCTGTTGCCATGATACAGTTATACATACGGGGTCTGTTCAAAAGAAAAGGACAAAAGCCAAAAATCGAAGAACACACACAAATGTGAATATCCTTCTCAATTGTCAACAACAAACTACTAATCCAAATTGGCTGATAATGCCAACATATGACTAACACATGTGTGCCAATATAACAAAAAAATTTCGATAATCGAATGTACACTAGACTGGAGCGATGGTATAGGGAAAAAAATAATTTTTTGTATTACCCGTTAAAATGGTGATTAAAATTTGTCTTTTTATGTGAGAAGTGAGAAGAACCACATCTTGAGGTGCCGCAGAAGCCTCGAACATAATTGCTTGTCTTTAAATCTTTTTGAGTTATATTTTTAATTTTATTGCTGGTTTTTTATGTTTATTATTTCAATTTAATTAAAACTACGCCTAAAATAAGGCAACATTTCTTTTCCATCGTAATTTTAAAAACTCTTTTTTTCATATTTTAATACCTAAGTGGAGTATTAAAACATGGAAACCATTTTTTTAATTTACTTTTTCCTTTGGTTTAGTAACAAAGGGGTAGATTTGATATTGTAATGATTTTTCTTTGACTAGAACTTATTTAGTGTCCTTTTATTTCTATAATACAGTTTTTGCAGAACCAAATATATTGAAATGCTAAATTCATGTATAAATGCTATTTTTTCAATTTCAATATATTTGTATCTGCGGCATTTGGATTTGTGGAACCTCTTACCCTACTCCAATCATGTTCAAACTTTACAATTGACTTAACAATAGCAAATGGCACTATTACATATTGAAATTGAAAAAAAAATATTTTTTCGTTCCACCCTAATATACACAGCCCGCGAAAATTCAAAACGTGTCCGTTTCTTTTAAACAGACCTCGTACTTACTTACATGCATACATAACATAAAAAAACATTTTATTTTGGAAATATGTAGTTCATTATTAGCTCATGAACCACTAAAGATAATGAAATTTCATTTATGAATTATTGTAAAGTGCAAATCACCGACTGAAAAAAAGAAACAGCTTTTTAAAGCCTCATCGCTTCGCTACATACTCCAAAAAGAATTTGACAAAAATTGTTTCAAAATTTACCATGATTGGATTTGGCTGAAGGGACAACGGTTACAATTATTTTTCGTGTATTCGCATTGGCTAAAGGCAAGTTTATCTTATATAAGCAAAAAAGCTATACCACATTTTAGTAGAAACCCCTGAAAAAACAGTAGTTTTTTTAAATTTTTCCAATTCAGAGGTGTTTAACTTTTTAACGAAACGAGGTAATTTAACGCCATTTTATTCTAAATTTTATCTGATATCTTAAAACCAGGGCAAAAAATAATTACAAGTTAAGTTTGGCAAAAAATTAAAAAATACTCTATTTTCGTCCAACGAAGTAGCGATAACCCAGACATGTTAGCACATTTTTGTAGATATTGTTAAGGTCCATCTAAATTTAAACAATCTTAACATTTAAATTATAGATAAACTTTTGGTGATATTGAAAAATAAATATATACCCAAGGTGACCAACCGCATCTCCATTCGAAAATACCCTCTACTATGCGTCTGTGAAATTTCATTAAGATATATTAAAAGGTTTATGAGCTACTGAATTATTCCCATTTTTAAACCAGTGTGCGACGTTAACCAGCTATTAGTTACTTCTTAAACAATTTTAAATTACAATTTGTAATATTATATTATTTCTGACTTACGGCACATCCCCGGTATTTTTCGAATCATTTTTCTAGCAATTACATTTTTTAATCTGCACTGTGTTGAAAATGTTGTATAAAGCATCAAATATTTGTTTGGTCCTTTTCATCTGTGTCTCAAGAATTACTTATTTCGTTCTGAGTGTCGAACATTAGATTGATTCTTCCGCCGTCTATTTAAAGCACACTGCAGGCTGAAGTTAACTCTATAAGGAGCGCCAAATATTTGCATGTTCCAACATTTCTGTGACATCATTGCTGATGATATTTCCTTGTATGTAATCAATATCATCAGCAAAGAAAAAAAATATGTATAAGCGAAGCGTTCAGTATAGGAGTTTAAGCTATACCTAATTAATAAAGTTGATCTTTATCGGAAAAACTAGCCCTAAATATAAGAGAATAGCTCTAGTTCACCGTGTGTTAAACAGGGTAACTATAATATTTCCATATAAACATTTTTTCACTTTAGTCGCATATATGTAGTCTGGATCGGATATAAATTCGTCTAGACAGGAGCCAATATCCATATGAAAAAACAAATTTTAGTGCACTTTTTGTTTTGTGTCAAAGGTATTTCGTAACAAAAGCAAAACTGTACTTATGCAACTTTATATAGCATTGCTAGACTGAATGAAATGGTCAAAAGATATATGAAAATAGAAGACGATGAATGGACGATGGGTTAATAACACCAAACTTTGTACTTGGGTACAATATATTCGATTAATCGTCGTTATGATAATACAATCAGCCTTATTACGGTTGTCGTACTTGGACAACAATAATATTGTAATAGAATTTTTCTTTAATCTATTACGAAAAACGAATCGACAACCGTAATAAGGCTGAATATGTTAACTTTTATAAAGTTCTCTTAGCTCTTGTTCCACCATCTCCTGCTCCAGTTCATCTTTAGCCACCGACAATGTTTTCTTTTATTCTTCATATCGAAGATATATTAAAACTTACGGTATTCCTAATATATGTAAGTATGTTATGAATTTTTTTTATGAAAACATACATTTGTATTTGACTTTGACAACTGTACAAAACGAGTTGTTCACGTCAAATAAATAAATAAATAAATTTAAGGTTACAAAAGTTTGATTAAATAACTTTATTAAATATGACTTTTTTCTAGGCATATTTATGTTTCTTCTAAACGTGGTGCTCGTTTGAAAAAAAATAAGCTTCTAAAATTTACTCATTTATTTATTTGCCTTCCTATATTATGAGGATATTAAAATAAAAAGTCAAATAGTTTATTTTTTCTGTTTTAATAACAAACAATATAGTAGAAATATATTTTTATAAAAAAAACTAAACGTAAATTAATAAAAACAAAATATATTACCAATTTTTAATTTTTAACACTTTTGAAAAAGATTTCCTTCGTTTTTAATGTTTTGAACAATAATTTCGTGTAATAATAATGTAATCCTAAGTTTCTCTTTTTTGTTTTTGTTGTTTGTATGACTTAAATTTTATTTGAAAACATAAAAATAATAATTAAAAATATTTGAATTTGTTACTTTTTTCTGGTAATTTAAATATTCCCTTAGCATAAATCGATAAATTAACAGCTGTCCACGTTTTAATTTACTTTCTTTAGAATATTATCTTTTGTTTGTATGTTGTTGTTTGTAGTTTAAGAAATTTGACTATAGATTATTATTACTAGTATTATTATTATAAATTTAATTATTATTTGTATTATTTTATAATATATAAGTATGTAGTATATGCAATTGGTAATTATTATACAAGAATGATACTTATTGTTAATTTTTGTGTTTTTGTTACTATTTTTAAACAGCAGTTTAGGAGCTTTTATTATTTTTCTATAATATAAAATGTCATAGGTGTTTCATGGAGAATCTATTTAATTTTTGTTAATTTTCTTTTGTTTGCTTAAAAGGCGCAAGCACCTAGTTCTTGTTCTTTTCTGTCTTATTTTAATTACACCCCATTTTCCTCGCTATTTTAAAATTTAAAGAAATTTTATTCTTTCTGGGTTTTTAGTTTACTCAGCGATGAGTAAAGCGCAAATTTTTTAATATACATATGTAATAATATTTGAATTCAATCTTTCATCAAGATTTGTTTTCTATTAACAAATGGTCTTAAAGATCGTTACAATTGCTTTTACTCTAACATTGTAAACAGAGCTAAATGCAACGATCATATTGATTTTATTACAATTTTAGAAGATTTTATTTTTCAATTAACTATAATTAATTAGGTTCGCAATAGAAAATGGTGTAACTTTAATTTTTATTTCTTTAACAACATACACACACAATTAATTACGTTTATCATTTCCAAATCTGGTTTACTTTTCAGTTTCTATTTCATTAAAATCCAAAAATAACTAACGAAAATATTTAAACTTTTAAATGACCGTGACAACGATAATGAAAGTGGTCTTAGCCAAGAATGAAAAATTATTCCCAACTCTTAACGATTAAAAATATATTTTAAAGCATCTAGTTTTTAGTTTCTTATTATGTATAATTAACAGTAAAAACAATAGAAATAATCAGATTGTAGCAAAATGTAATGCATTTTTCCTAGCGCTACAACTTTCTTCAGTTTTGTGATATTAACTGGGCCTAGTTCTAGGCACTTAATATATTATTTTAAGTTTTTATAACCAGCGGTTATATGCTATGTATATAGACAATACATTCTGCTAATATGTATCTAACCATTGCTGTTCTCCTTACAATTAATCAACTAGATTCTTTAATGCAACATAGTCATAGCTCATAAAATTAAATTTACTGACGAAAAAGTGTTATAAATTCTTTATAATAAATACTTTCTATCCCCCATACCATAAAGCATACATTTTTAAAACTAAAACATCATTGTGCCAAGTTGGATTTTGTTTGTTTATGATATGACTATGTTGCATTTAAGGAGAGATATATACATACACACGTCCCTGTTCTGTATTCCGATAATTATATTTTTTTAAACACATACACAGTTAGTTAGTATTAGAGAGTAAAGACTACATAAATCTATACCAAGTACATGCAAGAGGTCAGGTGAGAGGTTTTAGCTTCGTTTTGTGTGAACATTTGTTTATATTTTATTTTATAACGCCATTAAGAAAAAAAAAAAAAAGAAAACTCAAAGCAAGGCGTATCCATAACCGATGATTGCAGTGCTCAAGGCGAATCCATGCAGTAGCCAGAAAGCTCGTCATATGTTACAAATCCAAATGCCATACTCCATTATATATGATACACTTTATAAGTGTATCAGTGTTATATTTTTTGTTATTATTTATATTAAGTTTTTTTTACAAGAAAGTAAAACTGCACCCACTTTGCCATCCCTGGGTTGTAGCCAGCTGCTTTTTAACACAATTAATAATTTCTGTACTTGTAGACTTGCAGAGATACAAATATGTACTTTGGTTTATATGATAATTATTTTTATTCACAATTAATTTCAAAAAAAAAAATATTTCATATTTTAATTGACAGTTATGGTTTGAAAATCAAAACAAAGTTTGACTTAAATGAAGTGTATCATTTTTCATTTCACAAACATTTTTTATTCGAAATAGAACGAAAATAATATTTGGAAGTAGAATAGAATAGCTAAAATATTCGGAATTAGGATTCGGATTACAAAACAGGGATGATGATAACGAATTTAGGCATAACTAAAAAAATTTTTAATTCACTTTCAGTAAGATATGGGGCTTGAAAAAAGGAAAAAATTAAATATTTGAATCTAAATTAAACGCAAACCTTTAAATATAACAATAGGAATGAATTATGACTTTGAGCACTATCGTTATCATTGGCACAATTATCAATACAATGGTTTTCGTTATTTGTTTCTTTTGTTATTGTTTTTATATTTTAGTTCATAATCAACCGATTTTATGTTGTTTTAATTTATGTATATGTTTAATATGTGTAGTTAACATTACTTTTAGTATTAGTTAGCATTCCAAACGCCTTTAACCATTGCCTTTGATGAGTTTATGATGGCTATTAAGGAAGCAGTTGCAGCTGCTTTTATGCACGCACTACGACATGGGTAGACCTTGCACATCCATCATTTCGTCTTGGGGAGAGGGACGTGGTGGAAAAGCTTGCATGTGGGGCGGCGTGGCTCTTGCGTACATACCTCTAGGAGCTAAGGGATATTGTAATCGATAGGAACCATCGTGTGCTTGTCTTGGGGTACGTCTAGGAGAACGTGCTGGCATACGGTTCGCTCTTTGCATTTCTTCTAAAATTGATGGCGCTACATATGTGAAACCCTGTAAAGAAAGCAAATTATAATAATTTCTCTTAACAATCGAAAGTCTCATCAAATAGTTCTCTTAATGCTCGTATATAAAAATGTGTGTAAACAAACATTATCTGATTTTTCATACAGTACCCTCGCGATAATATGAATATCCTATTATATGAACACTCCAAAATATGAACATTTTTTTTCTTCCATTGATTACTCTAAAATATGAACTTAATGTAAAAGCTTTAAAATATGAACAACTTATTTTGGAATTTCTTAACAGACTTTTATCTAAACAATGTTGCAAATAAATTCGGGTTCAATTGCATAATAATTTTGGGAAAATTTCTTACATACACTTTTAGTTCGCGCTCACATTCAGCTGTATTAATTTTTGTATATATGTATGTACATAAATTTAAAAGTTTTTAAATATGCATATAAAAAAGCCTAAGTTTTCAACTTTAAAAGAAAAGATCTAAGTTTTGGAGCATTTACAAAAAGGAGCAAGTGTTACTAGTTTAGCGAATAAATTTGGGGTGAAAAAATCTACAATATGTGGAATAAAAAAGAAAAACAGAAGTTCTATTATTAAATGTGTCAACAATACCTTCTGTGGACCTGGAAAAAGAAAGACTGTATGGCCTTCCGAGTACCCAAAAATGGAATATGCTTTATACCGATGGTTTCTGGATATGAGAGACGAAAAGTTTGCTATAAATAGACTTATGTTAAAAGAAAAGGCCAAAGACCTTCCTAATAAAAGTGAAGAAAATGATTTGAAGTTCAATGCCAGCGATGGATGGCTTCAAAACTTCAAAAAGAGATACGGCTTGCTTCAAATGTCTGGAGAAAAACTTTCTTCACAACCCCACTTGATGGATTCTTTCAAAATGAAGCTAAAAAGTAAAATTGAAGAGTTGGGATTGGTCAATGACCAGCTATATAACACTGACGAATCCGGATTGTTTTGAAAATTTCTGCCACATTCTAAATCAGCTTGGATGACAGGAGCCATTTTTAAGAATTTATTTGTTCCGGAAGTAAAATTTATAAACTCGAGCTAACTACCATCTCACAACTTATTTTCTATAATTTAGGTTAAAAAAATGTTTAACAAAAAAAAGTTGCCGCTGACAGCTATTCTCCTAATAGATAACGCTTTATCTCATTCATCTCAGGATAAACTTGAAACCGAGGATGGCTGTATTTTTGCGATGTTTATGCCACCAAATGTGACGCCATCAGGATTACAAAACTTTATTATAGAAATAGTCTACTAGCTTCAGTTGTTGCAATATGCCTAATAAATTGTTATTTTTTGGGGAAAAGGGAAAATTAAATGCCATTCGTAAATATGAACAATCTTGCAAAAATGAACTGGCTTGGTTTTAATTAGTTCATATTATCGCGAGTGCACTGTATTTACTTTTTTTTTTTTGCTCTATTTGCACATTAAATTTCATCGACTATTATGTCCACAATCATTGTCTTGAAGTTAAAAAAAAAAATTGTTGTTTTGGTTTATCGCAACATTTGATGCTTAAAGCAAAACTATTTACAATTTGAAGTGTCTAATGAATCTCTTTTGGATAAATTGATTTAAGTTTCAAGTTTTTTACAGTCTTTAAACACACAATTTTTGAGGAAAATTATCCAATGTTAGATTATAAACAAAGTAGCAACCAGTGCATAAAGCACACCCATCCATCACATTCTTGATGTAATGGTGACAGTTTTGCTAATTTACAAAACAATATTAGAACAAGCTTTCAAAAAATCCTTCACTTTTCTTGAATATTGTTTTCAATTACAAATATATTTTATGTGAATATCTACGACGACAATTCAATAAGCCCAAGGTATATTTATCCGCCCAGCTGTATTAGTAGTTGGACATGTCAGAAATTGTATGCGCTTAAAAATTTTATAGTGCAGAAATGAGAAAGCATATACACGCCTTCTCAAATTTCAACTACATTTCGACATACATACATTTCGAACTACAAAGCAACAACAAAATGCCATGTTGTTCTTGTATTGTAAGATATATCTACCTTGAATAAGCCTTTACCTGTTTTTTATATTTTTGTTTGTCACTCCGTGTGTAATTTTTTTCAATATTCATTTCCGACCACATATATGTATATATTTTGGATCCTTGTACATAGAGAAGTTGATTTAGCAATGCCCGTCTGTGTTCGGATTGAAATCAACTTTGCCAAGGCACCAGAAGAGATACAGAAAATTAAAGCCTACCAATTTGCCAGGCATATTGTTATTGCAATTAAGCTACATGGGACCATGCCATTCGAGGCTGCGGGCAAAAAACCACGCCTACCTATATTTTATTATTTTTTAAAATTTTTTTAAGTTGTATTTATTTTTTTCGGTGGATTTTCAATTGCTTTTCTTGTTACTAAATATTAGACGGTATCCAATAGATCGCATACAGATCACGGGTGGCAATAACCCCCTGGGAGGGGCGATTTTGTGTTTGGGGTTAATATTGAGTTCGGTAATTACTGTGGTGAAAGGTATATAAGATTCAGCACGGCTGAATATAGCACTATTACTTGTTATTTTTTAAAATGTTCTTTAAATTGTTACAATTCATCCAGCGAACCTCCTACGTTTTTGTAGCTACCGAAGCAAAGTAGGATGTCGAATGATGCTCAAATTCGGCTTTTGCTTCGCTGCAAATTTACTTTAAACCTGAGATTGTGATGATTTACAAAAAAAAAGCTTCCTTAATTGGGCGTCCGAATGAAATACATTTATTTGAACTTTAAACTCCTAAATCCTCGTATGAATTCGTATTTCTTAAGTTGTTTTACCTTTTAAGTAGAATTATTTGATGACAGACCGAAATTCCTTTTTTCTCTTTCTTTTTTAAATTTCAAAAAGTTGTCTGAAACAGTCGTTTTGTTAAAAACAGAAATTGAAATTAACTTTGCTTGTAAATCAACTAGATGATAAAGCTTCTCAACTTAAAACGGTAAAATTACTATTTTCGGTAAAAATTTTAAAATAAAAATCATTTATGGGTGTTTGTATTAAAAAAGAGAGACGGCAACTTGAATCGAAATATTCAGCCAAGGTTCAAACAAATATTTATTAATCTATACAATTTTCTCAAATATGTAGAAACTAACAGACAAGGCGGATGTTTTAGTTCGTGGCTACTAAAGGCTGATCCAAAAGTTTAGTCAGGCGTACATACTCAAGGTGATCGGCACGGCACGCAAGCGCACAAAATTAACAGAAGACAATCGATTCATCTATTGTTAATAAAATTTTATAAACGAACAGAAAAAGCAAGCAAAGACAGCTTAAGTGTTGTGGTTAAAGCTTATTAACACTAAAATAAACATTGTGAAAGAAATGTGCATGGATATGAAAGAGAGTTAATTCTAAAGAGAATAACATTAATGCATGAGTTTCATCATAACCAATGAAATAAAGTGATCAACAAAACAACAAAACAAAAATCATAATAATAATTTAACACTGAATTGTAACTTTTGAAAAGAGGTCGAGACGTCTTAGACGTGAGTTAAAGAACACGTTATAATAAACAACGAAAAAAGACAAAGCAAGCAATGTTACTTTCGAAGAAATGGAACACGGTACGATAGAATTTTTTATAAAATTTTTACACCAATTGGCAAAGAGTAAAAATGCAAAAACATGAAAAAGAAAAACAATCGTGTTGGGATGAAAGTGCAATTTCTTGTAAAGATATTAAAAATAAAAAAGTAAAAATCCACAAAAAAGAAAGATAATAAACTTAAGACAATTAAAAACAAACGGGCTTTACGACTTTGCAAGTCTTGTATGGCGACTGATATCAAATTTAATTTAATCACTTAACTAAACAAACGAACGAATGAATGAATGAATGACTTTCGAAGTTAAGAGTTTAATAAAGCTGTGCGACATAACTGTTTTGAATTTCTTGGCTAAAGCAGACATTTATAAATAATAGAGTGAATAAATGAGTAGAGTATTCAAATATTATGTAATAGAAGTAGCACATACAATTACAAGTACAAGTAAAACAACAATATAAACAATTTATTTGACAGCCGTGTTCATAAATACCATCATTGGACGCAAATATCAAAACAATCTACTAGGATGTCTAAAGAAACTACTAAAAAATATTATTATATTTTTAACCAGCAGCACTTTCTAGTACCTTTATATAAACAAGAAAAGAAACATGTGAAAGCTCCACTAAAATATCGTTGCAACTATGATGGAAAAAGCATTAAAAGTAGAAGCTGTGGTAGCAGCAGTTGCATTTATTGGCTCATATGCAGTCTATTTATAAAATTACTTTGCGTAAATACAAGTGCAGCTGAAACTTTAGTTGTTGTTGCTCCACAAAACAACATTGGTGCTGCAATTTCGGTAGAGACATCTGCAATAGATGCTACTGCTGGAAAAGTTGAAACTACTGATAAAATCTTTACTGACTATAAACCAAGAGTTAGTAGACGTAGTCAACATTCAACAATTTCGGAGTTGGAAAAAGAAGTAGGTATGACTGGTATCCCACCAAAACTAAGTTGTTGCATACGAGTATATGTACATATATGCTTGTATGCATATCTCTTTGCATGTCTGTATGTATTACTACATACTTTTATTCTTTGAATGTACACCAAATCTAAGCCACAACTTACCGACCGACTGTGCAGTGGTCATTACAAACCCAATATATGCCGTCGCAAGTGTGAAAGTGAAATCTGTATTTAGTTTTTATATGGACGTATGTGTGTGTATAATTTTTATTATTTCAAATGTCTTAAATGAATGTTATGTACAGTGAAACCTCTTATAACCTGACACTCACCGTCGCGGTATTTTTGTCCGGTTATTAGTATTTTTCATTTGTTGGAATGCAGCAAAATGCTTTTAACGGGTAATTTGTTTTAAAATAGGACCAGAAAATGGAAGATTTTAACATCTAGCCTTGGTGAAGGAATCACAACACATTTTGTCTATTTTAGCGCTAGCCGCTCTAACAAACATTCCCTTTGTTTTTATTGATTTCTGAGGCCTGTGTTTTGCCAATATTGGATCTTAAAAAATAAAAGAAATGTAACAATTTCATGCGTCGAAAATTTATCTTTTTCAGACTCGTTTATAATTTAATTGTTTTTTTTATTGAAATTTAAATACCACTCTTGTCGTGTTTCAACATTATTTTTTAAACATTAAACATTTTTGAACATTATTTTTTAAAATTTAGTGCCCCTAGTCCGGTTAATAGAGTGTACGGTTATGGAAATGCTTTTTGAACATGTTGGATCTACAAAACTTGGCCGGTTATTAGCCGGTGTCCCGGTAAGGCGATGTGTCCATTATGAGAGGTTTCACTGTACTAAGTTGAGTACTTCGATTGCGTTAAAGAGACTTATTGAACGACAAACAGAAAAAAGTTTAATTCAAACATTGCTTGTTTAAAGTTACAGTTTGAATGCTATTTTTACATTTTACCCAATTTGTAACACTTTTCAATATATAAAAACAAAGCTTAATTGAAGGCGAATTCATATTACTAGGTGGCCGCACGCATGCAAAGCAGCTGTCAAAAATTCGTTAATTTTTTTTAAACTTAGGAAAAAGAAAAAATTTAATTAAGGTAAGAGAGAAGTGTTTTTAGTTGTTGGATGTGATACTTTAATTAATTTTTTGGCGTCTGCCGTACATTTTGTGGGTGCTTTTTGCTGTTGTATTTGTTGTAGCTGCGATGCCACCTTATATATCGAGCCATAACCGCCGAAAAAATGTATCCCACAAAATCCAAATTTTACAGGGGACGGTTTTTTTAAATAAAATCAGTTTAAATAAAACCATTATTTTAAAATTTATAATGTAAATTATTGTTTTATGTAATACATTTAATTTTAATAATTTTAAATAGATATTTACATCATAACGGTTGTTTTTGTGGGATACATTTTTGTTGCTTTCCTTCTGGCAACCTATTATTACAAAAGTGTGAGGGTTACACAAAAATTTATTTTAAGGAAGTGACTTCCTGTTTTTTTTATTTAATTTTTTTACTTGCTCCTTGAAATTAAGTTAAATTTCATTTTTAAATAAAAATAAATGCATACATTTCATAGTATATTAGATAAAACAAGAATAAAGTAATGCAATTCATATATTTAAAGTTTTGAATTAACAATGTAATTGATATTAAAATCTTGTGAATTTGAATAACGATAGATAAAAATATATAAACAATAAAGTATCTGCTAACGCTAAATACTATCTTCCTGGTCGGTTTCAGGTAGCGAATCTTTAACAGATCCATCCCATTTTAAATTTAAATACTCGTGTTGGAAACTGACGGGTATAGTTTTTCTATCGCAAAGCGTTTTCAAATCCTTATATTTAGCAGAAGAAATATTTAATATATTATCATATAATTGAGTAGGTCCCTTAGAAACTATTTCGGAGTTTCGTCTGGATCCTGGAATTGAATTTAGATCATAATTTATGGTTTCAGATTCATCAAAGTGGCCATATTAAGAGTAATATTTGGAATATTTTTGTCCAATGTAGCAGAGCGTAATTTTGTAAATTGAATTTTCACTGAATTTGGAAATAACGCCTGTAAAAATGTCTTCCAGTCTTTAAAATCACTATTAGTTAATTCAATACAATTATATTTTCTTGGGTTAGTTCTTGCATTTGATATTATGGTGTACCATTCACTTGGAGCCAAATAGTTCTATTTCGAATAAACGACTCAATTGTACTATGTATCGAATCAACAGGCATCATGGTGTGTCCAGGCAACAAGTATGTGATTTTTATATTAGTCACAAAATTAGAATTTTCAACAAAATAGGTTAATGTCGTAAGCATAGCTCTGTTTTTGTTCTGTCCTGCTCAGCTATCACAATAAAGATGAACTATCGACTGGGTTTTCCTTTCATCGACTAATTTAAGGTATTGGAAAACAGTTGTGCAAATTTCATTACACCCTCGTTTACCATCCTTTTCTCCCCATAAAAAACAAAAGCCATCTCTTGTACCACTCTCATAAAAACTTTCATTGTAGAATGAATATTTTCTAGAATAGAACAAAGTTACACTTTTTCCATAGGGAGTATTTAAGACCTTTTGCAAATCGAAACTTGTACATAAATAAGCCGGTTTCTCTTTGCATAGTTTTTGGTCCTCCAAAAATATTTGCTTACACTTCTGTTTGTCCTTTAGATGCATTTGATACTCTTCTGATGAATCCAATTGTTTTTTGGATTCTGTATCTAAATTATTGTAATTCTCGCATAAGATACATTTATCTTTTTTAGGTAAATGGAAGCCTAAATTGAAACTGTTTCTAAAAATATTACGGAATACTCTTAACGATAAGTGACTATTTAATTTATTAATAGTTTTCAAATGTTCTACATAATGCTGATATACAATTTTTATGTTTCGAAATTCTTGAGGTAGATATAATTTTTTACTTTTATTCCGACAATAATGTGAAGGAACCGCTGGTAATTGTTCTATAAAGGATTTTACTAACGATATGCTTGCTTCATCGGATATGTTGTGTGCAGTTGGCTTTTTTATATTTTCAAGGCAAGTTTTATATGAACTTGTATTTTTTATTACGGATATTAAAATCGTTTGTGAAATGTTCAACGTTTTCAATAAAAATTTTTGACAAACTTTAAAACTGGTGTTATTGATATTGATAAAATAATTAAAGCTGCACTTTTTTCTATCACTTTCTCCATATCGCCTTTTAATATCGACTTGCTTAACACAATAAGACAACCAATCTTTCTGTCTAATTTTGTTGCCTATTCCCCAAAAATGTTCATTTATTCTTACCCTTTCATCTTCAGAAATTTTATCATGACACGAATTTGGAAATTTTTTCTTTAAACATGGGTTAGGCAAAACACTCGTATTTTTTTAACTTTTTGCAGCCTTTTAGGTATTCTCTTTTGCTTTCTGTAGCCCCTTTTTCCAACACACGTTTCCTCCTCGACTTCTTCTAAACTTTCCAAGCCATTTAAATCAACGAAAGATTCATCTGAATCGCTATACGGTACCAGGGAGAGCTATAAAAATATCCAATAGTTAAAAAAAACTTATTTTGCAAAACAAATCATGGGATACCTTCGACATATTGTTCTAAAGCTTCCAAAAATACAAATCTTTATCTTTAATTAAAGTCTCAAAGAACTGTTTTTTTTTATTTTTTTACACTGTGTTTCATTTATTTTAAAAGAGAATTTAATTGTATCCCACACAAGCGTTCAAAGAAAATGTAAACAACTCACCATATGCATTTACATTAAAATTGTTTTTGTTATAAAATCATAACGGTTTAATCTAGTGCCATGAAATTTTGACAGATGATGCAAATGATGTTGAACTATCGATTTCGATAAAAAAAAACTAAAATCGATTATGGTGTGGGATACATTATTTTGGCGGTAATGGCTCGATATTCGCCTTGGCTTAATTTAGTAAAAGTTGTGTTTTCATAATTTGATAATAAATCCTTTCTTAAACCATAAAACAATTCTCAAGTTACTAAAACTTGAATTTTATTAGTCGAACTATTTTATTTATTCTCGTTTTATTGTTTATAAGAAAGAATAATTTTAGTTACAAATTAGGTGATTAATATTAAAGAAAATTTTATTTAGGACAGTAGCAAAATGTAATACATTTTTCTGACAGCTACGTCCGTCTTCAGCATTTTTCGCTTCTATCAAATAAATATATGATGTTTACATCTCAAAACTACCCAAAGTTGATAGATGCGAAGAATGCTAAAGACGGGCGAAGCTGTCAGGAAAATGTATTACATTTTGCTAGCGTCTAAAATAAAATTTTCCCATTTTTTCGTTAAAATTAACCATCTATTTTGTAATTAAAATTATTCTTTCTTAGAGAGAATAAAACGAACTTAAGTTTGACTTGAAATTTCACATGTACATGTACATGTACATTGCATTTACTTAATTTAATTTTAAAATTAATAAATTTGATTAAACAAATTACAATGAATTATATGTTTGGTAGAGTATTTCAGTAGTTTCAGTGGTGTAGAAGTTGTATCTGAAGTTGTATTTACCTGTTCGTCAACAATGTCAGCAAGTGGAAACGGTCTTCCACAGAAGCTATAATAACATACATATTTGAATAAATTCATTTCTCAGTTTGAGAAAATTATCCTCTTTTTTGATATCAAACCATTCTCAATTTGAGTTTACACTGTCGTGTTTGCTGGTATAGGTATTATGTTTAAACACATATTTAAAAAAAAATATATGTTAAGCTAGTTTTTACCATTAGTAACAACATTTTAATTATAAATTTTGTAAGCCCGGATTTATTTTAAATTTTGTTACAATGTTTGCAATTGAAGAAACGAGCGAAGTAATATATGTACTAGAGAAATGTCATATTATTTCTCCCTACCATTTTATTTTTGTTTTTATTGTTTTATTTTGCAGTAAAAGAGAGTAATAGAAACGCAAATGGACAGTGTACTGGATGATATAGCAGTTCATAGCCATATTCATGGATATTTGCATATCAAAATATTCATGTAGAATGTGATGTTGCCTTCACGGTTTTTATCAGTACGATCCGACGTACGATCTTTTTGGGCGACCTGAACTACGATTTCAGTAATGGATTTTTTATACAATAAATAATGTTTAGCATAAAAATTCACCTTTTTCTATTTTCGTTGAAATTAACGTTCTTGTCTACTTTATATTACTGTAAAAAACTAACAAACAAAACACAGTCCAGTAATAGGTTACAGTTAACGAAAGCAATGTTACTGCGCTGGACATATGGAACGTCACGGTATTACCAAGCTGCCCCCGTACCACATCCGCCATTCATTAGGGTTGGGTCACTTGAAGGATGTTATTCAGGTGTTATGACAGGTAGTGTCATATGTAGGTAAAGCCAGCACTTCTTAAATTTTGGTCTTTTATTATTGGGTACGTGTGTCCGTTTGTGGGTCTTCTTCGTTTACGAGAGTATTTTAGTAGTTTTCGTGGTGTAAAATTTGTGTCTAAGGTTGTTCTTATCTGTTCGTTAGTTATGTTATGTGAAAAGTTCGTAATTTGTAGATTGTCATGTTTTCGTCCTGTTTTGCTTAGACGTTCAGTCGCCTTGGTTTGTGTCCCTGAGTGTTAAGGAGTAATGCAAAGTTGGAGTCTTCTCTTTTTCTTTCCTGTTGTTGGTCTTTAGTGCGGTTTAAGAAAAACTGATATAAATATCCTTAAAATAATGAGAATACATTAAAATAAACTTTTCACTTGACAAAAGGTAATATTTTCAATTGTGTTTAATAAAAGATAAAGAATTGCATAATTAAAAAAAATTAAAATTATTCGTTAACTTTAAAGACATTCATAACTTCAAAAATTAGTTTGGAAATCGGCATATCTGGCAACCCTGGTAGTGATTGCATTATTTTGTCTAGCGAAATTGCTTATTTTATCGAATATTTCTACTCTGCATATTTGAGAAAAAAAAAACATTTATAATTTTAATTAGTTTAAATGAAAAAAAAAACATTTTTTTTAGTCGAGCGTTTAATTAAGGAATGGGCTCCTGTAGTATGGTTGGCACCAGAAGAGAAGTTTATGCCACTTGGTGTGGACGAATTTTTAGCGCATGTCCACCCAGAAAGTAAAGATAATTCGTTTACACCCGGAATGCCACTTGGTGATAATTCAGAGAAATCATTCTTAGTCACCAACACGGAAATAGGTAATTACGTTTAAATTGCAACAAAATAATCACAACTAATAATCTATTTACAGACAAATTATTGGAGAATGATACATCTTTTATATACGGTCGAAATCCTAATATCTCACCTGTACCTATATATGTGGTGGTAACATTATGCAATCAAGACCATATTGAAGATATAAAACAACAGTTATTACCGACCTTAAAAACCACCTATTCACCTCAAATATCAGAGTCCGTTTTGCAGCATGGTTTTCTTCCAACAGCTTCGGAAATAACTAAACCAACTAGAGGTCCTTATATTCCAATTACGTTAGGGCCGCAAAAAGAAGTTGGTAATAATTTAAGGCGATCCTCGCGTTTATATCCCATGTTCCATAAAACGAAACGAAGTTTGTCAACTCCTCATAATTCACCACCAGTCCCACCATATGATTTAGTAATAGGGGAATCTGTACAAAGTTTTCCCATGGATCAAATAAAAACTTCTGATCCTATAAAAGTGGATCAGGGCGAAGAATACGAAAAAGTTAATAATTTTATAGCAAACCTAGTTGATAATGTCAAATTTAGTGTACCATTTAATGAAAAGGAAAATGATTTGGAAAATGAGATTGGGAAGCAAACGTCAGGATTCACTTACGCTGAAGAGACCAAAATACCCTCATTTCATGTTACTTATTGGATGTTTTACCCATATAGTCAGGGGAAAAATATGTGTACACTGAGTTTAGGACCCTTTGGTCGCATCCCATTTCCAGCCGTATACGGCTATTGCTTGGGACGCAAGAAAGATATTGGCAGCCATATCGGCGATTGGGAACACATGACTTTGTATTTTAATGGATCCACTGAGCCGGAAGCTATGTATGTTTCCGCTCATGATGCTGGAGCTTATTATGCCTATAACCGATTAACCGGCTCCTTTGAATTCAAAAGGCAAGAGACACGCAAAGGTATTTTACAAAGACCTAATTTTCCCAAAACTGTAACTACATTCAACGATCATCCGGTTTTGTTTGCCGCCAAGGTAAAGTAATCACCAATATATCGAAATTCAACAAGTTATATGTATAATGTTTTACTTAAGGGTTCCCACGGCTTATGGACAGCTCCAGGAAAACATCGATTTGTCAAAGTTGCAAGATTATATGATATTAATGGTTTTGGTACGCCTTGGAATACTTGGAAACATATTCAAATTACTTATGAAAACTTAAAATCGTACGGTAAGACTTTCAAACGGAACTCCCTAAAATTAAACAAAACTATTAAATTTGTTAATGCATTTGCAATTTAAGGTCGGTCTCTAGCTCCTTCATGGCTGTCCTTTAAAGGCAAGTGGGGAAATCCTAAGAGTAAATGCCACCCTTTTCGACGCATCGGCTTGAATTTCTGTGAATTTACTGATGGACCTACAGGTATACCACTGAAAGAGCCACATTTCCAATGCGGTAGCATGTCTGCACATTGAAAGATAACAATTAATGGAAAGATTACAAACTTTAGCAGTATTTTATGCTTATACGTACATAAATATAAATTTTTTACATGTTTATTATTTAAGAAATAAATTTTTATTTTAAAACTTTATTTTTTAAATAGAATAATTTCAAATTAATTTATATGGCGTTTACATTACTAAATTTTAACGTGTGTTAAACAAAACTATTCACACTACAATTATAGTGTTTTACGTGAGCCAAGATAGCGTCGACGAAATTCCGCCGATTTTGGGAATTTAAAAACTGGAAAAAATGTGAAACAAGACTTTAAAGAAAATTTTGAGCCAACCGTGCTAAACAACACTACAGACTGACCTGGTAGTCTGTACGACATGCGTATAATAGTTCCTTGACACATGCAGAAAAGCCAAATTTTCTATACAAATTCGACTTTGATAGAGTCCGGGACCACTCCTAGTCGATGCTCTAGCAAAAAGAAAGTACTGCCAAGTTTGCAGTACCATTGAATCGGTAAAACTGCGTACTTTCACTACTTTTTCTCTATTTTCTCTTAAAAATTTAATATTTTTACGTAAAAAATTGTTATTATAATTCATTCAGTAGTTTTTACTTTATGCGTACACAGACAAACGGATAGACAGACAAACAAACAGACACATTTTTGGTTAATTGCTGTTCTGGTGTTATATACATCCCTCACATTACCAACTACCAATACAAAAGTAGAATAGGCTACCTTTTGGTATTTAAAAGCAGATGGAGCTGAAGATCGTAAAATTATAGAGAAAAAGTGATGTAAGTTGAATATACCTTGCATCTTGTTTGCTTTGCCTTTGTGATCAATAACCTGGACTTTACTATTGGTAACAACAAGGAGGTGTGGTTGAGAGTTCAGTTCAATATGTTACAAGTATTAACAATAATAATGTCCCTTTTAAAAAAGCCAATGCTAAAAAAATACAGTGTGACCATAACACAACCGTATGCATCGAAGAAACTAACCATATTTGAAAAAAGGACCTCCTTGAAATGTTTCACTTTATCCAACCACATCACACTCTTTTACTATATATTAACTTACTAATTACAGAAGTGCACAGCTATTGTAAATTTGGAAAAACAATTGTAATTAAAAACATATCAGTAGCATTTAATAGTAGTTAAGTTTTTTCGTTATAATTATTTTTAATAATGTCAAAGACAATATAATGCCTGAAAAAATCGCAAATATAAAAAAACTACTATTTATTGTGTAAAATATTTTCCAAAAATATTGAAAATATTAATATTTGATTTTAAGAGCAATAATGTTATGCGCCAAAAACTGTGCTGTTAAGTTTATGTAGCACAACATTTAATCCCCCCCTTATGTTCTTAAGACAAATTACAGGAGTTTTTTTCGTGAATAAGAAAAACTAATATAACAATTTAAAAAAAAAAAAATGTACTCACTTGGAAAATTAAATTTACACTTTCACTTAGGGTTGTTTCATCTGGTGAATCTACGGGAATTTGTCTAGTAAATCTAGTATCAAATTGAGATACATCATCTTCACTGCGCTATAAAAAAAAGAAATAAATCAGAAATAGTTTTAATAAATAAAAAATATATGTATTTCTTACCAAAAGAGGTTTTATTGGTGGATCCAAACGTCTAGCAAGTACATCATCCCAATTTACATGTTTGAAAAAGGGATGAGCCTGAACTGCTGCGGCATCTTCAGGCCCACTACCTAAACGCTGGGACTCTTGACGTTTCATTAAACGACGCACTAAATCTCTGGCTTCGGGTGTTAAATAAGCAGGCAAATTAAGTTTAGCTTTTAAAATAGTCTCTATTGTTTTTTTACGATCCTCTGCAGTAAAGGGTGGCTAAAAATAAAAATATATAAAAAATATATAAATATATATAATGCAAATAAAGAAAAAAAAAAGTATTATACTTACGACCCCAGTTAACATGTCAAACATCAAAGCACCCAATGACCACCAATCTACTGCTTTACCATGACCTCGACGTGTTAAAATTTCTGGAGCCCTAATAAATTTAGAATTTTTTGAATAAAAAGTTATTTTACCGATTCGATCTGCCTTACATGTATTCTATGGTGCCACAAAATGTATGTGTAACAATGCCTTCCTGTATATGTTCTTTGCACAAGCCAAAATCCGTTAACTTTACGTGACCTTGTGCATCTAATAAAATATTTTCTGGTTTTAAGTCACGATATATAATCCCCAATTTATGTAAATGGCCCAAAGCCATTATGATTTCACTCAAATAAAAACTACAACGATAAAAAAAATATTTTTAATTATCTGTAACGATTAGGACTGATTACATTTCATCTTACCATGTTGTATCTTCCAGGAAAATACCTTCGCGTTCTAAATGCATAAATAATTCTCCACCACTTAAATATTCTAAAATTAAATATAATTTTCCATCGGTTTGAAAAGCATAAACTAATTCTACAATAAATGGGTGTTTAACAGCTTCTAATATGTTACGTTCGGCGCGTGTGTGTGCTGTGTCCTTTTGATTTGTGACTATAGAGGCTTTTTTTAAAACTTTCATTGCAAAATATTTGTTGGCATCACGACCAGAAGTCTTACGCACCTTAAATAAAAATACAGGAATATATAACTTAATATTTTGTTGATTATTAATTTTTACAAGAACTTACCTGAAATACTTTGCCGTAACCACCTTTTCCTAAAACTTTCTTTAATTCAAAATCTTTTGGGCCTAATTTGATTTTACCAGGGTTTACATTTTCCTCCGATAATTGTATAGTCTCTTGACCTTCAGCTCTAAAAAAATATAAAATCTAATTATAACTACGTTTCACAATATAAATATGACAAAAAAAAAGACTGACAAATTTTTAAGTTGTTTAAAATTTCTCACCTACATTAGTTGGTAATTTTTTGAAGTCTTATATAAAATACAACAATTTTCAATGATAAATTAGTTATTTAGGCTTAAGTTCTTAATTATAAAGAGATAAAGAAAAATTAGATACCAGCAAAGCAGAATGCATTTTCTAGACAGCTATGTCCGCCATCAGTACTCTTCGTATCGATCTACCCGGTAGTTTCAATTGTTATTAATTTTCTATTTAAACAAACTTATCAAAGAAATAGAATATGAGAAATTTTTTAATTTTACATTATATTTCATAGGAGATAGAGCTTCTTGAAATTGTTTTACACTTGTAAACTTTATTTTCTTTTAATATTATACTACCAAGTAAACATTTTTCTTTATTTTTGTTCTCTTTATATATTTTCAGTTTATTTGAAAATGGTATATATCGGTCTTGCTATTAGCTAACCTTTGGTTAGCAATTAACAACAATTAGATATTTTTATTTTACAAATGTATATTTTTGATTATTAACACAATAGTGTTGAAGTTAACAATGTCAAAGCCGTGCCCGCTCTGTGAAATTATATGAATTTTATTTGAACTATTTTTGAATTAATAAATTAGTTATTTAGGCTTAAGTTCTTAATTATAAAGAGATAAAGAAAAATTAGATACCAGCAAAGCAGAATGCATATTCTATAAAGTTTACAAGTGTAAAACAATTTCAAAAAGCTCTATCTCCTATGAAATATAATGTAAAATTAAAAAATTTTCTCATATTCTATTTCTTTGATAATTTTGTTTAAATATAAAATTAATAACAATTGAAACTACCGGGTAGATCGATACGAAGAGTACTGATGGCGGACATAGCTGTCTAGAAAATGCATTCTGCTTTGCTGGTATCTAATTTTTCTTTATCTCTTTATAATTAAGAACTTAAGCCTAAATAACTAATTTATTAATTCAAAAATAGTTCAAATAAAATTCATATAATTTTCAATGATATTAATTAATTCATAATTATCTTAGTGGATTTTCATTGATAATAATTTCCAATGATCCGTACAAAAATAAACGAAAGGAAATATTGGCAAAAAAACATTTTTACTTCTATAAAATTTTTAAATAAAGAACGTTTTTTTCTAGAGTTGTCTTTCGAATAAAAATTATTATTCGATTAATCAAATCTTTTAGTGTCTAGTCATTTTTTTGTGAGCGATCCGTTACTAACTCACAAAGACGTGATCTGGTGGCAGAAATTCAGAAATGCACTACAAACAGCCTAAAAAGTGCTGCACTTCCTATTACAAATGTCACTAAATGGAAAAATGTATTTTGTTAATCAGTTGTTATTTCGACTCCTAATAGATTTTTTTCTGTCCGAAATATTAACTATCCGTCAGTATAACATTGTTGTAAAAAGTTTAATTTTTTTTTTACATTTTTACGGTCATATTCATAACAAAAACATTTTTGATTTTTTTTAACAAAATTCGATAAGATAAAAGCAATAATGGGTTTAATTTAAATAGTTTATATTGAAAGAGTTAATAATTTTAATATAGTATGATTAAAATTTTACTTACTCTTGTTGTAGATTTATGCTTAATTCTGGTTCCAAATCAACCTAAAAAAATTTACAAAAAAAATTGTTTTAGTACATTATAATCTTACATTTTATTCCTCTAGATATGTATATCTAAAACTATAAAGGGACCTTGTGTGTACGTAATAGTGGTGGTGCATAATAGTCATAGGTTTACTTGAAATGTCAAACTATATGCATAGAAAATTTGTTTTTTTTTTCTTACATATACATAAGTGAAAATTAATGGATTACAATAGTAACAAAATTCATTGGAAAATTTTTGATACTGAAATTTTTTGTTAGAGTTAATTATCTAATTTCGATTGTATTCCATATGGAGATAAAAATTTTTACTTCGAATGGTCCTATTAAGGTATTACTGTTACAAAAGTTTCTTTTAAGCGTTATCATTTTGATGAGTGCATATATACAAATTTATATATAATTTGCAATTTGTTATAACGAAATTAAAAAAATTAAATTTTAGAAAATTTGTAGAAGTTGACTGCAGTACGAGTTTAATTATTTTTATTTCATAACTTCCTTCACACTTGCCTACAACATGAAACAAGTTAAGGTGTACCAACCTACTTTGTTCCAGGAGTTCCTTTTTTTGTGATTCATATTTCAGTTTTATTCATAACAATGCAAATATTTAATACTCAAGAGCTCCTTACCTATCAAATTTCGGTATTTTGAAAGAAAGTATTCCATCTATTGTTATAATAAAGTTAAGCATTGTGGCTGTCATAAGCAACCTCAAATATGTCATTATTCGCTTCTTTCTCAAAATAATAAATGTAACTCTAACACATTATTTTTTTTTTGAGATTTTTATGCATAAAAATGTATTAAGATTATTATTACTTAAGGTTAGTCAGCAAGTATCGGTCCTGTTCTCATTGAAAAATAATCACCTAATTTTAAAGAAAATTTTTCTCTAAACATACTTAAAAAATATGAACTAAAACAGCTTGATAAAAATTATTCATTTAAGTATAGAACGTATAACTATGTATAATAGCCACCGACCGTTTCAATTACTAAAAACCATCAGTATAAAAAAACTTCTAAATGATTCATTACAAACGTCAAGTTGTTTAAAAATTTGCATTAAGTTTATGTGTATCAGTATAAAAATGATAAATTATGTTCAAAACAGTTGCAAACCCTTATTAAATGTTGTGAGTTATTGGAAAATAAAAACAAAATATTAATTAACATATTGATCATAATTTTATACGTTCGATATCGAAACACAATTGCTATGCAAGGTAATAATAAGAACAACAATTTCAATAACTTAAATCAATAAATTACATTCAAGTGGCACCAGATAAATATTGGCTTTAGTAGTATTTTTAGTTTTTGCCTTTATCAGTACTAATACAAAAATTATCATAAATTCGCAAACTAAAAGTAGGTAATAAAAATGTTAACGAAAAATATCAATTGTAACATTATCAAAATAGATTAAATATAGTAAGTTATATAAATATACTGTATGGGTAACGTGACCAGATAGTTTTTTCTTATCAAAAACCGACTTTTAGAAAAGGAGACACAACGGGCGTTTCATTCTCAACATAGTATTTGTTACCTTTGCTAACGACATGCGAAATTACATATTTATTTGTGACATTTTTGCCAAATATGTCCATATTGAAATTGGTCTTATATACGGAACATACAACTATTTTTTTTTTTTTTGAAGATATGCATACCAGAGCTGTAATTGAATCATTCAGTTTTGAATTAATTCGCGAATCAAATCAATTTGAATTAAATCTTTTCTCACAAAAAAATGAATTGAATGAAATTTGAATCAATTCAAATGAATTAGGCAGAAATGAATTGCAATTCGTTTCCAGTTCAAATGAATTTATAAAATGAGTTGCAATTCATTTTTCAATTCAAATGAATTGTAAAATGAATTGCAATTCATTTCCAATTCAAATGAATTTGTTAAAGTGAATTGCAATTCCTTTTACAATTCGATTGAATTGATTTTGAATTCATTCAAATGAATTAGAACAATGTATTGCAATTCAATGAATGAATCAAAAATGAGTTGTAATAAATGTCGTTGGGTGGTGGGTTATACAAAATTTCAAAATTATTAATTGTTTCTTGAATATTAAATGTGTCTTGTCGTTTAGCGTATTTTAAAATAAAAATCACTTCTTCTTGAAGAAATAAACTCCAAACATCATGTTTTCTTTGATCAGGGCAGATCCATGACAAGGCTTTTTATTTTGCTGAATATTTTCATTTTGGTAGGAGAAATTTTTATTCCGCCTAGATCTGCTCTTGAATTTTATTGATTGCAACTCATTTTTCTTCAAATTTCATTCAATTAATTTTTTGTGTGAAAAGAATTAATGCAAAATTTGCTAATTCGTAACGAATTAAAATCAAAAAAGAATGATTCATATATAACTCTGATACATACATAGGTATTTCGTTTTATTTACTTTAATTTCAATAACATAGCCTTGTACATAATCGGTTACAATATTCTGCTTATACATATATTATATACAGAAATATTATATATGTTTTATTATATACGAGTATTTAAAATTTACAAAAATATCACACATGCGAACAGATATTTAAAGATTGGTCCTATATATGTATATATGAATACTTATTTTACATATTTGTCACAACAAAAAAAGTATTTTTAAATATGTAAATAAGCAAGTCCTAGCAAGCAGTGCAAGGCAGAGTCATTATATTAAGGGGTATATCTTTAAATTTTTGATACCTATGGAGTTTGACGTTATAAATTCCCTTTAAGGGGGAAGTAAATGTTTTTACTGTCAAACTCCATGTATGAAATTTATATCACCAAGAAGAAAATCGACATTGTTGCTTTTAAGGACTTACAGGATTTTAGATAAAAATTGTTTATATTTATTCCGGCTATAGTTTTATTTTGTCAAGGGCGTTTTATGGTATTGAACCCATTATTAAAGTTTTCTGATATACATGGCCAAACGTATGTTCCAGTACTTATTACTTTAACTAAATTATTCATATATACATACATACACTAACACAAAGGGACCAATTACTTGGACCCAAGTGGAGCTGCCTGCTTAACTTACATACATACATACATGCATGCATACATGCATACATATATACATGTATGTACAAGTGAACGAAACCAAGTTTTTTTTATTATCATAATACTATTTATGCTATGTTGCTATATAGTATTACTATATACCAGTCAAGTAGGTACATACTATTCAGAATTTCATCGTGACTGAAACTAAAATCTTTGTTTTTATATCCGTTTGTCAATTAACTTAGTCATGAACCCCGATGCTGTCTGCTTATTTTTTTTTAGAGTTTGATTGTATGTATGTGCAATAACACTCAATAAGGCTACAGCATCAGTATGTTTTAATTTTGAACTTCTGTTTTGATTTTGGTGAGGAAAATATTTACTAGGAATTCATTATACTTACATCGTCCAGTTCGATCTTATCATCATCTGAATCACGAGGATTTTCATCTTCGTGTAACTCAAGAACAAAGAGTTCATTGGGGTCACTCACGTCAGCCATTTCTTGCAGCAGATTAAAAAAACAACGTGGAATGAGGGGGAGAATGCACGGTAAAGTTATCACCTCAATAAAGAAGGCGCTGTGATAAATTTGTTTCTTCGTTTCTTCTTGCCCCGTTATTTGCTGCCACGGTGATCCAAAAAAAAGTTAATGCGTGCGCAGCTAAAAACTGCTGCCGTATGCGCCTCTAAAGACCTTGAAGTATCTCTTAGGAAATACCAATTCAGAAGACAAAGCTCTAAATATATCAATCGTTTGATTGTCCCAGCCAGCTAATCAGTCAGACAGTCTGAACATCTAAAGACCAATTAAGAAAATCAGAGGACAGACTGTCAGACAAAAGATTAGAGAAGTCCACAGAAAAATAAATTAAGCAAGCTCGTGGCAGAACTACACAATATACACACAAAGAATTTCAAAGACAAAAAGCACAGAAGACTTCCGTCTTTACAAAGTTTTCAAATTAACTTCCGTAAGCAATATATCTACGTTTTACGCAACTTGTGATTATTAAATAAAGTTTTATGAGGATAACGCATTTATTTTTCAATTTAATAATTTCTTCTGTTGTTATTAATAAAATTTAACACCACACTGATGATGACGAACGAGCGAACGAAACACGAGGAAATTAAGTGTTGCCACATTTATTTGTTGTCTTATAGTTGCCAGTGCAAATCTGCCAAACAAGAGTTACCGTTTACTCTCTTAAAATTTCAAATAAAATTAAACACTCAATTAAAACTTTTCTGAACGTTAAACTCCATATTTTCCTTTAACCCTTTCAGGATACCACAAAATTAAATAATTTCAAGCTGAAATTGCGAAAGAAATCTAAAATGCGTTTGCTGTGTATTATGCCTCGTTTTTAAATGCTATTTATTAAATAAATTGGCGATTTAATTTTTTAAAATAGTTAACGATTTTGAAATAGATTAAGGAATGTATAATTAAAGGTATAAAATGTATAATTAAAGGTATAAAAGTAAATTGTTTTTGATATTTATTAAAGATGATGAAAGTAGAATATAAATAGACTTCCTGTAAATATCAATGTAGTTAAAGTTAACAAACATATTTTCATTTCAAAATCTTTCGATTCGATTTCTCAATTTCTTGTTTTTAACGATTTTTAAGAATCCTAATATAGTTTTGGATGCTTATAAACAAAGGCCGCCAACCAAAAAAATGGCTTAAATGAATATGAATTGGTTTGCTAAATATTTAGAAAGCTGATATGCTACTGATTTAAAATTTTTACATGTTTTGTTCTCTTTGTTAGATTCTGGTTGAGATTGTGTATGTGCTCACAGACCCTTAGGGGTTTGCGTGGTGGTTCTTGCGACCTTTATAGAAAGTAATACACATAGAGGTAGCCAATGAACCCAGAGTGTACCTGCTGGTAATCAGGAGCAGTTAAAAGACACTTGTGGGGGGGTCAATATTAAGAAATTTTTTTTAAAGGATTTTTTTGATTTACTCTGACCATTCTAACTCAATATAGATTGAAGGAAAGTTCTAAATTTAAAAAAAGTCAATAAATAACAATTTAAAAAATTAAAAAAAAATTATTTTAAAAAATATTTACATAAAAATTTACTAAACATTTTACTTTGAAGTCAGCAAAACTACATAGCTACAAGCCACTGTAGTCAACTTAAGCTAATTTATATTTCTGTATGCGACAATTGTAGCCAACTGATTTTATTTTCATTTAGCTATGCAGTCGCTGTCTTCTATTTCTTTGAAGCATGAATAATAAGTTTTTTTCTCATACGACTTAATTAATTTTAATTTGTGTAAAGAGTCAGCAATATGGATAATGCGACTTTTTTATATTGTTAACGAATTTTACAAATAAAAATTATTTTAAGCTTCTAAAACAATAAATGCTGAATACGGATGTAACAATCCAGAAAATATATACATATTTATATTCTGCTAGCGCGTAAAACAATATTTTCTCATTATTTTCTTTAAAATTAATCACCTATTTTTTATGTTGATTTATTTATATAATAACATGAGGCTATGTTGGCTATAATCGGTTACAATATTCTGCTTATAATATTTTTAAACTTAGAGAGAATAAAACTAACTTAAACCTGACGTAAAAAATGCATCTATAAATTAAACAAAAAAATATATATAAATAAATTATTAATTTTATAAAAATATTAACAGCCAAATCTTACAAAAAAAATATTTTGGGGGTTTTTCAAATAGGTTATAAACAAGTTTATAATTTTTAATATATTTTTTCTTGATATGTTAATGTAACGTAAATAAAGCTTTAAAATTGTTTCTTGAAAGTTAAACGTTATTTCAAATAACACAGAGACTTGTGTTTGGGCGAATCAGAGTGTGTAAGTACTTGGCATCACTTTTTAACATTTATTTTCCTACATTATTACGAAATAAGAAAAAAGAAGTGGAATAAGGCAAAAAGATAATTAGAAAATATTATTATCAATTGCTTCATAAAAAAAGTTCAACATTCTCGAATTGATTCATATAGTTTATTATATGTTGTAGATAAAAATAAGTTATTACTTGGGAACGCAAAAAAACATATCGCCAAATTGATCAATATGTCACAGGAAGAAGCAACGTTTGTTAATCCAAATGACTTAAAAGATTTAAAGGAGCGCATGAAGCTAATAGTAGATGCAGACCCTAAGCAATATCATAATGAATATTCATTAAAGCGGTATTTAAGAGCATTTAAAACAACTGATGATGCATTTCAAGTAAGTTTTTTTTAGCACTCTCAATTTTACTTGCTAAACTTCCGTTTCCTTGAAGGCAATACTTAAAACCAACAGATGGCGCGAACAATATGGCGTTGAAAACTTGAAAGATTTGCCAGAATTACAGAAGCATAATAACAAAGCCCGTGTTTTAAGACATCGTGATTGCATAGGACGACCTGTTATTTATATTCCGGCAAAGAATCACAATTCCAACGACCGCGATATAGATGAATTAACGAAGTTTATTGTAAAATGTTTAGAAGAGGGCTGTCTGAAATGTTTTGAAGAAGTTACCGACAATCTATGCATTGTTTTTGATTTGGCTGAATTTAATGCATCCTGCTTGGACATGCAATTGGTTAAGAATATGATATGGCTGTTGAGTAAACATTTTCCAGAACGTTTGGGTATTTGCCTTATCATCAACTCACCAAGCTTATTTTCAACTGTTTGGCCACTTATACGTCAACTGATTGATGATAACACAGCAAAAAAAGTTGTGTTTGTAAATAACGAGACAGATTTGTGTAAATATTTAATACCTGATATTTTGCCTACAGATATGTAAAGAACGAACAAAATGTCATATTTAAATCTATTGATAGCAAAGATTATTTTCTGTTTTTGAACAAAATATATTTGAAATATGCAAATGCATAACAGAAACAATTGTATTTGCAAGAGATTAAAGTATATACAAAACGTATGTACTTATATACATAAGTATATGTATATGATTTGTCATAATTATCTTATATATGTATGTACATACATATTTCAGTATTTTACGTGGATAATGAACTTGTTTTGATGTATTAATTTCTTTCACATTTTTACACTTTATGTCTAAACATTCCTTAAAACTTTTGAAATACATTAAAGTACAAAAAATAAAAATATTTTTTATTACTTGTAAAAAATTTACCTTACATAATCTAATTCAAAATAAATGTTAAGCATTTACATATTTAAAATAAAGATAAGACGTTATTTATGGCAAATTCATAACACAGAAATATCCTCCCGACTAATAACTAAACCAAACAGAACTGATCGACTCAGTTGACTTAAAAATATCTGTAATTTAATCTATGCATCTATTTATTTTATTATTATACTTGTTTGTATCCCTGTTAACGCATACATATGTTTATGCATATTAAAAATATATTTACAACAAATACATTATATAACAATAAATTGATGTTTATTTAGTAAAAATATTTTGTGAAAAACTGCTTTAATTAAAATTACAAAACCAATTTTCAAAATGTTTTTTTTTATTTATAAACAAAATTATTCCTACTATCATTCAGGCAGCGCTAAGCGAACTATCTTCTTAGTCCATTAGCAAAGAATTTGTTAACCGGAACAAGAGGAATCTAAGGTAGAGCATTTCTGACTTCTTAAACTGGGAGGGGTGAGATAGAAACTAGCAGAAGAGGCAAAGTACTCTGAATTACCCCCAAGGCTGGTAAGCTGGGTTAACTATTTAATTAACTTTCAAAGACGCAGAGAGGTGCCATAAGAACTAAGTTTCGGACATACTTTTTAATGGTGGCTCGAAGTTACATGTATGTCCTGGATTTGGTGTCAACATACATATACATATGAATATATGACATTCACAGTTCGTAAGATACGTGTGTTCCGTGCCGAGATTCTAGCTCTATGAAAACCCACGGAATTATTATTCGATTACTTAACTATGTTCGAAGAAATAGAAGAAGTGGAAAGGATAAAGCATAAACACCAAAGGGGTCCAAATCTCTTATTAGATTAGAATAAAGCAAAAGAAGCATGAAAAACTAAAAAAACCAACTCCATAGTTTCAGTTTCTGCGTTGAAAAGTGCGTTCAAAAATTTTTTTTAAGCTTAAAATCATATAAAAACAAGTAATAGTGCTATATTCGGCCGTGCCGAATTTTCTATACCCTTCACCTCGGTGATTTTATTTTAACAGACATAGATACAAAATTGATTTAATTTAAGAGACAAACGCATAAAAACAGAACTGCGCTTTGTTTCCACTAATCAGCAATTTCTGTGGGTGTCTAAATTTAAAATTGTTCCAATTTTTCTTTAATATTAATCACCTAATTTTGTAATGTTAATTATTCTTTCTTAGTTCGACTAATAAAATTTCAGAAAATATTTTTGTAAAAATTTTATAAAAAATTTAAAAAAAAATTGTTTGTAAAAACTTTATAGACACTATTTAGTAAAATTTTTTTGAAAATTTTTATAGAAATTTGTTTTTGTAAAAGTTTTATTGAAAATTTTTTTTGGAATATTTTTTGAAAAAAATTTTTAAAAAAAATTTGGAAAATATTTATTTTTTTTTTAATTTTTTCTAAAATTTGTTTTTGAAAAATTTTGTTTAAAATTGTTTTTTGAAAATTTCTTGTAAATTTTTTTTGAAAATTTGTTTTGTAATTTTTTTTGTAAATTTCTAATTTTTTTTTTAATTTTTAGTAAAAATTAGGACCTTTCTGTCCTTCCTGTTTATTTAACAGAAAAGGCAAAAGAGAATCATTACAACCGGTTTTTTGCTCACAGCTTTGAATGAAAGAGTCTGATGTTGCTGAATTCCATTAGTAAAATTTTCGAAACTATGCCTGGCAGACCGGTGGACTTAAATTTTCTGTATCTCTTGCCTTGGCAAAGTTGATTCCAACCCGAACACGGGCGGACATCTCTTAAACAACTTCCCTATGTAGGTATAAGGATTCAGAATATATATATTTTATGGGGTGGGTCGGAAATGAATACTGTACTGAAATTACACACGAAATGATATGAAAAATGTAAAAACAGAAAATTCATAAAAAAAAACTAAAAACTCTCAATAAGTTCCCTTGTAGTTCCAAGTTTCACAAAAAAATCGCATTTCTCCCCAAAATTACCAAAAAATAGAAATTATACCAACAAATTTTTATACTGATCAAAAATTCAAATTTGATTAAAAACCGAAAATTCACACAATAAAACTAAAACTAGTAATAATTAAAAATTCTTTAAAAGTTCCAAGTTTCACCAGAAATGATATTTCCCCACAAAATTACGATAAAAATAGAAATTTTACCAACAAAGTTTTATATCGACCAAAAATTAAACTTGATTAAAAACCGAAAAGTAACAAAAAAAAACTTAAAACTACTAATATTTAAAAGCTTCGTTCAAAGATCTAAGTTTCTCTAAAAAAAAATATTATCACCCAAATATTACCGAAAATAATATTAGCAAATATTTTTATTTTGATCTAAAACTAAAATTTTATTAATTTAAAAGTTTTCTTAGTATCGCCAAAAAATAAAAATCATATTTGCACCACCCAAAAAATACCAAAAAATTTAAATTTTATCAAAAATTGTTATTTCGATATAATATCAAAATTTGATTAAATACCGAAAATTGACAAAGAAAAATTAAAAACTATCAATAATAATAAGTTTGCTTTAAGATCCAAGTTTGGCCAAAAAGTCTGTAATAAAATAGTCCATTGAGTCACTTTTATATAATAATATTTTCCTTTGCCACTGCAGGTTTCGAACCGAACACCTTCCATAAATGTTACGTTAGCTAACCGCGCTGATCATCCATCAAGCTCACTCAGCCACAGCCGATAACAAATTATTGCTATCTATTTCAGGTATATAAAGTTAGTAAATAATCTCTCTATATTTCTTTTATTTACTTTAAATATATTTGCTGAGTAATCGATACTGAAGAAAAACCCAAAACGCAAGTGGGAATGGATAGATACATCACTATTAAAACGGGGACGAAGCCTAAAATCTGCACAAGAAGCGCGAATGCCAAAGTGTCCTAAATATAGTCTACGTAATGGTCTACGTTTCCAAAACCGCTTTGCAATTTTAGATAGCAAAACAAACGAACCCACAACGTTGCTAAGAGGAAAGAATCGAATGAATTAATAAAGTAATAGATTTCATTTATTGCAGAGAACTCCTTTTATGTAATTCCCATCAAGCGAGGAAACATAGATGAGACAAAGAAACAGTTTATAGATGAAAGCTGTTATCGTAAAACAGTAAACGATTTTGAAAACTGCAAAAAAAATGTTATACCTACCTATCAGGTGTAGATTCATACGTCGATCCAGAGGAAATAAGAGTTGGCCTTCCAAAAACTGGATTCAAGGTCAAAAGTGTAGATAATCTCAGAAATCCAGAGCGTGTGCCTCAAACAATTCTTCGAGTTGAACTGGAACCTGGTGATATAAGATTAAGAAAAAACGAAACGCACCCAATTTACAATCTGAATTATCTACTGCACCGCAAAATACAGTAGAAGAATCACATAAACTATCAGGACCCGTCCAGTGTCTAAATTGGCAAAAAATATGGCCATACTAGGGCTTACTGTAAGTTGGTTCCGGTTTGCGTTGTGTGTCGCGAGCTACATAGTTCCGCTCAATGTGACAAATCAAAAGTCGACAGGAAGGTTAAAAAATGTAGCAATCGCGGTGGAAATCGTACTGCTAAATATAGAGGTTGTCTAGTTTATGCTATGCTAAGAAAGTCGATTCAAAAATAAATGCTCCTCCTAAGCAGCCATAATATCGAGCAAATTTTCATTATCCTCAATTACACCAACCAACAACAAAACATGTTTTATACGCGGATATGTTAAAAACCAATCATATTTCAGTACATAAAGCGACACCGACAACTAACTTTAAACCAAATCTGCACCCAGAACATAAAGAAAAGATACCATACTATAATCGCCTTGAAGCAACTATTGAGACGTTAGTGCGTTCGTTAAATAATTTTATGTGCTCTATAGGTAATCTATGATATTGCACAATGCTTAAAAATACTTTGTATTGTTAAAAAATATGTTTCTTACACAACAACAAATTGCTTTTTCAATGGCTATTCATATGTATATTATATGATACTAAGCACCACCGTGCAAGAGCTCTGCAATACTTTGAAAGGCAACAAATATCTGTCTTGAAGAATTTCATCAAAAACCAGTTATTTCTACGATTTAATTATCCCTAGATTTCAAATATCAGACAGTCTATGACTTATACAAATCACTAGGTCCCTGTATCATAGCATCAGGCGACTACAACGCTAAACACTCTAAAGGTCGTGTCTTATTTGACAAAAATTCAAAAATGCGTCTGAATGTGATATCAAGTGGACAAACCACTTATTGGCCTACTGAATCGCAAAATGTGCATAATGTTATTGATTTTGGCGTGACTAAGGGCATCTCAAGAGAAGTGATAAAAGTTGAAGCGTCACTTGAATTATCCTCAGATCATTCATCCACTATTGTCTATATATGGAACAAACAAAATATTTTATCACCTACGACTGCCACAAGCATAAACTGGTTGAAATATAGAAAATGTCTTAGTAATGATTGTTTGGAAACCTTCCGCTAAGAACGCCTGAAGACGTAGAGCGGATTCTTATTGATTTTGACAAAAACCTCAAATCCGCTGCCCAACATGCAACAGTAACCCGGCAACTAGCTAGATACAATCAATCGAACAGCTGTTGGCTGATAAAAGAAAAATTCGCAGAGAACGGACAAACATACAGATCTCTCCAACTCAAATGCAGACTTAAAGAATGGATGAAACGGCTAAGAGAGATGCTGGAATCTCAAAGAGTAGTATACCTGAAAAACTATCTGGAAGGCCTAGACCCAACTCTTCAATCAGATTATTCATTATGGCGTGCGTATAGAAACCCTAAAAGGCCAGTCCTACTTAAGCATTCCTTGCGAACTTCGTCTGGACGCTGGGCAAGGAATGATACTGAAAAAGGCAATCTAGTTATTGAACACTTAAAAAGGGTTTTTGTTCCAAATATATCGACTAAAGTTTTTTTTTTTTAACAACACTACTTCTGAAAAGCTTTTTGCTTGTTTGCAGAAAATACCCAGAGTCTTTGGCGGGAATCGAACACACAATCTCCAGGCTGAAAGACTAGCGCACTACCAATCGATCTATCGCGGCACTTATACAGTCTTGAGTTGCGAACTGTCGAGGCTAGCGCTGTAGAATTTAGTGGTATTGAAAGGGCAATAACTGATTTAAACTCCAAGAAAGCCCCTGGCTTTGCTAAAACCAGTAACAAGATGTTTTTTGAGTTGACCCGTAATCCCTGCGCTTACTTGATTAGTTTGCGATGCTGAAGCGCAGAGAAAAAAATATTCATTTGTTTACAAATTCATACGAAAAAGTATTAAAATTACAAAATTTATAATATATAGAAAGAGAAATTAATAAGAAATTAAAAGCTTATTCACTCAATGCATCAGCCATTTCTGTGATGCATCTATAAAACGTCTGACTTTTGCAATGCGCAGTGAAGCATTTCTGAACAGGCCCTTATTTTTATAATGTAAGCGATATGGATATATCTTTTCGACAACTTCAAGCCTACAATAATGAAACCTATGTTTTTCAAAAATATTAAATGAAACTGAAAAAATAACAACTAATGGATTCGTATTAAAAATAAAATTCAAACAAATTTCATAACATACCTGGAGCCAAAGTATGGAAATTTTCATTTCAATTCTTTTGTGATTTCCATCGATATTGAAGAAGGCCATAATTTGTCGCCGGGTGATTATATTTTATATATTAATAGTTTGCGTATGTATATGTTTATTAATAATATATTTATGTTCAAATAATTATACATTTCTAAATAAACAAAATTTGTATGTAAATGGTTACTTAATACATATAAAAATTCAATATCTAAATAAAAACATTTTCTGATCATTTACATTTCATTTTCTTAACATGATAACAAACAAGTGGTTTTTAGAGAGTACAAAATTTTAAAAAATGTTGGTTAACAGAAAAGAATAATTAAATTTAAATTTTTTTAAGTTTTGTTAATGGTGACAAAGAAATTATTAAATATGTATATTAATTTAAAGCTGAAATATTAATTAACTTATGTTTAAACACAAATGATGATTATAAATCTATATAAAAACTTTCATTAAGTTTAAGTTTATTTATATTTTGTATTTATATTTTAATTTAAGCCTGTAGGGAAGGATCAAATACATTCATTATTGGTATATGCATTATTTATTTTAAATAGCTAATAATTCGAAGATATACATTTACGTCTATTTTTTTGCATTTTTTCAATATTTTCTTTGATGGGAGTTCGGTTGTAGAAACCTTTAACAATTGTTGTAACAGCTAGGACAGTGGCAATAAACTGATTGATGGAAATTTCCCAATCATCGAAATCTAGTGAACTATTACTACAACTACTATTTTTTCTGGAATTTTTGTTAATTGATGTTAAAGTCCTATTTCCAGTCCCACTGCCACCACTAACTGCGCGAGCTTGTCTTAGTTCTTCTTCTAAATCTACAAATAATTTTGTTGTCAGTGGTTCACATGGTGTAGTAGGATTACCATTTGGATCAGGCTGCAAAATAAATAAAAAAATTTAAATGAGCAATAGTTTTATTTATACTTATACTTGTGTTAGTATGAGTAAATAATTTTCTACAGTGAATATAATAAAAATTAGTAGAAATAAAAAGATTTGCTTAGTCAAAAATAATTTCTAGAATTGTATTCGTCTCTTAATTGAAAACACTAATTTATATTAAAAGACTAGCTGTGCCACATCGTGGGCCTTCTGACAATATTTTGCTCGATTTTGATTTGTAAGTATTCTATACCAATTGTAAGGCTCTTACTTTTATGGTGCTTCAGTTATGGTTTATGTATTTACTTTATTTAAAGGTAGAATTTTGTCCAGGGATGTGCCTGGACAAAATTCTAAAAATTATTGTAAACCTCTGTAAGAGGTGTTTAAAATATTTTAATAATAATGCAATTCCACAAAGTAAAAATACAAATCATATACAAATTTTATTCAATTGGCGCCATCTGTTGCGCAATAATGTTTAAAATATCCCACTTTTAAACCGAAAATTTCAGTACCCTTAAAACGGAAATTGCGTATTTTCACTGCTTTTTCTCCACTTTCTTTTGGAAATGAATTGGAATCAAGATGCTAACGTACCTCTTCACAAAATTTTATTAAAATCCATCTAGTAGTTTCGTGATGCTAACACAAAAGAAAAGCAGACAGACAAACGGAAATGAGCTACTATTTTATTACTATATGTATAGAAAATGATTGAACATTTTTGGTTTTTAAAGCAGTGGACCAAGTTCAATTCAAACAATAAGCCATTGATTATGAAAGTACATTAACCTTAGAAGAAAAGTTTTCTGTATAAAAATCGTGTGACTTCAGAGTTCGTTATAGCAGAAAAAATGTTTTACTTCTAATTTGTATGGGCGACCATACTAGTTTGTTACGATCCATAATAATTGGAACTTTGGAATTATAGCTACTGTTTACACTAAAGATAAATTTAAAAATAAATTTGAAAATATACTCACCTCTTCATTGCTTCCCAAATTTAATTGTGTAAAACTTTCTAAACTGGAATCTTTTTTGATGTTATCTTTACCCAACTCTAGGAGATTTTCGTCTAAAATATAAAAGAATACAAATCTTTAAATAAACAAAGAAACTTGGTAATTAAATATTTATTGTAAATAAATAGTGCTGCTCTGCCTTGATGTTTGGTTTATTAATTGAAAATGAAATATTAATATTAAATAACAACAATGCTCAAATGGGAGTTAAATAAACATAAATAATGGGTGATTTTTTTGAGGTTAGGATTTTCATGCATTAGTATTTGACAGATCACGTGAGACTTCAAACATGGTGCCAAAGAGAAAGATGCTCAGTATGCTTTGACATTTCACCATGAATAGACTTACTAACGAGCAACGCTTGCAAATCATTGAATTTTATTACCAAAATCAGTGTTCGGTTCGAAATGTGTTTTATCGACAAATTTTGTTCAGCGATGAGGCTCATTTCTGGTTGAATGGCTACGTAAATAAGCAAAATTGCCGCATTTGGAATGAAGAGCAACCAGAAGCCGTTCAAGAACTGCCCATGCATCCCGAAAAATGCACTGTTTGGTGTGGTTTGTACGCTGGTGGAATCATTGGACCGTATTTTTTCAAAGATGCTGTTGGACGCAACGTTACGGTGAATGGCGATCGCTATCGTTCGATGCTAACAAGCTTTTTGTTGCCAAAAATGGAACAACTGAACTTGGTTGACATGTGGTTTCAACAAGATGGCGCTACATGCCACACAGCTCGCGATTCTATGGCCATTTTGAGGGAAAACTTCGGAGAACAATTCATCTCAAGAAATGGACCGGTAAGTTGGCCACCAAGATCATGCGATTTGACGCCTTTAGACTATTTTTTGTGGGGCTACGTCAAGTCTAAAGTCTACAGAAATAAGCCAGCAACTATTCCAGCTTTGGAAGACAACATTTCCGAAGAAATTCGGGCTATTCCGGCCGAAATGCTCGAAAAAGTTGCCCAAAATTGGACTTTCCGAATGGACCACCTAAGACGCAGCCGCGGTCAACATTTAAATGAAATTATCTTCAAAAAGTAAATGTCATGGACCAATCTAACGTTTCAAATAAAGAACCGATGAGATTTTGCAAATTTTATGCGTTTTTTTTAAAAAAAAAGTTCTCAAGCTCTTATAAAATCACTCGTTATTTATCTGGCGACGTTAAATTTGAGTTTAGTTGGTTTTTAAAAATTAAACAAATCTCTTTTATATACAACGCCTTTCCTTTTAACATTTTAATATTTGATGTATAATCTTCGCGGTACCTTTAGCGTAAATATGTACGGGGAGAAGAAAGTGAGTAAACCGGAACTAAGTTGTGGATGACCTTAAAAGCTTAGCGCCGATGCTACCACTCTGTAAACTCCGACCAAGTCAAACTTGAAGGGGAATAATTCCTGGGCGTGCTAGAGATATCCAAATATAACGGACAATACAACTCCAAAAGATAAATGTGAAATATCGCCTTTTTATTTCTAAATATTGTTCTACCAATTACCAAAATGAAGATGTTACTTTTTGCCCCCCAAAATTGATACCAATTGATTATTTTTAGAACTAAATAAATGTTTTTTGATCGATTTAAATGTTTAGGTATTTCTTTGAATAGGTGTTTATGTTTTGAAAGTCATATTATTGGTCATATTCGTTTACAGTATCAGCACTAACAGCGGTTAAAATAATTTGAACATCCATAAAAAATCCAAAAATTACTTTTAACGAACTAAGAATTTTTGAAGCTAAAGTTCATTATTATATAGAGATAAGGAAAAATTAGATTCTAGCAGAATGTTATGCATTTTCGCGATCGCTATATCCTTCTATCTACAAGGTAGTTTTAATTGTAATATTTTTAAATTTTTATTGTTTGTTAAAAATATATTTTCTTTTGAACAAATGTAATTTTATTTAAATAATTATTGTAGTTTTTGACCTTTTTTATATTTGAATTATATTTTTTATTATTAAGCACAAGGTCTTTTTTATAAAAATGTTTTATTAATTTTTATTTTCAATATTTAGCTACACCATTGGGTAGCATCTTCCTGAAGTAATTTTATTTATATATAAAATTTTTGGGAAATACTTTTAATTGTGAGTACTTACAAGCTTGATTCATTTCGGCATCAGATTTGCCTAGTATCTCCACTAAACTTCTCCATAATATTTGGAAATTAATCTTTTTCATATTTGGAATATTTTTATTAGGCGAACTGGCATCGTCTGGCTGATCCAAAAGGTAACGTAGGCTACCCAAACTTTTCGTGTCAGTATTCGATTCAGTCAGATCCCTTTTGTCATTGGCGTTTACCATTAAGTCGCTGATTTGGGAAAAATTTGATATCGTTTCGACATTTAATTGTGGCGGTGTTACTTTAACAGCTCCCAAATCGGATATATCGGAAAAGGTATCGATAGATTCGAAACGACCTTGTTGTTTCAGCAGTGCAATAGTCGACGAACCGTTTTGAGAACGTGCTACACCACCAATTATCGCCGCTGCTTGACCACCCCCAGGTGTGCTATTTTCATCTTCTGATAGATCTACATAGAATGTTGAAGTTCTAGCATTGACTGCCATTGATGAAGCATTTGAAGCTGTCGACAAATTGGGTGTTCTTAAGATGTCCATAAAAGTGTTGCCTGTTATACCTGCTAGTGAATGGAGCTTTTGAGTGGCCGTTATTAGAGCGTAGTCATTTTCATCGAAATTATTGTCGGTCGGTGATGGTAAGGCCTCAATAGATTCAGAAGGATCATCACCAAAAAAATCTTCAGCTTCTATAGCTTCTTCAGCATCGTCTTTAGTTTTTGCTTTAGGATTTCTAACTTGTTCGATTTCAATTTTTGATAATAAAGGTGGCAAATGCAAAATATACAAAAGTTTAAGTTTTTCAGTATATTTACTGGAACAAACGAGACCTAAGGCATTCAGAGTTTGGGAAAAATCTAACATGCCAGTACTTTTTTTGTCGGTAAGCTATAATTTGTAGATAAAATGTAAAAAGGTAATTGTTGCTTTAAAAATTTCTTTAACTTACCCGAAATAACTTTTCAGACAAATCAATCGTTACACATCTGCGCCATGGAGTTAGCTCATAAAACAATACACGGAATGTATCAAAGTCAACACTATATGCCTCGGCTCGACTACAATTGTTGTCCGGAAAACCAAATCGTTGATGGGTAGGTGAAGGTGATGGCACCACAATAGGAGACTCACCAATATGTGAATGCAGCTTTTGAAGATGAGCTTTACGAAATGCCATCTTTTCCTCTCGTATAATACCCAATAGCAAACGTAACTCCTCATTACTAAAGTACATATTATCCGAATGAAATTTGACTATAGTTTCCTCGTTGTCTAAATCAAATTTACGCATAGTAAGTCGACGATGTTTGTTACGCAACTCTTCTATTCTTTGCAACGTTATATCTCCAAACTTTGTGTATGCTTCATGGATCAACGTTTGCACAGATTGAGTACGTTTACGTTTGTCATTGGCAACTGGTAGATCGTAGTCGGGATTGTAAATTCCTTCTAAAAATTTAGAAAGAACCAACATTGCCTCGCCGTCATCGTGGCAACGTAACAATTTATCTTTATTCCATTCTAAAATTTGTAAAGCCACAACAAATATTATTTTAGCTCCATCGTAAAAAAAGCAATCGATTATCTGGAGCGAACTTTCATAAGATATAACACTGATAAATATAGTTAAGAACCATGATAGGGAAATCATTTTAATTGTGCCCAAGTTGTCTAAATGACTGTGCAGTTCAGGCAAAACACATTTAACCAACTCATTTAAAACACCCTGATCAATCTAAACAATAAGGAATAACAAAATAACATTTTAATGTAAATCGATATGCGCAGTTTTCTATTATATAAATATGCACCTGTGCTCCAACAACTTTATCTTTATAATAATCCGGTAAAAGACTTTCACACAATCTAGCCAATAACCAAAAGGCATTTTCTTCATCACAAAATAATAAGAATACTGAAGTCACAATATTCATAGCCTGTGTATATCCAACTTGTGGGTTTCTTAGTGCATAAGCCTGTAAGACGCGTTTGAGAGCTCCCAAACCTTCCTCGCTTTGAAATGCTGGATGTTCCGGTAAGGAACGATGCAGATCTCGTTCAATTTCGTCATGCGTTGATGATTGCTTAATGCTAGCGGCTTTTTCTACCAAGTCCTCATATAAACCAGGATGCATTTCTTTTTCATGTATAGCACCAGAAAATATCATCCATATTTCTTGTCGCAACTTTTCGGGTATACCTTCAACAATGAGATTTATAACTGCCGTAGTACGAAACATTGATACACCGCGACCATAATCACGAAAATGCGATTCCCATCGAGACTGCTTTTCATCCTGTATTCGTTGCATTTCGGGAGTAAAATGCGTTTTAAATGTATTAATCAATGCAGACTGTTTACTCCACGATATATCATATTTTGGACGTTCACGACCGATGGGACTGAAAGTTCAAAATTTATGAAAATGTTATTCTCACAATAACTCATCAAACTAACTTCATATTGCAATCTGTCTGTGTTGCAACATGATTCTACTTACACTAGCAAACTTGGCAAACAAAAACTTTCATTAGATATTTTAATTCTACACTTTTACAGGTTTCACAAAAAACCAAGGGCTCCCAAATTATTCATCCGGGTTTAGAAGGAGCAGTTTCTTTTAGGGAGGAAGGGCACTTTTTAAATTTGAGGCTAAACAAAAATCTATCCTCGAGGAAAAATTTCGAACAGTCAAAATTTTAAACAAAAGTAACAATTTGCCATCTTTATTTAGTAAATAATTGAGTGTCTACAAGAAAATTTTAAATAACTATAATTAATTTCGAAAATTTTTAAATTTAAAAACTCTTATTGGAATTCTAGTACAAAGCACTACTTAATTCTATGTAGCATTGCTTCTTATGGCCAAGGTAATCATTCGATTAAAATCATTAGCAGTATGAGTATAGATTTCTTCGTACCTAATTGAACTCATATTTGATAATTACAAAAGGTGCGGCTCTCTTATAACAAAGTAATGAGTATAAAACTCTAAGAAATTCAATCATTGACAAACTTGTAGTAGTTAGAATATACGAACCAAAGAACGGCAACGGCATTTTTCTTTTAGTATGAAATTGTTTGGTTGACATTTTAAAAATAATCTTTATTTGCAGCCTCCGGTTTAAATATAAAAGTGATATAATTAAGGGTGATAACCGATCAGAAGAGTATTAATGAAGTTTTTATACTCAAATTAAAAAATATACAAATACATATGTACAGTGAAATCTCTCATAACGGACACCTCCTGTAACCACCGGATACCTCTAATTACCGGCCAAGTTTTGTAGATGCAACATGTTCATTAGACTCTAACCCTAATAAAAGAACTCCATTTTAAAAAATATTGTTCCAAGTACCTAATACGCGGACAGAAGCGTTGAAACACGGCAACAAGAGTGGTGTATTATTAAAGTTCATTTATTAAAATAACTACAGATTCATATCTGTACGATATGTCAACGATTTTGGTAATTACCGTACGCAAATGTACATACATACATGCATACATACATATATACATACACACATGCATACATACAAGTTAACGTAAACATTAATTAAAAGTAAAGTAAAATAATAAAAATCAATCAAATCAAAAATATAATAAAATTATTAAATTCAGCTAACGTTAACATTTATTTGAAAATAAACTAGAGCAAAATAAAATAACCAAAGACGCTTACATTGACATTTCACAAAATAACTTTTTTAACATTTCTTTGGAAATGAGTGCAACGACTTATTTCTTAAGAAATTAATTTACAAAATCCAAAATAACTTTTTCAACATTTCTTTGGAAATGAGTTCAACGACTTATTTCTTAAGAAATGAATTTACGAAATCACTAATCACGCCACTTTCAAAATCTGTTAGAATAAGCAAAATTATAAAGTATAAAAATTAAAAAAATGTAAAATAATTTTAAGTCTAATTTTAACTTCAATAAAGTGCGGTCGTACTGACCGAAAAGAAAATTAAAATTGTTTTTTTTAATTTTCTCATTAACTAAAGACTTAATTGGCGCCCGAGCAAATTTTATACCTTTAAATGAATATTTAAGGAAATAACGTAGATAATATCGCGCAAAAAGTCCTAAAGCAGCACAGCGCATATTAATCGTTAAAATCCGTAAAAAGTGATAAACCAAAAAGCCCTCAAGTAGTGCGGTTTAAATAATAAAAAAAAAAACTGAAAGTGATAAAAAAACCAAGAAAGCTCTCAAGCAGTGCGGCTTAAAAAAAAAATATATAAAAAATAAAATTAAAAGTAATAAAAAAGCCCTCGAGTAGTGCGGTTTAAAAAAAAAAAAAACTAAAAATGAAATAAACTACAACTAAACAAAAAATATATATGAAAAACTGATATAGTGTTGAAATCATTAATAAAGTGAAGAAATCTGGAAAATCATCAAAAATTCAAAAAATTAACCATCAAGAAAATCAACCATCAAGAAAATCAACCATCAAAAAATTAACCATCAAGAAAATCAACCATCAAAAAATCAACCATCAAGAAAACCAACCATCAAGAGATGTGGGAAAAATCGTGATAGAAAAGGCCCCTTAGTAGCTGCAGCAAAAAGGTAGCATAAAGTGCTAGCCATCTATCCACACAAGGTATTTTTTAAGAGTAAGCTAAGATTTTTTTTTTCAAGAAATTAAATAAAAAAAAAATATTTTGTATGTACTAGCAAAAGTATACTATATATTTAAAGCATTCTTATTTAAAGCATTTTTATTAAAATAAAATTTATATCACAAAAGATTAGAAGAAAAAAAAAAGGTTTATTAAAATAAAATAATAATGTCTAACCCTGAAAATTTAATACGACCCGCTGTCCTTCCTCAAGGCGGCAACCGACCACCCAACTCACAGCTCAGTTTAGACGAACTAAACGCATTAATTTCAAATATTGCAACAGAAGTATTTACTAGACAAGGACGACAATTAGTTCAAGAAGCGATTAATCCTAATGCAGGACCAAATATTATTACAGATCAAGGAATAGAGGAACGATTCAGAAACAATTTGGGAGATCTTGACAAGATCCCCGATATTGTTAAAAGTCTTAGAGAATTTTCTGGAAGCCAGGGGGAATTTAACTCTTGGAAAAAGAGCGTTGAGCGCGTCTTAAAAATTTACGATAGCATGAAGGGTACACCTAGGTATTATGGTATACTGAATACCATCAGAAATAAAATAGTTGGAGAGGCTGACATAGCCCTCGAATCTTATAACACCCCTCTGGATTGGACAGCTATCTCAAGATGTCTGTCTCTGCATTACGCAGATAAGAGAGATCTGGCGACTCTCGAGTACCAGATGACCTCTCTTGTACAAGGTAGGACCTCCGTGCAGGACTTTTATCAAAAAGTATACAAACATTTGTCTCTTATATTAAATAAATTGGGAACTCTAAACGCGTCAAATGAATCTGTTTGCCTGCTAACGCAGACTTACAGAGACAAAGCCCTCGACACATTCATACGAGGACTTAACGGGGATCTCCCGAAACTTTTAGGCATGAGAGAGCCAGTAGACCTCCCTCAAGCATTGCACTTATGTTTGAAGCTTGAAAATCAAACATATCGGACAAACTATGCTCACAGTAGCAATTTTAATAGAAGTGGATACAGTTTACAAAACCAATCGACGCGTAATCATAATTCGAATCAATTTTCTCCTCGCTCACGTCCTATGACATTCTTTCCTCAACTCACTCATAACCCACAAATGACTCGCGAAAATTTCCGTTTTAATAATCCTCAGCATAGATTCATCCCGGACAGACGCTTTGATTTTCAACCACAACCACCCCCAAGACCACAAGGACCCAAACCACTACCTACTCCAGAACCCATGGAGGTAGATGAGAGTCTTCGGACTAGACGAATTGACTATATGAATAGACCACGTCCCAATTATAATAGAGATAGACCACCACCATCAGTCAATCAACCACAAAGGAAAATTGCTCGCAATTTTCACCTGGACACCGAGTATCAGCAGTACGAGACACAGCTTCAAGAATCAGACAAACAAGAAGGACAAACTTTAGACGATTATCTTGATTCCACTCAAGATCCTCAGATGCTAAACAACCAATATTTGGAGTTTAATGATATTCATTTTTTAGACAATTAAGCTCTTCGTTGCCTTACATAGAATTCACAACGAAGAGCGGCGAAAATCTTAAGATCTTGATCGATACAGGGTCAACAAAAAATTATATCCAACCACAATTTGTCAAACGTCCTTTAGCTAATAAGAACGTTTTTTTCGCAAAATCAGTTGCAGGGGATGTTGAAATTAAAGAACATACCTTCGCTAACTTGTTTAATATTAAAGAAAAAATAAAATTTTACCTAATGCCAACATTAAAATCATTCAATGGTATACTGGGAAATGAAACGCTTAGGCAGCTCGATGCTGTTGTTCATGTAAACAAAAATTTTCTGCAAATAAAAAATGGTACAAAAATAAAAATGAAGCAGCTTGAATCCCATGCTCCTTTGAACTCAATTGAAATACAAGATAATCACTTAACTCCAACACAAAAGGAAAAATTAGGTATGATTGTAGCTAACCATACGAAATTATTTTCAGAGCCTGAAGAAAAATTGACTTACACAACTAAAGTAATGGGAGAAATTCGTACAAAATCCGACTCACCTGTTTATACTAGATTTTACCCATACCCTGTTGCGTTAAAATCCGAAATTGAAAAACAAATTGATAAACTTTTGCAAGACGGAATTATAAAACCATCGCGTTCCCCATATAACTCTCCAGTATGGATTGTTGGAAAAAAACCTGATTCGGCAGGAAATAAACAATATAGAATGGTCATTGACTACCGAAAATTAAATTCTGTAACCATTTCTGACCGATACCCAATACCAGAAATTAATGTTGTTACTTCACAATTACGTGAAAATAATTTCTTCACGGTAATTGATTTAAAGAGTGGATTTCATCAAATCCCTCTAAAACCAGCTGATTACGAAAAAACCGCTTTTTCTGTTTGTAATGGTAAATATGAATTTACCAGGTTACCATTTGGTCTAAAGAACGCCCCGTCAATTTTCCAACGAGCGCTCGACGACATTCTTCGTGATCATATTGGGAAAAGATGTTACGTATATATCGACGACATCATCATATTTAGTGAGACAGAAGACCAGCATATGGAGAACTGACGCATCAAAATATGCGTTAGGCGCGGTTCTTTCACAGAACAATAAACCAATTTCATTTATCTCAAGAACTCTTAGCAAGGCAGAAGAACATTATGCCGCTAATGAGAAAGAAGTCCTTGCCATTATATGGGCATTAAACTCATTCAGAAACTACTTATACGGACCGGCAAATGTTAAAATATATACTGATCATCAACCTCTCATCTATGCATTAAGCAACAAGAACAACAACAGCAAGATGAAGAGATGGAAGGCTATCCTAGAGGAGTATAATTATGAACTCCTATATAAACCAGGGAAAGCAAACCACGTTGCGGATGCACTTTCAAGAATACCACGCGAAACAAATATTCATACACTATCTATAGCAACAAATAGCGCCGAAAGTTCATCTCATAATTTAATATATCACGTTGATACACCCATAAATGCTTTTAAAAACCAAACCTTCCATTTCTCAACCTGAATTTAACGCAGAAAATTTGGTACAAATTTTAAAAAAATTTCTATATCCGTCAATCATTAATTGCGTAAAAGCATCCGAATCAACCATAGGAATAATACAAGAAATATTTGCAGATCATTTTCAAAATTACAAGATAAGATTTTCCAATAAACAAGTTAGGGATATTAAAAACGATCAAGAGCAGGAAGAAATCATCCTGAAAATCCATAAACGTGCTCACAGAAATGCAAGAGAAAATAAATTACAAATTCTGGAAGAATATTATTTTCCCGCAATGTCTAGAAAAATTAAAAACCTCATAAAAAAATGTGTTGTATGCAAAGAAAATAAATACGATCGTCACCCACCAAAACCCCAGATTCAACCAACGCCCATTCCGCAATTCCCAGGACAGATAGTTCATCTCGATATATTCCTAGTTGGAAAAGAACTTGTACTTACAGCAATTGACAAATTTTCTAAATATACTATTGCAAAACCTATAAAATCTAAAGCGGCCGAAGACATAAGGCAGCCGCTGAGAGAAATTCTTTATGCACTCATCCCAGAAACCCTCGTAATGGATAACGAAAAATCCTTCAACTCGGAATCCATAAAATTTATGATTGAGAACGAATTCGGAATAAGTATATTCAAAACCGCTCCCTATACAAGCTGCTCTAATGGCCAAATTGAACGGTTTCACTCAACCTTGCAGGAAATAATGCGTTGTTTACAAACCGAAAAAATACACCGGTCATTTCACGAACTCCTAGACAGATCAGTAAACGAGTACAACCATTCTATTCATACGGTAACGGAAAAAAAACCAGTTGAAGCATTTTTTGGGAGACGCGTAAGTACGAATCCTGAACTTTTAGCCAAAGATAGAGAAGAAACAATCAAAAAGTTAGAAAAGAAACAAATACAAGATCTTGAATACCATAATGCAAATAGAACTCCCCCAAAAGAATATGCAGAGGGAGATGAAGTATTTGTTAAAATAAACAAAAGACTAGGCAACAAACTGTCAGCTAAATATAAAAAAGAAATAGTTGCACAAAATTTAAATACCACTATCAAAACCAAATCGGGAAGAGTGGTTCATAAAAACAATATTAAGCAATCTTAAGTATTCTACGATGCGCGCTACAAAATTAATCAAATTTTATTTTTCAGGACAAAATGAAACTCCTTGCAATTTTTGTTTGGATACTAATGACAAACGGACAACAACTGGATGTGCAGGATTTGACCAATAATAACGGATATATACCTATTAAGACAGGTGAACAGAAGACAATAAGTTATTACGATAAAGTTTTACACTTCATAAACTTGACTGCGTATGAAGATACGATGCTCGTTATCTCCAGAAACATAGAAACTTTAAATGCCACTACTTTTGAAGACAAACAACTTATCAACACAATTAGTAAAAATTATAAATTACTCAATGCACGAATTAATAACCTACATATAAATTCAAAATCCAAAAGAGGACTTTTTAATATAGTAGGAAAAGGTTTAAAGATAATTGCAGGATCGATGGACAGTGACGACGAAAAAGAATTACGTGAGACCATATCAAAAATACATGACAACGAACAGGTTACCGACAGATCAATTAATAACTTAACCTTTGTAAGCAATCTCATGAGTGAACAGATTTATAATATCACATCGCATATAAATAAACAACAAGCTCTTATTAGCAATTACATTACTAAGTTCCAATATGAAACTCAAAATAGAATCAAAACACTCGAGGATGAATTTAAATTCATGCAACACATACATATATAGAATTAACAATGACATTCTACTTTTGGACAACCACGTCGAAGACATTGGACAAATAATTTTCTCTTGTAAGGTAGGCGTTATTCCTGCAGACATTCTGACACAAAAAGAACTAGACTTAGTTACGGACTTCGACAGTTATAGTAACATAAAAATTGTTGTACTTTTTCAAAATAACAATATCATTCTAACATTATTCATACCACAATTTTCTTCTAATGTTTTGTCAAAAATAAAATTTGAGCCGCTCCCAAATATTCAAAATAAATCAATTGTATTAAATGAAACGGAAATATTAGTTGATAGCAATAACAACATTTATAATATAAACATAAAAGATAATCTGGAAAAGAATTTAATTGTATTGGATAATAAATGCTTATCAAATATTTTAGATTTTAAGGAAGCTCAATGTAAACTTGAAAATTCAGAGGAAACTGTAATTAAAGAAATAATTCAAGGTTTAATTATATTTAAGAACTTTGAAGGAATTATAACTCATGACTGCAGTAGAATAAAAATAAAACAGAAAGGAACATTTCTTATCAGATTCGAAAACTGTAAAATTAATGTAGTAAATAAAACATATGTTAATGTTAATTTCAAGATATATGAATCACTTGTTTTACCTAATATGATTACAAAGATCACAGATAATAATAATAACACAAAGCTTAATTTAAAACTTGAAAATTTATACGTTAAACAACTGCAGCATGAGGATAACATTAAAATACTAGCAAGTAAGAAGCAATTATATTTCTTTTTTTATATCATTTATAATAATTTACAATATTAAACGGAAACGGTACATGTTGTCAAAACCACAATTAACCACGGGTTATATTCCGAATATAAAAGATCAACCATTTTTGGAAATCTCAACCCCCCAATTCTATTAATAATCGATCGAGGACAATCGACTTAAGAGGGGAGGAGTTAACGTAAACATTAATTAAAAGTAAAGTAAAATAATAAAAATCAATCAAATCAAAAATATAATAAAATTATTAAATTCAGCTAACGTTAACATTTATTTGAAAATAAACTAGAGCAAAATAAAATAACCAAAGACGCTTACATTGACATTTCACAAAATAACTTTTTTAACATTTCTTTGGAAATGAGTGCAACGACTTATTTCTTAAGAAATTAATTTACAAAATCCAAAATAACTTTTTCAACATTTCTTTGGAAATGAGTTCAACGACTTATTTCTTAAGAAATGAATTTACGAAATCACTAATCACGCCACTTTCAAAATCTGTTAGAATAAGCAAAATTATAAAGTATAAAAATTAAAAAAATGTAAAATAATTTTAAGTCTAATTTTAACTTCAATAAAGTGCGGTCGTACTGACCGAAAAGAAAATTAAAATTGTTTTTTTTAATTTTCTCATTAACTAAAGACTTAATTTACATAAATACTCATGTGTTAAGGGCGGCAAAGAAATCGCTGTTTATTTGAAGAACAAAAAAAATTCAAATTATAAACGAGTTTGAAAAGGAAAAATGTTATGTTCGTGAAACTGTTACATTTCTTTTATATTTATAGATATATTGGCAAAACACAGTCTACCAAAATCAATAAAAACAAACGGAATGTTTGGTAGAGCGGATGGCGCTGAAATAACAAAATGTGCTTTGATTGGTTCACTAGGGCGATTTTGTGGCATTCCATTAAAATAAAAGAACATTGTACCTCTCTCTCAAAAGCAGACACCTCTAATAACCGGACAAAAATATCGCGACGGTGAGTGTCCTGTTATGAAAGGTTTCACTGTCTATATTTTTGATTTTCAAATAAAAGTTTACTTACACATGAAATTTAGATAATAAATCAGTGATTTTTGTTATTAAAACATCACGTTCGACTATTTGAGCAAACACAAATGGCACATTCTCTGACGTTATGATAACAATTTGATTTTCGTAACGATGATTGCCATCATCTTTTTTCTCCACACTTTTAATAGTTTTAAGAGGAATGACCACGCTAACGAAATCTTTGATTTCACTAGTAAAGGAAAAAAAATTGGTAGATAAATAAATATTTCCGCCGACGTAACGTTTTGAATAAGGTGTCCATAAATTAGCTGAAATGTTTAAGAAGAACATAACTAAATTTAAACAATTTGCTTTCATGTTAGAAAAGGTTTGTTTCGACCTTTAATAGTGCCGTCTATAATTTCAGACTGTGGTAAACGGAAATATATACGATATTCTTCCGATTTTAGGCGAGCCGTTAAATCCCGACATAAAACTGGTTTTTTAGATGACTTTCGCCCAAAACGCAATAATAAGGAGGAATCATGGTCTATTATGGGACTTTCGGGGTCCTAAAACATAAAAACAAAAATCTCCTTTAAGAGCATGTAGAAGAGAGATAGATGTTTCGACCTACCTGTATTATTTTTTGTATAGCCATTTTATTTAGTTGTTCTATTAACTCATAAGCTTCTGCACAATCGAATATTATTGTAAAATTATATTGCATTTTATTGTTGGTTTTCAAGTATATTGTGTTGCTATGTCTAGATAGTTCTTCTATTTCTGTAAAGCCAATACTTCTCTTTGTCTCTTGACCCAACATATACGAATAAAAGCTCAAATGATTAAGTGATATATAAAGGTGTCCTTGCCGTGGCATTTTATTTTTAATATATCTGTAATATTTGCGATATTAAAGATTAACGATTAACGGACTACAATATGTATTTTAAAATAATAGAGCTTACGTGCATGAATAATAATTTACTAATTGTTCTTCTTCTGGCATGTTGAAATATTGTCTAAATTTTGATTGCATCACTTTAAAATCTGCCGAATCACCCGTCTCATCTTGATTATTTTGTGTATACAAAGATTTAATTTTACAAATCGTAAAATTCGTAATCTCATCTTCACTTTCCATTTCATTTAACACCCTAAATAAATTTTGTGACAGCCATTCCCAATCGTTATAGATGTCTTCCTCTGTTGTTCCAATAGCAATTTCTGTTAAGATTTAAATAACAAATTATAAAACAAATTAGTTTCTGGATGTTCAATGTTAGTTAAACAATTCTTTTCGCAAAAGAATGCAACCTGTAAATGGAATTCTGTTCTGTTATTTGAAACTGAAAAAAAAAAAATTTATTCGGAAGTGAAATCTTCGGAATATTTTAGCTTTTTATACCCTTTACCACAGGTGGAAAAGGCTATACATATATAAGTGTGTAATTTCTACAATATTCATTTCCGACCCCATAAAGTATATATGTATATTCTGAATCCTTATTCATAGAGAAGTTGATTAAGCGTTGTCCGTCTGTCCGTCCGTTTGTGTCCGGGTTGAAATCAACTTTGCCAAGGCACCAGAAGATATGCAGAAAATTTAAGCCCACACATCTGCCAGGCATAGTATCGAAAATTTCACTAATGGTATTCAGCAACATCAGACTCTTCTGTGCTTTTCTGTTTTGATTTTTATTAAAGACCTTTATAGAAAGCAATACTCATACTAGATATAGCCAATAGGAGCAGTCAAAAGACACATTGGATGGTCAATATGATAAAATCTTTGTAAATGACTTTTTTACTTTAGTCTAAACATTCTAACGCAATTTAGATTGCAAATTAAACCAAAAACTTTTAAAAACTATAAATAATTAAAAATAAAATACATATGTATTACAAAAAAATTATAAAAAAATTTTCTAAATATTTTCCAAATGATTTTTGAAAATATTTTCAATAAAATTTTTACAAAGATTTACCATAAAATATTTCATAAGATTTTGAATAAAATTTTTACAAAATAGTTTCAATCAAATTTCTACATAGGCATTTCAGGTGACGATATGTACCGTATACGAAATATTGCTGATTAGTGAAAAACGCAGTTCTTTTTTTCAATGCGTTTGTCTCTTATATTAAATCAATTTTGTACCTATGTTTGTAAATATAAAGTCACCGTGGGGAAGGGTATAGAAGATTTGGCACGGCCAAATTAAGCACTCTTACTTGTTTCGTTTAACTTCGAAATATTTATTTGGGTTTGTTTGAAATAAAATAAAACTAATCATCTTTTTCAAACGAAGCTTTATTTAAATGGTCAAACTATAGTAATTGTTAAAATATCAAATGTTTGTTTTTTTTTTTAATATATAATATGAAAATTTTAAAACTATGTGCAATATAGAACAGCAAAATTGCGATTCTTTTGAATACATAAGTTGTTACAATCCCATTTTCATTTTGTGCATTTTGGTTTCAAATGTACATATGTATATTTTCTAAAATTTTAATCTAATGTACATTTTTTGTTTGTATTATTAAGTTTTGGCATAAGTTCTTGCAAATGCATAGCTAGATACACAAATATCGCAAGCTAAATCATAATCAGTCTCAACTCAAAATTTATCAAAATCTTTTTTTTCATAAACCAGTTCACAGATTACATCTCTAACAACCACAAGATTTTCGTTTGCCTCACAGTTTTCTTTAGCTGAAACAATACTGTTGTATTGGAAGTTAATATGATTGTTGACCATTTTTATAAACAGTTTTTTCCTCTCCTGAACTTTTGTGAATTTTTATAATTTGTAATTTAGTGTTCGATGTATATGTACTTCAGTCAATTGGAAAATTGTGGTGACTTTTATAGATTTTTCGCAAAATAAAATTTGGTTTTCTTTCTGCAATCATATGGATATTCAAAAATGTTTTTGAGTCTCACAATCGTTAGCGTCTTATATACATATAACACAGTTGAATATACATACATCTCGCTGACTTGACCATTACAAGTAATTTTGTACTGTGGTGCTTTATTAATTGTAAATAACAATCTAAACCTAAATTTAATGTTTAAAATTTCACACTTAATTATTATATAAAAAAATTTTTTTAATTTATTTTTGTTATTAACAAAGTAATAACTAAACCCTGATAAGCAGTTTTATTAAGTGTTTCACGTTTGTTTAATCCAATATGTTTGGAAAAAATATGAATTATGAACAAAGCTTAAAACACATGTTCAATATTTTTTGCAAATCTGTTAAGTTTTCGAAAAGAACAACAATATAATAAATACGTATGTACATATGTATGTATATACATGATTCTTTGTTTAAAATTTAATTGTTTTACAAAAGACATAATTTTTCTCATGATTTAACAAATTCAGTAAGATTCGTCTTATCAAATTGGAGCATCCGAAAAGGAAAATGTATTGTTAAAAAAAAAAATAAAAAAAACTTATATTTTATTTTTCCTCAAACTTAAACTCATATAAAAACAAATGAATCATTGCTAAATTAACTGCAAATAGTTATCTGTACCATTTTTTTTTAATCGTAAATTGTCAGAAAAAATGTAGAATGTGTCTTAAGAGTTCTATTTTTAACTAAATAAACTTTACAATTTTGCATAACTGCCTAAAAACACGAACAATGTTCTTAACCTAAACATTAGAATACGGGCGGAAAAATTTAATATTTTTTGGAATATTTAAAACAAAGTCCTAACAAGTCGTTAGTCATGACCCTAATTTGACACATACATATATTTTATTTTATTTATTTTTTATTTATTTATTTGAAATTCATATAACTAACCGAGCCCAGAAAGGCCATATTTGGTTAGTAGACTAACAATGCACAGAATGGATAACAATTAAGAGATAATTTATATGCTATAAAAAATGCTGATATTATTCGTAAATATATTATAAGAAAAATAAAAATTATAGATATTAAAATATTTTAACAAAATGTAAGTGAAATTAAGTCAAATTATCGTTTAGTTACATATTAATTTTAAACGTTATTAAGACGAGCATATTCTAAAAGCTTTTTCCTAAAAACATAAAAGGAATAAACAAATGATCTGAAATCACGAGGCAACACATTCCAAACTCTCGCCACTCTTACTTGAAACGACAACTCAAAAAGAGAGACTCTAATATGAGGATACAATATCTGTGGATTCCTTACGGAACTAGAAAACAAAAAGCGATCGCGCAAGTAACCTGGACTATTTCTTTTGATAACTTTATAGAAAAGCAACAACAATCGTATATGCATAAAACTATTTAAACTACATCCCAAAAAATCAACAACATAAGAGGTAATAGGTGTACGAACCTTAATACGATAAACAAATCGAACTATTTTGTTAAAAATAAGTCTGAATTTATTCATTATATACGCAGACGATCCCGTAAATACCTCAGAACAGTATAAAATATTCGACATAAGCAAGGCATGTGCAATACGCTTCCTAACAAAAAGAGGTAAATAAAGGTTTAGCGAATACAACCGCCTCAAAGTAAAATTAATTTTAGAGCTAAGATAATTAATGTGATTACCAAAATTAAGCTTATGATCAATTATGACACCAAGACATTTGATATGTTCAACGAAAACAACAGCAACACCTTGAATTTGAATTGATATCATAGGTAGAGACCTAGGTAAACCAAAGATCATCGCCTTAGACTTTGAAGGGTTAATGCAAAGATTAGAATCAGACATCCAACTGACGATGCGTGACAACACAAAGTTTACAACTTGTTCCAAAACATCAATAAATTGAGGTTCACCTGAAAAAAATAACTGAATATCGTCAGCAAAAATGAATGCATCACAAGAAAAACCATGAAATACAGAAAAAATGTCATTCATATACAAAATAAACAATAAAGGCCCAAGGACAGAACCTTGTGGTACCCCACTAGTAACCATCATCCAATCAGATAAAACATTATTCACTCTAACACACTGGCTCCTTCCAGTTAAATAAGAGTAAATTAAAATGCATGCCATACGCGAAAACCCAAAATAATTGCAAAGCTTTGTAATCAAAATAAACGGACTTACACAATCAAAAGCTTTGGACAAATCCAATGATAACAAAACTCCTACATCACCACTATTGACAGTCCGTCTAATGCAATCCGTAAGACCCAATAAGTGGGAAGATGTATTATACCCTTTGCGAAAACCACATTGATGTGAATGGATTAACTGGTTATTGTCCAAATATTCCATCATTTGCTTCTTAACAACATGCTCAACAATCTTTGACAAAATAGGAAGAATTGATATAGGTCTCAAATCATTCATACAGGACACAGATCTTGTTTTACCCAACGGTACTACTATAGCTTTCTTCCATTCATTCGGAAACACAGAAAAAGTTAAAATATTGTTAACAAGATAAAGTAATTGATTATGAATTAACGGAAAGATAAGCTTAACAAACTTTAGAGGCAATGCATCATGACCACATGCATTTGATTTCACACTACACAAAGCCGTACATAATTCATTATAGTCAATATTTCGAAATGAAAAACCAAAATCATTAAAATTTAGGTTACCATTAAAAGGGTTAGCCACATCATTAGTTCGGTGCAACAAGAAGTGGTTGTTAAGTTTATCCGGATTAAACTTCTCTACATTCTGTTCAAATTCAATACAACCATTTGATCTGATCACATTCCACATATCCTTAGTATTCAAATTCTTAAACTTGGCTGAAAAATACTTTATCTTAACATTACGAATAACTCTCTTACATCTATTTCTAATTTTACAATAAATGCTTCGATTGCGAACAGATGGAGTTGTAATAAATGCTTTGTAAGCCAAATCTCTAAGAGAAAGATAAAATTTTATTTTTGCTGATACTAGATAATACTTTAGCCCTTTAAATACATGTACATTATGTATATAGCCGGACTCCAATGTATTATTATTATTTATTTATTTATTTATTTATTTATACATACATTTATTTAAAACAATCAAAAAGCCATTTTATAGGCCAAAAACTGATTGTAAGATAAAACATATCTAGTATCACAATATCAAATATTTAAATATATACACATCTAATTACCATACGATAAACCTAGTAATTATAGACAATAAAAGAATAAATTCAGTTTAAAAAATACTTTATAGGTATACATTTGTGCAAAAATAGATTTGTTTTATGGTTCTCAAGCCGTAATTAGATAACTAAAAAAAGACTGATAATAATAAGTTTAATATAAGCATAGGCCTGCAAGCTCAATAAATTCGACAGGCAAGTAGCATTTGACGATAAGAATTCACCGGTTGGGAAAAATCTCGTTAGTTAAAAGGCATTTATTGTCTTTAAAAGATCGCGCAATACGTATAAAAAGATTTTTCAAAAACATGGCATGCAATTTTAGGATTGATTATCTAGAGGTTTTTTATTGATCGCATAAATGGAATTTGTTATAAAGAGTAAATGGATTGTCATTTCTAAATATTTTGTAGATAAAAATAAGATTTCTAAACTGAAGAAAGTTTTGAAAATAAATCGGCCTACATATCCACAAATTTGATTTTGAAAATTAATATTCTAAGCAAAGCGGGTAATCATAAAAAAATTCTTTAAAGTGCTAACATATTAGATGATTATTTACTTACCATAGGATACTTCTGAATTTGGGGTTTGATGTAGTATTCGAAATGGTGCTGGTTTCGTATCAAATACACTGTCAAAAGTTCCCACCAACAATGAACCAAATCCTCGCGATTCTCCATGGCCTCGTCGTTTGTGCAAAACAAAATAATTGGAACGTTTTTCAACCACCCTGTATTAAAATTAAAAAAAAAATTAATAACTCTCTGCATACTTTGAGTAGCCGTATCGTCAAAATTTAAACTTGATTTCTGTAAATGTGATATTTTAAAATTTTTCTAATAATCTGCTTTATTAAAAAAAACTTGAAAACTACAATAAATAAATGCTCTTGAATTTTAGGTAATTTTTACGCAAAATATTAGTTTTTTATAAAAATGTGTATGCCACTTAAAAAATATTTCTTATACTACTCCTAAGATGTGCCGTTTTAGATAAAATACACACGTTTTTCAAATGGCGTCTGATCAATAGAATTACAAAACCTTTGACAGTATCCAAGATTTATTTCAATATCACAGCGTTCACCTATGACCGTCTTCTACTATTTTATACTTTTTTAAACACAAGATTTTTTATATTTGCATTGGCCAGATATTGCTATAATTTTTCATAAAAATTACCGTTTATAATTTTTGCTCTCCGGCATGACGCTGAACTGTCTTAGAATGCTGCACCAATAAACACAGAAAAAGCTTAAAAAGTAGTGATACTTTTATTTAAATATACAATATTAATTATATATACAGTTACGAGCAAATAAATAGGTTCAGCCACTCATAATTTTTAATTTCATTTATGAATAACTAAAACAAAGGTTACAAATGAAACTCTAACGGTTATTACTGGGAAATATTGTAAGCTTTCATAATAAGTAGCAAGAAGTTAAAAAAAGTTTGAAAAATAAATATGTACTAAATTATTTAAAATAGTCATTAACATCCGTCCAGCAAAAAAATAGGTCCCTTAAACAAAATTCTACAAACTGAAAGTATTTATTAGTTATTTTAATTTTTGGGAAATCCATTGTTTTGTCTTACTCTAAAACTCAATCTGCGGGACTTTGATTCGACCTTAACAAGTTTCTAATGGAATTAAATACCAAACTTCCATAAATCTTCCTTATTTTTTGATTTTAGAGGTGCAATTTTGTCTTTAACGACTCTGGATTTAAGCCGCTGAATCACTCCTTTACGACCTTAAGAGTTTATTATTTTGTTGATATTGCCAACTCAGAGGCATTTGCCAGTCTGCATATGGATGCATAACATTAAGGATATGGAAACATAGATGTTTGTCCATATTTTACTTGATTCAAAACAAACCTCTATGTGGTGTAGTTTCAATGATACGAGTTGTTTTTTTGGACGCCTTACCCAAGTTATTCCATCAGTTCCGTCTAAATTAATTTTCTGTTCATCAGACCACAAGATGTTTCTCAATATTTTAATGCCTTCAGGCCCAGCTCATTCTGTGTGCGCGACGCGACCTAAGTTTCTTTTTAAAGTTTTTCTTTTGATTGAATTTTTTTTTATTTAAGAGCATTTATAAGATTTAAGGACAGAAAATTATGTTCGAGGCTTCTGCGGCACGTCAAGATGTGGTTCTATCACAATAAAACTTTGTAGAAGAACTTCTTACATAAAAAGACAAATTTTAATCACTATTTGAACGGGTAATACAAAAATAATTGTTTGCCTTATACCAACGTTCCAGCTTAATGAACATAGTATATCAAGATATATCATTTATTTTGCCTTCTCTGAAAACTGTTTTGAGTAAAACACATTTGGATAGGTATGTACTTACGTACATACATATGTACATATGTATATGTCGATATTTCTAATATTCATTCGTAATAAGTACTTGGCATCTTTAAATTTAATTGACAACTCACTTGCAGAATCCGATTTTCTAATAAGAACTAAATAGATATATGACATACATATGTATGGACATACATATCCATTTGGAATAACCCAACTTATAAAATTTATTAAAGTTAGGAAGCATCTTACCAAAATGCAGATGGTATAAGAATTTCCTTAGGTTCGATCCACATTTTTCACAAATGTATTTTTCTACTTCAATTTGTATAAAAAAATTGTGGCATAAATCTACACAAAGAAAATATTCCCATTAACGATATTAAAAGTTCACTTAATTATCTTCATTTAGCAACATTCCTTGCTCTCCATTTTTATTTTACAATAACAAAGGAAAAATCAGCAGCCATATGATTGATTTTATTATTGAAAACTACAATTTTCAATTTTATATTGGCTATTTGTTGCAAATAGTAAATCTTGTCTCATATTTGTTGTATAATACTTTAATTCCACTAGATTTTAGATTAGATTTTTCTAATAGTTGATTTTCACTTTTTATTGCGTATTTTTAATCTAAAAATGCTTTTTCTCTTTTTTAACGCTACCGCTTTAAAGTAAATGTCACAAAAAATGGTGTAATACGAAAATGGTAAAAAGAATAGCACACAAAAAACCATTAAAAAGATTCTTTACTTTTTGTTTATCTTTTGCTTTATTTTCAAGGCGAATTCATACCAGGTGTGAGCAGTAGAGCAACAACTACAACAAAACAACAACTTTGACATTAGATTAGCAGATATGAAACAATGTATTTTTGACAAGACATTAGCAAAAAAGCGAGAGCAAAAAACAATCAGTTGGGCTATCAACTCCACCTGGTATGAATTCGCCTTGTTTATTTTCTTTCCATTAGAATTTTGTTTATGTTTTGTCTCTGTTTTTTTGTGCTTATGATTAATGGGAGAAAGCGAAACAGTTGGTATATTTTTGTATTAAACAGCTGAGGAAATGTCAAGTAGTGTGGATGATTTGTGGACTCTATCTAGTTGCAAAAGAGTTGCCAATGGCTTGAGGATTTACATACATATATTATAAATTAGATATTTTTTCTTTAGAGTAAAACTGACTTTTTAGGCATTCTTTTTAACAAACCCTTTTTCAAGACGATAACTTGGTCTTATATTAAATATGGAACAAATCTAGTTTACGGCCACATCATAAAAATTAAAAAGAAATAGCTTATTACGTGTAAAATAAATTTTAAGCAAAAAAAGTCATGTGAAAAAATAGAGGGCGGCCCTTAGTTTTGGAGTTACGGACACCTAAAGTTTCTGTATAAAGTATGGTATATCTCGATTATTTTATGGCGGAATGAGGTAATATGGGTGTCGTTAATTCTTTATAATTAGATATTAAAGTGCATATACAAAGCCAAAAATGGCTTGATAGGGCATGGCAAAATATGCTGAAATTCTACTTTCATTTTATAGGTAGAATGAAAAAGAAAATGATTTAAAGCTTGAGCGTTTTGAACTCTACACTAAGAATAAAATCGTATGGATTTATTTCTTTAGAGGAAGTGGAGAAAGGCCATACATAATTATGTATTTTAACTAAGAGTCCATATAGGTCTTATTAACCGACGTAAAAAAAGAAGGAGGTAATCAATTCGTCTGTGTGTTGCTTTTTTTTGTAAGTAAGTATGTTTGTTTTTTTTTTCTTTATTAGAAAGGCTATGCTTACAGATTAGTCCCATTTTAAAAGAAGTTTAAAATTTTAAAAATTAAAAATTTTTACGTGTATTAGAGCCTTATCACGCAGTCTTGACGAGCCATTGATTTGTTTGCACATGAACAAAGCGTCGGCAGAATAAGGAACAATAATTTGTTTACTTTTTTCTATGTGGAGAAAACGTACGATGTTCATGTTCCGACTAAACATAATTTTCTGTTTGTCGTCAATGTTATTTGAATGCTTATAGCACAGCAAATAGCATTTGCACGCTGGATCAACAGATGGTGTTCTTTAAAAGTCAAACTTTCTTACTAAAAACAACATTTGATGGCAGACATCGTTGTGCGAATAAATGTTCGAACAATGCTGTTTGAACAAGAAAATGACATCGACAACGACGGTCTTCACGAGAGGTTTTGATGTGCGCACATGAATTTGTTCAATGGTTGAACAAATCAATGGCTCGTCAAGACTGCGTGTATAGGCTCATAATACACAACAGTTAATGTAATAGTGCGTTTCCATTTATGTGATTTTGGCCAAAACACTTGATTTGCTCAAATCAAGTGTTTTCCTACTTGATTTCCCATACATATTTCATATGAGCAAATCACTTTATATGACTTGATTTGCACCAAATCATATCGAAAATTGTATGTGCAACACTGTGTAGCCTCTGTAATTACAAATGCAACACCGGGTTAATCATGAATGGTGATTAACAAATTCGAAAATGTGACAGTTTTGTTTGTCATTTGAAAAAAAAATAATAAAAATATTTAAAAAATCCAAACTTTTATCGTATATAAATTGAGAAAATATTTTTTTTTATAAGTCCGCATAATTTTAATTTATTGTGTTTGAATATATTGTACTAAAGACCCAAGTGTAATAAAAAACAAAATTGAATTAAAAGTTATTCCGGTGTTTATTGTAGTTTTTATTTTTAATAGTTCATGAATCCGTTTAATTTTGAAAATGCAAAACAAACAAGAAAAAAATATGGTCCAGTCTGGAGGATTTAATGTTATGCGACCTTTGGGCGTCCAAAATATACAAACTGGCTACAAAATATTGGTAAATAAAATTATAGTAACAAAACAAATGGAAAATAATTAGATTTCTTTGATATCAAATTTTAGAAAGGACAAAGTTGGTGTTTCTGGTGGCTCTCAATCCTCATGGGAAATATACCCTAAAATAAATACAATTTAAAGGGAATTTTAATAGGATGTTGGAATTTGATGATGTTTTATTTATTTTAAGAATTAATTTATAAAATACGCTATAAATAAATAATAAATAAAAAAGAAATTGCTATTATTTTTTGTTTTGTTTTTATCATTTATACAAACATACATAAGTACATATATGTTAACAAATTCATGTACACCTGCAATTATTTTTTTTCTGGAGATATACCTATGTACATACAGATGTCTTATTGCTAATTCTTTAAATTCTTTGCGGGCAAAACTGTAGCGTTTGCAAAGTGAGTACACACTTTTTTTAGCATGTCATTCGTGTACACTATAGCAAATGGTCTTGCAAAAATTCAAGTGAAGAATATCATAGCATTTTGTTAAATCTAACAACAAAATACATATTTTTGTTGTTAAATTTAAATGGTATAACGCATTTGCACTTTCGCAAGACTATTTGCATTAAACACTCAATGCCGCTCATATAATTTAACAAAAACTCTATTTTATCTTCCATTTTATAAATAATTGTATTTAAGTTTGAAATAATAAAATTTTCTTTTGTTTTATAATAAAAATTTTATAAACAAAATAAACTTCAAAATAATTACAAAAATTCGAACATGAAAACACTTACGAGATAATGGAAACACTTCGACATGTTTTGCTCAAAACAACTTGTTTTGCTTGTAATGGAAACGCACTATAAATTGATATACTTACATATATGGCCAAACTTTTGAACTGTTATAGATAGACATTTATAAAGAACCTATATTGCTTAATCCGCTATAACAACAAGTAAAAAATTTGGATCTATAAATTAAAGGGTGTCTCCATTATTGATGTATTTTAACCATTATGTCGCCATCTTTGGAACCGTTATAGATAAACTCTTGAAAATTAGACAGAAAGTTCACTACTATGTGTGGATAACAACAAGAATAAATATTTAAAATTAGAAATTAAAGGGTGTCGCAATAGTTTATTTAATTTGATGTTTATGGCTAAACTTTTAAACCGTTACATATAAGAAGCATAAAATTTGAATTCGGAAGTTACAGGGTGTCGCAATATTTAGTGTAATTTTATGTATATAGCCAATCTTTTGATCCGCTATATACAGACAGTCGTTTGGCATAGGTTTGACTTGAAAAAACCAGAACCCTGGGGTCTTGTGCCCCTATATACTCCGGAAGCACTGTTCCTCCGGTAGAAAATCGACTGATATTTGTTTTAGATTATTGAATTCCAAAATTAGTTTTTTTAATGAATTAGAATTTTGTGCTACGACATTTAAAAAATCCCGCTACAATCTTCCTCGAATGTAATATACATAATTGTATAATTACCGTCTTAAAGAAACATGATTTTAAGTTTGTCTGTTTTGAAGTCGGGTTTTTTGCAAGAATTATTCATACATACATATGTACATATGTAAAAATTTTAGATTTATTGCTTACTAGCTATCCCCAGTGCGCTTCGCTACAACCATCTACACAAAATACTTGGAAGAAAAGTAAGGCCAACCTTTAACTCGAAAACGTAACTACTCTCACGACAAAAATGTTTTAGTTTATATGCAAGGTACGATGCCAACTGTTCTCATCCAATCTGTTATTTGCTAGACCATGCGTAACTTTTTACTTTGTGTAGTACCATTCCCACTATTCTAATCCAGTTTCTGTTTCAAGACTACATATTGTAGTTCTCTAGGTGCACGATAATAATTTGTCATTTTGTATGGAAGGTACCACGCCCACAGCCCCAAACCATTCCGTGTATTTACCTATGAGGAAAATTCAAGACTCTACCTAATGTACTATGTACATTAGCATGAGGGTTAGGTTAGGTTAGGTTGCACGGGTCGCCGGCTACGCAAAAAGGGTAAAAGCCGACTCACTTGGGTCCCTTAGGTCCCGTTGTGACGCCCGAAAGAGGGATGAGCAGGATAGATACCTACCGATCCCCACTTTAGGTTTGGTGCAAAAACCAACCGGAGAGCCAGATAAATGAGTTTATCCTGTTTATATCGCAACCCGATAGGTCTGTGAGGTCCTGTAATATCGAGCTGCCTAGCAGCGCCGCCCTTTCCATAGATAAGGCCGGACAGTGACAGAGGAGGTGTTTCACTGTTTCCTCTTCCTCCTCATCCTGACAACTTCTACAGAAGTCATTATGCGGTAGATTCAATCTCCTAGCGTGTGCACCTATAATGCAATGCCCTGTCAGCACAGCCACTAATGTGCCTATTTGACCTCGAGGGGTTCTCAGCAGGATTGCAGTACGTTTGCAGTCATACTGAGGCCATAGAAGCCTCGAGGTCGTGCAGGTGGGCTCGTTCGACCATCTGGTCTGCGCAGCCCCCAGTAATTCCTGCTGTATGTTATCCTTACAGCAATTTAGCGGAACACCGACTAGTTGATCTATCTCCTGGTCCCTAAGGTAGGTTCCAGATCTAGCCAGTTCGTCCGCAGTTTCATTTCCGGGCACTCCCGCGTGCCCTGGCACCCAAAAGAGTTCCAGGTTGGAATGTCTCGCCATCTCATCAAGAGATGTCCGGCATTCACGAACCAAACTGGACGTAGTATAAACGCCCGATAAGGAATTTATCGCAGCCTTGCTATCAGTACGGAACTGGATATCTTTACCATATATCCTGTGATACCTTAGCCAATTTGCCGCTCTTTTTATGGCAGAAATTTCAGCCTGAATAGTGCTGCAATGATTTTGTAGCCTAAAACTCATCCTTATTTGAAAGTAAGGAATGAAAACGCCTCCCCCTACTCCAATGTCCGTTTTAGATCCATCTGTGTAAACCTCAAGCACGTTTTCTTGATGACTTTCATGTGTCATCATGGATGACGTGCCTGAAGTTGATACTTCGAACCTTCTGGTCGGCATGGCTGAGGGTGCACAATAATCAATATTTTCCGGGATGGTCGATATGCGCACACATCCCAAAATATTCGCATGGCCGAAATTCTTCGATTTCCATGTCCCGGCTGCACTAAGTCTTACTGCCGAGTTCAGGGCCAGCTGTTTGGCCATTAGATCGGCTGGCAGCCAGTGCAGCATTGTAAACAAAGCCTTTGATGGTGTCGTGCGTAAGGCATTTGTGATCATCAAAGCTGAAGTTCGTAGTACTTTGTTGACTATACTACAGTATGTAGGCTTGCCTAGTGCAGGCCACCATACTAGCGCTCCATACATTAGTATGGGCTTTATTACAGTATTGAAGAGCCAGTAGGCATTTCCGGGGCTAATGCCCCAGTTTTTACCTATGGCTTTCTTACAGGTATATATGGCTATTAAAGCCTTGTTTGCCCTAAATTGTACATTAGGGTTCCATGACAGTTTGTAATCTAGAATAACACCCAGATATTTCGCACTGTCAGACAGTTTAAGCTCCATTCCATTAAGGTGTGGTAGCGAAAATGTGGGAATCTTGTTTCTTCTAGTGAATAATACAAGATCCGTTTTCTGCGCATTAACACTTAGACCACCTTCGGTGCTCCACCTACTAATTTGTCTAAGCGCTGTTTGCAGACGTTGCGATATAGTGTCCAGGTGTTTGCCTGACACAGCTACTGCAACGTCATCCGCATATGCCACGGTTGTGAACATCATAGAGTCCAGTACCGTAAGCAATGAATTTAAGGCGAGGTTCCAAAGAAGAGGTGATAGCACCCCTCCCTGTGGTGTCCCTCGTCTGGCTATCCTACAGACAGTAGCCCGCCCCATATTGGATATGATGACCCTATAGGTCAGTAAATTCCTAATGAAGCTAATAATCGACTGATTAACATCCAGTCTCTCCAGAGCCCTAATTATGGCCTCCAGTTTCACGTTGTTGAACGCCCCCTCTATATCAAGGAACGCCACCAATGCATATTCCTTATGCTCTAGAGATTTTTCAATACATCCTACGAGCATATGCAGTGCCGTCTCAACCGATTTACCCTTGGTATATGCGTGTTGAGATGTTGAGAGTCGGTTTGGATTAATTGTTGTTCTCATATGGAGATCAATTATCCGTTCCAATGTTTTCAGAAGGAAGGATGACAGACTGATAGGTCTAAAATCCTTCGGTGAGGTGTGCGACGTTTTTCCTCCTTTCGGGATGAAAACAACGGAGCACCTAGTCCACAGTTCCGGAATATACGCCCATGACAGACATGCTGTGTATATTCGGGTTAACCATGGTGTTACAAGATCCGCATTATGCTGCAGGTCAGCAGGTATAATGCCAACAGGACCCGGAGATTTGAACGGGTCAAAGCTCTTTATAGCCCACAAAAGTCCTTCCCTGCTAATAGGGATTGAATTTTGCGGGTGGCAGTCTAAGCAGGTTGAGTGTTCCCCTATTAGAGGAATACAACCAGGGAAGTGCGTGTCCATGAGTACCTCAAGGGTCTCACGTCCACTGGTAGTCCAGTTACCACATGGTTTCTTAATGAAACTTGGTACAACTTGCGACACTGATAAGATTTTTCGAAGTCGGCTCGTCTCAGAAGCCCCTTCTACGCCGCTACAGAAGGATTTCCATGACGCTTTCTTCGCATTTCTTATCAGATTTTTAAATCTATTAACTGAGGCCTTATATGCTGACCAGTTACCTAGTCCTTTTGCCTCATTGAAAAGTTTGCGGGAGGTTTTCCTAGCTTCCGCAATTTCGGAGTTCCACCAGGGTGGTTTACTCTTACCACGGCAGATGTTTACTCTGCAAGATTCAGACGTCGCTAGTTCGAATGCATTTGTTAGGGCACCGACTGCGACATCAATACCCTGCCTATCATTGATGACAGGAGGGTTTGAAAGAAAGTCTGAGAGAAAAGATCGCTGTTGCTCCCAGTTTGTTTTCCTTCTGTTACGCCGGGGTGTAACCCCATTACCCTGAATACCTATCTTAAATTCAATATACCTATGATCAGAGAAGGAGCAGTCATTTGAGACTCTCCACGAACTGATCAAATCTGAGTGCCTAGTGTCTACTAGCGTTATATCAAGTACCTCCCTTCTATTTATCACAACAAAAGTAGGTTCTGAACCAACGTTAACTACGTCTAATTTACTACAAAGGATAAAGTCAAGTAAAAACTCACCCCTTGTGTTGCAGTCGGAGCTTCCCCATACGACATGATGAGCGTTGGCGTCTGCTCCAATGATTACCGGCAAACCCAATCTATTTGCCATTTCTACAATGCTGCGAACTTTAGGTGGTGGTGCTTCGCTATCATACGCCATATAGCTGGAGACAATTATAATTGTTTTATTTCCTGTCTCCCATGCGGCTGCAACCGTATCTTCATCACTGAAATCAGACAGAATGAAGATATTCAAATCGCTTTTAGCCACTATACACGCTCTGATCTTACCTTGACCATTCGTGTGCAGTAGCTTAAAGCCTTTTGCACCGAGCCCGCAAACCCTGCCTTGGTGTAGCCAGGGTTCTTGGGCTAGGACAAGCTCCTCCCCTCTCTCAGCCAGGCGGAGGAGCAGTGCAGCCGAAGCTGCTTTAGAGTGATGAAGATTGACTTGCGTCACCTTCACCATCTCTTGTGGCGGGTACAATTGTGACGTTGACGTCCTCTTGATCAGAGTCCAAGAGGGCGTCCTCGTCAACTGCCTCGTCCATCCTCTCAAAGAACTCACCCACAAACTCAGAGTTTGAGAGTGCGTCCTCATGAGAGCTTAGACTAGCAGTCTCATCGTTTGCCACGTCCGGAGATGGATCATCATCTCCCTGAGTCTGGTGATCCCTATCGTCACCTCGGTAGACACGTAGGGTGATCGTCTCAAAACCATAGAAGATCATCCCACGTCTCTCTCGAAGCGGCGCCAGAGATTCCCGATTCAGCAAGACGGTGATCCGTCTGGATGTACCTTCAGGTTCGGAAATCTTGACTACCTTCCAGTCATTGGTTGGTAGTTCAGGATTTCCTATCTGAATGAGATCCATAATCTCCTGAGCTAAGAATGGCTCTTCGGGAATTCGTGCCATGGCCCTAGGTCGGCGGGGAATCTCTTCAAGAGAAACCACGTCGAGCCTAGCGCCTTCCCAAAGACCCTCCAAAAGAGCAACAGCCAGCTTCAGAAGCGTGGCTGATCGCTCGTTTGAACAGGCCATGAGTTTGACACGCCCTCTGAACCATCCTGCATCTACGCATTGAGGAGAGGGCCCTGGATTGTCTTTAAGGACTCTCCAGAACACTTTCATCAGCTGCTTACGAACCACCTCCCAGTTTGCATGAGAGATGGAGCTGTCCGCATCGTTGCGGTCGATGACAGCACGTACGAGGTTGCCTTTGGCGACCTCGCTGAAACTCCTGTCCATCGACTTGTGCTTCGGACGCTTGGTGTCGGGCTGCTGACTTTTCGCATGCGTCTCCTCCTCCGACCTTTGACGCTTAGGTGCGTCAGTGGACGAAGGTGGAGGTGCATGCGGTTTAGCCAGAGTGGATTTAGCCCATTGCAGAGAGGTTGATTCCTCCTTAGTGAGCGACTCAGCTGGCTTCTTGCCAAGTTGGCCGACGCATTTTTCGGCTGCTCGCCGTTTCAAAAAGGCCCTTCTGGCAGGTGGGACGTGCCGTGTTGGTCTATTTGTGTTGCCTTGTGAGGCAGGGAGCACAGCTTTGGAACCCGAAGACATGTTCGCAGTTCCTCCACTGGCGGGGGGAGGTGAGACAGTGGAACCCGAAATCTTGTTCGCAGTTCCTCTGCTCACAGCCGGCACTGGGGCAGCTGCAGCTGATGTGCTTGCAGCGCCCGAAACAGGGGTTTTAGCCTTAGCGGCACGGACCTTGGCAGCTTTTGAGGTGCTTGGTTTAAGGTTCAGAGGCACCTCGCTGTCTTTTGTGGCACTTTTGGTTAGTGCATTCTTTGTGCATTTGGATGGTTCTGGTTGCCCAGAGCCTCCTCCTGCGTTTTGTGTGACACCAGTGGTTTGCAGATTAGCCTGGCCTGGCGTTCCAACCGGACTAACCTGGATCTCAGTCGTAGTCGATTCACCGCTTCCTGAAATCGACGAAGCGGGAATAGGATCTCCGGAGATTATTAAGCCCCCGACCGGATACATGGGGCATGGTTTTTTTTTCATTTGGGATAGGGGGGGGTTTGCATTTTATACATACTGCCATGTAATTTTAACCATTGCCTGACGGGGAGTCAGACAGACCACCAAGCCGCCCAATATGGGAAACAGACGCCGGTGGGATTATGGACAGTGGACAGTAAAAACGGACGTACCCTGACAGAGTGACCAGTCTCAATGAAAGGAGAAACACTCCGTGCAGGGTAACTGATAGCCGCCCCATAGGGGAAACAGACGCTATCAGACACTGAGGGGGAGGGTAATTCTTAGTTTGTACCTGTCATGAGCCCGTCTGGCATGGGTGGCCCTACCAGCATGGCCTCATGGCATGCACTAAGCCTCTGCATCGCGACAAGATGACTACCCATCGCAGAGGTAGCATGAGGGTTACTTCTGCAAAGTTTCAATACTCTATATATTGCAGATCTCCAGGTAGATAATGTTTTACAAAATATTAACTTCTTGAAATTATATACAGGTTTTTAACTTCAAATTCATTTTTATAAAGTTTAAATTCAATTTTATAAACTTTAAATATAATTTTGTCAACTTTTTATAAACATCAAATTCTATTTTAATTCAGATTTATAGAAAAATAAAGTTCATAAAAAAGTTTTGTAAAAAAATTGTTAATAAAATGTTTCCAAAAAAATACTCTACAATTCTTACAAAAAATTTTCTAAACATTTTTACAAAAAACTTTGTAATAATATTTTTACAAAACATCTATAAAATTAAAAAATCATTTCAATAAAATTTTTCCAACAAATTTAAAAAAAAATATTATCTACAAAAAATGTTTAAAATAAATTTTCATTAACATTAAAAAAAAATCTTCTATAAAATTGTTACAAAAAAAAAAAAAATTACTATAAAATTTGTACAAAAATTAACTATAAAATTTTATTTTTTATTCCAATTATATTTGTACAAAAAATTTTCAGCAATTTTTTTTTAATTTTATAGAAAATGTTTTGAAAAAATATTATTGCAAATTTTTTGTAAAAAAAAATATTGCAAATTTTTTTGTAAAAATTTATAGTAATTTTTTGTAAAAAATTTATAGAAAATTTTTTAAAAAAATGAAATTGGATTTGAGTTGATTTGAACTACCTCGTAGATAGATACAAAGAATGCTGAAGATGAATGTACGTTCTGCTAGTGTCTAATTTTTCTTTATCTCTTTATAATAAAGAACTTAAGCCGAAATAAATATTACTGCATTTAATTAATTAACTTTTTGTTTTAAATATATTTTCAATTTATTTCAAGTTATTCAATTACAATTTAAAACTAAGGTGTGTATTAACAAAACTCAAGATTATAGCAACAAAATCGAAAACTGAATTTAAAATACCTGTAAATTTGAAATTTTTCTACTAATTTAGTTGAGAACAAGTATGAGCAAAACTGAGTGCATACGGTATGACCTTTAGATCGTTTACAAAATTGAAGTCCCAAGTAAACTACACCTTGCCCCTCCCATTTTATCTAAATATACCAAAGGCACATACTGAATTTTATTTTGATATGCCAAACGGTATGACCGTAGAGCTTCCACAAAAATAGTGGCATATATTTTTGTAAAATTATTTTTCGTTTTGTTGTGGAGGCGCAAGGTATATTTATCTTACTAGGTAGTGTCGTCCGCCCAGCTGAGTTAGTAGTTCGACATGTCCTGTTGTTCTTGCCCTGTTGTCCTTGCATTGCACAATGGGGCAGAATCAAAATATTTTGTAAATAACCTAGTTATTTATAAACGGCTAGGCCGATTGATCCTAAATTTGACATGAGCATAACAGAGGAGTATCTGAATACACCCTCCAGGGGTTGCGAAATGTGTAAATATGAAATGTGTAATGTAATTTTCAGGTGCGAGGTTCCCAACTTTGAGACCACATAGCGCCACCCCTGGAGGGTGTATGGTGCCCATATTTAAAACTTAACTTCAATCATCGGCCTAGCCGTTTATAAATGACTAGGATATTTCCAAAATATTTTGATTCTGCCCCACTGTGCATTGGGACGCCACTACCTAGTAAGATAAATATACCTTGTGCAGGCGTAACAAGTTTAGGCCTCTTTTTTCACATATAACACTGTCGGTCTGAAATCAAACTATCTATGAATTTAATTTTAATTTGTTCAACTTTAATCAAATTAAAAAATATAAAAAAAAAATATATTAATTGCTTTAAAAATAAATTTTCTTAAAAAAAAATTAAAAAGTGTTATTTTTTATTTAATATTTCATTCTAAATATTAAAGATTATTAACAATATTACAAAAATTGAATAGTGAATTTAAAATTTAAGCTCAAACCAAAATGTATAAAAAATTTGTGCCACTTACTTCAAATCAAAGTCCTTCAACAAATCCTTATGAGATTTGTACCTTTATGGGCGAAGCTGCAAAACCAAAAGTAACTGAGTGGAATACTGACCAATGTCATTATCAGCGCGATTGTGATGCTCTAGGAAACTCAACAATGGATAAAGTATTAACGCTTCAGGATGAAATACGAAAAATTCATGAAAGAACTCGTGAAAATATCTTTTTAAAAAGATTCAAAAAGACATGCATACCCATAGATCGTTTTACGAGATGTGTAGTTCCGCAAAGAACACCTGAACAATTACGACTTCATGCCCAAATGTTTCAAAACGCGCGTAAAGTTCAGTACGAAATGAAGGAAACAGTCCACGATGCTGGCGATTTATATACGAGTCACAAAACCTTAATTGAATTGGAAGATCCTGTTCCTAACTTGGAAGGCCAGAAGGATGATGCAGAATCTGAACCAAAAGACGACGATGCTGGCGATGGCAGGCATTAAGCCAGAGCTAGCAAGCCCCGAGTGTAGCAGGGAGCTTATTTATATTCCACCAAAAAGTTTGGTAAGTTTTGTTTTTTTCAAAGTTACTTCAATTGATTAGTATATTCGAAATTAAGTTCTAATAATACTCGTTTATTAAAACTAGCAAATACAAAACAAAAAAAAAAAACAATTGTTTGCAGAAGAGAAACAAAGAACTAATATGTATTTACTTTCGACAAGGTTCACACACTCGGAAAGTGAAACAAGTAAAGTTACGTTCTTTCATTTCAAAATAGCTACTCGGATTCCAGAATAAGTTTGATACATGAGTTTTTTGTTTTAAATGTAGATATAAATTTTATATATTCCTTCCTTGAAGATTTCTTTAACAAATTCATTTCAATAATATACTGAAAAACTTGAATAATTCAAATTCAAAACGGCTTAAGACTGTTTAAATAAATACGTATTTATAAGAATTTTCAGGTGGTACGTTTGCATTTAATTAATGAAACAAACTTAACTCAAAAAGAGTTGTTATTCAATCAATATGATGTCATCAATATCCGGATAAATATTATCACCATTGGTTTCCAAATCTTCACTGTCACCATCAGGGCTAGCTGATGTCGCCAGCGACAACTGCTTATAGGCACCTTCATCAGCTTGTGTTTTCATGTGTACTCCTAGTTGAGAAATTAATTCTAAAGCTTTGACATCTGAATTAAGTAAGGCAAATTGGTGTATGACGGCTAAGTGAGGGAAAATACTGTGCATCAAGGCAGCAGAGCCAGCATTCATGCGATAATCTTGTGTAACTGTAATATTTTTTAAATCTTCAGCATTAGTAGAGGGCTTTACAGTTAAGGATTGTGCTGCTTCCTTAGTTTTAATTTCGATAATTTCAACATCGTTTTCTCTGTCACTGTTAACTGGATTTCTATTGTTTTCCTTGCTGTCATTCATATTCTCATCATCATCGTCATCAGATATTTCAAAGTCATCATTGCTATTGTCGTCATTTATGATTACTGGTACTTCTGTCCGTTTCACTTCACTTGCAGCTGCGGCTGCTGCATCATCCACCTTTGCCGACGATGTTATGGCTAAGATTTCCTTTTGCATAAAACTTGGCAAAGAGTCTTTAAATTCTATGATTATATCCTCAACTGCCAATTCACCTTCAACAGTATTTGGTCCTTGGCCAGATCCTAAATCTTCATCATTATATTTGTGTTTGCCACGAAAACGGTTTAACCAACGATACGATGGACGAAAGGCGGGTAGGTTGAGTATGGCGGCCATTTTAACAGCCGTTTCTTTAAGGGTTTCATTTGTAATAACTTTTCGCAACTGCATTTGCCGACATCTCTCTACCCACTGATGTAATATGAAACTAATGGCGCTCATTTCAAACTTACGCCTCTTTCGTGTCATTTCTTCAATTATTATCGAAGCATCCGCTTCACTGAGGGTGGCCAGTTGTTGTAAAAGTTCCTGTTTCCGCTCCAAAATACGGCGAATTTGTGTAGCGCAACAGTGAAACATTTTGGCCAAACTGTTGCGTGATATGTTGGTCTCATCGTAATAACGTATTACGGCAATTTTTTCATAGAAAGTAAGAATATTACGTTCGTTGCGTCTTTTTGGCTGCAATGAAAAAGAAAAATAAAAGATTAAAAAAATTAGATTACAATTTATATGTAATACATAAATTAATTTAAATTTAAATGTAAACAGAAAAGGTTCTAAGAGATTGCTACCCTTACATTCCTGGTTGTGTAAACCGATCAGAATCCAAGTAACTTTAAAAATGAATTTATTTACAAATACAACGGGTTTTCTCTGTTTTCGGCGTTTTAAATATTTTATTAGAACTAATAACGTGTACTAAATTGTAAGAACACCAATTTGTAAAATTCTTATTTTTCCAAATCACTCGATTTACAGAACCTGATAGAAGTAATAGCACATTCGGCTTTTCTAGCAGAAAAGGTATTCATGATGTTAACTTAACTGTCAAATTGATATAGAGCTGCTAACACTACTGTACCAATGACAGCGAATTCAAAGATGGCGTAAGCTTTGGATTACTCATTAAATGTTTACAACAAGGTGAATATATACATGTGATTGCAGGGCTACAACCAAGGCGAATTAATACTAGGTGATTGCACGGGCGAATTCAGTCTTTTTCGCCTCCTTTGCAGTTGTCAAATTTCATATAGAAAAAATTTGTTTATATTTTTTTTATATGGAGTTTGATTTTTCGCTTTCATGCACATGATGAGCTTTTTCGCCACTGCAATCACCTGTTATGGATTCGCCTTGGGCCACAACAAGTACAAGAATAAAAAAAAACAACAGGCAATTTGTTTTTACAAAATCTATGCCAATTGTCAAAAACAACAACAAACAACAAAAAAAAAATAAGTAAACAAAAATAATAAAAAATTTTCGGGCTGCAAGCTATTATTATTTACACTTTAACTTTTGCAATACCGTTTGCATGAAACACCGAACTCCGCTTATGTATATTAATGTAGCACTTCCATAATTTTTTTTAAAATTGTTTCTATTTATATTTAAACTTCCACACAATAAACAATTAAAAAAAAATAAATTTAATTTCAAAATTATTTTTGTTTTTATTGAATTTTTTGAATTTCTAAATTAAACAGATGATGAGAATTTTCGCCCGTGCAATCACCTTTTTAAATTCGCCTTGGTTTACAATGTATGTTCTTCAGCTGATGAAAAATGGCTTGCATACAAGACGTCATTTAGGTTTACTTTTGTGTTGTTTTTATAAGAACTGAAAATTTTCTAATACACATAGAATAGTATCTAAATATGTATGCGTTACATTACGGTCAGCTCTGTAAATAAAACCATAGTAATACTGACAACATTCATAGGCCTTAATCTAAGAATCCGAAAAAATACACTTACACTAATAACAAATAGACTTTGCTGTAATGGAAAACTTATTACAATGTTGGTTTCTATGAATACCCTACAAACAACCCAACTGTGTGATACTCTGAAATAGGCAGTTAATGGTAACATGATGTTAGTGTTAGTGTTAATGTTTAATGTTTATTTAATGTCTAATGAGACACGGGGGTTACTTTTAAGTTTTTGATAAAAAAAATGTTGGCTAATTTAAAAATCCAAATTTACATTTATTTTTTAATAAAAAAACTGCAGTACAAATATTTTATTTAATACACTTTAAACAACTTTCAAGTTAAAATTTGTTGGCAGTGATGGAAGTAGCAAAGCTGTAAGCGTGTTATTTTCTGTACTTTTCGATAGTCGGATTAATGTGATAAAATAATTATAACCCTGTTCACTGAAAATATCGTCAAAGAAAAAACAATAGCCAACATTTCGTAAAACAAAATTTTAGTTTTTTTAACGTTAATGTACTTTCAAAAACCATATAAATATTAATTATTGTAAAGTTTTTTTTAATTAATTAGATATGTAGGTCAACTCGTTCTCGAGTTATGTAAAAATGCCCATAAACTTATTTATATCTTTAAAACTAGTAAGAAATTTAAAAACAACGGTGTAAAGAGTTGAGTTGTAAACCTATTACGGTAAGCCCTGACACTTTATTAGATTATCAAGGGTTTGTCACAAACGGTGAACACTGCAGCGTCTTAGCAACGGCTATAGTCAAGATAAAAGTGAAAAATTAAATTGTGTTTGTCGATTCGACGAAAAAACAACGTCCATTAAAATAAGAAAATCTTGTTTTCTTGTTTTCTAGGAATTCAGTAACTGACATCCCTTATATTTTAACATGCACTTTCCGCTATATTCAACACTGTAAAACTATTAAATTTTGTCGTGATTAAATACACCGCCCCGAATTTGGTTTATTCTAACTGAAAGAGAAAAATAGGTGAACGTCAAAATTTCTGTACAACCTTTCTTTAAATCAAACTAATTTAATTGAAATCAACTTCGAATTCTAAATCTCGGTTTGTAATAATAAAGAATTAACAGAGTTTAGTAAAACGCAAAAAGCATTAACAAATATTTGTTTTTTTTCTTAATTTTGCACCGCATTTAACGATGTTAACTACCCTTTTTTGTAAAGTGTACTAGATAAATGTACAAACATACATACATACATGTATATGCGTTTTACCAAGCGTTACCTCACACCCAACATAAAAAGGTTTAAAAAACACATACATACATACTTCTCTATGTTTAAACAATAACTGATATTTTTTTATCGTATTTTAACAACATTTTTCATCGCTTTTGTGAAGCGGCATTTAGACGGTCAAACGCGGCCTGTAAGCATGGCCTGATAAGAGAGAGAGAGTTTATCATTTACAATTTCAGGCGAAGTTTGTTAAACATCATTATACAAAAGACACTGAGCAGTGAGGTTCTTATTAAAAATGGCGCGTGAATTAGTTGCTGCTTTGGTCGTTGATGAATTATTGCAAAACGACAATCATAAAAAAAGATAGAATTTGGACAAAAACATATTTACTGTTCGCTTCCTAAAATTACAAATGAAATTAACACTGTGTTTAACAAACTGGCTATTAAACGATTAATTACGGGATTTTCCTTTATAATCGGGTATGTTCTGTAATCCGAAACCGAGTGAAATTGAATCCGAATGAAATTTTAAATTGTCATAACTTTTAAATGTTACAACATTTTGATATTATTTTTTATACATTTGATTAAAGACCATTCACATAACTTTCTTGATTGCTAATGTTTTAAAATTATAGGCTCAACTAAGTTATATTTATCTTTAAAAATTTATTCGATTTCAATTTCACTCGGTTTCGGATTACAGAACATACCCGAATAATTGAAAAATACCAATTAAAAAATTTTTAGGCTTATTTGCCTATCTGCCATTTTTTAATTTGAATTTTGGCAACAAATTTTTCCACATACCTACATACATATGTATGTACCTAAATGAAATATTTCATAAATAAACTCTAATAAAATCCCTTTACATTCATTGCCATCCATAAAAACCCTTTACATGCAATACCATCTATAAAAAAACACACGTGCAAAAAACAAAAAATTCTATTAAAAAAGTGCGCTTTACCCAAGACAAATGAAATTAAGATTGTGTTTGACAAACATGTGTTTAGACTAGTTTAATGACCTGATGGCAAACACAAAATATCAAAAATTTTTGATTTTCATCCAGCGCGGCTGTCAAACTCGAATTTTGGTCGTTTACACGAGTTTGATGGCAAGCCATCGAGCGGTGCTCACAGTCCGCGTTTGATCGTCTAAATGCCGCTTGAGTACAAAATTCTATTTTACGCGTGTATGTTGTAAGTTATGCCAAGTATGCAAAGTGGTAACTTGATTAAAGGCCCAACTATAATATGCATAAGCTGGCTTAAGCTAATGTCAAAAAATGAACGAAAAGTCTGTCAAATGCTTAAGCAACTTATTGAAGACTTTTAGGTGGCTACAATGTACTTACATGAATCTAAAAATTATTATGACACAGTTGCACATTTGTTTTATTCGTACTTTTGAAAAATAATAATTTTTTTCTGAATAAATATAATTTCTTAACAAAAAGGTGTTAAATAAACATATTTTATATACCTAATGCCATTCATATACAAATTAATAATTATTTTTAATAGTTTTAAGAAAATTTCGAAAGAAACATTTAAAATTTTTTGTTGTTTTGGTAATTTTGGCCAAAAGTACTAAAAAATACAGCGGTGTGCATCACTCAACCCATAAACAATAAAATGCTCTTTCTTTTTAATTACAATTATTATAAAATGCCTCCCTTTTTTCTTATAGAAACTTCTTTTTTAAACATTTTATATTAAATTTAGATATAATTTGTTCACTTTCGTCCTCCATTTCAATTTTTATGAATCTACATTCATATGTAAAACACAAAGCACAAACAGCTGTTTCCGTACGGAATGTGCGATCGGTTTCGGACTTTGCTTAAGCAAATGACATTCGACGAAACTCAACGAAAAGTATTGTTAAGTACATTATAGTTTGCCACATATGATTTACATGTAATTGTACAGTTGCTTAAGTTGGCTTAAGCTAGCTTATGCATATTATAGTTGGGCCTTAATGCTTTGTTTCTGTTATTCATGCATTTATTTATTATGGGACTTGCATATGTACGTGTTTGTTGCACTTTTGCCACTTACCAAAAGATGTTCGGATGCGTAGATGAGAACTGTAAGCACATTGTCGGACTTTGAGTAATCATATAATTATTATTTTTAATATCTATACATATAATAAAATAGTAACTCATTTCCATCTGTCTGTCTGCTTTTCATTTGTGTTCGCATCATGTAAAAACTGCTGGATGAATTTTAAAAAAATTTTGTGAAAATATGTACATATCTGGGTGGATTTTCACATAATTTTCCAAGTGATAATAAAGAGAAAAATCAGTACGCCGATCTACCGTTTTAAAGGCACTGCATACTTTCAGGCATCTTTTATTTTTAAAAAGTGAAAATTGTATTTTTACTTTGTGGAATTACAATGTTATTAAAATATTTTAAACACCTTTTACAAAGCTTTACAATAATTTTTAGAATTTTTTATAAATCTTACAATTTTATCCAGGGATGGGTACCTTTATATAAAAAATAAAAACATAAACCATAACTGAAGCACCATAAAAGTAAGAGATTTACAATTGGTGTGGAATACTTTCAAAGAAAAATCGAGCAAAATATTGTCAGGACGCCCAAGACGTGGCGGGCACCGGTAGTATTTAATAAATTTGTAACTATAAATATTGTTATGACCTGAGGATGTGCATCCTTAATCAACATCGCCAGACCAATTACGCAAATTTGGGCCTTGTCTTTTGTAAACTATACCAATATTTAAAGTTCGGGTAATATGCATACATACATACCTGTTCTTCATTTTTAACGTCTTCTATAATCTAATTTTTTATGGATCTTGATAAACATTGAATTCTTATTTCCATTATACGAAACATTAGAGCCCCTACTGCTTATCGATAAGCGAATTCATAAGAATGTTTTCCTAATTTAGTAATGTTTTGCGATTTTTAATTATTTTTTCTGCCTCTCTTATATAAAAAAAACTATCTGCAGATTTCGGTTTAAATTCAATTTCTTTTAGAAATGTAGACATTCCGTCATACGAACAATTGCTTGCTTTAATGCGATAACTTTTACTACGACGACAAAGTCTGTTTGTGACATAACCAGAACCAACTACATCAAATTGTCCAACAAGTAAAAGTTTGTTTACATATATTCTACACCATAGTTTTGTTTGAAGCTCGTTTGTTGCAAGCTCGCTGTATATTTACCAATACTTCTCCATCGACGCACTGTGGTCAATATTTTGAGATAGCGGCCAAAACTCCTTTTGGTTTTTGTTCTCCGATTTTAAAGTTATTAGACTCATATGAAAGTAGACAGTAGTAAACCTCGGGAGCCAAAAAATTAGAACTCTATTTCAACTATTTCACTGAGTACAGGGTGGTCCAAAATGGGCTTTTTCAGAATTTAGTAAATTTATGATATTTTTAGTTAATTTTTAAAGTTTAAATGAACATAACTTTTTTGTTTTTCAAGATTTTTGGACCAAATAAATTTTGTGTTGCAACTCAACTTATTTCCTATTACTGGTAAAAAAATTTAAGCTCTACTGTTTTCAGAACAATTTAAATATTTTTTTTAAAAAAGGTCAATTTTCTCGGGAATCTCCTACTTCATAGAGCACAACTCCTGTGAGTCAAGCTGAGTCAAAACACAAATTTACTATTTTGTAGTCCTAACTCTCCCCTACATACCTATATATACATGTCCATGCATCGGGACTGCACTTTTTGAGCTACACCAATTTTTCTGACCTAAGGTAAGATATTCGATACAAATGCACGTCATATTTTTTGAGAAGTTATTTGTATGTGAAAGTGGCTATTATGCATATATTTTGATGAAATTTTGTACAAGAGTTCTTATTGACCCAAAAAATAATTCTGTTGAAATTAGGAGAAGTTGGCCCATATTTGGACCTAGTCCACATAGAAGGGTGTATCAAAATTTTGACAAAAATGACAATAGAACTCTCAAATTATATGGTATCTGGCAATTCATTTGGAAAAGGTAAAAAATGATTTTATTGCCATCTAAGATTACATAACTTAAATACCTGAAAATTGCAAATAAATTTAAAACCAATGGAAATAACTGGTAAAACCAAGTACCTGTTATATTATGTTTCAAAGAGGTAAAAAAGATCATGTTGAAACTTCGAGCAATAGTATATTAATCCATGCATTCATTTTTTTCTTCATTATTGTTTAAACAATGGCTAAACTCAGTTATAGTGTTCTATCTGATATATATTTTGAACGGAAAGATGAAAACGACATTATTTTACATATAATGAATAATCCATTCTTCAAAATATGCGACAAACAAGAAATTAAAATTCATAACTTAAAAATAAAAAACTTTTTAAATACTTTAAGAAAACGGTACAATCAATGTTGCAGAAACAAGAAATTGTTTTACTTCCGCACCAAGAATGGCTAAGAAATAAACTTATTTTTAAAAAGCCATCAGTAACTACCACGGAAACTGGAAAAGGTGGTCGACCAGCAAAACCAATTGATAATTGTAGTGAAAGATCACGAAGACGCAAGCTTAAACATATCAATGAAGAAGTTTCTTGTAGCCTCATAAAGGATTCATTTCTGAATCAAATTCAACCATCGAAAACTAAAAAGAGTAAAATTGCTATCATTAAAAAAATAGTGGAAGCAAGCCCCAGACGCACAAAAAGGATTTTAGGAAGTATGCCGACACCAACTGAAGAAAATAAATTTACTCCAAAAGAAGCATTTGCACTATTTTTGGATTTGAAAATGACTAAAAACCAATATACAGAATTGCGGAAGCGAACCAATGAAAAAAATTGTGAAATTTTTCCATCATATCGAGATATAGTTTCTGCCAAAAAAGATTGCTTACCTTCACCAACTGCTATTATTGTAACTTCAAGTTCAGCAGAAATAAAATTGCAGGATCTTCTTGAACACACTGCAGAACGATTATTAAACACATTTGATGCTGACTATTTAAAGAAGTTTAAAAATTGCAGCATGTCTTTAATTTCTAACTGGGGATGTGATGGGTCCTCTGGCCAGAAACAATACAAACAATGTAATACGGAAAATTCATCAGATGCCATTTATTCATGATTTCTTTCGTTCCATTACGTTTAACAAAAACTTATATTGGTTCAGAGCCGTCAACTAGTACAGCTTCAGAGATAGATAGATGGAAGAATGAAATTCCCTCGTCAACAAAATTTTGTAGACCAATAAAGTTTGCTTACAAAAAAGAAACTAAAGATGTCATAACTGAAGAAGTTGGCAAAATACCAGATGAAATTAAAGAACTTCAACCAGTGATATTTGAATTTAATGACCAATGCATCGAAGTTAACTTTAAAATGTCACTTATAATGATCGATGGAAAAGTTGCACAAGCTTTAACCGAAACAAAGTCTTCGTCAAGCTGCATCATATGCCAAAAAACATCAAGTCAATTGAGCCAACCACCATCACAAGACGATAGTTTTAATGAAGCATATGAATTTGGAATGTCACCTCTTCATGCTAGAATTCGTTTTATGGAGCATATTCTTAAATTGGGATACGATTTGGAATTTGGCCCGTTAGGCGAAACAGTGAGAAACAACAAAGAAAGCAAAAAAAAAAGATATTCAAGAAAAATACCGCAAGGAGAAGGAAATTCTAATGATGGAAACACAGCAAGGAGATTTTTTTCCGATCCAGAAACTGCAGCTTCTATAACTGGAGTAGATTATGATTTAATACGACGATTCCAAATTATATTAGAAGTTATAACATGTAGCAAAAAGATAGATGCAAAAAAATTTGGCCAGTATGCTAATGAGACAGCAACCCTTTATAACCAAAAATATTCTTGGAGACATATGCCAACCACAGTTCACAAAATTTTGTTCCATGGGGAACAAATAATTCAGCACAATATGCTTCCAATTGGAGATCTCTCAGAAGATGCGCAAGAAAAAAGGAACAAAGACTACAGATTCTTTCGCGAGCACAATACAAGAAAAATTTTCAGATATTGTACTAATGAAGATCTTATTAATATTTTGTTGTGCACATCAGACCCATATATGTCCAGTATTCGACAAAAATGGAAATCAACCTCATTAGAGTTAGATGAAGAAGCTAAACAACTACTGCAAAATGAAAATCAAAGCTATTTGGAAGAAATTTTTACTAATATTGTTTAATTAATACTAGTTTAAAGATTATAATTTGTTTCTAATTTTAGTATAAATTTTTATTAATACATTTAAATAAAATATATGTGCATTTTAAATCATTAGTAAAAGTTTACTTAAAATTTTATCGATGTTGTGTTCTGTATATAATATATCCAAATGGTATTGATATTGTTGGGAATTGCAGTGTTATTTTTCAGTTTAATCCTCACAAGTATTAGCTTTCTTCCAAAAAAAAACCAATCTTTGGCCCCTGTGAATATTGAGACTAAATAAATGTCAGGGGCCAAATGTTGGCATTTTCTGACCAAAATTAAGTTTAGGAACAATAAATAAGTATTGGTTGTAAAATACGATTGAAGAAAATAAGAAATTATAAAAAAATACCTATTTAAAATGTCAAAATATTCAACTTTTACATGGAAACTCAACAAAAAATTAAAATGCATTTTTAACTCCACATTACTTACGTTCCTATCAGTCGATTTTTACGTTTGAACACGCAAATTAAAGCTTAAAGTCCCTCCTATTGAACAAAACAAATTGCGTAAAAAAATACCAATCCGGTCAAAAGTTATAGAGTTTTGACCGCTATCTCGCGAAATTGACCACTGTGCGACGTTCGTTTTGATTTTATAAACCCACTTAGATGCAGGTGGTTTAGAACCATTCGGATTTTCTTTAGCAGTCCAAGTATTAAATTTTGTTAAAGAATTTATCTCAGAATGGAGCAACTTGGTTAATAAAATCTTGAGCACCATAACAAAATCTGTAAAATTTGCCTTCGCAATTAAAATCAATCCATTTCTTTTCCTCTTTGTTGTCATAGGTTTCAACATTATGTAATTGTACTTTCTGTATCTTCGAAACATTCGAAGTCTTATGTATCACTATCTCTGAATTCTTTTAAACTTCACACATTTTTGTAATCCAGCTCAACTTCAAAAATTTGAAAGTTGTAGCCATCGTAATATGGTAAATTCTGTTCTTTTATAAATTTTGAAAAGCTCTAAAAGAATTAGCAGGTGCAAAGTACACAATTTTGCAATCGCATAGCGCCTCCCCTGGCAATTGGCTAGTGCTCAGCGTCAAAACTTAAGCTCAGATACATCTCTGCTATGCTCATGTCAAATTTATGATCAATCGTCCTAGCCCTTTAAAAATGGCTGAGTTATTTACAAAATATTTTGATTCTGTCCCACAGTGCAGTGTGAAAATTCCACTATCGGGTATGTTCTGTAATCCAAAACCTAGTGAAATTGAAATCGAATAAATTTTTAAAGAAAAATATAACTTAGTTGCGCCTATTTATATAAAACATTAGCAATCAATGAAGTTATGTGAATGGTCTTTAATCAAATGTATAAAAAATAATATCAAAATGTTGTAAGATATAAAAGTTATGACAATTTAAAATTTCATTCGGATTCAATATCACTCGGCTTCGGATTACAGAACATACCCGTATTTTCCGACTTTCGGTGAGCTTTTTATTGTCTTCTATGAATCTGATTCTCCATTTCTTGTATGTCAAAAAGCTGTCATTATTTTCAATAAAAAGAACGTATCACTACGAGACTAGAAGAAATTTTTCTCATAAGAATGAGACTTTTTCACTATCACTGTCACTTGCGTGACAATATTTTGCCGATTGTTTGTGTATGAAAAAATAAAATAAATTTTAACATTTCGAATATGCCAGCAAGCAATTATCAATAGCATTTTGGTAGATTCACAGAGTTTGTATTATGAGATGTAAAATAATTTTAAGTACATACATACATATGTACATATTTCGTAAATATACCTGTTCATTTTACAATTTTTTATGCCCCATATTGCATTTTAAAATGCTCATTTAAGTGAATTTAAATTACGGAATTTAGATACTTAGATTATTGCGATTCATTTTCCCCAAAATTATAACGTTTATTGCCTGAAGTCGTGTGTAGTTCCGTTATTGGTTTCAGAAATATTTTATGTTATATATGAGGTAATCCCTATAAGAAACATAGGGCCACAACTGGTATAGTTAAGTATAAGTTAGTTAAATTTAATTTTATTTCGAGTTACCTCATAAAAGTCCGACTGCTCATAACCACCTATAACCACCTATTTTATAAACTTTAAAAATCAGACTTTTTAATGTTGAATTAATTTTTTTTTGTCTTTAGAAGTGGTGCGCATTATCTGATTTCCTATACTCACCAATATAGGGCAAAAAGTTACTGCTAGCACGACGTCGACACACACACACTCTACGTGTTGCAATGTTTACATTTCAACAACGCAAGCATACAATGTGAGGCAGAAGGCCTTCTGTTTTCATTCCGTTCGCATTCCAATCTCATGTCTTTTTTACACAGGTTGTCATTTCGGAGCAGGCCTTTCACTGTCGCTTCTGCCGGCAAGCGTTCCAGAAGGTCTTCCGAAAATTATCTGCTAGAAGGTCTTTAATTGAATGCCTTTTCGTAGCAAAAACTAAAAAAAAAAAAATTCTGGGACAAGTTGTTTTATTTTATTGTTCTAATTTTATTATTAATTTATTTTTATTTTTAATTGAAATATTAAAATTTTTTGGGATGCGAACCAGCAACCTCCAGTCTGATAAACTACCGCACTATCAATCTGTCTATCGAAGCATCTCAATCGCAATCAGCAATGAAGTTGATAAAGGGCATTTCAATGTACTTTTGTGTTTTATAAATGAGAAATCTAAAAATAGCAAATTATGTTTCTGCCATACAAAATGAGTACACATTCCAACTTCCCTACTAAGAGAAGCGAAGGAGGAATGTGTACTGGATCTTTTAGAAGAAAGAGACAAGGCCTTCTAAAAGGCCTTCTTTGGCAGGCACACAAAAATGAAGATTGTATCCGAGAGAAGGTCTAAGCATGCCTTATAGAAGGCCTCTTTAATTTTACCACTGGGATGTGTTTGGTCACCACTGGTCTAGGGGTTTAGTATTGTTGAGGTTTATTTATGTGTGTATGTGTGCGTAAATAATTTTAATTGTTATATTTCGTGTACATGTAGGTATTTGTATATTCATAGGGAAGTAGGTATCAACTTCGTATAAAAATAATTTTTACACATTATAGGTATACATGTATAAGGGATGGTAAATAAAATTTAAAATTTGTACTAACCGGCTTCTAAAATTGTATTTTTTGGACTTAAATGATACTACATTTAGGCCCATTATTATAACTTGCCTTTAGCTAAAGTTAGGATTTTGTTGGAGCGATAAGTAGTTCTTCGTTATAATAATGACGATAATGATCATTGCTATAACTTGTCCTTATAGTACGTGATAGTTAAGAGTAGTTTTTAGCTTTCTTTTAATAACGAAAAGCTATTTATCGCTCCAACAAAATCCTAACTTTAGATAGTAGCTTTTCGTTATTATAAGTAATCTAAAAATAACATTTAACTCTCTCGTAAACGTAAGTTATAGTAACAAGCTTATTTTAACGAAAACCCAGTTATCTCTCCCATAAAATCCAAACTTTAGCTATTGGCAAGTTATAATAATGGGCCTTAATGATGTTTACACCAGAACATTGCCTAAATTATTAGGAAAAAATATACGAGGGCAGTTTGGTAATTCCGTGACTTTTTGATTTCCAGCGCATTTTATTTCAATGCAAAACTGTTTCCGTTACATGTTATCTATTATTGGACGATTGCCTGATTTTAAGCAAATTGTTTCTATTACTTTGGTTTTGGAAGCCATTGAAAGCAAGCAATTAATTTTAGGGAAAATGGAAATCATGTTTCAATTTTATTGCAGGCAAATGAGTTGCTGCATACCTTTGGGATAAAATATGCTATGTGGTATTGTCCCTAAATTAAGCAACTCATTTGTGGCGCTTAATGCAAAATTAAATATTGAACGGTGCACGGAAATCTTGTGCAAGTCCGTGGAAGTCGCCAATTTATTTTCTAATCGTAAAATAACGTGCATAAAGCCGGCAGAGCAATGACATTCATTTCTTCATGTTCTTATAGGTGCCGAAAAGGTGTTTATGGTCATGTTCTGGTTTATCATATTTTCTGAATTTCATCAATGTTGTTTGAATGCTAATAGCAAGCAGAGTGTCAGTAGGGTTGACGCTAGTTTTTAAAACTGTAAAACTAAAACGTCATTATCATGTTATAAAGGAGTTTTGTAACAAATGTTAAAGCAACCATGTAAGACGTGGAAAAAACATTGACATGGTCACTCTACACCTAACACTAAAATAATGTTAGTGTTAATGTTTTTTATTTTATGTCTAATGCAGAAGGGGAGTAATAAAAAAATAAGTTTTTTCATTTTGCGTTATTTAATACAAATTTTTTTTTGATCCGTATGTCCTTTTCGAAATATTTTTCGATACGAAGGAGTTTACACACTGTTTTTACTTTAATATATGTAGAATAAGGTAAAGTACAGTATATAGAGGTAGGGATTTCGACGATTTTATACGTTTTGAGGTCTCCTGAATCCATTTTAGCTATTATTATCGCGATGATTTCTGTGGGTGGGTATGTATGCCACTATTTTTGTGGAGTTTGTACAGGTCATACCGTTTGACATATCAAAATGTAATTTAGTATGTGCCTTTGGTATATGGAGATGAAGCGTTATGTAATTTTGGGCGTAATTGAGAAGGGGCAACGGGTAGTTTACTTAACACCCCAAACCGAAAATAATTAATTTCTCGATTCGAATATACTTTGAACTTATATTCTTTATTTAATACATACACTGCCGCTCATCTGATTAGGTTTGGCATTAAAATAATTTTGTTTACCATCTCTGTCTAAAACTAACGCATAAACTAGTAATACAATTGGTTTTATTTCAAAATTGCATGTATACCTAAAATCTTTGCAAAAAATCTAACGGGAATATTGTGCCGGTATCTTAATACAAGCTGTAAAAGAAATATTGTATTAAAACGATGCATTTTTTTAAGCTCATCAGAATAGTTTTAACAACAAAAAAACAAATGAAAGATTATTTTTGTAAGTTTTTTTTGATAAAATAACAATTGTTTTATTAAATTAGTTTAATATTTTATAAATTAATAGTGTGTGCTTCCACCTTTATTCAGAATGATTTCGAATATTCTTTTTGGCATTGAATCATAGAGTTTGGCCAGATAATTCAGATTGATTTCGCTCCAGGCTTCTTGAATGGCAGCAATCAAGTCATTTTTGTTTTCGAATTGACGGCCCGACTCGTAAACCGTACGTGAAAGTAATCCCCATACATTTTCAATAATATTAAGGTCGGGAGAATAAGGAGGCCAATTCAGTAAACCCACATTCTGCCCATCAATCCACTGTTTCACCAGCCTTGCAGTATGAATTGGAGCGTTATCATGTTGAAGAGTCCATGAAATGGGTCCAAAGATGTCATTGAATAGTGGAAAAGCTTTTTCTAGGACTCCTTCATAATTTACTGCATTCATTTTCGTTGAAAGAAACTGCAGTTCAACTGTGCCGTAATATGAAATAGCACCCCACACCATAACACCACCTGCACAGCTATGATTTCGCTTTAAATAAAGTTCTTCCTTACGTATATCATGGAAATAGTAATTAAAACTATCAGGACCATCCAGATTGAACTTTTTTTCGTCTAAAAAGACAACACGTTTCCATTCGTCCTTCCAGGTCATGTAATTTTCAGCAAACTTTAGGCGGTGTTCCTTACGTAAAGGATTAAGTGGTGGCTTTTTTTGTAGTTTCAATCTTTTTAAGTGTTTGGCATTTTGAATGACTCGCTTTACAGTCGCTAAACTAGTTTTACAACCAACTTTTTCCTTTATTTTTGCCGATGATTTTTTCGAATTGGAGGCAGATCTAATGATCGCTCGTCTTTCAGTTGCTGAAGTTGCTCTATAAGTGCCTCCTTTCATGTTTTTTCCATAGGTATTTTCATTTCGTAAGAAATTACTCACACAATTTTGGCTTTTGTTATTTTTTTTTTTGCAATTTCATTGTGAGAAAGACCTTCTTCTGTGTAGAGTTTAACTTTGACCCTTTCGGCTTCAGATAAAGGTTTTCCACGTCCCATTTAAATTACAAATTGTTGTAACAGTTTAGAAATTAAAAAAAACAACGCACTCGCGGTCAAACGTTAGTGTAAACTAATAGTCGTAAATCTATTCTGATGAGCTTAAAAATGCATCGTTTTAATACAATATTTCTTTTACAGCTTGTATTAAGATAACGGCACAATATTCCCGTTAGATTTTTTGCAATTTGCGATTTTAGGTATACATGCAATTTTGAAATAAAACCAATTGTATTACTAGTTTATGCGTTAGTTTTAGACAGAGATGGTAAACAAAATTATTTTAATGCCAAACCTAAACAGATGAGCGGCAGTGTATATCCATAAAAATATCTGTTTCCCTTGGTCATGGTAAAGTTGAGTGTAGGCCACTCCAGATTTTTTACATTGCGAGAAAATGATGCAAAGAACTATAAAGAATCTCTGTGTGAACAATTGCTTTAAAGGATATTAATTTAGTAATAAAAAATTTGTTTTTGATTCCAAACGCTTGTGTTTACGAAAATACTTTGGTTTTACCTCAAGATTTTTAAAATTATTCGTATGGTTTATGCAAGGGTAGTTAACTTTTATTCTTGCAATTGCGTATCGATAATAACTTTTTTTCATCGGCGTTTTTTGTTTTTTGTTTTACAATAATATTTCTTGCTTTGCAAATAATAGTGTATGGTGTAGGGTACTTGTTTATAACAACTGCTACGCCATAAAAGTTGCTTTATTCACCTGTTATTGATATACTGTTAGGCTAATTAATAACCCATTGACGACAATTTTCCTGATTTAGAAGTATAAAGATATTTGGGTTAATAGTTTTAAAGTTGGGATTTTCATAGGCATCATATGAAAATAATTACGATGACAAACAATTAACTATCACGTTATGCAACTGATTTATTTTCAGTCATTAAATTAAACGACCTAGAGGAAAAATTCTGTACAAATACCTCATATAGTAAAAGATTTTTTAGGGGCTGCATTGGGGGTGTCACGGCATTGGGGGTGTCAAACATAATTTTGGGAAAGCGTTGCGCCCGTTTTTAAAATCGCTAATATTTAAATCTGTCTGTTATAAATATAATTTTTATTTAAATAATGCACTGATATAATGAACTCGACTAGATATCATACAGAAAGAAGTGAGAACATAAAAAATTCCATATTTTTATCCAACATTTAATACACTTCTTAAAGCTAATGAAGTTTTTCAAAGTTATTATTTAAATAAGTTTAATATTTCGATTTGAATGCAAATATTTAATTTAAAATAAATTTTATTTTGTTTTGTGGTTATTAAATGATTTAACCACAACTCTTTCATACCACAAATCGTTTTAACTAGGAAAAATTGTTAACCCTAATTAAATCACTACAACTAAAATTTTTTGTGACTTTTTGTGTCAGGTGTGATTCCTCAGCAAACATATGGAGTCTTTGGTGGAAATCAATTTCAAGTAGTCCTTTACTTGAATTAATAAATAACCAATATTCCCATTTGGGTACATAATGTTTCAAACAGATAGGCGACAGTAGGATGCCGACTATAACCTGTCAAAAATAAAATACATACTTTTATATGAAGACGCTTATTTTGACTTCATAGCTACACGACCACCGTTCTGGCTGTAGCCAGGTTAGACAAATTTCTATTTTTGCAAGCGACTATAAGCAATGAGGTCTGAAAAATATTTTACTCAACAGAAGGGAATATCACAAAATTAAAAAATTTAGTTTTTTTAACGTGATTAAAAAATATTTTTTGAAAGTTATTTTATTTTTCTGAAAGTAAAATATGTATTTTTACAACAAAGTTAGAGTTTTGATATAGCTATGGTCTTAATTCTTTTTTATTTTTTCGGTAGATGGCTGTAATGATCGATATCTCGTAATGTATCGCTCACACAATTTTAAATTTATGTTCGTCGTCAGGGTGACATTTCATATTAAAAAATATCCTTACTGCTTTTTGTTTGGTCCATTCAGTTGTGAGTTACAGGGTCTTAAAAATGGAAATCAACAAAGAGAAAATTAGGTTTTCTTTGATAAATACGAAAATGCAAGCCACCATATTGTCGTGTTTGACACCTTTCTCATCCCCAGTCACCGTCCGTTTAAGAAATGGGTCGTTTTGATTCCCTTTGCCAAGGCTTTGCAGAAGAAAATTCGATCAATCATGTATTTTGGTGTTAATTGGTGAGGCACCCAAACATCGAGCTTCTTTTTGAATCCAACATTGCGCAAATGGTTAAAAGCTGTTTTATGGTCGATCTTTAGCTCCGGGGCGATGCTACAACTACTAAGATGCCAATTAATATCGATTATTTCAGTGATTTTATCGACATTTTTAATGACGGTCCTGGATGAGCGAAGTAAATTTTTAAGATCAAAAATACCTGAACGGAATCGACTAAACCAAAATTACACGTAATTAGCTGTTACAGTATCGGCACCATAGACATCATACACAATTTCAGCTGTTTTTGACTTCCATTTGAACACCCTACATCTAACTCAAAACAAAAAAACAGTACAATAATTATTTTTAGTGTGAAACGTCACCTTGGCAACAAACATAACTTTGAAATTGTTTGACTTTGAGATGTCGATCACACCAGCACAAGCTATCGCCGGTGCGCTTCGCTACATCCATCCACACAAAAATACAATAAACACAGAAGAAAATTATGGCCAACCTCTAACTTGAAAACGCACGCTATTCTCACATTGAAAATGTTTTAGTTTATATGAAGATACGACACCTACTTTTTTCATCCTATCTGTTTTTGCTAGGCTATACATATTAACACGATAATTTTTTACTTTTTATGGGAGGTAATACTCCCACTATCCTAATCCAGTCTGTATTTTGTTAGACAAAGTACATTATTCTGAGGGTTACTTGTGCAAAGTTTCAAGACTGTCCTTATTGTAGTTCTTCAGGTACACAGTAATAATTTCTCACTTTATATAGGAGGTACCACGCCCACTACCCCAATCTAGTTTGTATTTTGGTAGACTATACGCATTAGCATAGGGGTACTCATACAAAGGCTTTATCTATTGTAGTTTGTCAGGACCACGATAATAATTTTTCACTTTGTATGGGTACCTCCCACGCCCACTACTCCAATTCAGTATATGTTTAGCTAAACTATGAACGTTAATATGATGGTTACTGGTGCGAAATTTTAAGGCGCTAACTATTGCAGTTCCCTAGATAGGTACAGGATAATAATTTTTAGTTTTGCATGGGATGTACCACGCCCACTATTCCTATCCGGTGTATCTTTCTCTTAATGTATGTTAATATAGAGATTACGGGTGCTAGGTATTATTGTTACCAAGCTACACGATGATAAATTATTACTTTGTATGGAAGGTGCCGCGCCCACGTAGAATAGCAAAAAAAAGGAACCCTATTTTACCAACCGTATATGTAACACTAAACTGTGAAAATTTCAGAAAGATCAGTTCACTGGTGTAGACAGCTATAGCTTTCCGACAAACATACAAACAAACACATTTTGTGCTTTATATATAATACATATACATAGATGATTGTTTTCTTATAATAATTCTTACAAAAAACCCCCTTCAAAACAGATATAAGGGCACCAAATCTTAACTAAAAATGTAAGAAGTAATCTGTAAGAATTAGATTTAAACCAAATAAAAGATGCGCCAAAATTAGAGGGAAAAAAGTAAAGACTATGTGAATGTCAAGTCTCTCCCTATTACTGTTCAAAAGTTAAGCTATTTTCACCAGCATCCGTCTTTTATGGGGACACCATTCAAGCCTCTGTCTATAACGGTTTTAAAGATAGGGTCACCCTTTAATTTACAATCTTAAATTAAAGACCTGTTGTTATAGAGGACTTGGCACAAAGATTCTTTGTAAATTTTAAATATCTGTATATAACGGTTCAAAGGTTTGGCCATATAAATCAAATTACATGAACTATTGGGACACCCTTTACATTATAATTCCAAATATTTATACTTGTTATTATACCAGGGACACTGCCTAATTTTCAAGTGTTTGTGTTTAACGGTTCAAAAGATAGGGCCATATAGATCAAATTACATAATTTATGGGGACACCCTTTAATTTATAAATTCAAATTGTATACTTGCTATAGTGGACTTTGCAATGCAGGTTTCTTATAAATTCAGCTGTCTGTCTATAACAGTTCAAAAGTTTGGCCATATACATCAAATTAAATGAACTATTGGAGCACCCTTTAATTTAAAATTTTGAATATTTATACATTTTATTATAACGGTCAAAGTACTCGACATTCTGTCAAATTTTCAAAGTTTTGTCTATAATGGATCAAAAGATAGGTCCAAATAGGTCAAATTATGTCACCTATGGTGACACCCTTTAAATTTTAAATTTTTTTTTTATTAATTTCTGCTGTTGGGAGCTATAGCGACACGCAATTTTCTAAAATTTTAATTTGATGCCCTTTACGGTTCTTACTACACGTAAAAAACATGTATGTTGTATGGGGACACCCTTTAATTTTTAATATAATGAACTGTTTTTAAAACGGGACCAACCTGAAAGCATAACCTTTCAAATAAAGAAAATTTTAAAATCGGTTCAGAAATAGCTGAGTTCTGCGGTTACATACATACATAAAATATCCTTTATACCCACTTGAATGTAATGATTAAGTTCTTACCTTTTTTGAGGGTGACGTTGGTGTATCTATCGATGCATTTAAATTTGCTCGTGATGATCGTCTTGCTATTGCTGCCATTTTCACATTTGAAAATCAACTCGCATGTACATACATATGTATGCACTTATGTATATACGTAGTAAAATAAGTTTAGTGTTAAATAAGAGATGCGATCGAAGAATTCCTCCTCCTGTTTTCAATTAACGAACGCACACTTTCACCATCGAATAGGTACATATGAATGTATAAAAATTGTTTTATTTCATTACTTAAGTTGAAATACATATGTATGTATGCATGTATATATGTATGTTCACATATACGGACTCTTAGTTGATGCACAAGTGTTTCTTAAGTGATGTGAGAGTGTATTAATGAAATTAAACTTTGAGGTTATGCCTTGCAGTAAGAAGAGGAGTTAAATCCATAAGACTTGAATATTGTTTTTTGTGTTATTGCGTTGTTTGTTTTTCGTACGTTCAGAACTATTGTTAAGACAAATTATTATGCACTTTAGTACCTACATAAATAATTTCTTTATAATTAATAGATACATAGCTATTTATTCACAAAATTTCTTATTTATATTACTTATGTATGTATGTAGGTATAAAGCAGTAGTTTTTGCAGAGTTAATTTTTCTCACTGGCTATATTTTTTGAATGCTTGTTTTTGTTTTAGATTTTCTTGTATTTTATGTATATTTTTGTTCTTTTCGTTTCTCTCTTCTGTTTTTTATTTTTCGTGTGCGGTGTTCATATGCTGAGTAACACTTTAATACTAATGCTTTGCTAGTACAGGTTTGCCATATGAAATAAAAACGGTATAATACGAGCAGTTGTATAAATGTGTTGTTGCTGTAGTAGCAATCGTTGTTGTGTATTTATTTCCATTTCATTATGCCTTGTGATTGTTGTTGCTATTAAGACATTACTCGTAGTTGCGTGTAAGTGAATGTATTTATGTATGTATAAGAGAGTCTTTGTTATTATTGTTGTAGTTCTTAAGCATTCTCAAGCATTGTATTCTCGCATGAACACAAAAAACAGTACAGCACAAGGTATCGCTTATATTCTAACCAAACGTATTGTGCTTGTGTGTGTGTATTTGTCGTAAATATTTTATTTTTCTGTTTGCTTTTGTTTATTAAACTTGGTTGTTCAGACTGTCGTCATACATACACACACATGTATTTACAGTATGACTATCTAACTAGTCAGCAGTCAATCTATTCAAACACCTATAAAAACGGCATCTACTGCTATATGTATATGTATATTAACTACTACTACAACGAAAACAACAATTATTATTTCAATAGCTATTTTGCTATGGCTTATAGTCAAAATAGACGCTTACTTCATTCCGTCGTTACTTGCTTTTATAATGGCATGCACTAATAGCTAGTAAACTAACACTTATATACATGCATATGTATGTACTCACATGTTCATAGTTCAGATCAACAACTAGCATAAACAAAGTGTATAGAACCATCAACAACGCAAGCAAGAGCACTACGAGGATAGGCGAAAAAGCTTTTAAAAGCAGCCTTATATTTTGTTTGATACTTACATATGTACATATGTATGTATGTATGTATATTATATATTATATTTTGTTTGATACTTACATGTATGTATGTATGTATATGTTATACCATGAAATTTTTTCAATTCGCTATTGAACGTTCTAGTTTTTCCTGGCTTCTCTACACCTCTTGGCATAACAAAACAGTTTCATGAATAATTTTATCTTGTAATTTAGCTAAAATTGCTTCAAGAGATTCATGAATTACGTAACATTTGTAGTAGGTTTTTTCATATTAAATGACTAGGGTAAATCGTTTTTGAAATTTGAACCTGGGGTAAGGTTCGAGACGATTCACAAAGTATGAGTTGTTAAGATTATTAAAACATTAGACGTTGTGTGCATACAAAAAACTAAACACAGCATTATAAACCAAAATTCTGAAATGAAAAGTTTTTTTTCTAAATTATGATATAGGGAGTATATGATTTCGGGGACTTCGTGGACCTGTGTGTAATTTCTATTATATTTATTTTCGACCCCATAATACATACGTACATAGAAAAGTTGATTAAGAGATATCCGTCTGTCCGTGTTGACGTCGAAATGTCATTTGCCAAGACTCCAGACAAGGTAAAAAAAATTAAAGCCCAGCAATCTGAATATTAGACCGCGACGCAAGGAGTGCATACAGATCTCGGTGTATCTGTAACCCCCGATTTTGTGTTTTTTTTTAGATTCGTAAGTTTTTTCTGCTTTGAATTGTATTAAAGGCTTTTATAAAAAGCAATAAACATAGAGGTAGCCAATGGATCCACAGGGTGCCCACTGGTAACCAGGAACAGGTACATTTTTTTAAAAATTTTATTCGAAAATTTTTTTGTAAAAATATCTTTTTGAAAATGATGTTTGGTAAATATTACAAAAAAAAATTTATATTAGGACCTTTCTGCAATCTATGTATATTGAGTTAGAATGGTCAAAATCTTTAGTAAGAATGGTCAAAATCTTTAGTTTGACTATTCTAACTCAATATAAAATAATTTTACAGAATAACCTTCGAAAAAAATTTTTTTTTTAAAAATTAAAAAAAAAAAATTAAAAAAAATTTTACAAACAATTTTCGAAATGTTTAAAAATAGATGTGATCTCTGTTTTAAAACCTAGATGCATTAAACACAAACAACTTCAGGATACCGGCTACAAACTGTTAAAAATAAAATACACGTGTTTATAGGTAAACGATTATTTTAAAGCCACCAGAGCGACACGGCTCCACGACCACCGTTTGTATTATTTTTGGAAAAAGTTATTTAATTTTATAGAAGCAAAATAGGTATTTCTACAACAAAGTCAGAGTTTACGATGTAGCTGTCGTCTTCAATATCAATAAGTAGCTGACTACACGGCGGCAATTGTAAAAGCAAATGTCAAATTTAGGGTTTCAATATTGTAGTTATCTAGATATAGGATAATTACTTTGTATGGAGGGTACCCTGACCTCCCATCACATAAACAACTTGAAAATACATGTAATTTTTAGAGTAAAAAATTTCACCTCTATTTATTATAGAAAATAATTTTTGACTTTGTATGCGAGAACGAGGCCCACTATTCCAACCCAGCCAGTTTTTCGCTCGAAGGGGTTTAGTGGTATATAATTTATGGGAGTTGCCAGTGGCAACTTGTCACACATAGTCTTCTAATTCTGTAATTTTTTTATGCGGCAGTGCACATTAAGAAGGGAGTTTCTCGTTAAAAATTTCAAGACTATCTAATCTAGTTCTCTAATTACACAATAATAATTTTGTTCTTTGCATGGGAATTACGACGAGCGTATCATACGAAATCTATCAGAAAGCGTAAATATAGACATGTCTAATAGAAATCCGTACGAAATATCTAAAAATAAAGCCAGAAATTTGCCAGAATTATCTTATCCAGACAGTGTAGAAATATTTTGCTGGCTGGGATGACATTTCTTATATCCAAAAGATTTTTATCACTTTATTTTATTTTTAATTTAATTAAATATATATGTATGAATAGAATAAATTGATTTACATTTTTAAACTACATTTTTTTGGTTATTAGGTTCATGTGTCAAATGTATTATTTTTTATAACTTGAGTAACTTATAAAACAACGTTTAAACTTATTTATTGTTTAAGTTTTAGTAAAAGTAGGTATGAGTTTAAAAATCGTTATTTGTTAAGCACTTTATAGTCTGCCTTTACTGAAATGAAATGAAATTTTGTAGTTGTTGTAATTCATAGTTACATTTTTGTTGTTTATCTCATTACACGCAGCCACTGTTTTATCATCCCTTCCAATCCACCACGATCCACAATACTCGATAATGTAATGAAAATATGGAGCCACAATAATATTTGTATTATTCCTATTTAGTACCTATGACTGTTTTGCAAGTTGTTGTTAGTTTCCAGTATGCTCACCTCTATACATTATACATACGTACATATATATGTATGTATGTTTGTATGAACAAGTGTTTAGGTGTTTGTTAAGTGCAAAATAGTAAATGTTTTTTTTGTTTAGGATCTTACATTCAATTTACATTGAAATCGGTAGAGACGGCAAGGGATTTATAAGTAGATTGGTTAAGTTGAAAAAGTTTATGATTATTTCTATAGCACCCTGTTTAAAACAAGTTGACGATAACAATTTCATAAGAGAAATTTCACACACTCATGTTACAAAACAGCGGCACAGCTCAACAATTTCGAAATACAGCATTCAGAAAATTGGAAAACATTTGTTTTTTAACAAAAACAAAAATTAAATAAATGTTTTTTATAATAAATAATTGGTAATTCCAGATGACGCTATACCAAAGAGTCATTCTTATATTATACCTAATTGTAATAAGAAAATTAAAGTAAAAACTGAAAATCTAAATTTAATTTTTGTAAAATTTTTTGTAAATATTTATCGAAAATTTTTTGTAAAAATTTTATCAAGAATTTTATCGAAAGTTTTTTGTAAAAATTTTACAGAAAATTTCTTGTAAAAGTTAAGACCTTCCGATGTTTTCGAGACAAATTTTGTATTTCTCAATGGAGATTCAAGAGCTGCCACTTCATCCAAAAAAAAAAAAAAACAACAGTGTGGTGTGGTTTTTCGGCCGGTGGAATCATCGGTCCATATTTCTTTAAAAATTATGCCGTTGCGAACGTAACCGTCAATGGCGACCTGAAATTAAAGTTCGTGATCTCGGCGACATTTGGTTTCAGCCACTTCCCACACATCGCATCAATCAATGGATTTATTGAGAGAACGTTTCGGTGAGCATATAATTTCACGTTTTGTGCCGGTATATTGGCCACCAAGATCATCTGATATCACACCGTTAGACTTTTTCCTGTGGGGATATCTAAAGTGTAAAGTTTATGCGGACAAACCCGCTTCGATTCAGGCCTTGGAGGAAAACATCACGCGTGTCATTCGCCAGTTACCAGTCGAAATGCTCGAATGAGTAATCGAAAATTGGACTCAAAGGATGGACCATCTGCGACCATCTGTAGCAACGGCCAACATTTGATAGACATAATCATCAAAAAATAAATGCCAAAGAATGTTCTTTATAATGATAATAAACATTCTCCATTAAATTTGAATTTTCTGTGTTTTTTTTTCTTTAAAAAGTAGGGAATCTCGAAATGGGTCACGCGTTATATTGCGTTAAAATAGTCAGACTAAAGAACATTGGGGGCATCAATGCGCCTATTGACTGCTCCTGTTTCCAAGTGGGCACCCTGTTGGTCTATCGGCTACCTCTATGTATATTGCTTTCTATATAATAGTTTTTCTTTCTAATAAAGAAAAATCACACCTCGCGGGGGATTATTGATCCCTTGAAATCTGTATGCACTCCATGCGATCTACTGGCCGCGGTCTAAAATTTATTTAACTACAAAAAAGCAAAAGAGAATCATTACAACAGAAAAAATAAAAACAACCTGATTAAACACAGGTGGGCGTAGTTTTTTACCCACAGTTCGAATGGAATGGCCTGATGTTGAATTCCATTACCGAATTTTTCGAAACTATGGCAGATTGGTGGGCTTGAATTTGCTGTATCTCTCCTCCAGAAGGACATCGCTTAATCAGCTTCTCTATGTATAAGGATTCAGAATATACATATGTACATACTTTATGAAGTGGGATATGAACATTGTAGAAATTACACGCGGAATGACAAACTTATATACATACATATGTATGTCCTTATATATTCTTATTAGGTAAAAAGACTTTAATATCTTATATTACCATGTTGAAGGGAAAGTTTTTCTTTTCTGATGTCGGTAAAGCTGCAGTTCAGAGGTCTTAAGTTTGTTTCGTGCAACTTTAAAATTTAAATAATCTAACTTCAGTAAATAAAAAAATGTTAATTTGAATTGTGTTAGTATTTGTATTTGCATAATGGAAAAATTTACAATTCACCACCGTCGCAATGAAGGCATCAAGGGCCTAAATTTCCTATGAACTTTTAGTCGAAAAATGCCATTTTTAAATATTTCATCACATCGTTCAATGTCAGTAAATTCTTCTCTTGCATTTCTGTAACAAAATTAAGTGTTCGTACAAACATACACACATACATACTTTGTATGAATGCAGAATCTAAATATTCTTCATTTCTTCAATGAATGTTCCTACGATAGCAAATCACGGACATTTTATAAATGAAAGTTTAAGAAAATAATAATAAATATAATAATAATCTTTAAAACTTTCATAATAACTGACAAAGCAGTTGTACATACCTACAAGCATACAAATAGCTATTGCACTTCACTTATTTTGAGAAAAATAGACACTATTGATTTCTGTTCAACTGCATAGAGGTGAGCGCGTGAACTGGTTTTTATATGACATCTGTGAATAAATTAGAACTTATTCACGTGTGAGTAAGTCAGAATGATTAAAAACTTAAACGTGTGTAATTGCAATAAGAATATTCTGGATTCAACTAAATTATAATGTTTTCCTATGCATATGTATAAACATGGTTCTAGAGTATTTAATCAATAGTTTTAAAAACATAAGGTAAACATCGATAAATTTAAAAACAAAATCGTTCCTAAATTGCGTGCACTATGATTTGGCTTGGTAAATGCTTTCCCTCAATACCAAAATTTTCTATATTTTTATGGGCATCTATGGAGAAGAAAATTAAAAAATAATCTTATTGTATACCAACTCCAAGACACCACTTTCCACGATTTATTATTTACACGTTTTTGCCATATAACTTTTTATTTATATATGAGTTTTAATTATTGTGTTAATAATAAAAAAAAAAAATATATATATATATATATATGTACATTTGTTAAATAAAAAAAAAATATCTACATAATTGTTGTTAATTGTTAACCAAAGGTTGGCTACAAGCAAGACAGATATATACCATTTTCAAATAAAGGAAAATATGTATATAAAGAGAATACAAATAAAGAAAAATATTTGCTTGGTAGTATAATATAAAAAATATTTTTGGTTTATACAAGGTTTATTGAACGAATTTTATATGAAAAGTAGCTGTGCCCGCCACGTCGTTGACGTCCTATCTAAATATCTATCTATCTATCTATCTATCTATCTATCTATCTATCTATCTATCTATCTATCTACCTGTATATCTATCTATCTACCTATCAACATGCAAAAAGTTTGGTCAAATTCGGTGCAGTAGTTCTTGAGTTACGGTGCAAAAATACAAATAAAAAAATAAATACTGCGCCATCTGTCGGACGAACTTAAAACTACACAGAAACACTCCTCACGCCCCATAGAGCATGTATATAAAGTTTTGTCAAATTCGGTGCAGTAGTTCTTGAGTTACGGTGCAAAAACACAAAAAAACTAAATATTGCACCATCTGTCGGACGAACTTCAAATTACACAGAAATACTCCTCACGCCCCATAGAACATGTATATTAAGTTTGGTCAAAATCGGTCTAGTAGTTTGGCCCATAGTGTTTAAGGGCCTTATTCATTAAAAATATTATTGATTTATAAAACTTTTTTTAAACAAATTTTCATTCAACATTTGTTTATTAAACCTTTTATAAACTGAACATATTTTTTATGAATTTGGCCCTAAAAGTGTAAAACAATTTCAAAAAGCTCTAATTCCTATGAAATCTATATATAAATAGGCAAGTGAAAAAAGTTAAGAACCATTTTAACTGACTTAAACTCAACGTATTCGCTTGATTTTTTTTTGTTTGATAGATTGTCAATAGGAGCAGTGCAGAATGTATTTTTTCTTCTACATTTTTGTGTCTAAGATAGTTAAAAACAGTTAAGAATATTAGCCAATCATAAATCTAATTTGCTAAAAAATTTGGCTTGGCAACTCAGTAAACACCCAGAAGGATAAACTTATTTTATTTGTTCATTCTATTCTTATTTCCATCTTTGTATGTACTTTTGAAAAATATATAAAAAGTTTTCAAAAATAAATTTGGTCGAATTTCGACCACAGGGCAAACTCTAGTATAATATAAAAATTTCTCATATCCTTTCTTTCTTGTTTAAATAGAAAATTGATAACAATTGAAACTACCTTGTTGATAGATACGAAGAGTGCTGATGTCGGACGTAGCTGTCCGGAAAATGCATGCCACTCTGCTGGTGCCTAATTTTTTTTATCTCTTTATAACGTTTTGTGATGTGAATTTGCTGAAACTGTCTTTTTTATTTTTTATTGTACGTGACGTGACACGACCAAGTTTTCTCGCCCCAATGCCTGTAATTTTGTTCGATGGTTACAGATGTAAAATGGATTTTTAGTGTTTTTAATAATTTTAATAATCGATCACGCGGCCATCTCTAGTTGTTCATAATTAAAGTGTTATTTGTATGTATTTTGTTGTTATTGCATTGGGTAAGTTCCAGCAACCTTGCTTTTATTGTATTTTTGTGTTTTTTTAAGATCAGTTACAAATGAATATGTTGTTCATGTTTGGCGTATTAATCTAATTCCCTTTTATTACAATTTGTTTATTTCCAATACAATAAATGTAATAGATTGAAGGATCCAGCTAGTTTTTTTTATATAATTTGTAAAAAACTATTTAATTTAACTTCTCAAATTTAGAAATAAAAAAGTAATACAAATTTTGATATCTTTGCTTACCTATAGTTCTATAAGTCCTGGATCATTCATCACGCAGAGTAGAAAACTACCTAACTGAAAAAATAATGAAAACGTAAACTTTCCTCATTGCCTTCCAGGAGGTATCTTGGCACTACTTGCAGTTCATTGGCCGCCACTCATAACTACATAAGCCTGACTGATCGGTGGGCTTGAGCTTTCTGTAGCTCTTCTGAGGCCTTGGAAAAACTGAATTCAACTCGATTACAGACAGACGGACAAAGTAATCGGTAATGAATATTTTAGAATTTACAAGCGGAATGCCAATCTTAATTATATGCCTATGTACATGTATGTATGTATGTATGTATGTATGTATGTATGTATGTATGTATGTATGTATGTATGTATGTATGTATGTATGTATGTATGTATGTATGTATGTATGTATGTATGTATGTATGTATGTATGTATGTATGTATGTATGTAAATATATATGTATGTATTTCAAGACATATTCGTTCATATGTCTGTCTGTTAAACTTTTTAGTTAAATTGTAGAAATTAATAAGCAAACAAGTGCAAACAAAAAACCTTAAAGATTCTGAAAATCATAACTGTGCAATGGTTTCTGCAATGTATTATATCCAAGAAAAAGTTCAAAACAAATTTATGGGTTTCTCCCAAAAGTGTAGTAGTGCATTTTATAATGTGGCTGTAAATGTGTTTGTGTAAAAATAACACACAACCATATGTAGTATGTACGTGTGTGATACAATACTTTTGGGTTACTATAGCGATAAAACTAACAGCAAAGTCATCAACAACAAGAAAATAGATGTATGCATGTAAATATGTACATACATACATACATATGTATGTATATAATTACATATGCACAAGCATACATATTTATATGAACTTATAGCAGTTTTGTGAGTTTACATAAGTAGCTACGAGTGTTTTCTGTTTGTAACAAGAATACCTACAATCACAATGATGTAACCAATACTAAACCAATGTATAAAATAAGTTGCAGCGCTTATGCGACATGTTTATATTTTAACATAAAACATTCCTTTTTTTCTTTTTGTTTCTTCACTTTTCTATTTATTTTGTATGTCTTCTATAAATTTTTTTAATAGGTATTATTTTTATGTTTCTGTGTGTTTTTTTCTTTAGCGAATACCTATTGGAAAATAAAGAAATTAATGGGAAACTTATGCTAGATGAGGTAGATATCTACATACATTCATATGTATGTACATGCATATGTTTGTAAACGCATGCAATAAGTTGAAAATGTTCTCTATGAACGATTTTAATATATTGATCGTACTTACATACATATGTATGTATGTACATCTGTACAATATTAATGTGTCAGTTGCCAAATCGATGAACTCTACTTTACAATTACAAATTTGTGTATACATACATACATGTATGTATTTGTTCAAAACAAACTTTTCTGACATGGCCAGATTAAAGATGGGAAAAGGGTAAATGCCCGGAAAATTAGTAAAAAACGGTATTTACCAAGGGGCTGGGTATAAATCATTTTGTAGGGAATTAGTAACAAGAAATTTGCTCAGAATAATTTTATAATTTTTATAATAAATAGATATTATAACTAAAAATATAAATAGAATAATTGAAAAATAACAACTACATACTATTTTGTAAACACAACAATAGTTTACCAACGTTTGAATTTTGCAGGGGTTATTGATAAACCCGAGATCTGTACGCCCTCCTTGGGAGCTACGTGTTTCGGTCAAATATTTGTTTAACAAAAAAATAAAATGAAACGTGAAAAAATAAAGGTGGGTGTGGTTTTTTGTCCGCAGCCTTCAAGGGGACAGTCTGATGTTGCTGTATTGCAATCCTAAATATTTCGAAACTATGTCCTCTTCTGGTGTCTTGGCAAATGACATTTCAACCCGAAATTACACATGGAATGAAAAACTTATATATACCCTGTCCAGAGTACGCATTTGCTCACTATTTTTACTCCTTCTTGTATCATTGCACATGTGCGTGCATCTGCTTTGCTTGTTATTTTTTCATCACACATGTGCAACTGCGTGTGCTTTTTTTCTTTTTCATAAAATGATATTTTTTTGGTTTTGCACACACATCATTGCTCTGAATGAAACACCGTGTTGTGTGTTTTCTTTAACAGCACATGAATGATGAATGTGCATATTCAACTTTGCACAGAAGTGTGTAAGAAAAATGCACAAATGAGCAAATTTCATTTGCACATATGTACATACATATGTATGTGCAAGAAATGAAAATTTGCTTATTTGTGCACATTTCTTACACACTTCTGTACAAAGTTGGATATGCAAATTTATCATTCATGTTCACACAGTCGAGAGTAAAAGGCTAGTGACAGCAAAAGACTCAATGCAAGTAAGGTATTCGTACATTTCCAGTCGTATACATACTAGAAATCATTGAGAAACGAAGGGGGTCGAAAATTATAATAACGCATCTTTTAAACCTTATCGGGCAAACTCTTCGAATTTCTATAGAATAGGCGTTAATTACAAGAAGTAATTTTGACAATTTTGGATTTATATTTTTTTATACAATTGCGCAAAAGAAAGACTTTTTGCGATATCGTGTGCCAGGCAGTTATTATTTTTTTGATTTAACCAGGTGGAAGTCATCGAGTACAATTTACGTGAATTAGCAATAATATTTTATTATTTTCTTGGACTTTATGATATGAATATATAATATATATGTATATAATTTATAATTATTTAAATAAAGATCTTTTCATGTTTTATGAAAAATATTAAAATATTCAACATGTCTATACTTGTATATGTATAATAAAACTGTAACAGGACCATTTCTATACATGAAATATTTTTTTAAAATTTTGTTTCTGGTGCAGATAGTTGTCGGAATGGAATACAAAACAGCAAATTTTTGCAATTTTTTCCCGCCTGTCTGTCTGTGTTAGCATCACGTTAAAACTACTGGATCGATTTTAATAAAATGTTTGTTGTTTGGGTTAAAATATAGGATACTCTTTTGCTACTGATTTATTTTTAATTAAAATTGTTTTTGCCAATGGTAATGAAAATGTAACGAAATCTTATTATTTTACTAATTATAACTCATGAAAAAATCATTGTTTTTAATAAACACAAATTTATGATCGCAGTAGTTTTTAATAACTACAAATAAAGTATGAATTTCATGCCAGGTTATGCTTTTTCTAAATCTGTAACTTTTTATTCAATCTAGTTTTAAAAATCTGTACTACGCACTTAGTCATAAAAATTTAATTTACAGAAATTTTTTTTACATACATATTTTTTTTATTTATTGTTTGTTTTTATATGAAAATATGCACATAATAGGAGAGCAGAGAATGGAGGTGGGACTACAAAGATTGAAAATGTGGCCATGTATGTATGTATGTATGTATGTATGTATGTATGTATGTATGTATGTATGTATGTATGTATGTATGTGTGTATGTATGTATGTATGCATGTATGTATGTATGTATGTATGTATGTATGTATGTATGTATGTATGTATGTATGTATATATGTATGTATGTATGTATGTATGTATGTATGTATGTATGTATGTATGTATGTATGTATGTATGTATGTATGTATGTATGTATGTATGTATGTATGTATGTATGTATGTATGTATGTATGTATGTATGTATGTATGTATGTATGTATGTATGTATGTATGTATGTTTTTTTTTTTTAATAAGGTAAAAATCGTCAAAAGACTCTGGCTCCCAAGACGCCAGGAGTGCGAGACTTTAACACGCTAAACAACCTCAATACACTATTCCACAATCCCTGCGGAACCACCGCAAAAGTATTTCCTCGCAGGGTGGGAAGAGGTATGTACCTATACTATACTGCTAAGACTCTCCTTCGAATCTCCTCGAGGTTACGAAGTTCTAACAGAACCAATTTTATAAAATTACATACATTTTCCCAGTTTTCCAAAGTGGTTAACATTAAGCTAATTATGTTAGTAGGATTAATTCTACACCCTAACATCTGCTCTAAGTTTGCTCTCTCGGGATTAAATCGTGGACAGAAGAAGAATATATGTTCGGCATCTTCAGCCACATCTCCATCACAAAACGGACAGAACGGGGAACTGTCGTGTCCAAAACGGTACAAATATGTCCGAATATGTCAGGTAATAGTTCAGATATCCATGGCTCTTCTCAAGCCAAACTCTCACATTTGGTAACAATTTGTATGTCCATCTACCCTTCGTAGTTTCATTCCATCGCCTTTGCCATTCGTTAATGCCTGCTACTCTCGCAGTGCTCTGGGCAGTTTCGTCCGTTGATGCCCGGGTGACCGCAGACTCCCTAGCCAATAAGTCGATAGGTATCATACCAGCAATGACCAACGCAGCTTCGTCCGACTCTGTTCTGAAGGCAAAGCGAACACGGAGAGACGCCATTCTGTAGACAGAAGCAATTACAGAAGCTGTAAGTTTTTGACTTTGTGGATTTTGCCCATATTGGAGACACATATAATATTACGCTCTTAATAACCCCGGCCAAAACTTTCCTCCTCAGGTATTTCGAACCTCTTGTGTTTGGCATTATTCGACACAGTGCAACGCATGTGACTCCCGCCTTCGCTTCTACGTACTCTATGTGGCTTTTAAAAAACAATCAATTATAACTCCGAGATATTTAAGATAACCCTTGGTTTTAATCTCACAATTACCAACGCGTAGGGTAATGTATTCCTTCTTTTTACGACTACTGATTAAAACGTCCTCTTGCAGAGAAGTTCCGTCTCGCCTAAGTACTTTGCAACAATTACTAGTGCTATGTCATCCGCAAAGCCAACAATTTTCACCTTTTGTGGTAGATTGAGCCTTAATACTCCATCATACATGACGTTCCACAACAGCGGTCCAAGTATAGATCCTTGAGGAACTCCTCCCGTTACTTTGTACTGCTTCATTCCCTCGTTGGTTTTATATGTCAGGGTTCTATTTCGCAGATAGTCCTTGATTATAGCCACTAGATAGTAAGGTATATTTAGACGGGTTAGAGAGTCCACAATTTTCTCCCAGCTAGCGCTGTTAAAAGCATTTTTAACATCCAATGTTACGAATGTTGGAACCGTTCTTCCATCGTTTGCCTTCTACCGCTTTCCTTGCTGTGGAAACAACCGCTGTAATTGACTCTAATGTCGATCTGCCTTTTCTGAATCCGTATTGAGATTCAGATAATCCGTCTGCTGCTTCTACACTTTCTTCCAGTCTTTTGCACACAATACTTTCCAGTAACTTCCCAAACGTATCTATCATACATAGAGTGCGATAGGAGGACGGGTCATCTATTGGCTTTTTATCCTTAGGGAGAAGCACTAGCTTTTGTATTTTGAAAAAAAAAAATAAAAAGAACCGTGTTGTAGGCATGCGTTGAGCAGACTCAGAATTTGGTCAGGGTAATTTCTTACTACCTCTTTCAGTATGGTTTTAGGGATACCATCAAGTCCAGCTGCTTTAGCATCTTTAAATTTGGCGACAGCCTGATTTGAAAATCGTATTCCTCTTCAGAAGTAAGGTCCTGCCATGTTGTCACTTCTCGTTGCGGGAAAAGGTTTTTCACTATTTTGTCAAGTACAATGAACTCTTTTGGTGCTACTGCGTTAAGACATTTCAATTTCTCCCTTACCGGTTTGTATGCCATGTATGTATGTATGTATGTATGTATGTATGTATGTATGTATGTATGTATGTATGTATGTATGTATGTATGTATGTATGTATGTATGTATGTATGTATGTATGTATGTATGTATGTATGTATGTATGTATGTATGTATGTATGTATGTATGTATGTATGTATGTATGTATGTATGTTTGATTAAATTTGTAAGCTAAAAATCTAACTGAAGTCAGGAGAAGTAATAAATGATTTTAATAAACTTTTATCTCTGAATTAGAATTAAAAATTTATTTAAAAAAAAAATATTTAAAAAAAGCTCTGGTATGCTTGCGAGTAAATATACATATATTTGTATATATGTATGTACGTTTTTGATAGATACACGTAAATTGTTTTAAAAAAGCAGGTGTTTCTATTATTTTTTTTTTGTGAGATACCAAACATTTATCAGTTTTGTTAACAATAGCTTTTGATCTTAATACACTTTATTTTACACACCATACCCACACCCACACACACTTACAACTTCCACGTAACATTTATACGCTTTATGATGTCACACTTATTTTTTATACTTTTAACTAAGAACCGTTATAACTAGTAAATAAATTATTTAAAAACAAATTCACAATGTGAAATGAAATAGTATCTATGTACTATATGCACATATGTATGTATGCATGCATTTGTAACACTTATGTTGGTATTAAACTGTAACTTTACACAAGTACTACATGTATGTATGTATACTTAAATTCTTATTTATGCACGTATGTACAAACATATGTTTATAATACGCCACGGTTAGCAAAAAATAAAATATAAAAATAATAAATAAAAACAAAATAAAATAAAACCAACCAACAACACAACACAACAAAAAAAAGTGTTATTGTGTCTGTGCAAAAATACGAGTTATTCATAGTAAATGAAATGGTCTGCTAGACGTGGCTGTTTTTATTTTGCCAGTCAGTTGGTTGAGAAAAAATTCTGTATTTTACTTTACATATTATACGTGTATATGAGTATTACGTTGGATGACTATTCCATAGAGGTCTGGTATAAACAAATGAGAGCTGATTATTTATACAACTTCGTTTATACCCATACAAGCAAACAAGTAATTTTTATTTCATATTTGAACACGTACACACATGCAGCCGTTTGCTTTCGCCTGCCTGTACACTTTTCAGTCTTATAAGCGCTAAAGTGCCCATTTGTAGTCATACATACTTGTTGTTTGGTCTTGTTATAGGTACATATATACATACATATCTACAACAAAGAATTATTTCCATGTACAACCTGTACCCACACGATATAAAATTTGGTGAAAAGGTTATTTCTTTAAAATTAATCTCAAAATAATTTAAAATTAAGACTTTTCGTTACATATTAGTTGAATAATTAAAAAAAATGTGTAAAACATTCTCACACAAAAAGGGTTTGTATTACTTGTTAAAGGGTGAATTTAAAGCGTCTTCCTATTACTGTTCCAAAAATAGACTTTCTATGGAATCACCCAAAGGCAACAAAAGAAAATCCAACATTGATCAAATAAAAAGTCTTGTATGGGGCATCTTTTCAGAGATAGCGACTGAGGATTTTTTTTAACTAATTCGCTAATATTGATAATAGCAGTACGAATGCTATTACACCAATTAAAAAAAAATATATCTTTAATTAATGTTTCTTGAACACTAGTAACAATGAATGGATAATAATAAACAGCGAAGACTAACGAGCTAAATGAAATGAACTATAAGTGACGTTATAAAAAAAGTTCTACACAACTACTTAACAAAACACACTGAGTGTTTTGAACATGAGACGAGTAAACAAGGCGTTCACTAATAGAGAAAGATCGTTTTACTCGGTCAGCTGGTTGCGTTTATGACACAAACTGAGGTTTACTCACTAATAGTATGATATGAGTAGGTATGTGTTCAGTAAGCTAGTTTGTTGTTGAGTATGAGCACTTGCTCATGAGCTTATGAGCACACCCATTATATCAGTTTGCTCATGCAACTGTTTAATATGTATGTATGTACTGACAGATTGGTGTATTACAAATTTTCACTCGGATAGACGGCTGACAAGTACGTAAAAGTAGACTCTCCTTCTATAAGAATCCAGAATTTACAAACATGAAAATGTAGTGGGTATAAAAATTAATGCGAATATTAACCGCTTTTACGAAAATATTTTTTTATTTACCTAAAACGACTATGATATGCATGCGAAAAAGATGAAGACCAACACTGAAATAAAAAAAAAAAACGAAAGAATCCATAAATATTCAAGGCAGTGTTGCCACATTAGCAGATACTAAATGATCCTAAATTAGACATCTGAAGAAAATTTTAAGGTTTATGTTTGATTAAATAAAAGTAAAAGGTGCTTTGGTAGACTGGTTGTACACCCAAAACAGTGGTCTGGTTCATTACTCCCTTTTTATCTTTAAAAAAATATGGAGTGACCTACAATCAACTTTACCATACCTCATCGAAACAGATATTTTTATGGATATATTACATAGAGAATAAAAGTTCAAAGTGTATTCGAATAAAAAAAAAATCATTATGGGTTGGGGTGTCAAGTAAACTATCCCTTGCCCCTTCCCGATTATGCCAAAAAAACTATTCAGCACTTCATCTCCATACATAGAGCTTTAATTCAAATGTATATGTACATCCATATGTATGTATATACTCAACAAAGTACGTAAAGAACTCGTAACGGCACAATCTTCCGAGTTTGGAACAGAAATATTACCGAATTCGTAACGATTATATGAAAGGGTTGACATGACTTTGTAACGATATGTAGGAACGAAATCGCAATGATATGTAGCAACAAAATTAAAACGATATGTAGGTACGAAATCGTACCTAGGTACGTTTTTAATAGGAGATTTCTTAACGACTTCGTTTAGAATTTATCGGAACTTCGTTCTCTGTAAGTTAAAGAGAATATAATAATTAGTTAATGATATATTTGGTCTTCAATGCAATACTTTACCGTGATCAATTCGATTTCAGCTGTCCATCTTGCATATACTTATACATAGTTATTAATTGTTTTGGTATTTACTATAATTCTAATATATTTACTATAAGTCTAATTACCGCATTCGATATCGAGTAAAATCTCTCGTAATTTTTCATTTTGGTATCATGGCACTCGATATCGAATAAAAAGTATCGTAATTTCATTCGAAAGGAAAAGTTTTTAAACCGTGTTTTCTTATTCACTTATTGACTTATTATAAATCTATTACAATTTGATAAAAATAACGATTCGATATATGTCGAATGGCATAATAAGCTTACTCGACTCGTATCGAATTTGTTAATCGATACGATAGTTTACTCGATTTCGAATGCGGTGATTAGGCCCCTGGTTTTTATTTGCTTACATGAAACATCGTACCGCTGCCATTTTTATTTCCTCTCCCAACAACAAATACATGTGTTGCAGAAACAAAAATTGCAAATGTGGAACGGGACTAACGAATTCGTTTCGACGTGTTAGTGTTCAGGTAAACTACCGAAATGTTTTAACAAATTTCTTACGACAAGTCTGATTTCAGAAATAATCGAAACCACTAGTGTGGTGTGCGACTCTCTATGCTTATAAAATATTGAATGATAATAAAGTAAAATTTGATTTTACCCGTGGCAACACTGCTTCAAATGTCTACGAAATGCACACGTACACTCACCCATACGAGTAAATTTAGACGTACTCTAAATAGATGAGTGCACAACATGAGAACTTTTCTAAGCACACGCGATTGATAAGAAAAATGAAACTCATGCTTACCCCCCTCACCTACTTACAGTGGAGCTAAATGGTATTAAAAACAGAATTATTAACTACTACTATTAAACAGATTCAATTAATTCAAACTCTATTTGCATAAATTAATTTCTTTTAGTACATTCTATTAGTTATTTCGGACTTTTACGCCGACCTACAAGAAAAAGTCTAGACTTAACTCGTAGCTCCGAAGTGACCATTTGACATCGCCAAGAATTACCAAACTTAGTGCGCAAAAAATTGTTTAAGCTGTGCGACATGGGAGGCCTTCCTGAAGATTATCCAAGTTCATAACTTCCATTTTATGCCATCTTCCTGCGTTAATCCTCTGAAGTGGCCAATATCAATGTGGGTGCATTGGATTTCCGACAATAGCGTGCTGCTTTGACGATCCACAGATACATCAATTTTGTTTGTTGACATAGCCCCACCGTTTGGGTAACACAAAACTCACTTTGAAAATAAGTGCGCGATATCTCCCAATGTTGTTCAAGCTCTCGTTCCAAGTTATGATTGTCTCTCAAACGGCTGCATACATATATGCTGCTTAATAATTAGACAACCGATATTTTCACAATAGATATATATTACTGTAAGTTAAATTCCCCAAGTTTTAATTATTACTTGTTAGTAGAATTTATTAACAAATATTTTTTATAATTTGCCCACTGTGGATTGTATTTGAAAATTACATACATACATATGTACATCCATAGTATTTTATCTCCTCCCGCTAGTTCGTTAAGTGGCACTACTTTCTGCCAGATAGGTTCCAAAGTAATAAGGTTTAAATATTGTTTTATTATGGTTAAAAATTGCTAATCATAAAATATGTTCTAATTGAAAATTTCTGACCTTTTCGGAAAGTGATTTTTTGATCATCATTTAGTTGTTTGAAATTTTTTTTTGACCTTAAGTTTTCTTTTCTCCGTAGTAAAACTCTGTTGCGTGAATTCACAATTAGATAAGCTGAAAACTTTGGACTGTCTCGAGGTTTCATTGGCTGGCCAAACTGATTCACCAGTAATTTGGCCAGTCAAACGTTTCGTGAACTACAGGGTTGTATATATTGTGAAGTCATGTCGACATCTTGCTTCATTTCAACAGATTCAAACATGTGAATGTACGTATGTACATACGTATGTATGTATCGGCGAGCTCTTGTATAGCATGTTTGCATATGACACTATCTTTGTACTTAGTACATTTATTTGCGTGATGATGATTTAGTACTCGTAACCAGGCATTTATATTTGTTTTCATTGTTTAACTGAGAGTGAGTATTAAATGTCTGTAAGTAAAAAGAGCGGGTTTAGTAACCTTTATTATTTTTATTGCATAGCCGTGTGCTTTTTTATACATACAAATGTATATAAATATAAACTCGTATTTACAAACGAATGTATGTAGGTATATACGACAGTGTCGTATTATACACATTTAATATTTGTTTACTTGCATATCAAATGCTACACTATAAATTCCACTGTATGTGGCAAATTCATATAAGTATGTACGAGTATGTAGGTATAGTAAATGAGTAAAGTAAACAAGGCATAAAACAGGCTATTTGTAGCAAGCCCACTCATACATATACATACAAAGTAAATATAAAAATAAAAGTTGGCCATTGTGCGATAGAGAAAATTACACTGAGTTTTGGCTTAAATTTTCTGAAGATTAAAATCATTTCAAACAAGAAATTTGGTGTATTTTTTACGAGGAAAGTCTATTAAGTTCTTTAAAAGAAAATTGTTTTGCTGCAAAACCTGTTTTATCTAAAACTAAATAATAAAAATTATTTTGTTCATCTTAGCTGCAGTTTGTCAATAAATTATTTTACCGTCGTCTGGCTGGTTGGTTTGGCACGGTTGGCGCCTGCTTTCCATATGAGGACATCAATAACAAAAACGTGGTTTCATAATGATGTCCTCACATCGAAAGTGCTTGCCAACCGTACAAACACACAGCCAGTGACGACGGCCTTCACCAGAAATATAACAACAGTATTTCATTTCCTGGCGTAGCAAATCCAATCAACTTGATTTCGGTGTTTCTTCTCTATTTGCACAATTCATTAAAAAATTGTGTAAATAGAGAATAAGGTTCAGACGTCGATTATAGCAAAGTTTAAAAAACTGGTTACATTGCGAAGATCTTACGATAACTAAATATGTTAACCTGAACAGCATCGTAAACGGTGTAAGTCGGTATTTTAAATATATCCGGCTCGGTATATACCGTTAACAAAGCTCAAACACTGGTAAATACCACAACAATTTTTTAAACCAGACGAAAAACACATTTTATCATTTTTAATAAAATTATTTATAAAAAACAACCCTACCAACAATCCGGTATTGGCCCAAGAAAATAATACACTTTTTTTTAACATTTATGAATTCTACAATATAATGCAGAACCTCCCCAAAATCAAAACTAAAACTAAGGCGATTTTATTTTACCAGGTAGCATCACAGCGGCTGCAATTTATTTTTCGCATAACTTCGTTATGTCTATACTGGCTGTGAAAAGTTCCTTCATTTTTTAAATATAAATAAAGTAAGGCTTAAGTTCGTTTATCCTCTTGAACAACTATTAGAGTTGAAAGAATATGTTTTTAAAAATTAGGTGATTAATAAAAAAAAAAAAAAAAATAGAAAAAATTTAATTTAGACACTACGTATGTACATCCTTCTTCGTATCTATCCTTGGGTAGTGTATAGTAACAGCATATATTTAACCAACCAAACTCATGTAATAGAATACGTGAAAATTTAATTTAATCATCTATCTATCTAGTCTAATAGTTTAGTAACTGGCTGAATTGCAACAGTGGGCGTAGTACCTCCTATACAAAGAAGAACTATATTTGGTTGACTCTAAAATTAGTCTAAGGTATCTCCCACACAAAGAGAAGAATTATTATCGTGTAACCAAAAGACTATAATAAGTAAATACATTTTGTACGAGAAACCAACATATTAGTGTGTATAGTCGAGGAAAAAACTGGCTGCTTTGGAACAGTGGGCTTGGTACCTCCCATATAAAGTAAATATTTAGTTTTGAAATATTGATGTGCATAGCCGAACAAAAAATTTAATTATTCACTACAGTAGGTGTGGCACCTCCAATACAAAGTAAATATTTATTTAACATTATCTAACTTATGTGTTACTATACAATTTTGAGAAATTTATTTGATTTCATGTATTTACTGATCTTGGCTACGCCTCAAATGGTTCATACACTGGGCCCAACTTTGGCATACTCTCCAAGATATTGGCCGGCATCTCAAAAATAAATTCTTCAATATTGACTCCCAGTGCGTCCACCCTTGTGGGGCTATGAGCCTTAACATAGAACCACAAAAATAGTCTAAAGGTGTTAAAGCGCACGATATAGGCGGCCAATTGAGTGTTCACCGAACTCGCTTCTCAATTGAGCCAACTGCGTTTTAAACGTTTTATCTCCATTAATAACAAAAACAAATTGTATTGCAACAAGCAATCATTTTACAAATTTCATTATATTTAATTCAATTAAAATAATACAAACTTTCTTTATTATTTCGTTTAGCTTGGCATTAAACGTCCCAAAAGTGGTGTTTTCATCAATGAATCTGAACGACCACACTTTGATCCTACCGATGACATTCCGTTCAGCACCTACAATCCCCGATTGTTGCAGGAACAATTCGATGCTCAAAATCTTAAGGAAATTGATTTAGTTGCTTATAGGAACGCCAAAGACATATGGACTTGGAATGTGGGCTTACAAAAAAATAAAAGCGAATTGGAACGAAGTCTTGGTGAGGGAGCTGTGTCGAAATTTGGTAAGCCCGCCCTTAGGACAAATTGTTTAGCTTTGCCGTGGAAATAAGCGTGAGCACTATTTAAAAAAATGTTTATTCAATTTAACATCATACGCTTAATAATAAATGATTTATAATATATTAAACATTGTACGTACATATATTGCCGTTTAAATGATGAATTTTGCATTAAAAGAATAAATAGTTTTCGTTAATTAGTGGATATGTCTATTTCGTTAAATATTTGCCGCGTCTGCACTGAGCTTAAAAGCTACAAGTGTTGGTATTTTTTTTTTTTTGGTCGATGTAGGAATACTTTTAAATAAATAAATAAATAATTTAGTACATTTTCTTATAATTTAATAGATATATTTAAGCGTGATTCAGACGTCGTGACGGTTTCCGTAACAACGTAAAATTTTTACCACTAGATTATGGTTATGTCTTAGAATTTAATACCTTACTGTCGTTTTCTTTAAGGAATTTTCTAAGCAATGTAAAAGTGGACAACTCTTTTTATTCTAGAAAGCGTAGTTTTCGAAATAAAACTTTTGTTTTGATAAGGGTACTGAAAAATAAATTCATGCAACTCGGTTGATCCTTTTTGAAATATAACATGAATGCATGTTTTACCCATTCTCTTTTTCTGGTACTAAATTTATCGCACCGTTTAAATAAGCATTTTCTTAAGTATAAAACTTTAGGTAAATCGGTACCTTCGGTTTGGGTTTTATTTTTGAAAATGGACATCTTATTACACGTTCTATATAGTCTGTCTATGTAGAGTCCACAAGACTGAACCGATCATGATTGCATAACTTCATAACCGACTTCGAATTTGCTCTTTGGAGAATTGACATGGAAAAATATGAAAATATGATAATCGTGTTAAATAGTTTTATCGTACACCGTGTGACGGTTATTTTGCGGAGGTGCAGTTTTATTAAGCCAAAGGCAATAAACACACATACAAACGTAATTGCACTTCATGTGAGGAAATAAGGCCGTAATATTCCGTAAGATCTTATTACTTACTGGTTTCATAATTTTTTGTGTAATGAAAATAAACAACTTTTCCATCGTTATCTGCTGTATATGATTAATTTTATTTCCATAAAATTAAACAAATCTAACTTAAGGCAGCTCTTCCAAAATAAAAAAAAAATATTGTCTAAATATAATAATAAAGTAAATAATGTAATTATAAAGTAAAAATTAAAAGAAAAGCGGCTTAAACTTATATTATTCCAGTAATGGTCCTTTAAAGTTGCTTAACCAAAATTTGCGATATCTCGAACGTTTCGTGGTAAAATGGGAGAATAAAAAGTCATAAATTTTTTATTTTTTAACAAACCTTGTAATATACAGTGCTCAATTTTAAATCACAGGAAACGCTATTTATTCCGGTGTGGTGTGTCAGGAGTTTGGATTGTCTCCACTCCTAAACGAGGAGTGTGAGCTTGGTCCGGCCAGCCATGTTCTCAAAAATGATACTTGTTGTGCCGCTATGCATAACACTAGCATTGGTTGTTTTTACCTAGTGGTAAGCCTATCGTCACTATCGTTTCCTAAACTTTTATCACACATACCCTTCAAGTACCATTTAAACGATTTTGATACTAGTAAAAGTTCCATTTTTCCTAAAATAAAATGACATGAAATTTGTATAAATTTTAAAAATGTTGCTCAAACAAACTTTGAATACTCTTTACAAAATACAAAATAAAATTTATGTATTAAATTTTAAATTTAACAACTTCGTAACCGAACTAAATACAATCGATGATTGAATTTATAAAATTGTATGAACTTATAACACCGTATTTAGTACTTTCTAGTAGCTGCTGAACTTGAATTCTATGTATTCGGGTTGTTCTAAAAACAAAACCGAGCTTTCTTGTAAGAAAAATGTAACATTAAACACTTAAATTTATCCTCTGTTAAATAATTACTTAAATCTAACCCTAAATTTAAAATAGAACCAGTTGGAAAATCGAAGATTGTACATGCAGATTTTATTTTATTCTTCTCAACTCTTTTTTATAATTACTTTGGAGTAATTATAATAACCTCTCTATCATAAATTGTGACGAATTAATCAAGATTTTCCCTTTCCCACTGTCACGCTATAAAAAAAGATTGACCTCATATCAACACTGCCAATTAATATAATGTAGAAACAAGATGATCAAGTAAACAAATATATATATAGTAACTCATTCTCGTCTGTCTGTCTGCTTTTCTTTTGTGTTCGCATCACGTAAAATTTAATTCGCACTAAGTGTCTTTAAAATTGTTGTATATATTATATTCAAAAAAAATCTCAATTAGAAATTATTTTTTCGCCATTCGATTTCCAAATAGAGATCATATTATTTAGTCTTATGCACACTAGCAGTGATATTATAAAAATTATAAGTACTTCAGGATTATTGGCATATTATTTGTGACTTTAATGTATGTAAAGTAAAACAAAAGGAACTTTTATATGGAATCCAGAATAGAACATTGTTGTTTTTTTGTTTACGAATTATAAAGTCATTAACAATAAAACATTGAAACCCAGTACGTCACTATTTGTTTATTTATATATTTACGAGTATTGGTATAAACACAACTGGGACAAACGACGGACTTCGCACAGTATAACGAATTCGTCGACAAAAATTCGTTGCGTAAATTCGTCGACTGTAACACAATTTGTACGAATAAAACCTAAACAAGTGGCAAAACTTTGTCAGATCTCTGGTCATTTTTATATTCTTTGGTACCAGATGATATCAACATTCAGTGTGCTTCACTTTATTTACAAATAAACTTAAAAATTTGAAATGAAAAACGGGCACTCTGCACCTATTTCGTCGTTCGTCGGCATATGAAATATAAATAAACCTATCGCCGAGTTCGATACGGTCGACGAATTTCGTTAACGCACTGATTGTATGTATTTTCCTAAACATAAATGTATTCTATTTTGTTTCGACGAATATTCGGAACGACGTTCATCCCAGTTGTGTTTACAGCATATGTTTATCACCTAAAAATAAAATTTCTTATTTTTTTATTTAGAATGTAATGATCTGGAGTTGGGAGTTTACAGTATACCTGGCGACTTAGATAAAACATTTTCGGCTTGCATAACATTTGGTACGAAAGCTATTAAACCTCAACCGATACCGAGAAAAAAGCCGTAAGTTTTACAATAAAATATCCTTCTGCTCCTTTGCAAAAATATTGTTTTGTGTGAAATCTGAGAGGTTATTAAGTGTTTAAAGTTTGACACACAGGTCTTTAGAAAAGATGGTAGAAACTTTAATTGATCAAATTTCTTTAACTGAAAAAAGAACTAACTTAGGAAATTTTAAATTGAAAAACAGCATCTGGAACTATTTTTTGTTTGAAATGGATTAATAACTTTTAGTTTGGCTTAAGCTAGTCATATACTAAAGAGCTAAAGTGAAATTTATTCTTCAGCATCTAACTATCTACAACTGTGATGCAAAATGTGGCACAATTGGGCCACATGGCCCTGCGGTACTTTCTAATCTATTTTTATCCTTTTAACTCAAAATTCAACTAAATACTTTAAACCGTTCAAACGGCAGTAAAATTAAATTTTTTAAAGGCCATGATCCACTATCATACTCAGTCATTCGATCTGTTCGGTGGGATGTGTGCTCAAAAAGTATGATAGTGTGTTTTAAAAGTGTATTTGTGTGACAGGTGTGTGCAAAAAAATCATAAAATATATTTTTTCCATGCGATCGTAGTAGCAAAATCTCTCTTTGTATAACAGTGTGGCATCTACAACGCCATTTTGAAACAATTTTTTTGTATAACAGAATTCTGTCTATAGGATAGCGAACTCTGGCCTTAAGCTACATCCATGGTATAATAATACAGGTAAAACTGTTAGAACAGCTGTTTAAATTTGCTTATCTGAAAATGTCAAACCTTGTATAAAACTCTGCTTGCGCACTTAAAAATTTGTAATAATTTACAAGACAAAATAATGTTTTTTTTTTATATTACTCAGCGCATTGTCAACTAATTGCTATATTTTACTTAATCCTTTATTTATCTTGCAATTTCTACTTAAAGAAAATAAAAAATATGGGTGTTTTTTAAGTTAAACGTTGCAACTAAAATTTAATAAGTTCTCGTAGGCGGAAATTTGGTATTCGGCATAACTTGGTGCAATAAAATAACTTGGTCAGCTGCTTTGATATTATGGCCATATGCAGCCCAATCAATTCCTGAGTTGCTTTAATCAGCCATATCGGCTTTAGGATCGTTAGATTTAGTTCACAAGTACTGCATAGGTGATATAGGTGTCCTTCCTATATCTGCATGGTCCTTGTATATCTACATATCTTTATATTATGGCTAAAGTTGACCAACCAGGATAAATTTGAAAAATATTTCGACACAGTCGGGCAAAAACAGATTGCTTAGTTTTTTTGAATTCGCCTTGCATATACCTGTATTATTATACCATGGCTACATCCATACATATAAAATATGAATTATGTGATTTTTTGCCGTAAATATTTGTTTTTGTTCCAAATAAAATAAAACAAATTTACTATCAAGGCGAATTGATATCAGGTGGTGTTGAAAGCCCAAATGAAATTTGTTTGTTTACTTTTTTTGCCGGCTGGTTCTTTCAGAATTTGTTTATTTAGAAACAATAATGAAAATAAACACAAAATTAAAATAACAAAATTATTATAAAAAAGCAGTCACATATGAATGTATGTTGATTTTTTATTTTAAATTATAACAATACACAAAACTCAAATATAACACCAATATACATATTAAACAATTTTACAATTTAAATGCGCTAAGGTGGGTCCAGATTCTTTTTTTATGTTTTTTATTTTTTTGGTTCTATTTTTTTCTTCGTCTGAAGTTGGTGAATTGAAACTATGCCTGGCAGATTGGAGGGCTTAAAATTTCTGTACCTCGTGTGGCGCCTTGGCAAAAGACATTTCAACGTCAATACGGACAGACGGACAGACCGACATCGCTTAATCAACTTCTCTATGTATAAGGATCCAGAATAATTATACTTTATGGAGTCAGAAGTGAATATTGTAGAAATTACATACGGAATGACAAACTTATATGTATATGTACACCCATTCGACCTGTGGTGAAGGGTATAATAACTTTTACTTTTGAAATTGATGTAATATTGTTAGAATAATGTAAATAAGCAATAATATGCATTAATATTGTGGCCTTATTATTAATATATTTTATTCTTATTGTTCCTCATTTCAGCCACTTCTGGAGACCGGTTGAAATGGCCTGTCTGTACATTGCTTTTGTCGAGAGCTTCCGTTTGAATGCAGATTTTTGGAGAAACGAAACTTTGGACAACATTATCAAGATGGGTGAAAAGCTAATCGATAAATGTAATAAAATGAATTACAAGTCTCAAGATAATGACTGCGATATAATTCCTCAAATCGAAGAAAGGCAAGCTTCACTTAATATCAAACTTCACTTTGCGGGCCCACTTAAAAGCGAACCCAATATCTACAAAGCCTTGAGTATATTCTTCTCGAAATATAATTCCTGCATTTTGTGTTCCGATAAACTATATTTGTTAATATGGAAAAGATGTAAGAACTTCTTTTATGTTTATGACCCAAATGGGAGAATTGAGAATGGATCTCGTGATTTTGAGAAAGGAAACAGTGCTTTATTGTCCACCAACTTTGTGGAACATTTAGTTCATTTCATTGTAAATATAAGTCAGACGAGCATGGAAGATGAATTTAAACTGTATGAGATTTATCTTACGAGTTATGGAAAAATACCTGATCCCTTGCCCTCAAAACCATTTCCGAAAACTTATCATAAGCAGTGGGCCGTTGTAAATGATTCCTACGCTGTAATACCAGGTTGCAATAATGGATTGTTCCAGCCGACTACAGCAGCTATAGATAATCCCTCAATGTTAATATCAGTAATGGCCATATTATACTCCCATATTGAACGTGGGAATACCTGGAAGCCGGATCAAGTGGACGAACTTATCAGACTAGGTACAGCCTATTACAAAAGTCTGAGGCGAAAACTAAAATTAAAGGATTCTCAACATGTTACTATAGTTGATTTGCCGGACAAATACGTTCTGGGCACTTTCAAGGCATCTATGAAAAAGGCTCCCTTCATGTATACTGCAACCGTGACAGATTTTTGCAAAAATTTTCAAGATTCTCTTTTAACCAGTGGCATGAAGGAATTGTTCGCCAATAATTGGGAAGCAGCCCTACTACAAATTGATAATTCTGTTTTGGGAATTTGGAGGGACAAAGAGTTGTTTTATGTTTACGATCCCTTTAGGAGAGGGAGGGCTGGCCAAGTCATAGATCCAGATGACTATAGAACGCAGGGCGCTGCCATACTGCAAATACATGCTAATGTTGAATCTCTTCTTAGGATCCTGTATGAAAAGTCTTTGAAAATGCGTAGAGGTGGTAAACTTTTTATACACGCCATTAACGTCGGCTGTATTAAACCGATTATGGATGGTAAAAGTAGAAAGCTGAGATATCCCAAATTAAATTTAACGCCAGAAACCTACAAGAATACAAATGAGAACCAGGCACAAGGCGAGGTTTCAGAAGTTTCAGAAGTTTCAGAAGCTGTTCAACAGAAAAAAGAAAAGAAAAATAAAAAACCAAAGAAATCAAAACAAAAGGACAAAAATAAAAATATACTGCCGAAAGTGTGTAGTATAGCAACAATAGAGGAAAAAGATCGTCTACCAGTTGAAAAAAATACTGAAGTTGTTGAACCGGTGGTGGATGGAATATTGTGCGATATTGTGGAAAAATTCCCAGAACCCACGTTAAACCGTCCTAAAGTGTTTAAATCTGCCGCTCATGTGCTCTTGCGGTCGGATAAAGAATATTTAGAAAACCTTAAGTATATGATTAAACGTGAGGAGGATTATGATAACTTGGAAATGTCCTTTAGAACTGATCTAGATCAAAATACGCCGTTTATTTCCCTGGAAGAAGAACTTAAAATAGAAAGTAATTTTCAGGCTTTACCCGATGGCTCTTGGATAATTCTAGGTGCCGACAGTATTAATCATCCAGACGAAGAGAAACTCAAGCTAACGGCTCTTTTATCTAGCGTAGTAAGTGCTGCTCTTACGACTAAATATAGAATTTCAACTTGGACTGACAAGTTAGTAGACTACGCCTTAGGCTCAGTCGACAAATTTGAGGGCTTCCAGACTTACCAGTATGCATTGGGTACCCTTTTGCATAAAACCATACCTCAAATTGTGCTGGGCGATAGAACATATCAAGTGAAAGTGCAGAAAGTTTTAAGATCGAATATTCAAAAACCATTGAGGCAGGTGCTGTTAGAGACTTTGATAAATTATAATCGTTTAATGGTGATTTGTCAAAGATATTGTTTTCTGATAGTCAAAAGATACAATTTTCTCTATATGTTTTGTGGATTTCCCGTGAACATCGTGGGTTATAGAACGGGTAACGCCGGCCCGGCCTGCATGATGCGTTTCGTTGAAATGGACTCTGTGATAAGACGGATTGAATTTGGTTGTAATCCCCAGGGCTGCGACATTTCAAATTATGTAGTTGTGCCTTTGAAAGTGTGGGATATTACTCCGGAACCAAAGGGCCGTTATAGATCATGGCCTAAAAATATAGAAAAACTAATGTATGATGATGCCCTAGAAGAGAAATCTAGGATGGAAGAAAGCAAGAAATCAAAAATGCGCTTTATAGATTCGGAGTTGGAGAAAGAAAACCGCCGTATTCAAGATTTCGAAGACGAACGCAAGAAAAAAACCGAAGGAAAAACTCCAAAACCCAAGAGTTCAGATGAAACCATGGTGCGCGGGGACGTTACAGTTGATGGTGCCGACCAAGAAGGCCGAACAAAAGAAAACGAAGAACAGCAGCGTGAAGACGAATGTACAGTCGAACCTAAACATGGTTTTAGTTCTGACATGGACGACGATAAAGAAGGAGAAGAAAAGGAAAAAGATGAAGATAAGGAAGAAAATGAAAAGCCTCGACCCATTGTCTATGGCTACAGACTGCGCGAAAAAGATTTGTTATACAAAATACAAGGTAGCAAAGCTTTGGAAGGCAGAGAAAACTGTACTGAAGATAAAAACATTAAGCCTTGCTTGTTTGCTAGTGCTTTGGCCATTTTGTATACCATTCTTAAACCTCTTAATGAATGGACTTCTCATCGCATAGACCAGGTTATCGATTCTTCTTTATTGCTTAGTGATAAAATAGAAGATATGTCCAATCTCGCAGAGAGAATTTTGAAAAATGTATCCGTAGATGACTATATATTTGATGTATCCGTAAAACAATACTCTCCCAGTTCAAATATTGAACGCATGGAAAAACTAATGGAAATAGCTTTGGCTCACAACAAATATGTAATCCTGACTACAGACAGCTGTTCCTATGCAATAACCCAAGATACATTTTATAATTTATTTGATGCTTATTCCAGCATGACTATAATAGAGAATAAGGTAGAAGAAGAAGAGAAAGAACAAACAGATACAAAGAATGCCGATAAAGAGAACGAAGAGAAAGAGAATGCAGCTAAAGAGATTACAGAAGAGGAGAAAGCAGCTAAAGAGAAAAGGAAAGAAGAAAGGGAGCAAGAGAGAGCTGAAAAAGAGAAAGCAGAAGAACAGGAACGTAAAAAGAAACTTAAATCTATTAAACGTTATGGTGAAAGAAATACAGCTTCTTGGATTCTGTTTGCCGATATCAAATCCATGATCAAATATATCGATCAAAGAGCCTGCAAGAAATCATGGAGTAAAAAGCCTAACTATTCATTTGCAATCTTGGAAATAATATCCTTTAAAAAGGCCCCTCAAAGCACATTTATGCTTCAACTGCTTACTGGCATGCAATCCTGCAATGTACATGATGAACAAGAGACAGCCGTTTGTGCTCACAATGAATCTATTGCTTGGCTAGAGCACTGTCTGCCTATTTGGAGCAGACTGAACCGCAGAAATGCAGCCGGCCGATACCGAGGTATGGCTGTAACGAAACTGAAGGAGTATGATATAGAAATTGATCATCGTCTTTGGTCGTTGTGGGGAAGTCTTCATCCAAAAGCTCCTGTGTTTGAGAATTTGACAAGGAGCAAACAATATTTGGCTTGCTGTGTCGTGGCTCTATGTGCCGCAAGCTTTTATAGACTGGTCGATTGGACTCCACATTTTCTGGACTCAATCGTTATCAATGGAAATCAGTATCTAAAACAGAGCATAGAAACAATTAAGTGTGAGGATTATCAATTAACATTGGAAGACCTTAATGTAGAATGCTATCTCGACAGTATGTGTTTTAACGTTCACATTGAAATGGTGGCTTATGGCAAGCTGTACACACGTCCCTATTATAATCGCATGAATTTGGCCGAAGCTCTTATGTATTTTTTTAGCTACTTCCAATTTGGCATACTGCAATCTTCAAAAAAGTGCTTGGCGATTGGCTTTATTCCTGGACATGACGGTGGTTATTTTATGTTTGACTGCCAAAGTCGTGACAATCCCCTCTTTCCCAAGGGTCAAGGTTCCTCTTATGTTTTACGTACTAAATATCTACAAATTCTGCTGTATTGCATTGTCGTTACTCTGAACATTCCTTATTATAATGTCCAGTTCACCTTGCACAAAGTAGATATACAGCCCAAGAATGAAGATAAAAATCCTTGATTTTTCAGCGTTTACATAGATAGATATTGTATGAGTAGAATTATTGTTATGTGAAATCTTTATGTTAATTTTAAACTTTATTCTTGCCTCAAAATTGTTAAAAATCGTTAAATAAAAAAATTATTAATGCCTAATATTTTATCTTCTTCTTCCTCTTACGATTTTTGAAGCATGCAAATAAAGTGATCAAATGTCGTAGACAAATCGACTAAGTAGTGGCCAACCGGTTGCGGCCTTAGCAAGTAGCGTTTTTTTTTTTTCGAAAAAATTAAATTTTAAAGAGTTTAAAAGGTGAAAACGTAACTGTTAGAATCTTTATGATGCACACCATTTTCGAGGATTAATTAAAAAAATCAAGTATCGTGAAAACTAGGGTACGTATTTGTTCACCTTGAATAGTACATTTTTGTGCATTCTCTCATCATTTTTCATGAATGAAGTGTGGTTTGCTTTGTTTTTTTTACTCACACACACATTTTTCATGGTCAAGAAAAAGAAGCTACACATACTTCATGGAGAATGTTGTCAGTTTGAAAAGCAAACATTCATGAAGATCAATAATGTGTGTGTGACACTCATTTATGTGCGGTGAAAACACAAAAGCAAAAGAAAATTTATTTCGTGGACAATAAACAAAACAAAAAGGGCATCAACAGCTTCTTTATGAATATTGAAAATAAAGTATGAAAGTATAAAAAAAAATAAATGTCATAAATTCCGTTACCAAACAATTGACTGAACATTAATTTTTGTTTCTGTTGAAGAAAAAAAGTGAACACTTTTTGTTTGAACATCCCCGTGATAGTAAACAATTCCGTTTAGTTTTATTTTTAGCTGCGTTCTGCCAAACGGAAAGTTGCCTGAAAATTGTCAAACCTGAATTTCAGGCTGTTTTTTTACACATACTTCTTATGGGAAACTGAAATTCAGTCGAGCCTTTATATGGAAAAACATGTCGAAAACATTTTCGAAAGGGCATAAAACCCTAAAATTTAGTGATTTTTGAAGCGAAACTGCCGAGAAATTAAATCCGTTTGGGATCCATTTCTTGATGTAGAAGGTTGGTATAAAGTAAGTAAATCTAAATTAGGAGAAAATATACATTAAAATGTTTTTCTATTAAAACAAATCAAGATAAAAAGGGAGCTCTGATTCCAGAGCAGCATAAGTAACGCAGGTGCGATTGTCACCATTGCAAAAAACGGTGTCAAACCTATTAAAATTTTGAAAACAAAATAACCCGAAAGGAAATGTAGTGGTATTCGCCGACTATGAAGTAGTTAGATCGTTACTAATCGAGTTTCGTACTTCGAATCTGGGATGGCAAAAATGTTAACTTTTTGTCGTAGCATCTTCCGATCTATATTTATATCCATTATGTCATCATCATCACTTGAACTTGAAAAATAAAATTCAGTACTCGCCATATTTTGTTAAATCTTGCAAAGAAATAAAAGACATTTAAGAATTTTACAAAAATGTCAAAAATAAAAACACAAAAAATTTAAGTGCTACCACACTTTCTTAATTTGTCTTTTTGTTTTCGATAAGGTTTCTTCGTTTCAATATATCGTCACCTAAAATGCAAAAGGCCGTAACTACTCAAAAATTCAAAATTTACTTTTTGATTGATTATGACGAACTTAACCGAAACACATCTACACAACAAATTTTACATGTATACGTCCAAAAATAACGACTTTATTGGTGAAAAACCAAAGGCCGTAACTGCAACGTCAACTAAACCAAAAAGCCGTAACTGCACTTTTCCAAAAAAAAAAATCAAAACAAAGTTGGCTTTGATTATCTTTCAATGTGTGTTATGTTTGTTTTCTAAGTTTGAATCTAAAATGTGGATATTAAGTTTTAAGTAGTCTTTAATTTATAACGTTTATTCCTTCTCCTGTAAAAAACTAAAAAGTGTAGTTACGGCCTTTTGCATTTTAGGTGACAATATGTATGTACATATTTCAAAAATACGAATTTTGGTACGAAACGGCGATAAATACGACAACGACATAGAAACGACTATTAAAATTAAAACGCCAACGGGAATAGGGCCGAATCGGCCCTATTTTAATTTTTTTGTATGGGGGTACTCGTTTCTCCCCTCGTATACACAAATATTTTGTTCAAACATGCAGTTTCTTCTCAGAGCTACCCACATAAAATTTTGTGAACCTCACTATTGTAGTTGTGGAGATCTTAATTAGTCCGCGTCTGTGCATTTATTACAGGCGTCTATTTCTTAATCCGTAATATCTAGAAACTGGAAATTTTTGCAGGAGTTTTGCTTTTGCCAATAACAAAAAAAAAAAAAAAAATTGATAAAAATTTAATGGTTACGTAATTATCACATATGTATATTGGGTGAACGGTAATAGGCAGACTATATATATGTACAGGGTGTGTTTCAATATGCCCGCTATAAAAATGAGTATAAACAAGAAAATTATATACCCTTTAACGACCTTATTTAGGTACTTTTAAAGTTAAATACATATAGAACAAATGGATAGGCAACTGAAATGTCAAAAACCTAAGTCTTCTGTCTAGAAATTATACATTTATAGCCACTTTTTTGACATTGGGAGAGGTGGCTATATTACATGGATGCATATGGTTACTTATTCGCAAACGTAAATAGAATTAACCCGACCGCAAATTAATTTTACCGAAGCTCACAAATTTTGTTAATAAGAAATTGTCGAAGTTATGGCATTTTGAAATTTTTATTTTAAAAGTATAGTTTTGAGATAGTCAAGGTTAAAGATGGACAACTAATTAGTGCAAGTTTCAGTTTTTAAGACTGCCTAATTAAATATGTTAAATTTGAAATAAAATCTAGTTTGTAGTTGATCGTTTGGTGCAACAGAAAACATGAAATTTTGTTTTCTCCCTATACCTTACTTTCAATTGAGTCACTTGCTAGCACTAGCCTCTATTCTTGACATTTATAATTTCAGGCTGTCGATTATTTACTGTCATCCTTCTTAGTCATAGTTTCTTGTAGTTTCTAGGATTTATCTAAGGTTTAGATCACTCATGGCATTCATATTAAACAAGTGTATGGCCATTTACTCACATTTACTCACATTTCGCGAGAGGGCGGTGAAAAGTGTAATTACTGACAGTCTAGGTATTTTTAATGCATTTTTTGTTGCATACAGCACACTAATATAATTATTGAAACATATGGTCACTTTGTATTCAATTGCATTTATTAGGTCAGGCGAGGCGAGGCGATGCCAACAGACATACCTACACTACTGCAAAAGAAGAGTCTTTAAAAATGTGCAAGTTTCCTTTATTTATCTTATTAATTGCGTAATTTTATTTCAGAAATAAAAACAAATACTTCAAATTATTTATTTAAGCAATTCGTTTGTTATAAAATTAATAACAAAGAATTCCCAAAAATAAGCAAGTGATTTGAGATCACAGACACTTTCCTAACACCTTTTAAGTGATTTCAAATCACTTTGATAAAAAGTGATTTTCAGAAGAGGCCTGTATATAACAATTTTTTAAATTAGGTGATTCATATTTACAGAAATCAGAAATATTTTTATTTTCCACATTCTTTTATACTTCTTCGGTATTCTTCGTATCTATATATGTACGTGCTAGTGCACGTACATATATATCATCTACATACCCATAGATGAAGGAATACTAGAATTTATTTAATTCAACATCATCAGTTAGTTAGAACAAAGTCGACCACTACCTAAAGTTTTAAGATAAAACGATACAATCATAATTGCAAAATTCACGTTTGCAACTTTGTGGGAAAATAATCACGAGATCGATCCAATTGCTCACTCGGTTCAATCCATATCCATATAATAGTATTGTACCAAGCATGACCTTGATTCTTATTTTTATCTCACTACTTTTAACAGCGATCTTGTGCGAATCTTTTGTTATACATTTGGTGATCTTTTTCAATATTTTATGTTAAAAAGATCGAGAATAACTTTAGATCACCCTGTTAAAAACAAAACGACTATAATAATTTCTTACTACACCTTCAGAAGCGAGACGCTGATTTTAATATGATGGCTGAACGAGCCAATGTATCAAATCAAAATGGTTGATCAGACTAGATCAAACTTGCACTAGCATTTTTTATCTTTAATTGAAATAAAGTTAAAACATTTTATGAAATTTGTGCAAACATTTGTTTCAGTGTAAAAGTCAGAACTTTCAAAAAATGTGTCGAAACATCAAAGAAACATTTTTAAAATATTATAAAACTTTATTTCAATTAATTCAATTAATCAAACAAATTCAGATATTTTTTCAAATTATTTTGGCCAAACAAAATTACGAACGTTTATTAATTTTTTATAGTTAAACAATTTATTAACGCCATATATTTTTTATGAAACTTTTTTTATATTGCGCGTAATTAATAAACTTCTTTGCAGAATAAGAAATTAATTTTGATAAAATTTTCGGAGTTTAATTCAATAAAACAAAAAGAAAAGAAAATAAAATAAAATAAAACAAAAGAAAATGAATTGTTCAGCTTGTGGTCATTTTTGCAGCAATGAACATCTCCAATGCAACGAGTTCAACTCCTTTATAAAACGATATTGTAGTGTTTGCAAAGCCACGACACAATTCACACGAATGAATTTAAATTCATCCAATTCCCCCACCCCACAGCCAAATGTTTTTTGTGAGGAACAACCGGCTTGTAGTGCCTTTCCAAATCAAATATTTGAAGGAATCGAAACACAGTCTAGACTATCTAAGGAACATTTAAGTATGAAGGATTCGGTGGAAATCATTAATGAAAATGCACAAGAAGCTGACAATAATGATGAAGCGCACGAAGAAGCTCTGGCCACTGAAACAAATTGTAGTAAGAACGAAATTTCCATGAAAACTTTGTTTGTGGGTGCTGCTCCGGCAGAGAATTCAGTTTCTTTTATTGGTTACTTTGATCAGCAAGATACTGGAAAGAGTATAAACACTGACGCCGAAGAACATTCGAAGGTTGAAAACAAATCATTTATTTACTCCTCCAGAGAATGCAAGGATGCAAGAAAAGAAAATATATTTTCATTTAAAGAGGCAAGTGTGTCAATTTTTTGAGGAGGCTCGAAAATTTCTTCTCTTAGTTGTTTTGCTCTATTTTCCTTAACATCTCTATGCTTTTGGAATTTTGTTGGACAAAATCATAGAAGAAAAGGACAGAGGATGAAAAAGGCTTCTAATTAATACAAAATTTACGAAAACGAAGTGTTTTATTTCAATTTAACAAATATCTATTTAATGTTTCTCTTTTAGGATCCAAACGATTACAACGAAATGCAAACATCTGACATTCGTTTCATGGAATCTTGTGACAGCTTACAAAATTTCTTTGGAAATTCAAAGCATCATGAACTCGCGACTGGATCAAGTAACAATGGCGATCAGCAAAAATCCCTATCGACCAAAGCTTTACGAGATTTTGATTCTCGAAATTCCGCTTGTAGTCAAGAAGTTGTTAATAATTATTTACAGACTTATAGTCCAACGACAATTTCCCAGCCTCCTGCGTACAATTGTCAAGATGAATACTGTCAGTTTAGTGGTAATCCTAGGAAACAGAAATTGGAAATAACAATGAAAACCGTAAGTGCTTCAACTGAGTCGCATCCAAGTCTTAAGTCGACCTGCTTGGATGGATCGGAGGAGAACTTAGCAGCCAAATCAAAAACTCACGAATATGTAGTAATGCAGGCGGTGGGAGTTGCTCCTGAAGAACCAGCTGTAAGCATGATTTTGGACAAAAATATTAATAAACACGGTATGGATATGAGAATGCAAAAAATTTTGGAAACTTTTAAAGAAGATGTTAAAGTAGCAAAATTTGCCGACAAGTCGCATTTGATTAAGATCCCAACCGAAATTCCACCAGCAAAAGAACAGGAAAAGGAGAAAAAAAATATAAAAAAAGAGGATAAAAATTCCGATTTAATTGCGCAATTGTTAAATACATATCGAGGCTTCTATAACCCCCCAAATCCCTTCATAACTCCTGTAAATAATCTACACCTAATGCCAGAGCCGCAGCCGGCTCAACAAGAACCCCCCTCACCCCAATATCAAACTGTACCCTGTTCCCCTGCAGTGGCACAAGAACTTCTCCTTAAGCAAACAAAGTTTTTAAATTTAAAACTGGTTCCAGCCTGCCTGCTAAATATACCCCGCTCACCCATTCAATGTCCTGAATCAACATGTCGCCGCATGATATTTGTATCGGATTTTAATAAACATTTTGTGGTAGACCACAACCATCTTCCTATGGAACGCATTACACCATTTCAGTGTAAAAACTTCTTTTTGGATACCCGTTTGCTGCATTGCGGCTTAAATAAATGTCATTTGCTGTATTTAATGCGTGACAAAATCATCGATTTGGGAAGCAGCGAATATAAGGATTTTCTTCCCATATTGGTTATGACCACCCGCATTTCCCTTAATGAAATGTGTGGTCTAAGGTCAAAGGAATCAACGCTAGAATATTTTCTAATTTGGGTTACTGGTATCGCACTCGAAGAGTTTCCAATATCGGTATCATTAACCGTTTGGTCTAGATCTGGCCGAGTTCCTGCATGCCATGTTGTCTATTCGGGACAAATGTACTCTATAAGAAATTCCCAGAATGCATTAGACGTGTGGCAAAGTGGTCGTATGCTTTTGTTATCTTCACAAGAAATTGATGCTCTAACTAGCAATGGCAGGGAAATGTTGAATTTACAATTAAGCGTTCATTAAGAGGAAGTTTGTTATTTATTAAGACCAAATATTAAGCATCTAAAAATCCTCTAACTTTATCTCAGTGTTAGGATTTTAACAAATATATTTTCAAATGTTTTAAAAACTAAACTCATCTAAATATGATCATATGTATGTACACACACACACACACACACGTACGTATCAGTTATTTCACGCTCCTTTTCAGTTTGTTTTCTTATAAATTGATATTAATGAAATTAAGTTTTTGTTTGTCAAGAAGAAAAAAATTCTTTTTAAAATTATTTTTTTTATTTTAATGAAAATTTTAAGCTATATATAACGAGTGATTTTTTAAGAGCTTGAGAACTTTTTTTTTTAAAAAAACGCATAAAATTTGCAAAATCTCATCGGTTCTTTATTTGAAACGTTAGATTGGTCCATGACATTTACTTTTTGAAGATAATTTCATTTAAATGTTGACCGCGGCTGCGTCTTAGGTGGTCCATTCGGAAAGTCCAATTTTGGGCAACTTTTTCGAGCATTTCGGCCGGAATAGCCCGAATTTCTTCGGAAATGTTGTCTTCCAAAGCTGGAATAGTTGCTGGCTTATTTCTGTAGACTTTAGACTTGACGTAGCCCCACAAAAAATAGTCTAAAGGCGTCAAATCGCATGATCTTGGTGGCCAACTTACCGGTCCATTTCTTGAGATGAATTGTTCTCCGAAGTTTTCCCTCAAAATGGCCATAGAATCGCGAGCTGTGTGGCATGTAGCGCCATCTTGTTGAAACCACATGTCAACCAAGTTCAGTTGTTCCATTTTTGGCAACAAAAAGTTTGTTAGCATCGAACGATAGCGATCGCCATTCACCGTAACGTTGCGTCCAACAGCATCTTTGAAAAAATACGGTCCAATGATTCCACCAGCGTACAAACCACACCAAACAGTGCATTTTTCGGGATGCATGGGCAGTTCTTGAACGGCTTCTGGTTGCTCTTCACTCCAAATGCGGCAAGTTTGCTTATTTACGTAGCCATTCAACCAGAAATGAGCCTCATCGCTGAACAAAATTTGTCACATTTGAACATTTCGAACCGAACACTGATTTTGGTAATAAAATTCAATGATTTGCAAGCGTTGCTCGTTAGTAAGTCTATTCATGATGAAATGTCAAAGCATACTGAGCATCTTTCTCTTTGGCACCATGTCTGAAATCTCACGTGATCTGTCAAATACTAATGCATGAAAATCCTAACCTCAAAAAAATCACCCATTACTATATTTTTTAAACTCCAATCTAATAATTTAACCTACAGTGGCACAGAAAACTCTACATACCCCTGGGGTCTAATCATCGCATTCTCTCGTAATTTTTCATTTTGTATCATGGCACTCATATCGAATAAAAAGTATCGTAATTTCATTCGAAAGGAAATGTTTTTATTCTATTACAATTTGATATACATAAATAACGATTCGATATATGTCGAATGGTATAATTAGCTTACTCGACTCGTATCGAATTTGTTGTTCGATACGATAGTTTACTCGATATCGAATGCGGTGATTAGGCCCCTGGAATCCCCGAGGGACATGTCTAAAAGAAATTTATATTAAACAATAACATTATAGGAGTAAAAAATAAAAACGTAATAATAATTGTAAATTAGGTACTATATTTAAAAAAAAAAACAACAAAAATCCTTTTTTTGGGCACAGAAAAGTCTACATACTGCCAGCCTAGAAATGTTATTATTATCAATTATGCGCAATAAATAGTGCTACAAACTTTTGTCAGCTCTTAAGAAATTCATAGTTACTATTTTAATCTTATTTTCTATTAATATTTTTTTAACAAAAAAGTTAATAAAATCTATGAAAAAGGAAAAAAAATGTTTAAAGTTACGGAAACTTATTGTTAAGTACCACGAAGGTGGAAAATCTCTTCGGGAAAGTGGTGAGTTAGTTGTATGTTCCAAGGCAATTGTACAGAATCTTGGGAAGATAAAACAAAATCGAAGAAACACAGCAGTCGAAATCACAAAATACCTAGAATTTAATAATATTATGTCAATTCACCCAAAAACAGTTCGAAGTATACTTAAATTATGAATCTCATAGTCGTATGCCCAGAAAGAAGCCATACATCAGCGATATTAATAAAACAAAACGCATAGTATTTGCAAATCCCACGTCAACAAATAAAACCCTTTGAGTAAATTTAAGCTCTTTGGTTCTAATGGGAGACAGAGAGTTCGACTTAAAAAACGATGAACTATATAATTTACTACCCTTTGCTATAACATTTACTTCCAACTGTGATACGTCGTGGAGGTAATATCACGCTCTGGGGTCGCATATCACTTGCTGGTATTTATTATGACCACGATGGGCCTATTTGTTAATTTAAATCTTCTTAAAGAAACTAATAAACAATTGACACTAAATTGACACTACTGGCTGGTATTTTCAGCAGGACAGCGCTACCAAGGACAATGCGGGCATTGTAAAAGAATAACTTATATATAATAAACTCACCAATTGCTTTATCCACTTCAGTCCCCCGATTTAAAACCCATCGAGCACATCGGGACGAACTATATCGCACGATTGAAAATAAATTATAAAAAATAAGCATGATGTAAAGAATTCACTAACTGATGAATGGAATCACATTTTAGGAGAAGATTTGATATTTTACTGAAAAATAGGCTGGAGGCGGTTTTAATGCATATTTGTGGACCTACAAAATATTAATTAAAACTTTGGAAACATGTGATATAGACATTAAATCATTTGTTTTTATATAGTATGCAGACTTTTCTGTGCCTTAAAAATGATTTTTTGCTGATTTTGTTAACAAATGAATTAAACCTGGACTTTTTTGCCCTCTCTCGATTATGCCCAAAAACTATACAGCTCTTCATCTCCATATACCAAAGGCACACACTAAATTTCATTTTGATATGTCAAACGGTCAAATATGTGACCTGTACAAACTCCACAAAAATAATGGCACATACACCCATCCACAGACATAGTTGCGAAAAAGGTCAAATGGATTCAGGAGACCTCAAAACGTATAAATCCGTCATGATTTTTTTCATGATTACTATACTTTACCTTATACTATGTATGGTAAAGTAAAAAATCTTTCAAGTGCGAGTCAAACTCACTCACGTTCCGTATAGGGTTGCTAGATACCAAAAGTCAAAAAAAAAAAAAAATTTACTTATAGTTCAAAAAAGCAAAAATTTATTTAAAATTTTCTTTGCAAAAAATAAACAAGTCTGAAAACAGATATTTTTATGGATATATTACATAATAAATAAAAGTTCAAAGCAGTTCAAAGTATATTCGAATCGAAAAAATAATTATTTTCGGTTTGGGGTGAATGACCTGTCAAGCGTTCACAAAAATAATGGCATACACATCGACGAAAATAGCACAAATGGATTCAGGAGACCTTAAAATGTTTAAATGCCGACATTGATTTTTTCACGATTGCTCTACCTATACTACGTATGATAAAGCAAAAATAATAACATAAAAACAAGGAAACGTTACAATTAAAAAAAATGGTGGGTTAGTACAAATAAGCAACTTAAGCTAAGTACAAATAAAATGTATAAATAAACATTCATTTTAGTCAAAATATATTTTTTTAACGTGTACCACTAGAGGTGAGTTACTTGTTTTTGTACCGCCTTAAAATATGCATTAAAAAATTTCAACATTGTTATGTTTGACATCTGAAGTGATGTATTAATATTATCAATAGATTGTAGTCATTATTATCGTTAATTTTTGGGCTTTAGGCAATCGGGGTTTTCATAGAGTGTATGTACTTAAAAAATACAAAAATAAAAGTTTTACTGAACTAAATAATTAAAATTCATTTTGATTTTAAACCAAGTAAAAAGTACACACGATAACGTGTTGTGTTTATGGTAAATGGTTTGCTATTAACTACAGATTTATTCTTATTAGGCGATACACAGCAGTTATTGAGTAATTATTAAAATAAATAAATTACATACACATTTATGTCATAAAAATAAATTTTTTTCCGTACCCAAAGTGTAAAAACGTAACCCCATTGCTTTCGCTACAATGTCTGTCCGTCTGTCAGCGGCTTTTATCTCTGGAACCGTAACAGGTAGACTCTTGAAATTTTCACAGATGATGTATAGCTGTTGCCGCTATAGCAACAAATACTAAAACTTATAGGGTGTTCCGATAGAGAGGTGTTATTCACGAATATGTGTTTATTTCTTGAACTGTAGGAGGCATAGACTTAAGTTTAACAAACAGTAATTAGAACTTAGTTCGCTATATAAGCAAGTCTAAAAAAAAATAAACCTAAAAATTAAAGGGTGTTCCGATAGTGGTGTGATTTGCATGTATAAGGCCTAAGTTTTGAACCATAATAGGTAGACTCTTGAAATTTTCACAGATGGTGTATTATTATGACCCCTATAATAAAATAAAAATAATAAAAATTAAAGGGTTTCCCGGCGTGATTTTCATGTATAACGTCTTATTTCTTGAACCGTAATAGGTAGACTCTTAAAATTTTGTACAGAAAATGTGTTGCCACGGCCGAAGTGACAATTACTAAAAATTAAAGGGTATTCCCACAGTTACATGTTTTTCACGTATAGTGACTTATTTTTTTAATCGTAATATGTAGACTCTTGGTATATTTATAGAAAGGGAATTGCCATGGTCGCTATAACAAATAATAAAATTAAAGGGTGTTCCGATAGTGATATGATTTTACGTAAATAGCTTTATTTTATATACCGTAATAGTTAGACTCTTGAAATGTTTACAGCAGATTTGTTACTTCGGCCGCTATAACTATTACTAAAAAATTTAGGGTATCCATTAGTGACATGTTTTTGACAAATATTACCTTATTTTTTGAACCGCAATGGGTAGGATCCTGATATTTTTATAGAAAGTGTATTACCAATAATGATGCAATTTTATGAATTTAATTTTAAAATTAACGGGTGCCCCATAATACATAAAAAAATTAACAACTTGAATTTTTAAAGTCGTACCAAACATAGTACGGAACCCTACATGTGTGAGACTAACTTGCACATGGCTGATTTTTTTTAATTTCGTAAGCAATTTTTTATAATAAAAATTTAAAATAAAATTAATATAAATTTTAAAAATAAAATTAATATCAGTAGTCGTTAATATAGTCTTACACACATGCTTTAAACACATATACAATAGCGGTTTGCCGCAACACGACTACAAATGCCGTTGGCTACAGTCGTCGCCCTTTAGTCAGCTACTGAATTATGTTGAAGACAACAGCTACATACTTCAAAATTATAAAAATATTGTAAAAATACATATTTAACTTATAAAAAACAATACTTTTATCGTATCAAAACAAAGAAATATATTTGCTCAAAACCTCTTGATTGTAAATGAATTTGTATTTTTAATTTTGTGACATTTTCTTTTGTTGAATAAAATAAAATTGTCGCAAACAAAAATAGAAATTAGCCTAAGTTAGCTACACCTACAAGGGTGGTTATGTAGCCATGTAGCTATGATGTCGTCATAATAATCGTCCTCATATAAACGAGTGTATTTTAATTTTGACAGGTTGTAGTCGGTATGCTGCTGTCGTCTATGTGTTTAATGCAACAAGGCGCATTTATCAGGTAGCCTCACTACGGATAGAGATATAAGCATTTTTTCCTCTCCGTAGTAAGGCTACTTGCTTGCCTTGTAATAAGGCATAAGAAAAATTATCATTTTAAAATTTGAGTCATTTATTTTGGCCCAAGGTAGATTTGCAAGGTAGTGTCGTCCGCCCAGCTGATTTAGTAGTTCGACATGTCAAAAGTTGTATATGTTTAGAAACTTTATAGTGCAGAAACAATTTTCTTATATGTTTCTTGACATTTTAAATTAGAAAGCAAGATAAAATGCCATGTAGTTTTTGTATTGTTGTGTTGTTGTAGAAACGCCACTATATAATAAGATAAATCTACCTTGATTATATTTTAGACAATTAATTTGACAATAACCTTTTTTCTTTTATTTTTCGTTATTTCGAACTAGAAAGCTACAATAAAAATATTCGAGATATTGAGATAGAATTTATCATTTCAAAAATTATTTTGTGCCACGGTAGATTTGCAAGGGTGTGTCATCCGCCCAGCTGTTAAAAGTTTATTTGTTAAGAAATTTTATTGTGCAGAAGTTAGAGAGAAATAAAACAAATACATGCCTTATCAATTTTCTTCTTTCTTGACAGTTGGAACTACAAACCAACTACAACCATGTTGTTTTTGCATTGTTGTGTTTGTTGTAGAGACGCCACTACCTAGTAAAATAAATATACCTTGTTTTAGACAATAAGTTTTGACAACAAACTTATTTATTTTGTTTTTTTTTATTAATTTATTGTTTTTTTTTTATTTTGGAAAAATTAAATCGTTTATAATAATTAAAAAAAGCTAGATTTCTCGTGTTAATTTTGGACAACAAACAAATTATTAAAATTCTAAGACAATGTCGAATGGTGCCTTGCCAAAACAACAGGCGTCCAATTCATCTTTATGTGGTCATTTGAAATCACGAAGTTCAAGTAATGAAATGTTTGAATTAAAACCGAAGCCAAAATTAGTTTGCATTCCCGAAAATTGTACAAGATTTTTAAGTGATTTAAGGTAAATCATATTATTGGAATTTATTCGATAATGTTCTTTAATGTTTCATTTAAAGGAAAACGCAATCCTTGAATGTCTACAAAGCAAATGAATATCCAGAGAAATCTTGGTCGGTTTTACATGTTGGATCCAGAACTCGTCAAGGAAAAATGTTTTCTCATATTAAAAAATGTTGAATTTATTAAGAAAATTTAATATTTGGTATTTACATTAAATAAAATTATTATTAAAAATAACAATACAATTAAAGAACAACAAAACCGTTAAAACGTTACTTAAAGTCAATCCCCATCTCTGGATGCTACTTCGTATACCACCACGGAAGTTACATAAACTATAACAAGCTTTAAAAATGTTCTTTTAAAGGAACCCAGTCGGAAAGTTCTCGTCGGCTTTAATCGAAATTGTTGTTGAATGTTGAACCGAGGAGTTTTAATTGGTATTCTAAAAATAGGAGCCTTTAATGAGATCAGTTTATTGTAATATTTCAAATTAAAATTACTTCCATTTATTGGAAATGCTAGGCTGCATTTTGTGGTTCTGATATAATTCGGAACTTGTTTTTCTATTTCGTTTCAATAATGTCGAATTGTCTATTTTTATTTGGCAGGGTTGTCAAATATATACATAAATGAAATTATAAACACTTGTTAGGGTTTTTGCAGTTTTGTGCTAGCACAGCGTTTACATTTGACAGTACTGTCATGACGAAAAAAGAATAGGTATTAGTTTTCAAAAATGCTGACAATTGTCTCTGTAGTATAGGCGTCCAGATAATAACTAAGACAATTGATTTAAATTTTGTGATTTTTTTCTGTACACAAAAATTGAATTATTGTCAGCATACATCAAATCATTGTCCCATTTACTGTCTTCAAAATATTCTAGACGGTAGTTCAGACAATTGAAAAATTTTGCATGTATTAGTGAAAAAGTGTGTATTGTTATTGTTTTAACAGCACTGTCAGTTTTAAACGCAGTGTAACTGAGGTATGAACAAGGCGAATTAATACTACGTTATTGCACGGGCAAGTTCAGGCATTTTCGCTTCCTTTGCAGTTGTCAAAATCCAAAATTAAAATTATTTATGTATAATCGCTGTTTGTGCTTTAAGCCTGGTACTCTGTTCAGTTTTCCATGTCGAATGCTGTCAAACTACATACATATGTATATGTATAAAAAATTTGTATGAAAAAATGTTGAAGAAGTAGTACTTTGTTTTTACTGTGGAAAAGCATTGAAATGTTTCTGACAACATTTTATAAAAACTGTGAAATAAAGCAGAGGCATTATTTCATGTGGAATTTTTTGTAAAATTTTATGTGGAAAATTTTGTCAAACAATGTGGTATATTCAAAAGCAACAAAATCGTTAAATTCTTTCAAATCGCGAGATAGACACCACATTTAAAATGTCAAATTTTCCTTGTGAAATAATAAATCACAAATTTGGACAGAGTACTAGGCTTTAACTATAGATTTTGTCCTGACACGCTCCCGGTCTTCCCGGTATAAGTAATATAATAATATTAATTTGGAAGTTGACAAGGAAAAGGCAAGAATTGTGTAACGAAGCGTAATATTTGAAATCTTAATAAAATTTTGGTGACTTTAATACACATGCATCGCTCTTTCCCACATACCATGCGCTTAAAATGAAGACATAAAAAATGCCTTGCACTGTAACATCAATAAATTAATAACAATTCAGTTTTAATAGAAACAGAAAACAAAATAAATTATTTAACTGTAAACAATTGTATAATTACAAAAATATAATTTATTTGTTTAATTTAGTTTTAAAATATTGATAAAACAGAATATACGAGGGGAATTTAATAAGACTTTACAAAGAGTTTGATAATTTTGGATGTAATTCTTTTTTATGTTTCAATTTATTCTTACACTTGTGCACTTAAAAACTCCGCAATATAAAACTTTAGAAGATTCTCAATAATGTCTTTTCGTACAGATATTCTACCCTTCTGCGGGGCAGTGCCATATGGAAAAGTTCTTTGCATTTCAGTACAGTAGATGTGTTTGATAGAAGCATAAAATTCATTTTTATTATTAAATTCAGAAATAACAAGAATTGTTTTAACCAACCGATCCTGAATTTTAATAAAAAATAGCCATTTTTATTGAAATCTTTTAGAAACCTTATTTGATTAATTCTCTTGGTGCTCTTTATGAGTTTTTTTAAAGACATATCGATTAACCCTCGCATCTACAAAATGTTTTAAGAAACAAAATTCTAAAGCAAAGAAAATGTTGTTAACGAGACGTATAAGTAATGAAACATAAAAAATTATAGATTCTAGAAAATTTATTTCGTTGGATCGGATCGTAAGAAAAATAAAAAAAATTAAATTTAAAAATACAAACATGATGTACCAAATGATGATGTCGAGGCTGCTAATGTCGTAAATTATTGTTTTGCGGTCATTTTATAAAAATACAAAATTGCGAAAAAAGCAAATGAAATTTAATCCAGACGTTGTTGCGTAACAATTAATTAATCAGTTTAGGAAAAGTTTTTGTTTTGCTCTGTTTGTCAGCGTATAAATAATTCTTTTTATTACAACAGTGAACGATAAAAATAATGATATTGGAAATTATTTACTTTTAATATTTTAAATATATTAATTAATTACAAGTAAGAGTGCTATATTCGGCCATGCCGAATCTTTTATACCCTTCACCATAGTAATATTAAATATTCCCTTATTCTGTTGTGTTTCCCAATTTCACACTAATATACTTTTATGATTTTTAACTTCAATATAACAAATACAATATAAAAATACAAAATATAGATTATTTTTTTTTTAATTTATCGAAAATTATTTGTAAAAATTTTATCAAAATTGCTTGTAATGATTTTATCGAGAATTTTTTAAAACATCTTATAGAATAATTTTATAGAAAATTGTATCTAAAAATTATATTTTTGTAAAAGTTTTATCGAAAAATTTCTGTAAAAATTTTATCAAAAATATGTTTATAAAATTTTATCGAAAGTTGTTTGTAAAAATTTTACAGAAAATTGTTAGTAAAAGTTAGGACATTCCTGTAATCTATATTGCGTTTGAATGGTCAGACTAAAGCACAATGCTCCTATTGACCGATACTGTTTCCCAGTGTGCACCATGTGGGTCTATCGGCCTTTAATACAAAGCAGAAAAACCCTACCAACCTAAAAACAAACAAAAATCGCCCCGCAGGTGGCAAAAGCGGATCATTACAAAAAAAAAAAAAAAAAAAATAATAACAACGTGAAAAAATATATGTGGGCGTGATTTTTTGCCCGCAGCCTCGAATTTAATGATCTGATGTTGCTGAATTCCATTAGCGAAATTTTCGAAACTATGCTTGGCAGATTGGTGGTCTTAAATTTTCTGTTTCTCTTCTGGTGCTTGGCAAACTTGATTTCAACTCGAACACAGACGGACATCGCAAAATATATACTGAATTGGGTCGGAAATGAATATTGTAAAAACAGGATAAAAAAAATTATTAAATGTGGAAGATTATTATATGTATTATTTTTTTATATAATATTCTCGTATGCTTATGATTATGCAGAAAAAAATATCGTTACATATTTATTAACCGTGAAAGGTACATTTTTTGGTCTAGCACTGGTGGGATTTTACAAGTATATTTTTTTTAGACTTAAGATATGAGTAAATATTGATGGTTCAAAATATATTGAAGATACAATAAATAAAAATGTGCAAAAAAAAAATAAAATAAAAAAGTTCCATATTTATTTGCATAAATGGTGATCAAATTTTAAAGTTAGACAGTAAATTGACACTGTGTAATAACCAATTTTTTGGTAACAACAATTGGGTAATGTTGACATTAGCGAACTTTGGTTTCATCAAGGTAGCGTACTGAGTGGGATTTGGACGTAAAAATGTAGATAAAGCTGAAAACTAAATTTCTAAACGGCTGCCACAACATTATTAAAGCTTTACACGTCTATAGTACAGGTGTAGTCGAACTTAAGTTTTGCCTTTCTACCTTATAGTGCTTAGGGGAACTGAGCCATGCTGTTTTTAAGTAGGATACCTCGGGTGTATGAAAAACTGAAACTGAAAACAGAGTCAAAATTAATTGACTCTGTCGACAGCTTTGGGTTACTGCTTATAGTTTATTAGATGATTGTACTTTTCAAATTAAAATTTTTAGTTTTTACGTCGCTTGGTCTTGTTTTTTTTGCCCTAGCGGAACCAAGGTCTTTCCAATTTTTGATTGGCAACAAATTTTCTACTATTAGGGAAATAATAATTAAAAAAAATTAATTGATATTATTATATATAGAAAAATTAAGTTAGAAATTTAGGCCCTTATTATGAGCTGCATTCGATTTTTCATCTTCGCTGGCTAACGTACATCGAATATCGAATATCAAAATCGTATCATGAGTTGGTAGCACTATCGTTTCGTTTCTATGGAACGCAATAATGGTTTCGTTGCTTATCGAAAATGTATGTAATTAATTAATACCAGCTGATAAATATATTGTGAATAATCCAATTGAGTTAAATTCACAATAGCAACATATATTTTTATCGAATGTGTTCCACAATACCAAATGAAAATTCGTTCGATCAGCTCTTTCGACTAATGTCGAAGATCAAAAGTTGCTCATAATAGGCACCTTAAAAAATTAAATTCTTTGTTAATTTTTTTAATATAGGGAATTTGAGTTCGCATTGCCACCTGGTAAATGGATTTCACAAAGTTTTCGTTCCTCTTGCTCTGATGTTGTCGTAGTTTAAAATTTACGGTATTTATTTTTCGTAGCAATTTTGAGTTAATAAAAATGAGAGAAAAGAAGTTTCAAAAGACGTAGGAGTTTGCGTGTAATGGCAAAACGAAATTTCAAAGCAAAATATCTAATTTACACAATGAAATTATTTCATGAAATTTTTTTTAGATTTTATCATCATCATGAAAAGTTTCATCGTGTAAATTAGATAATGGTGCGAGAGTAGAAAGAGTAATAAAAAGGGTATCACACAGACCTTTTTTGTCGATCATAATTTTATACCTGAAGTTAGCTCCAACATAGAAACAAAATTTGCTGTAATATAAATTGTTCGTGTGAATGCAAAAGATATTAAAAAAAAAAAATTGCGGGAAGAAAACTTTCATTTAAATAACCTAGTGAAAGAACACTGTCATGTGAAGGCATAAAAGTTGGTTTAAAAAAGTATTGAAAATAGAAAACTTAAGCAAGAAAAATTGTTGTGTGAACCAAAATAAATTTTAGTATTTATGCTGACAAACTAAAGAAGACATTTGACAGCCATCAGATAAAAATGGAATTTAAATTATAATATATATTTACTAGACTTTGTTAATTGTGAAGATTTTACGGTGTTATATAATTGCAAAAATGTACATTAGATAATTCGTATTGTAGTGCTTTGGGTGGCAAAAAATCAGCTTTGATCTTTTTGACAAACAATATAAAAAATTACTTACAATAAATCAAGCAAATATTGCCTGGACCATCTATCATTGAACAAATTGGCCAAGCAGTCTGACCTAAGGCACTACTTAATACAAACATATGCGTTTCTTTCGTACATACATAAGTATATTAATGTGACGCTGAAAAATATTTCCCATTTAACATCTCTACAGAAAACTTAATTTAAACATAATTTATTTTTTTTTGTTATTTAATGAATCATTTAAACTACTCGTAGTTACTTAAAGGTGGGAAGGATTTTTCTACGAATATATTTTTTAATAACATTTTTTATTTAAAAATCAATGTTTTTCTGTAGAATACGAATCAGTTGTGACAAAATGAGCAAAAATTCCATCAAAAAGTCTGAAACAAACAGCTAATCTTTAAAATTCTTCTAACGTATTCATATCACACTCGTAGTTGTTATCAAATAAAATGCGTTGCTGTCACTTGTGTTTCTGTCTGTTATTAATACTGCTATTAAATTTTATGATTATTTATGTGGGAAGTATTTTTAATGTTGTTATCTTCTTTCATCTCTAACGAATATAAATTTATTACAATCTATATATTGTTACGTTTTTAATTTACGTTGTATTTTTTAATTGCAAAATAAATACACGCCGATATTTCTTTTGCTGTTGTTCACTTTATTTATTCAGCTTTGAATAACTTTCATTGACACCACTATTTAAAATACACAAACTGTTTAACACTTTCTTGAAAACACGACAACTAACTGATCTGATTAAGGATTCATAAGGATTCACTATCCTACACAATCGTTAGATTCAAACATAAAAAATCTGACGGAATTCTATCCTAATCAAAAAAATCGTTTCAAAATGTAGATGCCACACTATCATACAAAGCAAGATTTTGCAATTCTGGTCGTATCAAAAAATACTATTTTATTAATTTTTTTTGAAAAGATTATCAAATCTTACAGACCTGTCAAAAAGTCTATCACACACATAGATTTCTAATCCACACTATCATACTTTTTTTTAGCATACATGCTGTTTTTGACAGATCGCACGACTGAGTATGATAGTGAATCATGGCCTTTAGACGTTTAAAACAATACTGCTATGCCGCTCGCAATTACGAATTCTATATACAGGCGAGCAAAAACGCCTAGAATGTTCCATATGAGAGAGATTTGGCAGGTTCCTTTTTATTCTTCATTATTGTAAGGAAGGAAATTTATTTGCTGCACATTTGAAAAAGGTTTTTACCCCAAATATATCGACTGATATAGTTGAGTTGCCATTTCTCGAGGCTAGTGCTGCAGTACCGATAAGATTTGAATTTGGTGATCTTGAAAAGGCAATAACGGATTTGAACACCAAAAAAGCCCCTGGCGTTGATAAAACCAGTAACAAGATGTTAATTGAGTTGCCCCGTGTATCTCGCAGAATCGTTCTTTTTATTTTTAATGCTATTTTACGTTTTGAGTACTTTCCCACAGATTGGAAGGTGTCCTTGGTTACCATGATTCCTAAACCAGGAAAAGACCACACAAAAATTGAATCATACAGACCTATAAGCCTTTTGTCAAATATGTCAAAGCTGTTTGAGAGGATGTTAATAACTAAGCTTAACCCTATTCTAAGCGACAAAGGATGTATTCCAAACCATCAATTCGGCTTCAGGAAAAAACATAGTACGATCGAACAAACTCACAGGTTAGTCAATGTTGTTAAGAAGACATTTGAAGAGAGAAAATACTGCTCTGCGCTTTTTATCGACGTTTCTCAAGCATTCGATAAGGTATGGCATGAAGGCCTAATATATAAGCTAAAACTGAATTTGCCCGTAAACCTATATAAGCTGCTAGATAGTTATTTAACCGAACGAAAATTTATTGTGAAAGAAGGAGATTTTTTGAGCTCACCCCAGCCAATCGAAGCCGGAGTTCCCCAAGGTAGTATATTGGGGCCCTTTTTATACTTATTGTATACTTCAGACATGCCAACTAGTAACCGAGTTCACACATCAACATTTGCTGACGACACAGCTTTTTTGAGCATTCACGAAAGACCCGAAGTAGCATCACGATATTTACAAGACCACATATCCAATTTAGAAAAATGGTTGAAGAAATGGAGAATAAAAGTGAATGAACAAAAATGTACTCACATAACCTTCACACTCCGTACAGCATCTTGCCCCCCTATTCGGATAAATAACCAAACGATACCTCAGCTTTCAGACGTCAAATATCTCGGCATACATCTTGACCGGCGCCTTACATGGAAACGGCACATAGAAACAAAGTTAACACAAATGAAGTTGAAAGCAGTCCAACTAAACTGGCTAATTGGCAGAAATTCTACTCTAGCTTTAGACTGCAAACTTTTATTATACAAGTCAATTCTAAAACCAATATGCTGTTATGGCATTCAATTATGGGGCACTGCCTCAGCTACCAACGTAGAAAAAATTCAAAGGCGCCAAAATAAGATTCTACGTATTATTACATCTGCTCCCTGGTATATAAAAAATTCGAACATCCATAAAGATCTAAACGTGCCATCAGTTAAAGCAGAAATAGCGAAACTTGCCATAAGGTATTTAAAGAAGCTCGAAACTCATCCGAATCCACTGGCCCGTAACATACTAACTGAACCTGGTTACATTCGACTAAGAAGGAGGGACACTGCTTCTCTCATCTGTACATCAGAGGGATAACCCACAAATTACAGTAACCGTGAAACATACATTTTTTTGTCCAGCACTGGTTGGACTTAACAAGTATATTTTTAGACTTAAGATATGAGTAATTATTGATAGTTCAATTAAATTGAAGATACAATAAATAAAAATTGCGAAAAAAAAATTATTGTAACAAAATAGACCAATAATGTTGTTGTTACATACAAAATTATTGCGTATTTCATTTTAGAGCTTATAAAGAATAAATACTTCTCGCAATAATATATTTGAATATTGTAATTATTCGAAGCAGATCTAGACGCCGCAGAAAGGAGAATAAACACAGGTCCAAGGGAAACCGGAAACTTTAATGCAGATTAGTTTAACTGCTGCAGGACTGAACAAAATCGTCGATAACATGCTGAAAAAGAGTGGAGCAGGCGAACAAGTTGACGGTTTAAGGCCGAGCAGGGAACCACCCCGAATTCGCAAGCAGGTGGTTATTTAGTCGGTACTCCACACTTGTGGTAAGCCCGACATACCCACGTATGGTGACGACCATGCGCGCAGTGCGTAAATGCATTTTTACCTCCTTACCGAAAAAAAAAATTATTCGAATGAAAAGAATCAAATTGAATTAAAATCATTTAATAAAAATTACGTCTTTTTATATAAATTGGATTAAAGGGAGCTGCGGGGATTATTAAAATTATCCGTAGAACTTTGGAACTTACATGATTTTCTAATTCTGATTTTTTACTATTATATGTATGTTATCCTTAAAATTCCTATAAGGAACATAGGGCCTCAATAAGTGATCTCCATCGAGTTCTGTCTGATGCTGCTCTTTTGGCTTAATTTCAGGTTAGTCCAGCAGTTTGTAATTCGTCTTGAACTTGGCGTCTCCATGTATTTTTAGGGCGTTCCCTTCTTCTTGCTCCCTATTGGATTGTATTCAAGGGATTTCCTATTGAAGTCAATGGCTGGCTTACGTAGGGTATGACCCAATTATTACGTAAATAAGGAAATAAGTTTTATAATTTCTCGTAAGTACTTTAATATAATAAAAATCATTATTAATAATAAACAATAAGAATGTACAGTACAATACGTATTACGTACTCCGGCTTATCCGTGAAATTCGATTATCCGCGGTATCCGCACCAGTCACTTCCGCGGATAATCGGGACTTTATTGTATTTTCATGCAAAAAACTCAAGCTAATTTAATAAATCAAATTGTTTTTTATTTTTTGTTTAATGCTAAATAAACGTTTATCTGTTGTCATGGAATATAGCATAATTAATATTTTCGTTTATATTTTGTGGTGCATGCTATTGCGACGGCCCATTAAACAAATGTTTACAATTTTTTATTTAATTTATTTATTTTTGTAAATTACTAAGATTTTGAGGTTTTACAGATTTTAATTGGTCAATTTTATTAACATAAATCACCTAATTATACCGAAAATATGATGATGTTAGCTGGCTGCGTGTAACCACTTTATGACCGATAGCAACAAATTAATGTAAAATTTTAAACAACAAAATGCAATTAAATCACGATAAAAATTGTATTTATTTTTCAAATTTTATTATTTTTTAAATTTTCTTTGGCGAATTGCACCAAACAACAAAAATTAAATGTGTTACGCATTTTTAATTTGTTACAGCAAAAAATAAAAAAATGTTTTACCTGAAATGAAAATTTTATCTATTTTAATTGTAATTAAATTGATATTATGCTTTATAAATAATTTTTTAATTGAAAGACTATAATCTAAGCATTGAAAAAAAACTACAAATTTTTGTTTTAAATTTAAAATTTGCATGAGAGTGTGAATATTTTGTTTCCATTATTGTTAACATTTGTTATCCATTACAATTGCGTATGGTGTTGGTAATTCAGATAGATGCATAGTGAAAGCGGTTATTTAAAATAATGAATACTTCTGCCGTAATATTTATTTGTCAAGGTAACGATATACGTATATTTCAAATCAACCGATGTAGATTACAAACTATTAGAATTAGCTTATTTACAAATTTGGGAGGGATAAATTAAAATTGTTTTCCTTATGCGATAGAGCGAATAAGGCATGGTGTTTGTACCTTTGGATAGAAATTGTTAACAAAAAATATATTTTTTACAAAAACCAAAAAAAAAAAAACAATCTACACTCAAATTTACCATACCAAATGTAAACAGATATTTTTATGGATATATTACATAAAGAATAGAAGTTCAACCTATATTTGAATCGAAAAATCAATTATTTTCGGTTTGGGGTTTCCCCTTCCCGATTATGCCCACAATTTATACAGCTCTTTATCTCCATATACCAAAGGCACTTACTAAATTTAATTTTAATATGTCATTCGGTATGACATATAGATCATTACCAAATTTTGGCGGTAAGGAAATTACCGCTTGCCTCCTCCCGTTTATGCCCAAAACGTATACAGCTCTTCACCTCCATATACTAAAGCCACAAAATAAATTTAATTTTGGTATGTCAAACGGTATGCCACAAAAATAGTGGCATACACACCCACATACAGACATCATCGCGAAAATAGCCAAAATGGATTCCGGAGACCACAAAACGTATAAATCTGTGGAAATTCCTACCTCGATTTTTTCATGATTACTATACTTTAACTTATACTACGTATGGTAAAATAAATAAAAAAATATATATATAAGTATTTGAACAAATATACAGATTAATAATTTTAATTAAAATGACTTTTGGAGAAAGGAAATAGTTTTCTAAGCTTTTTGATGACGATTTTCAAACTTTCTTTAAAGTAAATCATGAAGGATTAGCTAAACAAAACTTCTATAATCTGTTATAAAGTTATTGAAAGGTCGTGCGTTTAATTAAAGAAAGTGACTTTTAAGATCAACTCTGGAAATTGAAGCTGGAGTTTTCCTACGTAGTATCTTGAATACTGTAACTGTAACAGGACCATTTCTTAACATGAAATATTTTTGAAAATTTTATTGCAGGTATAGTTAGTATACGAAATGGAATACAAATAGCAATTTATTTTCTTTGATTTAATCCTTAAACCAATAGAAATAAAAACAAAAAATTTTAAGACTTCAGACGAATGATCATCGAACATTCATCAAAACCTAAACGTACCACTACTTCAAGCGAAAATCGCGAATCATCGTTTCAAGAACTTCGAAGTCTACCCGAAGTCACTGTCCCCTTCTAAATTAAAAAACAAAAAATAAAAATGAGTCCGTAACATTCGACTAAGATTCCAATATGACAATATTACAAAAGATTTTTGAATTATTCATTTGTTTGGCTAAAGTTTAAGCAGGATTTTGATGATGAACATTAAAATTATCCTATCGTGCTTTACTCTACCAACGTTCATAGTAGATCGTGCTTATACGAGATTCGCTAATAAATAATATTGGCATTTATTACTTTTAGATCCTGAGGTAAATAAAGAATTCACTCTTTTATGTTTCTCTCACATTTAAACATGTCCGACAGCCCAATTGTAATTGTTTTTGCCGTTAAAATTACAGCCAACCCGTTATACAAACATTTTCACTACAAAAAACCCCTTTAAAAATTGAAATAAAAGTTTAAACACGTGATACATTTTAAAGGGTGTCAAAAAATTTACACAAGATTTGAGTGATCAGATTTAAAACCATTAAAGTTATTTGAAATCAATTGTCCGTGTTAACAAGGCTTATTTCATTCGAGCAATGATTGATTCATTCCAATGCTTTATCAACGAAATTTATGAAAAATGGTCACAGAAACTTTCAAAAAGGTCAATGAAGTCATGCCATTCAAGTCGAGTCAAACAAAAAATGCATTTGAAAAATAAACTCTTTTTAAATAAAGTTTTCTGCGACACCTTTCTTCAATAAGCTTTCTTTACACAAAAAAAAAAAAAAAAAAAAAAACAGCAAGAGTGCTATATTCGGCGTGTCGAATGGTCAGACCAAAGTAAATAAAGGTTTAAACTTTATAAAAGCGAACCCTATATTGCCACATCCCCCGCTACCCCTTGTTCACCGTTGGGTTCTGCTCAGTTTCATTGATCTTAAAAATGGTCTTTCATGTGTGATCATAATCGAAGCAAAAAAGTCATAAAAACCAGAAGAAAACGAATCTTTTATTGCTTTACTGCTAGCAGAGGGTTCTTGCCGTACGTCAATAAAATAAAAATAAATAAGACATAAGACATAAGCTAAGAAAAAAGAACTCAATATTAACCCCAATGAATCAACTTCTCTAGAAAAGGGCCCTTTCCCCTCCTAAAATGTTTCGTACGACCGTTCTGCAATCCATATTGGCTTAGAATATTCAGACTAAAGGAAAGGAGCCCATTGACCTATCCTGGTTCCCAGTGGCCACCCTATAGGTCTATTGGCTACCTCTATGTTAATGGCTTTCTATAAAGGCATTTAATACAAATCAAGGCAGAAAACCCCTATCAACCTAAAAACAAACACAAAATCGCCCCTTCAAGGGGGTTACTGTCACCCGAGATCTATATGCGATCTATTGGTCGCCGTCTAATATTTAGTAAAAAAAAGGCAAATGATAATCCTTACAATCGAGAAAAAAAATACAAACAACCTGAAAAAATTGGAAAAAATATAGGTGGCGTGGTTTTTTGCACGCAGCCTCGAATGTAATTGTCTGATGTTGCTGAATTACAATAGCAAAATTTTCGAAACTATGCCTAGCAAATTGGTGGACTTAAATTTTATGTGTACCTTCCAGTGTCTTGGCAAAGTTGATTTCACAGACGGAAATCGCTAAATCAACTTCTCTATGCATAAGGATCAAGTATATATATACTTTGTGGGGTCGGAAATGAATATTGTAGAAATCACACACGGAATGACAAACTTATATTTACCCTTTCCACCTGTGGTGAAGTGTATAAAAAACGCCACCAACAAAAAATCAACACAAAAACAATTTAAGCACATGAAGTCATACGTCCTTCATTCAATTGCTGTTGTTAAAGCCTGTTGTTGTTTTTAATGTTGAGCTTGTTGTTGTTGTTTTCCCTATAAAAATTGTGAATTTGTTTTTATTAATCATCATAATCATACGACTAAAAATTAATGACGAAAAATTGCATGCAATCAATTCTTTAAAAGACTTCTTGTATGTGTATGTACATATGTATGTATATATGACTGTGGTTGTGTGTGTAATTTTAAAAATAAAATTGCCCTGAAGGAAATTTGGGGCAATTGCCCCCATGTCACCACTTTTGTCAACTATTATGGTGACTCTTTGGCGACATTGTCAACAAATCGTCTACATTTTTATATTTGAAAAAAATGTTTATTTTAAATATTCAAAAAATTAATATAAATTGTGTTTCAAATCATTAAAGCAGCATAACACCTTACTGGACATTCTGGCGGAGTATAAAGTTTTGCTAGACAGAATTGTTAAGTAAAATATGGTTGCTACAAACCTTATTTTTCCCAAATAGGAGTGAGTAAAAATTAAAAGAACTGGACGCTATTTTAGCCATTAGAAAAAAAAAGATTGCGTGATTATCCATATGTGTTTAAAGTTTTAATAGGTAAACAGTTTGTTGTTTGTTTTAAGTTTTGTAATGTTTTGACAATTATTTTTTTCATAATATTCAGATGTTATTTCAACTTTTAGTAAAGCATTTCAGCGGCAAAAAAGGAATTTTTTAAACAAATAGGTCGAGACAAAGCAAAATCAAACGGAAAACAAATGGTTGAAGACACTTCAAACCAAAATTAATTTTTAACATTTTTTTAACTGAAATTATTTATAATCATACTCTTAACAATATTTTGAATTGTTCGTAATAATTAATTTTAACTTTTTTAACTTAAATTTTTTATAATCATAGTCTTGAATTGTTCACATTAACATACGTAAAATTTAAATTTTAGATTTTATGTTAGAAAACTGTTATGAATTAGTACTTTTTAGTCATTTATTTATTTTTTAATAAACTCACAAAAGTTAAGAAAATATGCATTTTCATTGTCCAATCTATTTCAGAAAAGTACCAAAAGTGTAGACTAGAATTACTAAAATGTACTAGTGAATCACTAGTTCCACTGTCTACATATGGTCCCAAAAGAACTACCGAGTCGATAGTGCCAATGTCAGTAGTGGATTTTCAATGACATGCACATGTTAAATGTCTATAGTAAATAGCATTGTCTGGGGTATAATGACACTAGTACTGGTGACTGTGTCAATAGTAAGTCAGTACAGATTCACTATTGATATTTCCTGCAGGGTGCTTTTGAAATTACAAATGCAAAGATATAAATATACTTTTTGTTGTAATAATTGTCTATTAAAATAAAAATTTAAATGACAATTGTCAGCTGTTTACCAAAATAGGTATCGGAACAGGCAATTAAACCTTTTTGGTTTTCACAAATAATGTAAAATTATTGATTTTACGGTTATTTACAATTTAAATATATGTAAATTATGTATAGGTATTCATATTAAACATAGTTTTTTATTTGCATTTTTAAATGTTAGTTTTTATGTCCTCCACCACAGATGGAAAGGGAGCGAATAAAGGTACGAATTCTAAAAGTATGAGATACTAGTTCCGCTCGTTTATATCTCCTATTTCTCGGGGAACTATCACTATGACACTACAATGCACTTTCTAAAAAATGTAAATATGTATTTTGGTAACTTAGGTAATACGAAAGTGTAATATTTTTGTACTCAAGGAGTAAAATTACCTAATCCAATCTATTATTGAGATTTATTTATCATTAAAAATATTTTTTTTATTTATTTATTTATTAAATGTTGCAATACAATTACAAATTATATTCTAACTTAATTATCGGGCATAGTAACAGAGACCTTCACTCGTTGTAGTGAAACACCCAGAGTTGTTGGTGGGAATCGAACCCACAACCCCAAGCCTGATAGACTAGCATACTACCCACTAGCTTACCGGGGCACCCACATTAAAAATATAGTTTTGTGATTCTAAAAGGATTTACGTACGCCCTTTTTTAAATTATTAACTTCTCCCGCCTAACGTGGTTCGCCATATAAAATCTTGAGAGCATAGATTAAGGATATAAAAAAGAAAGGACAAAAAAGTTAAAATTATTAAAATTATTTCTTGTTAAAAATAAAATTTTTCTTATATATTTTTTTTATGTTTTTTGCAGAAATATTAGACTTCTATTACGGCAAAGACTATATAAAATCTGGCACAAGTTTTTTGGAACTTTCTTAATTATTTTCCATGTTTAATTGATAAAAATGTGGTTATTTGTCAATAAACTACTTTTTTCTTGTTGTACCATATTTTTCTTTCAACACTTCAAATATTGGTTGGGTGGCTTTGGTTTATGTTTTGTAGAATATTCAGCACATGTTTATGTGTTTAAACCGATAACAATAACAATATTTTGGTGGTCCATTGACTGCAACAATATTTTTTATTTTATAATTCATGTTGTGTGTTCCGTTTGATAATGCAGAACTTTAAAGGAATGCAGGCTTTTAAGAACAATGTAAATATTATAGGTAAATGTTAGAGGAAACTGATTAAAATAGAAAAGCACTTAAGGATTAAAGTAATACGAGTATGTAGTTCCATCTGCAACTTTTTTTTTTAAGATAATCATGCATAAACTTGCAGCAACCAGATTCAGTTTAATGTTTTATTACTATTATATAATACCAGAAATTATTTTAATACACGTCGTGTAAACCCTTTCAAACATAACATGTGTATTTTCCATCTGTACAACACATATGACATTATTCATTTAATGTGGTTTTACACGGCGTGTATTTGTCATATGACTTGTCACTTTTCACGTCGTGTGAACCCTTTCAAACATAACATGTGTATTTTCCATCTGTACAATACATATGACATTTTTCATTTAGAACGTGTTCTATTTTGATGTGACAAAGAATCCTGTAATGCCAAATTGATATTTTTTATTTTATGCTTTTTTTGGTACCAAATGCACTAAGTTTGCATCTTTGCAGCAGCTGTGGTTGCAAATAAAAAACTGTGTGGCGGCAAAATTATATATTGTAGGTTATGTGACATGTAATTACACATTTTGACAAACACATGAAATTACATATGGATTATCAAACTGACAGGTCATATGACAAATACACGTCGTATAAAACCATTTTTAGAACGTGTTCTATTTTGATGTGACAAAACATCTGACATCCTGTAATGCCAACTTGATATTTTGCTATTTTAGGTTTTTTGAGGTACCAAAAGCACTAAAAGCGTGGAAAAAGCACTACGTTTGCACATTTGCATCAGCTGTGGTTGGCAATACAAAACTGTGTGGCGGAAAAATTATATATTATAGGTTATGTCAGATGTAATTGCACATGTACGTTTGAAAGCAAAAATTATAAACCGTATGTAAAATGTCTATTTTGACAAACATATGAAATTACATATGGGTTATCAAACTGACAAGTCATATGACAAACACACGCCGTGTAAAACCATTTTAAATGATTTATAAGCATTAGTGTTCTGCTCACGATTGTATCAAGTTTATTGTTTGTTTATTTAAGGTTTTTAAATTTACGAAAATTATTTATTTTTCAAATTCAATTTTTATGATTTTCTCAGCAGATACACAAGTAATTTAAATGTATAAAATAATTTGTTTATTTTATTTGTATTTGTTGCCTTTTTATTTACAATGTACTCGTATGTGTGGCTGTATGTGTATGCGAATATTTTAATCGACGTTCTCCATATACAAGTTTTGAGTGTTTTTATTTCCAAATTTCTGTAAATTAAATACTGTGAATTATTTTTAAAAGAAAAATAACAATTGTTATACAATTAAAATAAAGTGGATATAAATGTGTTTAAACCAAGTTAAACTCACAAATATATTTTTTAAAATTAATGAAATATCATAATGAATCTAATAAGCAGTGTTGCTAGAAACCCGTCTTTTCTGCCGAGGCGCATTTTCGTCTCGGTGGCTATATGAGCAAACAAAATTTCTGCATATGTGGATCAGAAAACTTTGGCATCATTGTTTGGACGCACATCTATCCACATTTTGTGTAGACACTTTGGTGGGGATTTTGGAGTGGTGTTCTCATTGGTTTAACAACCAGGATGATTTTTGGTTTCACTGAAATGGGGAACTATTCCGCACAGCTCATCATGCGATCGATTTTTTGAACACTAAGTTCGGTAAACTTATTACCATCAATCATTGCGATGCCAAGTGGCAGCCTTGGAGCTTAGATTGGTTCCCTTTAATATTTTTTCTTGTAGGTTGCCGTTAAAGACTGATGCAATGCGAATATTCTATAAAGTATCAACACCCTTAAATTTAACATGTATAGTCCGAGCCATTCGTGAGATTGAGCCAGAAACTGTCAACAAATTTTTGGAAAATTAGGCTGACAAGATATTGCGAAGCCAGCTGTGGCAGTTACATGAATATTCCCATATTTATTAATTCTAATACAGCCATAAGATTCTTAGTTTAATTTTTAAAAATCTACCCGTATTTGGACCACCCGTAGGATATATTTTAATTAGCTTTATTTCTGCGCACACATTCATTAGAAATATACCAACATTTTTTGGAAGAATTTCAGAAGCATATGATTTTAAAAAAGTTACATATAGCGGCCTGTAAAGGTAACCGCAACCTCTTTAATAAATATGTTTTAGGTTTAAAAAATCGAAATAATCGCCATTACCATTTATTTTGAATCGGACCCACTGTGCTTTGCTTAGTTTTCTTTTAGTAAGTAACACCCCGTCTCCACTAGACATCGATTTGAATATGACATAAAAATATCGCCGGTAGAGAAACGGTATACATTTTTTTTAACGTTATTAAAGGTGGTGAATACAAGCTTATGTCACTTCTTCTTTGAACATAATTTTCGGTTTTAAATCAATGTTGTTTGAATGCTTATATCAAAGCTGATAGTAATAGTACGGTTGAGCAACAGATGGCGCGGTTTGAAAATAAAATTGACAAACCAAAATAAATCAGCAATGTCATTGTCATGTTATAAAACAGCTTTTATAACAAATGTTTTAACAACCATGTAAAAGCGTGGGAAAATAATTAACATGGGCAGTCTACACTTAATACTAACATGATTTTAGTGTTAATGCTTATCATTTTATATCTAATGTAGACGGGATAAAGAAAAATGTACTAAGACTTGCATGTAGTATTTAAAGTTATCGTTATAAATAATTAAACTTGAACTTTTATTAAACTTGAATTTTTTGAAAATCATACGAAGGGAGATACCAAGACCCTGAACTATTACATACAAATGTTTTTGAACAAACACAATTAATATCTATCAAAATTTCCCGTTTGCCCATGAGAAATCAAATTAGTTTCATTATTATGATATACAATTTTATGTTCTTCCGAACTTTTTCAAATTAAAAGGAACATAAATAAAGTTGAAAGCAATTCAGAGAATAAAGTTCATTTGTACTTTTAGTTTTAATAATTGCCACAATAACAACATAACCAATTGATGAGAGAATGTTAAATGTAATAAAAATAATTGCTTATGATTGAATTGTTTTATAAAATTAAAAAAAAAAGTTTTCCAAGTCACAACGTGTTGTGCGCAGCTAAACTTAATTGAATAAATGATAACGTAAACAAAGTTTTAAAAGAGAGAAATATTTAACACAACGCAAAAAAAATATTTTTTATAATATATTAAATTATTAATTTTATAATTATGTTTTTTAAGCTTTAGGTCTTAGTTATAAAAATTTTAAATGTATTTTTATTGTTATATTCAATATTTCGCTGCACCATTGAGTATCATCGTCAGAAAATAAAAAAAATTCTATAATTTTAAAATTTTTTCATTCAATTAAATATTATAGAATTATTTTTATTTCGTGACGATGCTACGATGTGCGAAATATTGAATATAAAAATAAAAATAAATTTACTTTACTGTACTTTCTTGGCCAAAGGGTCCTTTCACATTTTGCCTGTTCGGTTCCCTTTGACCTACAGTAGAGAAAAACGGAATTAAAGTTCATTTGCGTGGGACCTCACCATATGCAGTTGAGTTTGTATTAAGCTTTGTTTGGCCTTGAAATCTTTGCTGTATACTGTTTTCCCGTAATTCCAGGGGTCGCAAACAACGCTTATTTTTTATGATTTTTGTTAAATAGAAGCTATAGGATGTTGTTAATTTTTTAACATTTATTTCTTTCATTTCAAAAAAAAAAAAAAACAAAAAATCGTGGTGTTTTCGAAGCTTGTTAGTATTATATTAATTGATTAATGAAATTAGATTGAAAAAGTATTAGGAATTGAATAAAGCAATAAAATTCAATGCATCTAACATAAAGCATGAACAATTTGTACTTAAAAAAAATTTTTATATTTGCTCGCAAATAAAAAACCGACAGGATGATTAAAATGGGAATGAGATCATTGTCTAAGTTCTTTTTCTTTATATAAAAAAATTTTAAATATTGCACAGTAATGCAATAAAATCGATATTCAATATTAAGTTTTTTAATTTTGATTCATTAAGATCACAACGATAAGTTTTTGCTCTTCTCAAATATTAATGATGAACTTTCAGTTCAATACTGCCATCAATAACAATGAACATTTCTAACCCAAAATGATTTTATGCATCACGTTTTATTTTAGTTTTTTTGATTGCTTGCTAAGCTTTTTTTCTTTGTAGCGCGCCAAAAATGATTTGCAATGAATTTTTTTATTAATGAATTTATTTCTTTATCTTTATATTTTCATTTTTTTTTCTTATTTACGAGCAGAGACCAAAGTTATATTTGCACATTATTAAGAAACAATATGTTGACATCATGTCTAATTAAACTAAATGTTTTCATTAAAAACTATTAATAAAATAGAAATTTATTATTTTTTTTCATTTGAGATCTATTTGAGGAATGATTTCGAAAAATAATAAATACAAAATAAACAAATATATTTGAGCAATTAGTAGTGTTGATAAAGTTCGACCATAAAGCACTTCACTTCGACCATCATTAAGTAACATCGGTTACTTAAGAAAAGTATGGCAATACTGTTTTCATTTGTTATGGAAGGATATCGCAATGGAAGATTCTAAGTATCAAAGAGTATGAAGCTGTAAGTGCCACGATAGACTGAATGGTAGCCTAGGGATTGCGGGTTCGATTCCCACCAAAGATTCTTAATGTTCTGTGCAGATAAGCCGTTTTGCTTCGCAGGTATTGTTGTCTTCAAAAAAGCCTGTATCTGTTTTTGAGAACAAGTAATTAAATAAGTAACTAAATACATAAAAATAAATACAATTTAGAAATAATTGGAAAAATATAATGTATTTATTCACATTTGTTTAACGTAACTATATCAAATAAAACAAGTGGTGTTGGGCAAAAATATCGATTTATCGATTAATCGAAAAAGCAATTATACTTTTAAAACTAACGACATCTATCGCGCTATTTGTATTAAATTTAGTTTAAAGTATCAAAGTTAGATACATTTATCTACCTTTGTATATTTAGGTTGAAAAAAATCACACTCCACCAGACATAGAAAACTTAATTTCAACACCTTCGTTCGGTCTATTCCTGATCCTGATTGAGCCGCGTCGAGCTCAATCATATTCAAGGTAGACACAAACCATATAATATCAACTGTCAATCTTTATGCCGATTGTCCGAAGAATGATAAGAAAATTTTCTCTAAAAACCTTAGGACTAAAGTCTATTTTGAACCTGCGCGAATTGTAATATGTTGCAAAAAGTGTATCACTTAACTCAATATTTTTACCACCGTCTACATTAGACATAAAATGATAAATATTATCACTAACATTATGTTGCCAAAATATTTGTTATCCCTATAAAAAACAACAAAAAGTAAAGGGTTTTCCTGCAGTGACGTAATTTGCGTAATTTATTTCTTGAACCGTAATAGGTAGACTCTTGTAATTTTTTAAGAAGAAGTGTTGCCGATATGACAATTACTAAAAATTAAATGGTGTTCCTACATTGACATGTTTTTCACGTATAGTGACTTATTTTTTTAATCGTAATAGGTAGACTCTTGATGAATTTATCGAAAGGAAATTGCCATGGCCACTGTAACAATTACTAAAAATTGAAGGGTGTCCATTAGTGACATGTATTTCACGAATATTACCTTATTTTTGGAACCGCAATAGGTAGGCTTCTGATTTTTTTATAGAAAGTGTATTACCATGTCCTCTATAACAACAACTAAAATTTAAAGAGTGTTCCAATTATGATGCAATTTTCGCGAATATGACTTTGGAAATTAAAGGGTGCCCCATAAGACATAACAAAATTAACAACTTGAATTTTTAAGTTGTACTGAACATAGTACGGAACAGTACGTGTGTGAATCTAACTCGCACTTGACTGATTTACTTCAAATAAAATGTGTTACAGAAATATGAGTGTTGTCTTTTCATTTATTGTTTATTTTATTCCGACAATTAAAAAGCTGCTAACCAGCAAATATTCTTAATTGAACCTGTGGTTTTAGGTCATGCTAAAATTGCAAACAGTTGTATGAGCAAGCTCATCTAATGGGTGTGCTTATAAGCTCATGATCAAGTGGTCATAGTCAAACACAAACTATCTAATTGAACACATGCCCACTAATACCATACTTTTAGTGAGCAAACCTCTGTTCGTAATGAGCTGACAGAGTAAAACGGTCTTTCTATAGTAGTGAGCGCCGTGTTTACTCGGCTCATATTCGAAATTTGCTTTGTTAAAACTAATCTAATTTCGTTGTATTGCACAAAACTGATAAGTTTTAATAATGGAAATGCTTCTTATTTGATTTACATATAATTTTATTACTTTCACACGCAGCCAAAATTATACAAATGTGTTTTTAAAATTAAAAATCAAATTACATACTTTATTGGGAAATATTCTGCAATATGTATTTTTTATTTTTGTAAAGTTTTTTTTTTCGTAAATAAAAAAAATCGAAAAAAAAAACAATCTCTTAAGTGAAAAAATATTTAAATGTTTAATACAAATAACACTGAATAACTGATTCGAGTGTTCCTATAATTTATATAAACAAATCTTTAAACTGTGTGAAAAAAAATTCCAAAAGAACTTTTAAAATAAAATGATAAAAAGTGGGTGGGTGGGTGATTGAAAAATCATGTTTCGATTAAACATAAAACAATAAAAAAAAAACATAAATCGTGGTGTTATTAGGAAAAAATTCTTGAGGAATATTTCATTCTTTTAGGCAGTACTTAGTAGGTTTAATCATGAACATTACCAACCCACAGCTGATATCCTCAGTTAGGTTAAAACCTATTTGTTTATTTATTTTAATGCCTTGCACTATGGCTATCACTAATACCGCACCTTCTTCCCATTCAATTTAATTTGATTGATAAAATATGGTTGGCATCTTCATTAACTGAAATATTTTTTATTCTTAACAAGCCGTGACAGCCGGTGTTCATTTTTACCTGCGTCGATTCTATTTTTGGTCTCATCATCATAATTCTCTTGAACGAACTGAACGTTCCTTGCCAATTTAATGACAAATTAATTTAATTTCCTCTTCGTCTGTGGCGTTTATATTTAAATGTTGCGATACGAGACAAATACTGAGTGCAGCACGCCGCTCCGCAACCGCTTTTCTTTGAATCGTCACTTGTTTTTCACAGAAATTTATTGTTTATTTGTGTTTTGTTTTACGATTAGTTTTCTTTTTGTTTTGGCGTTATTTTCTAACGCTAAATTTAGTCACCCAATTTAGGTGTTTTACTATTTAGATTCGATGCCGTCATTTGCAAATTTAGTCTGGTTTTTGGAGCTTGCGAGGGACGGATGGAAAGTGAAATGAAGAAAAAACACTTGTTGCCAATTTGAGATGCCAATTGTTTTTCTATGGTAATTATGAATTTAAAATATTTAAATATTAATTTAAGTATAAATATGCAACAGAATATAAACATTCAATTTTATTTTAATTTAAATTTAATTTAATTTAAAATGTTAAGATGTTTGTTGCTTGACAAAGCGATATAAGTTAAAAAGTTTTTTTAAATAAATAAAAAACGTAAAATAATTTGATTATGTGTTTTGTTAAGGCCCTACCAAGGTATATTTATCTTACTAGGTAGTGTCGTCCGCCAAGCTGATTCAGTTGTTCAACACAAAAATGATAGAAAACAAGATTACGCCATGCGCATGTTTTCCCGTTAGATGACTCTCATAATTTATAGTTATACTCTCAATTAAATTTATTAACCAATAGGAAGACATTTTCGTGACGTCATTCGGCCGACATTAGCAGAAAAGTTTAATTTTATTTTTGTGATGGCGTATCCTTGTCTTCTATCATCCTTGGTTCAACATGTCAAAAGTTCTATGTGTTTAAAAATTTTATAGTGCAGAAGTGAGAAAGCAATAAAATACATACTTTCACAACTTCTCAATTTTCTTCTATGTTTTTTGTGACATTTCGAACTACAAAGTTGTTGTATTTGTTGTAGAGAAGCCACTATCTAGTAAGATAAATCTAACTTGGGCCCTACAAAATCATAAAAAATATGTATAATTTTTAAAATTTTTTACAATTTATAAAATTGTTTTTTTTTTTAATCAAAAGCCTTTATCCAGAGATTTTTTAATTATTTTATTTTTGGGTAAAAAAAGTTTTCGAAAGGTTATCAATATAAGTTGTTTTGTTGCCGATATGACCTCCTTATTTCTCGTTATACTTTTTTTATCGTGTTATTTTTCCAAATTTTCCAGTTTCACTGTAGAAACTGCGCAAGTGCCCACCTGAACATTAATTTAGTGGTCCATATTTTTTTGCTATTTTAAGGACGTTTTTCCTTGATTTGTTCGTTTAATGATGAATAATATATTTATGTTTGAAAAAAAAAAAACGATGTGGTAATATCCTTATTAGCCAAATTTTGCTGCCTTAGATTTTTTTTGGATGAAATTCACCTGGTGAAATACATTGCGACTGTTATGTAATTCCTGGTATAAAGGGTTTAATCCATGTTTAATCAATAGCTAATTATATGTCAGTGAGCCACGTCATCAGGAAGAGGAAAGGGTCCTTAACAAGCTGCTAAATCAGTCAGATGAATAAGTTAATTGTAATAGCCTTATAATCACGTCTTGTATGAAGTTTAAGTGACTCTTTATTACAAAATAAATAAAAATGTTCCCTTGTATGAATCACCCCTTATTTTTTTATAAAGGATGCCCAATAGTAATATACACTCTGTGTAAATTTCAAATGGAAGTCTAAAAGATAAGGCCTAATACGCCAAAATCGAGATTGTCCTATACGAGATTGTCAACTGCATAAGTAATCTATACAGGGTGCCTTCAAATATAGCAGTATTGAAAAACCTAAACCCAACTGTGGTTTTATTTTTGAAGAGTTTATCTCAAAAAGCGATTGACGACAGAAACTGTTTGTCATTCAAAATATGTGTAAACAAATGTTTTTACACGACAAAAGTCAATTGTTTTATTTCGTTATTTAATTATTTCGTTATTTAATTAAATTTGACACTTTTAAACAAAATGCATTTATAAAGTTGTTGAAAAATATTTTATTTAAAAAAAAATTATTTGTTCTCAAACAAATCAAACAAAATATACGTTTTATTTTTCATGTTGACATACATCCATCCACTTAAGAAAATAAAAATTCTGAAATGCTCGTAAATGTGGCCTGCGTCATGTGACTTTTTCTTAGTCTAACAGCAATAATTTTATTTTTATGAGCACAAGTTAAATATTGTTTGTTTTTCTTAAAAAAAAAAATATTATTTATTAAAACGGCCACTTCAAAAGAAATGTTTTTTTTAACATTTAAAAATAACGTTTTTCATTTGTATTAATTTCAAATTAAATTTAATTTTTAAAAAGAATCTGCGTTAAAAATTTCTTTGTTAAAAGCTTTCTTTTTTTAAGATTGTTCTCGAAAAATTCTGTTTTTTAGGTACCTTTTTAAGAGTGCAATATTAGACTGTCCAATATTTTCTACAGCTTAGAAATCACTCTTCAGTAGCCTGGACATCAGGTTATTTTTTTTTTTGTATTCATATTGTATTTCACCATTAATTTCAAGTATTAAAAGGTGTTTTACTGAGTTCCGTTGTGGTCGTAATAACACAAATGACGCTAAACCTTCAGGTTGTCTAGAAGACATCATCACGTCAGAAATAGCCGATAGAATCCATGGAATAATATTGGCGAATAGCAAAATGAAAGTACGTGAGGTGGCTGAGGCTATAGGTATCTCAGCCGGGTTCAAACTAAGAGGTCTTCCTAAAAACGCTTATTTTGAGACCTTGAGAAATCTTAATATTTTTATTAATATTTTTGGAAGGAACAAAAATGTAGAAAACGCTAAAGTAAATATATCGAGCTTAACGATTTAATGTCTAGAAAATCCCTTATCCAAAAGGAAATGTGCAGCATTGTCACTTGGTGCTTAAAGCAATGTTACTTTTGCTCTTTTAAAAGTAGTAATATTTATAGGATTCGTTTATTGGAAGGAAGGGCAGATAATTGAACGAAAATCCCAACTAGCATCAGCTAAACGAGGATAAAGCCGCCATTACGAGGATCAAAAGCTAAAATACATTCCAAATATGAAGGAGATTAAATTCTAGCATACAAATCTGCTATGACCTTCTGCAATATGTAACGGTTTTATACCTCCAGGGGGGATAGCTACTTGTGAACAAGCTCGAATATTATCTAAGAAGCCCTTAGAAAAGAAAGCGATGTACGTACATATTCGACAAGTTCGCCAAAGACAGCTAATGAATGTATGTATATCCAGCAGTAAGTGGGCAACAGGCAGCTACATATATAATGAATGTGGAAGCTTAAAGTCTAACGATTATGCCAACTTAATGATGAGAACAGACCGCGAATACTACCCCTGTTCCACCGAAAATGATTGGGGAAGAAAATCTGTATTGACATCAAACCACATTTTAGTTTCATGGGGTAGATTCCAGTTGATTTAGTAGTTCGACTTGTCAATGGTTGTATGTGTTTAGAAATTTTATAGTGCAAAAGGGAGAAAGCAATAAAACAAATAAAAAATACAAACATTTTTTTTTTTGATACTTCGAACTACAGCGCAGCAATAAAATGCCATGTTGTTCTTGTTAACGCCACTACCTATTAAGATAGATCTACCTTGGGGATTATTCTTAAAAATGCGATAAGGAAATAATAGTTTACACGCAAAAGAAAATCAAACTGTCAAAATTTTGTTTTTTATACAAAATTTAACGTTTGAATAAATCAAATCAAGGCGAAAATTACACGCGTTAATTTCTCTTTCATTAATGGTAAATTTTGTATGAAAAACAAAAACAATTTTATATTGTTTTGCGCATAAACTAACCTTCATCTTTCATTTTTTAAAAATAGATCTCTAAGATTTTTATTCGCTTTTTATTACTTTTCATAATTTATTTGCAATTTTTAACAAATAGAAAAAGTGTTTTTATTTAATTTAAGTTTTATTTGTGCTTTTTTGTATTAACTAAATACGTACATATGTATTTATGTACATATGTATGTACGTATCTATTTTATTAATTTTGTAAAGAAATTGTATGAAAAAATTTTTATTTTTAATTTGTTATCATTTTTTAAAATCAAGTTTGACAACATATTCTTTAAATCAATGGAAAATTCTTCCCAGAGATTTTGCAGCGTTGAACAAATGACGATATTATATCATAAATCATTTTGTTTTCTAAACTATTTTTTAAGTTTGGCAATTTGCCGGATATCATCTATCGTTTGACAAATGAAAAAAAAACTAATCCATTGGCAATGTCAAATATTTAACTCTTTGATTCTATGAATGAAAAACAAAAAGAGAAAAAATAAATAAAACTGACACTTGCTGATTTGTGCTACAGAGTGACGAATATAAATCAATTTGTAATTTTAAATCTTTTTATATATACATACATACATACATTATTTTATTTATTTGTTTTTCTTTAGTATCAATTAAAACTAAAATGTTTTTCTCATAGTTCTGACAACAAAGAAAACATTTTTTATGAATAAACTGAAAAGATTATTAGAAAAAGAAGAACTTTTAAACAAAACGCTTATAATAGCTTATTACTAAAAAATGTTTCAACGGCAAACGTATGAATTATAATTTACTTTTTTATTTAGTCAAAGTATTATTTAAATATAAACATCGATGATACTTTACTAATGAACTACATTTTTGATTGGTGGTTTGCGGTAATATTCCCAAAATAGTTATTTAATAGTTTTATGTTCATTTCTCTTAAGAAATAATAATAAAAACTTTGTTGTTTATTTTTTATATTTAATGTCATACATTATTTGCAGATTTTATGTCAATATCATCATAAATTGTTTAATTTTTCTGAAGGACAAGAATTAATTTTATTTATTCTCATAAAGTTTTTATTAACACATTTAATAATTGTTTTAAATATTTTTTTGTGTTTTATTTATTCTAGCTATCCCCGGTGCGCTTTGCAACACCCATCCACAACAAATACAATTAACACTTGGAAGAAAAAAAAAAAATGTTCCCAACCAACCTGTTTTTGGCTATACGTATTAACACGATAACAATTTTTTTCTTTTACTTTTTACCACTCCCAGTATTCTTATCTAGTCTGTATTTTGCTAGACTATGCACATTAGTATGAGGGTTACTTGTGCAAAGTTTCATAACTATACCTAATGTATAGGAAAATAATAAATAATTTTTTAAATTCAGTCTGTGTTTCTCTAACTTAAATTTCAAGACTCTACCTATTGTAGTTCTCTAGGTACACGATAATAATTTTTCAATTTGTATGGGAGGTAGCACGCCCACTCTTCCAATTCAGTCTGTCTGTCGCTAAACTGTTTACGTTAATATAGGGGTTACAGGTACGAAATTTCAAGACGCTACATATTGCTGTTACCAAGATATACGATGATAAATATTTACTTTGTACGCGAGGTGCCACGCCCACGTCGAATATAAAATAAATAAGTACCCTATTTTACCATCCGTATATCTAATATCAAACTGTGAAAATTTCAGAAAGATCGGTTCACTGGTGTAGTAGGCAGGTATAGCTTTCCGACAAACAAACAAACAAACAAACATACAAACAAACACATTTTGTGCTTTATATATGTATATAGTATTTATTATTGAATTGTTAAGTTAACAACAAGTACATTTAATGTTTTCCTACAGAAAAACATATTTTGAAGCGGCCATGTTTAGAAGGAAAAATAATAATAAAATTAAAACGAAAGCACATAATTTAGAGCAACGAAAATCAAAAATCCTTCCAGTCGCCTTTAACAATAATTCATTTTTAATGTTTTCATCTTTTTCATAATCACACCGTTCTCCAAATCTTACTTTTTGTTGTTTTTAAAGCAAATTTGTTCTCTTTAGTTTACCAAGTAGGGGTCTTTGTTGTAAAATTATCTTCAGATTATTGAAATTATTGAGTTTACCTACAAAATATTAAACGAAAGCAGAGACATGGCCGTACAAATTTCAGTTGGTCTCACAGCTCATCCTAGAACCCTTGAATTGCGTTTAGAGTATTCCATAGCTGTCTTTGTTTTCGCCGACAATGACAGCTTTCATATTGAAAACTTAATGATATCAAACGAGGCTAACTTTGATTTAATTTCGAAAATTCTCATCAATCCTCATGACATGCGATTATAAAGAGAAATACTTCAGCTTTTTCTGCTTTCAATTAGAACTTTTGGTTTACAGCAAAATTTTGCTACGGCCTAGACTACTTGTTTGACTGTTAAATTATTACGAGAAGAATTTCCAAATTGTAAGATTTGAAATGGCGATATCGATCGCCTAATCTGACGTTTTCAGACCTTTTTCTTCTAAAGGAGAAAGTCTACATCGAAAAGCTTCAGACTATATATGAGCTGAAAGCAGTAGAAACACAAATAGAGCAAATTAAATCAGCAACATTTTAAAAGGTGACTAAAGTACCATAGAAAAGGCCTATGGGTGTGTAAATTCTAATGCTGGACACTAGAAGCATTAAATTTACCACACTTAGCGCGAATTGATAGTTAAAGGTAACTTTAATGAAAGTTTAGTTTATCTATTTTTCGTTTTCAACTTGTAAAATGATTTTTATAAATTTTAAATTATGGCACCGACATAGAGATGATCTGGCCTGAGCAACCAGTGAAATACGTATAGGGACTAGCTCTTGTCCCCCAACAAATAAATTGCATTTTTATTATAAAACGTTATGGGTAATTAGCATAATATTAAATAATTAATATTTAAATTCCCAAAAAATTGTAGTAATAAAAAAAAATAATTTTCAAAATTAAAAATTTTTTTTTTTTAACTGGACAAATTAGGTCTGTTCAGTAACTTTCAGAGCAGAAACTAGCAACAAGAGAGTAAAACAGAAATTTAGATTCTTACTCTCCTAAATACGCTTTACTAGCAAAAGTTAGCAAGTAGCGTCAGGAAGGACTTAAAACTTGTGCCGATTAGACCATAAAATAATACCTTTGAAAACGTAATTGTACTGAAAAGGCAAACATAAAGTAATCTGCCGTTGTTAGCCAGAAATGTTGCTTTAGAGAAGTTTAAACTGATAATAGTAATCTCAAGGAACCCGTAGAAATAAATCAAACAACGAAAATAAAAGCACAATAATTTAAATAAAATTATTGTTTTAAAATAATGGGTAGTTTTTGAATGAGTTTAAGATGCATTTAAGCTTTAGACGTCAATATTTTTAGTTAGTCAGTGCTAATAAACATTCTAATTTCAAAGAAACTTCTATAATATTTACATTAGTAATATTACAAAACACAAATATGTTTATTGTTCAAAATATATTAAAAACTGTACAATACCAATTTTAAAATCAGAATTGTACCGAAAAAAGTACGATTACAATAAATGTGTCATCCCTGATTTGTTGACTATTTATTATTTTAAAACAAAAAGACCTAATATGAAAACCTAAATTTAAAAAGGAAAAAAATAAATTTTATCGTTTGATATCCTCGCTAAATTAAAGAAAAACAATATACCAATAAAATTTGTTTCACTTTTATATTATTTTCAGTACTAAATACTGATATTTTCCTCAATATTGCAAAAATTTCTTTTTTCATACAATTTTTCAAAAAAACTATTTTAAACACAAAATCCCGAACAGCTGTTTGACTAATTCTTGCTAGTAAAAATTTTACTAGCAAAAACAAGTAATTTTTTTTCTCTCACATCTTTATTCTCTTGTTTTGCTCTCTCGTTGCTAGTTTTTAGAGTTAATGAACGCTTTTCCAGTAACAATTAGTACTAATTTGCAGTTACTGAACAGAGCTATTGTATTTTAGCTGTAGCTGGCTGCTGAACCCAGACCATTCCACTTGACAATTCAAGCCATTTCAGGCCGTCTGGCAACCCTAACTGTACTCGTTTAGTCTTTTTTAGCAATGGTCTTGATTTCGTTAAGTGTATTTGAGGAAAATTAAGATGGAAACAAATATTTATTAGGCTAGTCGATTATTTAAAATTAAATGCTTAGAAATATATACTTAAAATGACGTAAAGATAAAGTTCTAAAGTTTATAAAGTTCTAAAGATGTTATAAATTTTTTTTTGATGTCAAAACACTACATCAATAGTGTAGTGTGACCAGTGTAGCTCAACAGAAAACATTCACAACTTTGTGAGATTGATACAGTTTAGATACACACATAAACCACATGTGTTTGGTTTTATTTCAAATATAAAAAAAAATAGTCCTCCTATATATGTTCTTGTATATGTATGTGGGAATGTACATATGTATGTATGTATTTATATAAGATTTTTATAGCCATAATTTTTACTAGAAGTACATGTAAAATTTCAGTTTATCGTACTGTTTGCTACATGGAGCCAAAAATTGTTTACCAATTCAACAGTTCATTATCTTTTTTGTTAGGAAACACAAGTTAAAAAGCTTGCATGTTGGTCCATGATCGTGGTAACACTCGGCTAAGAAGAAGGGATATTGCTTCTATTAGCTGAACATCAGAGAAATGCCTCACAAAAGTTACTAGCAACCGTGCATTGGGTGGACTTAACAAGTTCAGTTATTTAATGTTTAAATAAATTTCAGCTTAAAGGGGAACTGCTGAAAGTCTTTTGTTAAAAAAATAAAATTTTGTTTTTACGTTCTTAGTGTAGGGCGTCTAGTGAACATTGTCTTACTTTGAACAGCACCACGTGTTACAGTAAATTATTTTCAATTAAATTCTCAGATTGCTTGTATTATTTAAAATTTTCTAGTTCTATTCCGAATTTGGTATGCAAATACACAAGAATATATGTATAAAAAACAAAAAAGGCCAACAAAACAATTTGATACATCAATTTGGAATTCTGTGTTAGAATGTAAATAGTTTTTGAATATGATTTTGCGTGTTTTTCTTAATATTTTTATTTTGCAAAAAAAGAAATAAAAAAAAGAAAAATATACCGAAAAAATGTAAAATTTTTAGGTCAAGCTACAATAGAAACATAAAATGTGGCGGTAAGGAAAAAATGTATATTAAACAACAAAAACAGTAGAAATAAATAGGAGAAGTCTGAAAAAAGAAGAAAAAAAATCATTGAGTGAGGGAAGTAAAAATATGTGCAAGTATATTCGTTTTGTTTAAAAAAGTGGTTTTTAATAAAAAAATATATATACATATGTATATTGAAGAAAGTTAATTAATTAAAAAAATTGTTATTTTGAAAATTTTGGGAAACTAAGCAATCAGTGTAAGAATTACTTATAGGAACTAGTCTATAAGTAACAAGAAATTGCACTTTTTTTATAAAATGTTATGGGTAATTAGCATAATATTAAATAATAAATATTTTGATTTATAATTTCACAAAATTTAACATTGAAAAGATCTATTTATTTTACTCTTAACTAGAACTTAAGCGTTTGTTAAAAACATTTTTTTTAGCCAGAGATAAAAATTGATATTTAAACATTATGGAAATTAATTTAAAATAGTGATCAGTTGAATGTCAGATTAATTTCTATCAATAAATCAATTTGTAACGCCTCAATTACAAATGCAAAGCAAAATAAAAAATATAATGACAACAACACTTCGTATGGCGTTTGTAAATCCAAGTAATAAAATGTTCACAATTACAAGTGTTCATTAGGGCAGTAAATATTTTTAGAATTTACTCATTTAGAGTTAAAAAGAACATTATTCCTTTAACTTGAGTTATAAGTTTTACATCAATAAATGTTGTCTCGAAGTATTTATTTCATGTGTATAAACTTCATTTATACAAAATAAATCTTCTCTTTTTTTATAAATTATAAAATAATGAATTTTGAAATATAAAAGAAACCTCATTTGTATTAACTTTTAAATTAAGAATTCTGTTAAATATAAGTTTCAACTGTTATTTTGAAATAAGTTAACGAACAAAATATCGCTAAAACCGCATAAGTTGAAACACTGCAATGAATTCGTTTAATAATTTATGCCCACTTTAGTTTTCCTGGTAACTAAATTAAAAAAAAACATATTTACCTTTTTGATTGTCACCCACACAGTTCGAACTTTAAGAAATTTTTAATCAATACTTAATTGTTAAACTTACCTTTTTTGATTATCATCCTCACAGTACGAACTTTAAGAAATTTTTAGTTTTTACTTAATTGTTAAACTTACCTGAAAGTGTTAATAAATCGAAGAAACTTACCTGTTATTAATTCGTCTAAAGAAATAAATTAGTCAAGTGCGAGTTACACTCACACACGTAGGGTTCCGTACTATGTTCAGTATAATTTAAAAATTCCATTTGTTTATTTCGAAGTAACACATCTACTGTAAACATTTCAAGAGGGTAACTATTACGGTTTATAAAATCTTGTCACTGTCGGAACACCCTTTAATTTTATTATTCATTATAGTGGCCATGGCAACTTCCTTTCTATAAATATATTAAGAGTCTACTTATTGCGATTAAAAAATAAGTCACTATAAGTGAAAAACATGTCACAGTCGGAACACCCTTCTGTACAAAATTTCAAGAGTCTACCTGTTACGGTTCAAGAAATAAGGCTTTATACATACAAATCACGTCACTGGCGGAAAACCCTTTAATTTTTATTATTTGTTATGGTGGACATAGTTATACGCCTCCTGTAAAAATTTCAAGATTCCACCTATTTATTCAAAACTTAGGATATACACATGCAAATCACGTCACTATTGGAACACCCTTTAATATTTAAAGGGGTTTAGAATGGAAAATGCCTTTCCATTCTAAACCCGAAATTGTCAAAGGCATTTTACCAGTTCATTTGCCCTCTCACTTCCAACTAGCCGCTTAAGTCCAGAAATCCAAACGGTAAGATTTTGAAAAGCATGGGAACATTTCAGAACTATTTACAGATATGAAAGCTAAGCTAATGATGAAAAGTACTGAAAGGCCTATGAGTTATAAGAAAAAGAAACAAAAAAAATCAAAATAATCACATAAATTTAGTTTTCGTTTACATGCTGATTTATTTTACACATCCTCGCTAGTGATTGCTCAATTAACTTCTTTACTTATCAAAGTCACAATTTAAACTGCTGCTTGAATTGGCTTCTAGTCCTAAGGATGGTTACTAAAAATTTCTAGTAATTTTATAAGGATCTGTTATTTTGTAAAGTAAAAATTACTCGACTCAACATTGCTCAGTAGCAAACCAACATTGTGGAGGTTAGTTTTATGTTAATGCATCTATCCACTGACAACTAAATATTTTGTAATAATATGGGAGCATAACTCATTTAGTGATTACCAATGTTGAGACAAGTCAGAGACAACAACAAAATGCAAAGAATTCTTTAGAAGATGTGTCTGCAAAACCCGGAAAACAAAATCTATTTATTGTTGTCTTCTTTAGACAATGAGCGACCGACAATTGTTTGGTGTTTGTTATGGCACCTTATAATCGCTTTCTTCTTTCCTTTAGATTTTCCCTTTTCTCTATATTTCCATTACTATATATTTATTCCACTCTATATTTATTCTGACTCTATAAAGGGAATAGTGAGCATTTCACATCTCATCCCAGTGTATGGAATGACTCTGCTGTCGTAGTCAAGTGGCCTAAAAGAATTTTTAAATTGCCTGTGAGGCATTAGGTGTTGGATTATTTATCCAAAAGTAGAAACTTCAAAAAACGAAATTAAAATAAATAAGAAACAACTAAAAAAGCAAACGAACGATAACAATCTGACAAAAAATTAACCACAAGTTGTGCCAAAAGTCATTACACCCTGAAAAATTAGTGTGTCAAAATACAAAAATAAGATTTTGGTTTTCTTTCATTTTGCAGTTCAGTTTTCAAAAATGCATAATTTCGAAATCATTGAACGTTTTGTTCTAGATGTTGCCGTTAGTGTTGGATTTGGCATTAAGGAATTTGTCATAAGTCTGCGATTTTTGCTAGTGGTTTATGAGAAAAAAATACATACCGCACACTGAATCCTAAACAGTTACAATTCGAAATTCACAAATATTCAGGACTGACCAAAAATGTTTTTAAAAACATGGTTGCAATTTTGATTTAAATTGAGTTCGACAGTAACGGTATTTTTCCAGTTAAAGAGAACAGCGATGCAAACAAAATCTTCGTGGTGATCTTTAAACTGAAATGATTTTAATTAATTTTGAGATATAACTCATTATGATTTAGTGTGCGTTATGAATAATCAATTTATGCACAGGGTGGGGTGTGTGTATGGACAACAGTGCACACATGCATTAATATATGAGTAAGACACACACATGTAAATATTTATATATGTAGATCACATCGTTAAATATCTATATTTTACTGATTCAAGTACATTTGTTCGAAATATTATGTCCAAATATATGTACATACAAGAAATTATTTTAATAAAGAATAATTAGTTTATAACTTAAATTATTACACAGGGCAACAGCAAAAATATGCTCGAGTAACTACTATATACATTTGATGTATCATGGCTACCTTAGTACAAAAATGGTAAAATTTTTAAATTCTATGGATAGATTTTTTATAAAAAATTTTTTTTTAAAATTGCAATTTTTTTGAGACGTTTCTTCAAATAATTAATGATAACTCAAAAACTACTAGTCCGATATTACTAAAATAAATTCAGAAAAATTAAGATTTGCATAGCCTTTAATTCGTCTATATATCGCGTTTCAATCGGATCAATAGTATCGGAGTTATAATAAAAAACTTAAGAAAAAAATTTATTTTTTACGTAAAAATGGCAAAAATTTTCGTTTTAAAAAAATCATAAAAAATCGAAAACGGCAAAAAACTTCCAGATTCATTTTTTTATCGCATAGCGACATATAATAGCAACAAAATGAGATATCGACCATAAAAATCGATTGATTTTTTTCGAATTTATTCACAATTTAGTGAATTCGCTCATTTTCACAAAATTTTAGTTTTTTGCTTGATATACGCATTATAGCGGGTTTTCAAATGTGTGAAAAACATAAATTTTCCAATTTCAAGGGGTGCATGTCGGATTAATGTTAGATTTGATGAGAAACTTCCACCCACAAAATTTTAGTCGAATTCGACAACGTTAACACGTAGCGCATAGGCCCCAAATCTGAAAAAAAGCGTTTAAATCAAAAATAATTGACAAATTTTCAGTTTTTGCAAAATTAACGCTATTTATTTCCCCTTTTGCAAAAAAGTGGATCCTGGTCCTTAGGGCAAACACAATGAGATTTACAATAAGCTACATATCTTTTAAATCGGTTAAACAGTTTTCAAGTTACTTGCCGAAGGCAATTGACAAAAAAATGTAACTAAGTCAAATCGATGGAATAGATCGAAAATGCATTTCATTGTTTTATTCATGTATTTTCTTTTATTTTATATTTTATTATTTAAATTTATTACAACATATAGCATAGGCTTCGAAATTCCTCAGTGTGGTCTGAACAATTTTTATAACAGAAAATTAAAAATTTTATAAAATATTCCAAATGTATTAACCTATACTTACTTTTTGTTAGATGAGCTTAGAGTTAAATTGAATCGACATGAAGTACATATAGTACTCGGCGTCCAATGTTCGATAAAATTCTTCGGATTTATATTAAAGCAATCTTCATATGACTTTTGAAATGAAGCTGAGAAGTATTTCCGTTTTTTTTTCGTTAATATATTGGCCGCACACATAACAAAATGAGTCCGGATTGTTTTTACATAAAAATGTTCTAGTTTTCTTGCTCATGGCTGATTGAAAATTATGCTTCTGTTACCGCAAACACTTGTTGAATGAATAGAAATGGCTCAAGGAGCTCTTATAAATAATGATACTAAAATTTCGAACAACCCTTAATGTGGTCCTATTTTTTACCTATTCCCAAGAATCGTAAAAAACATTAAGAAATGCTATGCAAAAAATCAATCTTTACAGGTAGCCAGCGGAAAAACCCAATTCGGCGTGCACGCAAATTTATGAACGTTTATTACTTTGCCGCCGCAATTGTCAAAATGAAGCAAGGGTGACAGGTAGCCAACAGAAAAGGAGCATTTCATCGTTTATCAGATTTCTACTGAAATCGTAAAAATTAAAAAACTTTTCCTTTATTGCTTACTTTTTTTAATTCTGAAAATCATAAAAATGCCATAAAGATCTGTTCCAAACAATTTTCTACATTCAATACTGTATTTCCACAGTAACACGTGTCCCACAGAAATACGTGTTTTGCCCAAAACAGTATTTCGCGTACTTGTTTTGCCATACATTTCTCATTCATCCAAAACACTTTGGCAGTACCTGGATATTGTATAGTGGTTTCAAAAGCATCTAATTTTTTTATTTTGTTGCGTTGTGTAATAGGAAGATATCAGTCAATTTTAGCGAAATTTTATATTTTATTGTTAAAAAAGAAAAAAATAAAAAATTTTAAAAGTAAAATGTTTTTGTAAATTGTCTTCGGCAAGTTCTCAAGGACATATAATGGCCAGTGAAAATTGTAATAACTCGAAAACTTAAAGACATGTAGCTTATTGTAAATCTCATTGTGTTTGCCCTAAGGACCAGGATCCACTTTTTTGCAAAAGGGGAAATAAATAGCGTTAATTTTGCAAAAACTGAAAATTTGTCAATTATTTTCGATTTAAACGCTTTTTTCAGATTTGGGGCCTATGCGCTACGTGTTAACGTTGTCGAATTCGACTAAAATTTTGTGGGTGGAAGTTTCTCATCAAATCTAACATTAATCCGACATGCACCCCTTGAAATTGGAAAATTTATGTTTTTCACACATTTGAAAACCCGCTATAATGCGTATATCAAGCAAAAAACTAAAATTTTGTGAAAATGAGCGAATTCACTAAATTGTGAATAAATTCGAAAAAAATCAATCGATTTTTATGGTCGATATCTCATTTTGTTGCTATTATATGTCGCTATGCGATAAAAAAATGAATCTGGAAGTTTTTTGCCGTTTTCGATTTTTTATGATTTTTTTAAAACGAAAATTTTTGCCATTTTTACGTAAAAAATATATTTTTTTCTTAAGTTTTTTATTATAACTCCGATACTATTGATCCGATTGAAACGCGATATATAGACGAATTAAAGGCTTTGCAAATCTTAATTTTTCTGAATTTATTTTAATAATATCGGACTAGTAGTTTTTAAGTTATCATTAATTATTTGAAGAAACGTCTCAAAAAAATTGCAATTTAAAAAAAAAAATTTTTAAAAAAAATTGATCCATAGAATTTAAAAATTTTACCATTTTTGTACAAAGGTAGTCATGATACATCAAAATTATATAGTGGTTTTAAGAGCACATGAAATTTTTTTTATTTTGTTGTGCTGTGTTATTAATGGCGTTAATGAAAAGGAAAACTAAATCCAAACTGTTGTCAGCATAATTATTTGGCATCCAACACAAAAGTGACTCATCGATGAAACCAAAATGTCTAAAGCCTTTTAAAATCTCATTAATAATGGCGCCATAAAATTTTAAATTTAAAAAAATTGGAATATTGAAAATAAATACTGATTAATAAATTTATGCCTTTAAGTTGCTGTTCTCTTCTAGTTTACATAAGTGCTGTTATTACGACATGCCAACATATTAGTTATGACATCATTCTAAATTAGAAATGAAACTAAAATCTATAATTAAAATTTACAACAGTCACAAGTTACAAACAAAAATTATTAATGATTAATTTTATCAGAACTGGCATTGATAGAATTTTATTACAGTAAAATGTGTGAATCTATGAGTATTTAAGTAAATGATTTAATGAATGAATGAATGAAGGAGTGACTCAATAACTGAACCCTGCAATGCCAGCAATTTGATGTCAAATGATTAAATTAAAACAACACTCTTTCTTATTACTACCACAAATACTCGTATTACAGTGAATTTACTTAATAAATAATGTCAGTGGTGGAAGGAAGGAATTCAACATCCATCTATTAGTACGTTTTATTTTGCACAAATTTATTTACATTTTTATTACCAGTCGTAGTTGGTTTCAGATGACTGGTTGGTTTTATACCAACTATCCAACCAACCAACTAATGACGTGATGCCATGCTGTTGCACTCGATGCTACCAGAGCGATAACCCAGCAAACACGCAAGTTTAATTGCGAATTTTCGTCCAGCAATGTTGTAAGAAAAAGTATTGTCAAATTCTACCTAACACCCCGTCTCAACTAGTCATAGATTTGTGCAAGACATAAACAGAACGCCGGAAGAGCTTTAGGTATTAATTTGTTCTCGAATACTTGTTTATGTCATTGTATATTTAAACATATTTTTTTATTATCTTCCAACAATATTGTTTGAATGCATATTGCAAAGCAGATAGTAGTAGTACGGTACGCAGTTCGAAAATAAAATTATCAAACTCAAATATAACAACAATTGTCATTTTATGAAATAGCTTTTATAACAAATGTTTTAACAACCATGTTAAGACTTGCAAAAAACCTTAACATGGGCAGTCACACTCAACAATAACATGTTAGTGTTAATATTAATGTTTTATCATTTTATGCCTAATGTAAACGGGGGGTAATAATAATATTGTCAGATACTTGGCAGTGGTGTGAACACTCTTTGTTGACATTGTCAGGTCATTTCCAGATGCGTGAAATTTACGGCATCACGGCATCAGATAGATAAAAAACAAAGAAAATTGAAGCGTAGCCGTATAAGCAAAACGTATTAAAAAAATTAAACAAAGTTAAGAGACTATAAATTAAAAATAATTGTATATACAACTCAAAATAGTAAAAATGGATAGCGCCCTTAATTAACGCTTCTATACAGCTATGTTACCTGCAGATATTTATCCACAAGTTCCCTGTAAATGATATCTAATACTTCAGGAGTGACGCTTAAAATAATGACTATAATTTGAAACAAGCCTGCTGAAATACTTTGGCGTATGCTAATATCTACTTTTTTTATATATGAAGTAGATTGGAGAATTATTTATTGCCCATGCGCAAGAAATTTTTGTACAGTTATTGCTCACTTCTTCACGGTTGCGGCTCATTTCTTCGCAGTTGGGTGAGTAGTTTTGTCAAAAATTCCAACTGAGGGCGAAAAACACCCATGAAATTTAAAAATAAAAATCTTTGTTTGCTGGGCAACCATTCGCCTACAATTGGCGTTTGTGTCGGCATTTGTTGTGCTTCTGTGTTGCCATCATTAAGTTGTTCAGTTGCTTAGGCCACCCCACCTGCTGCTTGATGTTAAATTTTATAAATTAAATTGTTTCTAACAAGATGATCTTAATCAAACAAATTGTTATTAAAAATCATACACAAATTCACAAACACACACAGTAACGCACACAAACAAATGATATCATTATTTGCTATTTTTATGTAATTTTTTTAATAGTTTTTTTCTTGTGGTGATGAGGCAGAGTGGTTGAATTGTTGATTTTCTACAAATTATTAATAAAAATATTCCTATTCTTACAAAAAACAATACAAAATAATTGTTATAATTTTGTAATTTACACCTCGATTGTGGATTGTCATCAGTTGAAAAGTGTGAAAAAAATAAAGTAATAAGTTTAAACACTATAATCGGCTGTACCTAATGCAATATAACATAACCTTCAAAGCGGATTATTAAATGCAATTAAATGATAGGCTAAAATAAAAATAATAATAAATAATTGAAAACCAAACCAAACAATAAGTTCTCAGTTTCTGCAAGTTTATTTTACTCAAGCTGTAAGATTAGTTAATAAAAAATAATTTTTGTTTTCACTTTTTTATTTATTAAATAATATTTAATTTTGAAATAAAATTTTTTCAAATAGTTCTGAAGTTATAGAGAATAACATAACACAACAAAAGTTATAGAGAATAACATAACACAACAAAACGAGTATTATAGTTTTTACCAAAGGAAGACAGAGTATATACATACATACATACATACATACATACATACATACATACATACATACATACATACATACGTATACACACTTGTATAAGATCGTCATTCCGTTAGCAATTTTTAGGGTTCCGCACACAAAAAACGTAACCCCACTCTTTTTGCTGCAATGTATGTCCTTCTTTCCGTCTGCCACACCCATCTATCTGTGGAACCATAATAGGTAGACTCTTGAAATTTTCACAAAAGTTGAACTATAACAACAAATACTTAAAATTATAGGGTGTTACGATAGTGAGTTGATTTTCATTTATACATAAGTCCTTACTTTTTCAACAGTAATAGGCAGACACTTCAAATTTACACAGAGTATGTAGACATTTGTCCGCTATAACAACAATTATAAACAATCAAATTAAAAATTAAAGGGTGTTTCGATAATATGGTCTTATTTTTGAAACGTAATACCCAGAGGCTTTAAGCAAACACAGAGTATGTTTTACAATTTCTACATATCAAAACTTAAATTAATAAAAGTCAAAGGGTGTTGCAAAAGAGTGGTGACTATGGTCATTGCTTGTAAAAGTTATAGGCAGGCATTTGCAATTTACACGGGGTATGTATCCATTAAACCATGTCCGTCTCTCCCTATACTGGTTCATTTTTTCATTTTTCGAAGACCACAGAGAACTTACGGTGTTAAAGAGTTGGCTTACCTGAATTAGTCGATCATTCTAAATTAATTTCAAAAATTTTTATTTATTGATTAAATATATTAAAAGTTAAGTTCTCTAAAAAATCAAGATTTCAAAAGGAAAAAATGCAAAAACTGAAAAATATATAGCAGGGCAAAAATTCGTTATTTTTTCTTTAGTAAGAAAATCGTGATTTCACAAAAAATAGCATCACAAAAATGTAATATTTCATATAAAAATCTAACTATTAACCCTAAAATCGCCATTTAAAAAAAACCGAAATATTTAGATTTCACCAAGTGAAGCTACACTTAAATAAGAGAAATTTTACCATATAAACTAGATTGCTCCGTAGTCATCAATTTCAGTGCATTTATAATTTGGGTTAATAGCAAGATATTAAATAAATTAAAAATTATTTTGTTTGTTTTTTTAGGTATTTAGGGATCAAGGTACATAAAATTAAATTATTTAAAAAATCAAACCAAAAAATTATTTAACATATAGTAACATAATAATAGATCTGATAACCGAATGAAATGTTTCCTTTTAAAGATACATACATATATAATTGAGAAACATAATATTCAAGATGATTCTTTTGTTTAACTTTTTACTTTAAAACGTTTATAATTTCCCTTAGCAAACTACGAGATAAATTTATCTTCTAGAAAGAAAAAAATATCACAAAAGTTGCTACACGCAACACATCTTTTTGAAAATGCTTGTTTAACCTATTTTATTTTTCTTTGATTCAGCATAATATTTTCGCATTATTTTACCAAATACCAGTAAACAAATATTTACATTAAAACTTTTTGACAGTATCTTAAATTTGAAAATAAAGCACAAACGATGACTAAACGCTTAAATTTGTAAATAAATATGTATGTGCTTTTTCAGTTTTAATCATAGAAAATAAATAAAATTTCGTTTTATCAAATAGATGGTTAAAATTTAAGGTAGACATGGGAAATATTTGAGGAAATAGCCGTAACCACTTAACCACAATGTAAACCTAATTTTGTTCTCATCAAATAATATTTAGTTAATAAATTACAAAAGAGGGAATTAAATACACATTGTCAAAGATAAATTATGTTAGATATAAAATAAAAATAAATATTTTCACCTATTAAAAAAAAACCCCTATTGAGTTGTTAAAGGGAATACACCAGCTTATGCCTACTTCAGGATATCAATTGATTAGTATGTTAATTAATAGTTCGACTAAATTATATAATTTACTGTATTTTTGTTACATTTATAATTGAATTTTTATAACTGCTTGTAATTTAGTATAAACATGCATGCGATTTTTGTACTCGATGTTATTTCTTTGCAAGACGTAACAAACATTTCTCCAAAATTTAGACGCCTCATGAATTTCATGTAAAGAGAAACAAATCGCATAATTTTTTATATATTTTTGTGTAGTTTTATTTTAAAAGATTTATGAAATACATGCATTTAATTAATGTGTTAAGACTTTTTTTTATTAATTTCATAATTGAAAAAGGTCCTAAAAAAACTTAAGTTACCAACTGTGGTCTAATTAACATTTTCCATTCTGAATGCCAATGAAAACTACAATTTTATTAAATTCAACCTGACATCATCCATCGTCAGATGGTTGGAGCAAAGTCTATAAATATTTTTCGTTTATCTCCATAACTGAAATAAAAAAAATATTTTTTTTTTAACTCCACAGAGTAGTGAGGATATGAACTCGAGCCTACCAAAAATAATTAATTTGTATTTTATTAATGCAAATGCAAAGTGAAAAAAAAATTATTTTAGTAATTTTCGAATATGATCATAAATTTATTTTGACTTTACTTGGCCATTTAAACAAGGTGTTAGTTAATGTGCACATCTAGAGATATGTATGTACATTAGACTGGAACGTTGGTATAGGGCAGAAAATAAATGTTTGTATTACCCGATCAAATAGTGATAAAAATTTGTCTTTTTATGTGAGAAGTTATTCTACAAAGTTTTATTGTGATTGAACCACATCTTGAGGTGCCGTAGAAGCCTTGAATATATTTTTTGTCTTTAAATCTTATATAATAGTTATATTTTTTATTTTATTGGTGGTTTTTTATATTTATTATTATTTTAATTTCATTAAAACTAATTCTAAAATAATTCAAAACATAAATATTTGCTATCCATCGTCATTTTATAACCTTTTTAAACGTTTTAATACCTAAATGGAGTATAAAAACATGAAAAATATTTTTTTTAATTTACTTTTTTTCTTTAGTAGTAAGATATGATGTAGTAGATGTGATATTTTAATGATTTTTCTTTTACTAAAACTTATTTAATGTTCTTAGCATGGTCCTTTTATTTATATAATACAGTTTTTGCAGATCGAAAAAAATTAAATTTGCTAAATATCAATAAATTGGGATCTGCGGCAGCTCTTACCCTACTCCAATCGTCTTTAAACTTTACAATTGACTTAACAATAGCAAATGGCAACTTTTTATCACTATTTAATATTGAAGTTGAAAAAACATATTTTTTCGTTCCACCCTAATGTTCATCGAACAAAAATTAAGTCTTTTTTCAATTATCGAATATAGACAAGCGATTGTTTCAGATCGAAATTGTTTTATTAAGAACATTACCAGTGTTTAGAAAAAATTTAAACGTGATTAATGCCAGAAAAATTATTTTAATTTTAAAAAACAAATCATTCTAATTTAAAAAAATTTACGAGCCATTCTGCTACAAAAATATAAACACACACAAAAAAACATTTGATTATATACATACATATGTATGTATGTGTGTAAATGTGTACGAAAAAATGTGTTGTAAATTTAAGAAAAACATTTTACAGCAACCAATCTTCTTATTAAAGAAGAAGGAAGACATATTCAAGGTCTAATTAGGGCACAAAATTATGAAGCAAGGGAAATAAAAGCTTAAAAATGCTTTTACAACCGCTAAATAATTGTCTTTAAATTATAAAGACAATGTTCATGACCTTTAAAATGTTTAAAGACGTATTCATTTTATCGCTTCTATCTTGAAAGAAGCATGGTTGTAACGTAATTGTTGTTGGGTCAAATGTAAATAAGAACGTAAAGTTATTTATTTGACGTAGCGATGTACGTCACGTAATGGAAATAAGCAGGTAAAGCTTTAAGTAAAGGTATACCTCATATAGTAAATTGATAAATTATAATTATTAAATAAATTCTTAACTTTTTGTGACGTATGTAATTACGTGACGTAATTTTGCATTATTAGCTTAAAAAGTAAAAGTACAACCCAACATAATTAATTAAAATAATAAACATGTAATTTATGAATTACTTAACTTATTACAACGTTGTGGGTAATATTCGGGTATATTTTTCAGAATAATAGTTTGTGAGTTTTTTATTATTTGTTGAAAAATCTTTTTTTGTGAAATTGAAATAGCGATTTTTGGTTATATTCAATTTTTTTTCACTTTTTTTCGTATTTTATATTTTTTTGTTAATTTCTGGTTTTTTCATACTAAAAAGCAAACCCCAACAATATTATTTCAATTTGTTAAAAATAGAAACAGTTTAAATTTTTTCTCTGTCATTTAAGAACCAATTTTTTATAATTTTTAAAAGAAAGTAAATAAAAGGTCTTTCAATACCCATGCCTTCGGTCAAACTAAGACTGAGTTATGCGTCAGAGTCATAGCAAAGTTGAACATTGTCGATGCGTTCCATACAGCGAAGCCGCCATACACATTTGCACGATGTTACATTCCATACATAATCACCTCAATAGCTCTTTAAAACGAATAAAAAATTTAGATATAATCCCACACACTCTTCGTAAGTAAGCTCTTAATGAAATATCTTTTACAGACCAGTATACTTTCCAAAGGGTATTTTTGCTCTCGAAATCGACTCCGGTACCTATAAGGATCAGAAATATATCTACGTTATAGAGGTTCAAATGAGCAATATAGAAATTACAAACAGAATTATAAGTTTAAACATTCCCGTTTCTATCCAACTGTTTAAAATGACATTTAAACACCACACCAGATGAATTTATATCGTGATGAATGTCAAATTAATATCATGACCCACACACGTTGTGTGCGTCCTGATAATATTTTGTTCGAATTTGCTTTGAAAGTAACCCACATAACTTCATAAAAGATACCCATCCCTGGATAAAATTCTAAAATTTATATAAAATTTTAAAAATGCTTGTAAGTCTCTGTAAAAGACAGTCTGGAAATAAGTAAGTCATTATTTTAAAACAGCGCAACATTTATTGCAAAAAAGGCGGCAAGCAAAAAAGTAAATTTTTTATTTTTTTTATTAATATTTTAAATATTGCGTAGCAGTCAAAGAGAGTATATTTTTGGGTATATTCTCTATTACTAATTTTAAACATATATGTACGTAAAGTTAATTTATTTTAATATCTTACCTTCCCTACGAAAAATTAAAAATGATTAATCATAATAGAAATGCACCAACGCCTTCTCCTCTGTATTGATATTGACAAAAATTGACGGTTTCTCTGCCAACGTTATATTATATGTTATGCTAAAAATTCATCACGTGTGGACATCAAGCAATGACAACAGAAATTTTTGAAAAGAGAAACAAATTAAAAAATATCCTGAAGCACATTAGAAAAACATCTTATCTAAAGCAACTAAACGAAGAAATAAGTCCCATGAATTAATTTCTCTGCTTAATTAAAATTTATTCTGCACCGGTATAAAACTTAAGTTTTTTGTTATTTCTTAAATTATTGTCACATAATTTTGCCTTGCCATTCATCTTCATTCCTTTCGCATTAAAAAACCAAAAATGTTGATCACTACTCGCATTTGCAAACTAAGAAACAAACTTTTTTGGTCGTCTGACTTGTGTTTTGTTATTGATTATAACTCGTCGCAGTTTCCTTCATCACCGATTTTAAAAGCACAAACACCCATGCGAATTTGAAGTACAACGAAAAAAAAAAGATTGCATTATCATTATTTACATATTAAAAAAAAAAAAACATAAAAACAACAGATACAACATATGCAAAATTATTTTAAATCCAAAAATCATCTAAATGACAGACAGAAAGAGACTTTCTTAAGTCAGTTTTAGTATATTGACATTTACTTTTATAAAATTTGCATAATAAAATGATACATGCAAACATTTATTTATTACAAACTACCAATTTACATAATTGTATTTACTTGTTACAAGGAAGTATCGCTTTAACGTAAATCGATTGTTTTTACACGTTTGTCAAATGTTTTTTAAAACTGTGTCATTAATGGGAATAATTGAAGACTTTTTCAATTTAAATCATGATTTTTTTGTTTCTTTTTTAACAAATATTTTTTATGGTCTTTCTATTACCGTTAAGGAGATAATCGACTTTTAAAACTAACAATTTTATTTTTGTTATTGATTTAATACTCCTTAACTAGTAAGGCCTATCACAGCACAGTTCTTGTCAATAAAAAAAAAACTCTTATTGCATATTTACCAATGTTTCGCCAATTTTATTTTCTTTTTATCAAGGGTTTCGTAATATAGTGATAATCAATTTACATGTATAAGTTTTCCAAAATATAAAAACTATTAAAGATTAATTGCAAATTTAACACAACTTGAGTTAAACATCACAGCTTAAAATTTTATTATTGAAACACTGTACCTTGTCCTTATTGTCGCTTGTTTAGGGTAAGTTGTTAGCTATTGGTAGTTATAATAACGGATCGAAGATTATAAAATCTACAACATGAACAAATTTGGGCAATTAATACAAACATTAACATTTTTATAGTTTTATCAACTTATAATTTCATATTAACAGGTACAAGCAAGTTTTGCAAGCTGGCAAAAGCAATGAAAGAAAAAAAAAGAAAAAACGGTCTTTTACATGCACAAAGATTATGTCTATCAAATGTTGGCCGTTGCTACGTCGTAGATGGTCCATCCGTTTTCGGTGACTGGTTCGAGCATTTCGACTGGTAACTGGCGAATGACACGCGAGATGTTTTCCTCTAAGGCCTGAATCGAAGCGGGTTTGTCCGCATAAACTTTACACTCGAAAACGTCAGATCTTCTTGGAACTTTTCAAGAGTCCATAGAGCGAATCGATTCATTCGTAAGTCGTAAAAAAGTACCTCGAAATGGATTACCCTTATTAGATAAAAAGTTAACTTTTAAATACCATATTCTTCAAGCCCGTGATGAAGTTGTACGATGCGGAGAACTCTGTTTCCTTTACAATTTAAAAAAAAAATACAAAATAAAATTTTTACAAAAATTAAAAAAAAATGTAAAAGAAAATTTTAAAAAGAATTTTTGCAACAATTTTTACAAAAAATTTTCCAAAAAATCTTCCTAAAATATTTTAATAAAAGTTTTAATTATTTTTACAAAAAATTTTAAACAAAAGTTTTCCAAGAAATTTTCTATAAAATTTTTACAAAATATTTCCGAAAAATTTTCAAAACAAATTTTACAATAAAATTTTCAATAAAATGCTTTCAAAAAATGTTCTATAAAATTTAAAAGCTACTAGTTCTATAAAATTTTTCATAATATTTTACAAAAAAATATTTCCATGAAATTTTTACAAAAAAAAAAAATCTGTATAAGTTTTACAAAAACAATTTTCTGTAAAATTTTTACAACAAAATTTTTTCAAAAAATTTGTACAATAACAATTTTCTATAAAATTTTTACAAAAAGGTTTACTATAAAACTTAAAAAAAGTCCATAAAATTTTTACAAGAAAATAATATAAAATTTTTTTAAGGTTATACGTATACGCGATTTTGCTGATTAGTGGAAAAAAGCACAGTTCTTTTTTTAATGATTCTGTATAAATAAAATCATCGCGGTGAAGGGAATAGAAGATTCGGCACGGCCGAATATAGCACTCTTACTTGTTAAGTGTAATGATGATAGAATATAAAAAAAGAGTTTTATTAACTTTTTTTATATAATTTGTTTTGTCAGCAACAGCAGCTAACCCCTAACGACTTTGTAGTTTTTTAATTGAAAATTGTTTTTCCTGTATTTAAAAACAAAAGGATTCTTTTCTGTATCAAAAGTTATGAGAACATTAATTTTATAAAAATAAAAAAAAGAACAGGACAAAGATACATACATATGTGTGTTCATATGGCTGCTAAATATGCGAAACAAAAAATGTCTCCAATGTTATATAACGACTTCAGCAATCGATTTTATATTGATGTTATAAGTGAAAGGTAAATAAAAAGAAAATAAAATTGCGAGCATAGCCCCCACTGCTGCGGCAACACACTGAAATCTTACCCAGAATTGAAAAATCAGAACTGTCCTGACTTAAACTGGCTGCTGAACGGTTTGATTGAACTAGAATTTAAGCTATTCTTTGACAGAAAATCAAAAAAAATAACAAAATTTGTTAAATGACACACTTTATGAAAATGTTTTTGATTGTTTACTGGCAAAAAGTGCAAGTTATTGACAAATTGTATTAAATAGAAATTAATGGGAGATTACACAATTCATTAAAATTTTGTTTAATACTAGACAAGTATATAAAAAACATAAACCGCAAAGACAGCAACTCGTTTAAACGCGTTCGATAGATATAAAAAGATCGTTAAAAAGAAATTAAACCATTAAGTGACAAGACATTTTGCAAAATAAAACTCAACTCTTTTTAGTTTAGGTGAAACTGAATGACTGTTAATAATAAAAACAAATAAGTTAAAAAAAGCCAAACCACTTTTAAAAAATACCTAGTTATTTCTACATAAGTTTATTAGTTAAAGCTACAAAAGCTTTTTAGTTTGAGTACATCAACATATTTATTAAACCATATACAAGCATGTCTGCACGCGGAGAAAAATCATGTTTGTGGTATGATCACCAGAACCACATTTTGTTCTCTGTAACGATAAATGTTTGTTCTTATTAATATTATTTTGGTCACTATAAACAATTTTGGCTAAACTTCAAACCACAACCAAAGTTTTATAAATATTTCAAAATAATATATTATTATTATTAACCATAATATATTAATAATAAACAAAATATGTTAAGTCTATTTGTATGCATACAAAAAATAATTAAAAGCATCAAACAATAATATTCATTTTTAGTAATTGGATTTCACTGGTGTGTGCTTTTGAAAATAATAATAAAAAATTATAAATAATTTTTGTGAATACATACATATCCATATTTAATTATTATTTTTAAAATTTATGTATAAATTATGTCAGTGGTCTTACCACTATAATTGTTGTACTTACTATGACAAACAATATATTCTTACTATAAACTCGCTGCTCTGTTAGCTAATTTTGATGCATCATCACTTCGAATGCGTTGTGCTTTTCCCTCGATTTGGGTTAAAACTGTAGCCACCAATTTGCTCTCTCACCAATAACCAGGCAGGAAATGTCGTTGCTGGAACTGTCTTTTGCCCTGGTATAGTCACTGCACGAAAACGGTTCTACTGGGGTCTGAAACTTAAAGGGGATCTCCTTGCATTATATGCTTAAGAAAAAGAATTGAGAAAAAATAACTTTTTTAATAACATTTTTTCAACATGTTATTTAAACAAAAAGATTTTTTTAATCGAATCAGAAAATGCAAGAGCAAGAGAGCAAAAGCCTCAAAAAGTAATAAAGCTTTTAAATATTGTGCATTTTGTTAGAAAGTGTAAGTTCAAAAATGGCAACAACTTACATCTCTGTTTGCAAAACAAATCTAATGAGACTCAAAGTTGCCGGTCTCTTGATTATAATTTGTTTTACTCACCTAAACACAAATGTACGAAATAGTCAACGCAAGGCGCCAAAATTAACAAATAATCCAAAATAATGGTTTTATTACAACTCGCAATCAATTAAACTGCAATGAGTAAAATTCAGTTTTATACTCAAAAGAATTTTAACAAAAAAGAAAAAATATCAATAGTGAATCCAAACATTTTAATGTTTATAAACAAAATAAGTAATTTGATTCAAATTAAAAGGCAACGTTTTGCAATTTGATTTTTTCTAAATAATTCTAAATAATAAATTTAATATTATCTGTTTAAAAAATCAATCAAATTAATTTTAGAAAATCTAAAACGATAGATATCATGCCCATATTCTACAGGAGTAAAGGCACATATAAATAAAACGAGCCATGTTTTATAAAAACCACAAGCTTTGATTTTATTTAAAACACTGCAAGAAATTGGTTCCAATCGTACCCATCCATGACTTATCCAATTAGAGGTGATAAAGGAATTTATGAATAGTGACGGGTGAAGATAGGACTCATCACAAAGTAATAACTTTGTTAATTATACCAGATACTCTAATTCTTTAAAAAGCACCTTTAGGTTAGGTCTAATATCTATAACAAAGTATCGTAATAGTGCCAACTGCCAGCGTCATTCTAAAGTGGCAGAACCCTTTTATAGAAAGTGTTAGAACTCAAGCAGGTCCCCATCACTTCAGATCTAGACATGTGACATGTGCTTGTTTCCTTTCCCGTAAGGAATTTAATGATGGTACTTAATTTTGAAAAAAAAAAAAAATATAGTAGCAATGCACTATATTTTGGTCGGCGATTCTCTTTTTTTTTGAAGAGATATCGCCCAGTAACAAACACATCTAGCTTTTCCGAATCGCAAATGAGGCAATTTAGCGATTAGCAGAAGCTGTAAGGCGTAAATGATTTTATTTGTAAAAGTACCCGCTCAACTTTTATGATTTTTAAATTTTGTTCTAAAATTATACATTTTCACTAACGCTAGTTGGATTTTAAGGCTTGGTAGCTACAAATAAAAATTTAGCCCGAATTTCGGAGCACCCTTTATTCAAATTTAATATAACCGTGTTATATTACATGCACATACACATACAGCTATTTGTTTTTGTTTTAAGATTAGAGCGTTTTTTTATTCTCCATATTTGTCATGTTTTTTCTAATATTTTGTATTTGATTTCGTTATCTGCTACAAATTTTTCATACTCTGGCTTGATTAAGTAACAAAAATCATTGGCGCCTAGAAAAGCATGTTAATGATTTATGAATACATATTTAGATTTGAAAATTTAAATATCAATTTGTACACAGAATAAAATATATTGAACTGTATACATATTTAAGACCAGGATATAAAATTATTTGTTATATTATATTATAATATCATTAAATAAAATAAAACACTGTTAGTGCAATTAATTATTAAACAGAAATTTAAATACTTCTGAAAATTACACAAACGAAAAATGAGTTTGTTTTTATGAAAAAGTATTTTTTGTGACACTCAAGCGTTTTTTAAACACTTATTATAAAAAATATAAAAAATATGTTAAACATTTCTAAAGTTGACACGTGTTAAATTTCGTTGAGTGCACATCGTTAACATGATTTGTGCTAAGACTATCCAATATTAGGAAAACAGTATTTTTTAAATTAAAAAAATCATTCAAGTGCGAGTCGGGCTCACACATAGCGGTTACGTACTACTACACAATATTAAACTTTCGCTTTTTTTATTTTTTATGTAGGAAAAAATTTAATTTCTAGTACTGAATATTTGAAATTTTATTAGTCGAACTATTTATTTTACACACAGATGAAATTTGAAGTCAAGCTTAAGTTCCTTTTATTCTCTCTAAGGAAGAAGAATAATTTGAATTACAAATTAGGTGATTCATATAAAAGACAAATTTAATTTTAGACACCAAACACAGATAAAGGAATACGAGAAAAATCGAGTTCAATCATCTAATGTCAGTTGGTAAGAACGAAGTCTACCACTCCCTAAAGCTTTCCTCTTGTTTTATATTTTTACTTATTAATATTTACCACCCTTTTTATACTTGTTTTATATTTTAGATATGCCAACTACTGACCGAGTCCACAAATCGACATTTGCTGACGACACAGCTTTTTTAAGCATTTACGAAACTTTTGAAGTAGTATCACGATATAAGAATGATCTCAGTTGCTCCCTGGTATATAAAAAATTCCAAGATCTTTGTGACTAAACGTGCCAACAGTCAAATCCGAAATTGCGAAACTTCCAAATCCGCTGGCCCGCAACTTACCAAATAATCCTGGTTACATTTGACTAAGAAGGAGGGATATTGCTTCTTTTATCCGTACATTAAAGGGATGACCCGCAAATGAAAACAGCAACTACGAAACATACAATTTTTTTGTCTAGCACTGGCTGGACTGAACAGGTATGTATATTCAGATTTAAGACATGAGATTATTGATAGTTCAAATATATTGAAGATACAATAAATAAAAATATGAAAAAAAAAATCTTCATATACAGAGGTGTCTCGGTGGGCTAGTAAGTAGTGCGCTATTAGTCCGGTTGTGGGTTCGAATTCCACCAAAGACTCTGGAATTTTTTACTACAAGTTTTCAGGAAGACCAAGAAGGAGCTTGGATATAATCTGGGTGCCTAAAAATGGTTAACTGCGTTAGTGACTGGTCGTGGACTGTTAAGTATTATCTGGCCAAGTTAAAAATCAAGATACGACGATAATTGCAGACTCTGCATGGAAAAAGGTTATCATAAAAAGAGTTTGGGTCACGGGCAGACATATATTAAATGGAGATGCTGTAGAGACCTTAGCCTTAAGCAAATGTTACCAAATACCATAGACTCTGTGATGAGGAAGAATGTTAAATGCCAGCCTGAAATCACTATAGTCGAGAGTAAAAGGCTAGTGACAGCATGAGAATTCACAGTCGGATGCCAGAAATGATTGAGGAACGAAGGGGGTTGATAGGGACTCATGAAGTTAGTGGTCTGCTTCGATCCCGCCTACAAAATAATATTCTTCGTAATTCGATCGTAATTCTTTAGAATTACGATCTTTTCAGGACCAAATATAACATTTGTAAATACGGTTGAGATAATACAAATAAAAAACATAGTTGAGGTAAACACAATCTAATAGCAATATTTTATAAATTATATGGTTGTAGTCAAACCTTATTATTATTAAAATAATAATAAAATTGTTACGTTAGACAATTGTTAGACAATAATATGGTTCTACCATGGTTCTACCATATTATTGTCTAACTTAAAAATAACATTTTTAAATACTTATTTGTAAATATAAGAATTTGTGAACTTGTGTAATCTTTGCACAACCCACTTAAAGTGACTCTTGGTTTTAAACAAACAACACATATTCCCCATAATTCTGCACTTTTGAAAAATTCATCTTCTATTAAATCGATTGTTCATATAAAACTTAATTGTTTCCTTAAACATCTGTGTGTGCTTTTGTGACAGCACAGATAATTTAGCATCGCAATTCAAAAGATCTTATTTAAAGTCATAAATTAATTTAGACACTCCTCGCAAATGTGCATAAAATCTGTTAAATTAATTTCGAAAGCTTAAAAGCATTTAATACCACAACAGCTTGGAATCGCAATTTATGAAATGAACTCAGCTTATTTTATGTTCACTCAAACTAATAAAAAAATCTCTAGATATAAATAATTCCATAATTTTAAAATATTTTTGATACTAATAAGTTTAGTTTTGGAAGGTTGTACGGTGATTCTCATTTACAATGCTTTTTTTACTTAGCAGAAATAATGTTAAAATATTTTAGACTTTTGTACATCTAAGATGTGGCTTGATACTGATTCTTACTCATCGAAAGTGCTCGCTACCAAACAAACAGCCAGTGACGACGGTCTTCACCGAAAGGTATATCAACAATAAATTAATTTGTCCAAATTGACTGATACTTCTCTTCCACAACAACAAAACCTAAGAATTTGTTACAATCCCAGATTCAATTTATTTTTATTTTTCATTCCGTTACAATATAAACGTAAAAAATTGTAGAATTCTATTCCTAATATAAGAAATGCTTAAAAAATAATTTAAAGCAAATACCAGAGGTATAATTTAAATTTATTATTGGAAATTAATACAAAACAATGTCATTTTAAATTAAGTTTTAGTTACAACATTTATTTTTAACCTTTTTCGTGCAACTCTAGAGCAACAGTTGTGATTTTCAAATTCATGATACAAAAATTGGCAACAATTCTTTTTAAACACTTCTCTTATAAACATGTATATAGTGTTCTCACTTAAATGTAATAAACAAAATATCACAACATTTATCTAACAACATCATTGTTGCTTTCCATCAATATAAGCATGTTGCTAACTCAATGTTGATTACTTTTTCAACGCAAATGTGTGTGTGTGTATCTGCTTTTATATCTTGTATCTTAGAAAATGTTGTTGGTGTTTTTTGCTAATATTTATGTTGGTTGTACGTAAATTGGTGTGTTTTTTTGTGAGTACGAGAAGATTGAATGAAACTTTTTTTCTGGCTGTCGTTTTTTTGCCCAAAAGGTTTTGCAGCGTTTACGATGGCAATAATTTTTTCGTATTTTTGTTCAGTTGCAATTTAACATTCAATTTGATAAAACGTGTTTGTTATAGTGACGAGCAAATTTAGCTTTTGGATATTTTTTAAATAAATAATAGAAAAAAATTATTATTAAAAAATAAGACGTCCCCGTGTGTGATTCTATTTAATTAATTGTTATAAAACAGTGTTGTCTTTACAAAGACAATAGATTTAATATATTTTCAAACAAAAAATTTAACTAAATTTCATCTGGATGTGTTCCATGTCGGCAAACCTTTTTGTTATAAAAAACGTAACAAATTATTTTTATGCTAATCAAAGCCTGAATTATTAAAAAAATTTATATGCAAAAATAAATTTGGTTCTAAATTTAAAAAAAAATAATTGTGTTACCCAGTATATGAAAGTGAAGCAAACAAATATCGTGTAATTGTGTTTTAAAATAAAAGGTGAGTGTTTTGGAGCATGTAAAAAGTAGAAATACAAATTAAAACATTTTATGCAAAAAAATATTGTAATAAAAAACCTATTATGTACCTAAACGCCAAAAAGTAAACAGAAATGACACAGAAGATTAATGTGATGAAAAACTATTTCGTTGGCTTTTTTGTATTTTGTATAGACTTTCATAATTTGTGTTTGAATTTTATAATTCTCAATAAGTCAAAGAAATGTTATATTTAAATTATTTTTTGTTTGCTTCAAATTTGTAAAAAAAAACATTCTTGACGAGTTGACTTTTGCTTTGCTATTGGCGAAATATCTACGAAAACTTTCGTCTATTTACAAAAATGCATTAATTTTTCATTCATTAAGATTAAAGAGTTAATTTTTTTTTAATTTCTTTCTGTCAATGTACGGAATTCAGTTAATGATTATATTTTTTTTTATTAATTTTGGTATTTGAAATAAATATACAAATATAACAATAATTAGAGATGTATTTTCTTATTTTTTATAAATTTAAAATATATTCAAATCTCTACAAAAGTAGTGCGCCATTGAACGAGTTTTTGCAATAAGAACAATGCAAATTTGTTCCAAAAGTAAAAAAATATAAGCTATTAGAACAAGTTTTCGTTATGAAGTAAGAAATTAATTTTGGAATCATATATAGGTATTAGTTAAAAATTAAGTGTTAACTGAATACATATTTAAAAATGTATTTAATTCTCGACATTTTATTTTATTAAAAATATTGTATATTTCAAGTTAAGTGTTTTCTTTTGTTTTTTCCATCTTTCTGGATTCTTATGGAATCCATGTCTCATCTTTTGAGGCTTTAAGCGAATCAAGCAAATTTATCATACTTTGTTCTGCCAACTAGTAGTCAGCAGACAATCAAGAACAATGAAAAATCTAGGAACTTTTTTAAGACAACACTACATGCGAGGGCATTTGCTTGTCTACAGAAAACACCCAGAGTCTTTGGCGGGAATAGAACCCGCAACCACCAGGCTATTATACTACAGATCTGTTTATCAAGGCACTGGCATGATTACTTCTTAACTTGGTTATTTTTAAAAATAAAAAAAATCATATTGTTAATTACCACTAAACATTTAATTGTTTTTATTTATTAAACTTATGGTTATTTAATTATTAACTACTCAATATTATACTGATTATCCATAACATTTTATATTAAAAATGCAAGCAAACGTGGTTTCCTAGTTGCGGTTTTGTTATAGGTTTATTATTTTTTTTTAATAGTCTAGTATTAAGAGAATTCTCATTCTGTTTTTAGAATTTTAAAATTTTGAAAATGGTTTTCTGATGAACTGGCCTGAGCAACCAGTGAAATATGTACGTGTAGAAATAAGCTTTTGCCTCAACAAATAAATAGTATTTTTAATAGAAAATGTTATGGGCAATTAGCATAATATTAAATAATTATTATCTATTTGTTTTGAAACAGTTCTCTTATTTTCTTTTTAAAAATGTAAACGTTTTTCGTTGTATTTCTGTAATTAAAATGAAAAAGATTGAATAAAAATAATTGTTATGGTGCCTGCTTAAAATATTATGTCAGATTTAATATTCTGTTTTTCTTATCATTTGTTTGTTTATGTCATTATAATTATATTTTTAAAATTTAAAAATTCATTTGGATTAGAATACATTCGGCTTTTTGTTTTCGTTGTAAAAATTAAAATTGGAAGATGAAATATTTTATGTTGAAAAAAAGATTTGTATTTATGACCTTGTTAAAGGGTAAATACACAAATTTATGTATTTCTTCAAAATGTTAACAAACTAACAGAAAAAATGTCTAAATTTATGGATGGAAATTTATTTACAAAAATTAAAATTCTTTAATTTTCTATCATTTATAAAATATAATTTTTGTTTATAAAAATAATTTTGTTTGGAAATTGTATAACCCAAAATCAGTTTTTATGAATTTAGCCTTTAATATTTATCCATCTCTATATCTAAATTGTTTTTCCTATTTAATCGATTTATCTTTATTCAGTTAAATGATTGATTTTATTAAATTATATTTTTGAACACTTTACAATGGACTATTTATAAAAAAAGTAATTAGACTCTCTATATTTGGCTATTATTACAAAATTTTTAAGGTAAAAATATCAGTAGTAAAATTAATAAATGACATTACCATAACAAATTACGAAAATACTAAATATTAAATTACGATATATTTCGTACTGTTTACATTTTTCAATTTTACAATAAATCAAAAAATATGTTTCAAAATTGGTTATGTTTGGAAAGGACTAGGGGAAAATTTTTATTACACTTTAAAATAATTCGAAAAAGATTATTTATAAGCAAAAAAAGCTATACCACCCTATAAAGGAAAACCCTGGGAAAAAGGCAGTTGTTACATTTTTCCAATTCAGAAGTGTGCCAGTTTTTAACGAAATAAGTTATTTGGAAAAAAAATATTTTATTTTATTTTATTTTATTCTAAAATTTATCAAAAGTGCAGCCGATATTTTATAACTAAGTCCGCCACGTAAAAACTAAAGCAAGTTTTTGTATTTTCTATTTATACTGTAAACTAGCTGCGCATGTCGTGGGCATTCTTACAATATTTCCTTAGATTTTGCTTTGATAGTAATCCAGAACCAAATTTTAAGAGCCTTACTTTTATAGTGCTTGAGTTATGCTTAACATATTGTCTTTATAAAGAGGTACCCATCCCTGGATACAATTCTAAAATTATTGTAGAGATCTAGTGGAAAAAAGGTGCTGTTTAGTTTGCAGTACCTTTAAATCGGTAAAATTCCCTACTTTCACCACTTTTTCTCTATTTTCTCTTGGAAATGAGATACTTTTGTGGAAAATATCTGAATCAATATACTAAGGTACCTCCTCACAAAATTTTGTTAAAATTCATACAGTAGTTTTTACGAGATGCAAACACGGACGCACAGACAGACAAAAATTCTAAAAATTGCTGTTTTGTATTCCATTTCCATTACCAAGTGCACCATAAACAAAATTTTCAAAAAATATTTCATGTACAGAAATGGTCTTGTTACAGTTTTATTATATGTTTCGATCAACTTTAGGTGACATTTAAAAAAAATCTGGAGTGGCCTACACTCAACTTTACCATACCCAATGGAAATAAATATTTTTATGGATATATTACATAAAGAATATAAGTTTAAAATATATTCGAATCGAAAAATTATTTTCGGTTTGGGGTGTTAAGTAAACTAACCCTTGCCCCATCCCGATTATGCCCAACATTTATACAGCTCTTCATCTCCATAAACCAAGGGCACATTTTTCAATTTGATATATAATACCGTATGACCAGTACAAACTCCACAAAAATAGTGATATACACAGGTTCAGGTGCCCAACTCCTCGGACTTGTTCACATCCCCCCTTCACCCATTGGTAGATCCACTCGAATATACATATGCTTTGCCTCTATTAAATTTTATTTAGATATTTTTAATGATTTATGAGCTATCGTATTTTTTCGGAACTAAAAAGTTTTTGAGTGTGCTGTAGCTTAAGTGGTTAGCACGTTGACTACTAAGCAATGGTCACGAGTTCAATACTCAGCCATGGCAACATCAATTTTTCTGATATGTATTCATTGCGCCCTTCTAAATCGCCTGCGAAGTAAAATAATTATTAACTAAATAATCAAAATAATTCGCTTAAATAACACCAGAAGCGCTTGCTACACTGTTCTAAAAATAATCATAACGTGCAATTGCAGTGTTGCTATAAGCGAAGCTTTACTATCACACTAACCATCTGTCGTATCTACTACTATCCCTTTCCAAAGGAAGTAACACAGTTAATATAATATTAACTGCCTTAGTGTTACTTCTCTCTAAAAAAAAAAGTTTTTGAACCACTGTCCATCAGTCATTTATTTAACAGTTAGATTTTGCATTAAAGTATTGAGGTTTTAATTAAAAAATTTCCGTAGAAGTCGAGTCTTGTACCCTTGAAAATAAAACAAAAATTTGCATTTTCAGTGGAAAACTTAAACAAAACCAACAACATTGAAATCAACAACAACAAAATACTAATAAACGTCATGTAATTTTGTCAGTGGTGTAGATGTGGAATACAATACAACACAAGACAGAGAGTTCATAGAGATTTTCTTATCTAATCAGATGCAGTTAAAAATAAGTAGAGAAATGTCATATATAAAGTTCAGGTATTGTCATTATTTATTGAATCCACCAAATTAGCTCAGCCAATTGTTTTCGATTATTATTTTAACACAATGTCCTAAAACTCATCCATTGTTTAAGACTTTTGAGTTTTTTCTGAGTTACGAAAAGGTAGCAACAACCAGGCAGAAATAGATTTCGAGAGATCATTTTAAAATCGTACATATGATCCACCGTAAAGCAACTAGTAAAAATTAGTATCATTCTTCTTAGCAATGTGTCAAGAGTCAGTTTCCGCAATTCATTTTAGTACTTCATGCTCTGGCTGCATTCTATTGCTAAAAAACCGACGACATAATTCATTACATTTGCAAGATTTTCTTTTTGCACTGCACAATTTCTAAAAGACAAGAAATATAAATTTAGCGCAAACTGCACAAATTTAAAGAAAAACAAACAATGTGCTTGACTTTTTGTCGTCTTTACAATTTACGAACAACAAATGTGTACTCATTTTAAATTTAGAAGTTTTAAACATTAAACAAATTAGTTTTTGCAGAAAACAAAAAAAAAAAAAAATAAAATAAATTCACAACTTGATCAACAACGACTAAAGAAGACTTTATATTTTTATAACAGATTGAGAAAATCCCCTTTCAATTTCATTTCATTTATTTATTTCATTCAATAGATTACACGCCTGAAGAAATATTTTAATTCAAACATAATTTTAAAGGAAGTGATTCACTTTCATCTGTTACCATAAACCTCAAAATCGGAAATGGGATTTTTCAGTTGCAATTAAATCTTTGAGTGTGTTACAAACCATTTAGCCAATTTAAAATACTTTGTGTACTGACAAGAATGATGACGATAGCAATTACAATGACGTGGTGTAGTGAGAATGATGTATCAACAGTGTAAAAATAACACACGCACACACACAAACACACAAGTGATAACACAAAGACGGCACATAAAATTCATTTTGTGGTTACAAAAAAAAAAACTAAAACTGATTTCAATTACAAAAACTGCAGATTGCATTTTTTGTTTTAAATTTTTTGTTTTAAAGGTTCAACCTAAAACGAATATAGTTTAATCTATATCTATACATATAATAAAATTGTAACTCATTTCCGTCGGTCTATCTGCTTTTCATTTGTGTTCGCAACACGTATAAACTACACGTATAAACTTTAACAAAATTTTGTGAGGAGGTACCTTAGTATCCTGGTTCCAATTTAGGATATCTCATTTCCAAGAGAAAGTGTAGAAAAAGCAGTGAAAAACGCAATTTCTGGTTTAAAGGTACTGAAATTTTTGAAACTATTGCGCAACATTAGGTGAGATTTGAATAAAATTTGTACTTTTACTTTGTGGAATTACATTGGTATTAAAATATTTTAAACACCTTTTAGAATTTTATTTTTATATAAAGTAAATACATAAACCATAACTGAAGGACTAAAAAAGTAAGAGTCTTATAATTGGTGTGGAATACTTTCAAAGCACAATCGAGCATAATATTGTCAGGACGCCCACGACGTGGAGGGCACAACTAGTCTATACATATAATAAAACAGCAAATCTGTCTGTCTTTCTAACTGTGTTCGCATCATGTAAGAACTACTAGATGGATTTTGTAAGGCGGTACCTTAGTACCCTGATTCCAATAATGTTTTCCGCAAAAATATTCTATTTCGAAAGAGGAGAAAAAGCAGTGCAAGTATCGATTTAAAGGTACTCCATATTTTAAGGCAGGGAAAGCGGGATATTTTAAATACTGTTATTTAATTTCAAATTACTGTTGTTAATTTCAAAATACGAATTTATTACTTCCAAATAGGCAATTGAATAAAATTTGTAAATGATTAGTATTTACTTTTTGTTTTAAACGCCTTCTAAAGAGTTTTACAATAATTTTGGAATTTAATATAAATTTTGGAATTTTATTCAGGGATGGGTACCTTTATATAAAGTAAATACTTAAGAGTCTTAGAATTTGGTGTGGATTACTTTTAAAGCAAAATCGAACAAAATAGTGGACGCACACAACGTGTGTGGGCACTGCTAGGCAATTACTAAACTTGTTCATTAAATTACTCAACATTTCTTAAAAGTGTTAAGAATTTTGTGTTATGAAACCACTTTACTTTCTGGTCAATCGGTTTATTGAAAATTTATAAAAAATTATTTCTTTTGAAAAGAAAAAGAAATAAACAAAAAGCCCCAAAACTACAAATCACACATTTTTTTCTTTAATAAACATTTGACAATATAAATAAATAAGAAGCTAAATAAGGCAACAAGAAAGAAAAAATACTCATACACATTGTATAAACAAATAAAAAAAGGGAAAAGATTATAAAAAATGAAAGTAACCACAAAACAAAATGCATGCCAAGGATATTTTCAATAGACACAAATAAACCAAAACGAAAAAAAAAGATGCGAAAAAATATATTTAAACCACATTTTATGTTCTATATAAGATATGAAAGCAAAATGGCAAGCAGGCATAAAAACAAAATGCGAAATACAAGGAATGAGGGATTTTATGTACTGCCACACCACACCACGCCACGCCACACTACACTACACACCATTCCACATCATCATTGCTGTTAACAGCAACACCACAACATTGTTCAGCGCGAACAAAAAATAAACAAACAAAAAAAAAAACAAATATATTTTTTTAGTGAAAAACGAGTATTTAGGAAAACTTATAAAAAATATTGAAAGACTAGATTAGAGCACGTTTTAGGTTTTTAAAATGAAAAACGCATAAAGGAGATGTCAGTTCAAAGGTCTGCTCATGAAGTCATTCTCTTGTAAACATCTTAAAAGTAAAGCACCATTGTAAACTTTAACAAAATGCATAATGAGAAAAGAAAATCGTAATATTTTAAAATGATTTAGATTCTTGATATTCGCATCTGAACTATTACTGCATTTGTTTGCTTTGATGGATACATACAGGGTTAGGCGCTGGCAGTGTCACCAATTAAAAATGCAAAAATTTTATGGATTTTTATTTTCAATGTAGCTTACTTCCATGACGACAATAGCATCGACTCCGTTCGAAAAGTTTTAACATGCAGTAGGGTGCCTGGGTCTATCAGTATGGGTTATGTAGACTGTGCCTGGAAAAGGGCTAAGATGAAAAGAGCAGACATATATTAAATGGAGATTCATTAGCCTTAAGCAAATATTAGCAATTACTCTAAACTCTGTGATGAGGAAGAATGTCGACATGTATCACTCGCCAGTCTCAAACCACTACAGTCGAGAGTAAAAGGCTAGTAATAGCACGAGACGCAATGAAAGTAAGGTATTCGTAAATTTCCAGTTGGATAGCAGAAATCATTGAGGAACGAAGTGGGTCTGCTTCGGCATCCACCAGTAAAATAAGAAATAATAAAACACGCGGCACGTAAGGGTCCGTATTCGCAGTGGATTTGTTTATTTAACTTCAGTTCCTGTTCTTTGAAAACAAACAACTGCCTGTGGCAGTTACCGGGGCCTAAGCCTCCGGCAGGCGCAGTGAAATTTTTCGGCAATTAAAATGTGTTTTGTAGTTGATTACGTTTATGGCCTTTAGCTTTCGAATCGATAGGATGTCCAACCTCATGATATAGTGACGATAGACACACTTTTAGCCCACAAGTAAATGTGACAGCTCATTAGCAATGGCTGGTGGCAGCAAATACAAAGCAATACCGCTGTTGCGATTGGATACCATTTTGATAACATCCTTTACCTGTGTCGTAAAATGGTATGCTCTCAGAGGCTTGTAAACAACATATCAGACTGGCTGTTAATAAGTAGGAGCGCATAAATGACCTTGACCGATAATGACAAAAAACTCAGAATACTTTACGACTATAATACAGACTCTTTGATCTAGAAAACATGCTTTTCTCTTAATATGTTTTATTTTATTTTTTGTTCAGAATGTTTACCAAGAATTATGGGTTCACTTTTTCCGATATTAAAAATCTTATTATTTTTTCTTTCAATATTTTCAAAATAAAGTCATTGGATCCACTATGAATTTTAGCGTAACACCCTGTATGTTTTTGCTATTATTTATTTAGTACAGTACATTTTATAGTTGTTGTTTTGCGGCTGTTATTTTGTTTATTTACTTTATGAATAGTTTTCGAATGTTTTATCTGCAAATTTGCACTTTTTCTTTTTTTTTGTAGTTGTCTCCTTTTGTTTTCATAAAAAAAGCTGTACAATCCCCTGATAAAAAATTCAAAATTTTGTTAAAAAACTTTATCTTATCATTTGTAAAATAATTATAATGAATGCAAACGAAATTCTCGTTAAAGATAAACAACACAACAGAGATTAGGAGAGATATTACTGAATGAGTTAGGGAATTTGAATGGTGCTTGACCCAAAAAAATTTATTTTTTCTTAATTCTTCCTAGTTATTAAAACGAACAAAATATCATTTTATAAATTAAAACATTTTTGCAAATATCTTTGTGAGTGTAACAAGTCTTTAATAATTAATTTTATTTATCATTTTACCTTCAACATGTATTTTTACTTGGCATTAGTAGAGGAGTATTAAGGGAACTCCACAGACCTCTGATGGTGGCACTGCAGAGTACCATCTTGGATATTTGATATTTTAAAATGGTGGCCCTTTTTGGCTTTCAATTTGATTAATTTTATAGCAGGATAAACGAGTTTGAATTTGAAAACTAAAGTTAAGTTAATTTCTTTTTTGTACAGAATACTTTGTTCGCCTATTAAAAAATTCGCAAAGAACATATGATAATTTTACAGTTTTCTGAAAGATATCTTCATGGACGAAATTTCTTAATGGACTACATTTCACGCTAGTGTCTGCGCTCTTACTAGAGTTGGAAATATTCGTTCTTTTCGTTCTATTCGTTCTCTTAATGTGAATGTAGGTGTAAACAAGCTGACTGTATTTTACAACGGTGTCCAATATATTGTTAAATGATTCTAAACCTTTAAACAAGCAGATCTTCTATATTGCTGCTACAAAAAGTATTTTATATTGGCATTTTATAACATTTTTATTAATTATTAATTAAATGACATGTACAGGAATACCCCGCATAGTACGTTTAATCGGTTCCACCATTCTGCCGTACTATTTGAAACCGGAATATCGGAGCAGTCGGGCCTTATGCGCCTATCTGCAAGCCCTATTCTCCTATGAAGGAGGTTAAATGACATGATGATGATAATCGAGTCAAAAAACGATATTTTGTTACATATAATTTGTTTTTCTGCTTTTCGAAAAAAAAAACGAGAGTGTGTTGTACATACATATGTATACTCAATCATATATTTATTTAAAACGAGCTGTGCCCGCCACGTCGTGGGCGTCCTGACAATATGCTGTACTCACTAAGCCACATTAAAAAACATATATGAATTTTTAAAAAATTAGAAGACACTAACTCAAAGATTTTTATAAAATTTTTTAATATAAAAAAAAATTATTAAAAATTTGTTTTTTTCATGATTGATATGAAATTAAAGCGTGTGAAATCCCCTTTCAAATGAGCTATTACTGAACTTCCGAGGGCTTATAGAAATGGAATAAGAACATATTTAATCCTCGAGCTTATATGCAAAAAAAGGATATTTTCCTATTTTGATAACTCTGTAACTAAAAAATGCAAGAGATAGATTTTTTTAAATTATATTTGGCTTCAGAAAGTCAAAGAATATAAATAACAAAAGTTTTAATGAAATCGGAAGTGGTAAATTGAAAACATTTTTTTTATTGATTTGACATGGAATTAATCGTTTAATAAAAACTAAACATTTTCTGTCGTACGAAATTGTATTTATTTAAACAACATTTATGTGCTTAATATAAAGAACTTTTGTATGGTAGGAAAAGAGTGTGCTGCTTACAAAAAAACTCTTTTTTTGCTGGGTTCTAATGAATTTTTATTTTTTTTTATAAATATTTGTTTTGTATTGCAAAACTCCTACAGTTATTCAGGGGGTTTCCCCTTTTCAAATTGCATTAATAAAGAATTTGTTTTAAAATTTATACAGCCCAAATTTGCATACTTTGCACTTTTTTTACCTGTCATGATACACGCAGCCGGTATGTTTTCTTAATAAATATTAAATTACTCCAATTAAACTGTTTTTTATACTGTTTTAAATTTTTTTTCTACCTAGAAGTTTGTCATTAGAGCTGCCAGAACTAACACAAGTTAATTTAATTTTTCTATTCTATATTGTATTTTACGTTTAAGATTTTAAAAAACTTTCATAAATTGTTGAATACCCTAAACATAATGTTTTTCTGTATAAGAAATGTTGTAAGAGTCTCAAATTATATAGAATATAACAAGTTAACAAAAAATTAGTTAGTATAAATAATTATAAGCTTAACATTTTTGATATAAAAATATAAACAAATATAAAATTCAGAGAAATCTTCGATGATTTATAAATATTAGCAGAACAGGGATGCATCACATACAAAAGGGAGTTGCTTTTAGCGGTCATAGTTTTGACTACTCTGTTACATTTCACGGCTCCTATATGAATACGATCTAATTTTACTTACACTTATTTTAATATTTCAATAGTTATACATGAAAATAATGCCATTACCAGGACACTCTTATGTAAAAATTTGAAGAACCTATTACGGTAGGCATTGTAGCGAAAACAATAGCTAGACGATTTTACCTTCTAGGTAAAGGAACCACCCTAAAAAATCTGGAATGAATTAAAAATTATAAATTTTTTCTACCTTGAGCTTAGAAATTTCTGTTCATACATGTGGACAATTTACTAAAAACTTAATTCTTTTTAAATATTGTAAGGATCTTTTTCCATTTGAATATAGCAATTATTATATTAAAATACCAAAAATTCATATGGTATTTCCAAGTCTTCAACATACTTGCGATAATAGCATGATATACACTGGAAAGATTTTAAGAGAGTTTTAAGATAGTTAATTAATTATTTTCTTTAATTTTTTGTTTTTTAAGAAACGGTTTTAATACTTATAGTGGTTTGACTTTTCAGTTTGATAACCAATATGTAATTTCATGTGTTTGTCAAAATAGGCATTTTACATACGGTTTACAATTTTTGCTTTCAAACGTACATGTGTAATTACATCTGACATAACCTATAATATATAATTTTTCCGCCACACAGTTTTGTATTGCCAACCATAGCTGATGCAAAGATACAAACGTAGTGCTTTTGTCACGCTTTTAGTGCTTTTGGTACCACAAAAAAACTAAAATAGCAAAATATCAAGTTGGCATTACAGGATGTCAGATGCTTTGTCACATCAAAATAGAAAACGTTCTAAATGAAAAATGTCATATGTATTGTACACATGGAAAATACACATGATATGTTTGAAAGGGTTCACACAACGTGTTTAGAATTTACACATGGAAAAGTGACAAGTCATATGACAAATACACGTCGTGTAAACCCCACTTTTAGCAAATATTGACAAAAATTCTATCAAAATACATATAAGAGTCAGCTGTTTTAGATGAAAGAAGTTAAAATGCTAAATATCTGTAGTATTTCTAAGTCTATTGCTAAGAAAGATTCTAAACCTCTAGAATGTATTAGAAATAAATATTATTCTAAGGGCATAGAGCATAAGGGGTTCAAGTAATTATTTTTAAAGCATTGAAAAAATAATCTTAAGGTTAAGTAGTTGTTCCCTTCCTAAAATATGTTTCATTATTATTTATTTATGTTGTATAGCAAGAAAAAATGAGATGTAACTACTATTGATATAACCACTGATCTTTTTAATATAAATTCTGTCAGCCCTTTACAAACATTTTTTAACACACAAACTTGTAGCGAGATCTCAGATTCTGTTAAGAATTTTACTTTGAGGTCCAGTGCTCTGAACATATCCAAATTTTACCTACTTAGTTCACATGTTATCTTAATTGTAACAAAAAAGCACAAAACACAAGCTTTTTTTAATTGCAAGCTTTGTAATTAAAAAAAATTTGGGTTTGGTTCGAGTCTTCGAAACGAACGTCTCTTCTTTATAAATAAAATAAAACTTAAAACATTAAATGACTTAGAACAGGTGTTGGTTGCAACTTAAAAATAATTTATTTATTTCCCCAAAATTGTTAATATGTTTCTAGTTATCATCGCGAAAGCTTTTAAGACTTTTATCTTATCAACCCATAATTCATAATTTTTTTTTATGTATAAAAACTACGCAAAATTTTAACAAACGTTTTTTTTTCTTGCAAAATAAATAAAAAGTATTATTTTATTTTTTTGTTAAACAATATTTGAGTTATGAATATCTTGATAAGATAAAAAACTTCTAGTGATGACGAAACATGACGTTTTATAAATTTTTGCTATCGCTTACTGTGTGCCATTTTTTTCACATTTAAATTTTAATTTTTGTTCCATGCCACCACTGTCGACTGCTCAGTTGACATTGATATTGACAATAGAAATATTTCGTATTTTAAATACCCAAAACAGAAGAAGAGAAGTTTTCTACAAAATACACTAGCTGATCTTTTTAAAATATGTAGATGAATTCTAAAATTAAACTGTCCTATAAACGAACACAAAAAAAAAATTTGCTAGTAGAACTGCCAATGACTCACAACATTGTTTGTTGTGGGGTTAGAGGAATTTAATAAGCACTGCAGACTAAGTGATTCATTTGGTTTTCAAGAAAAAATTTACAAACATTATTACATCTTTAAATCCGGTATAGTAATAATTTCAATAAATAAAATTTTGCATAAAAGACCTCCAAGTTATTTACTCAATAAAAGCATACTCCATTAATAGGCTAGGCAAAGACTGCACATAGACTAGATATGGGCTAGACATAGACCAGACAAAGACTAGGCATAAACTAGACATTGTGTTTCCATGTTAACAAAAAAAAAAAAAGAAAAACTATCAAATCAAGTTGCCAAATAATATTTTTTGGAAATTCTGCCATAAGAATGATAAGGTTCCTTGTTGTTTGTTCTTTAAGTGAGTGATATATTACAGTTGATTGCAAAATTTTGTTTGCTAAAATATTACCATTATATTAACACTAACAATTTTAACATTACCATAACATTAACATCAGTCTAACCGTCTAAAAGCGTAAAACTACGCAGTATTTAGGTTTAACCCTTAACACGTGATTTAGGGACTCACTACTAATAAAGTTTTTTTTAATATTTTTTTTTCTAAAGTAGATTCAACAGAATTTATTTTCTTAACAAAACAATTATTGTTTATTAAATTATTGGCAGTTGTTAGCCAACTAATAAACTTTAAAGATACAAATATTTTAACAATTAACTATCAGACTTGTGATGCTATAAAATGCGTGGCCATAAACAATACACAAATTCTATTTTGTTTTTTTAATTCCAGGACCATTTTAACTGTCTTGATTAAACACGAATTATAGCGGTTTTCCAATTTAAACGGGTAGATTCCATAAAAAACATTTTAATATTTTAAACCGAGTAAAGCTAACCCCTAGATTAATGAAGCTTGGCAGAAAAATCTGTTCACAGGCTGTTAAAGCTAGAAAATAATAAAAGTCGGAGCAAGGAGAAAGAACTTCCCCTTAGAAGAACTAATCTTACCTCTGAAAAATTCAATTTTTTTAAGTTTTCCCATACTTTTGTTTAGAAAATGCAACGCAAACTTGGATTCTGAAGATTCTAAGATGCCATTTTTCGCCCGTCCCACTTTTGTGAGCGGTGACGTAAAATATTATTTGCAAACATAATTTAATTATTAAAAGAAATGGATCACATACGTCTTAATACCATAAGAATAAAATGTTTCAGTTTTTATGGGTAGGGGGAGGTATCCTTCCAATCATTTTGTATCTACCACTGACTATTTAAGTATAATTTTATAGAAAGAAACTAAGAAAAACGCACCTTAAACCATAATACCTTTTATTACAAAAAGCCTTTCATATACATATTTTAAAATATTAAAAATTACTAAAATTATATACATTTTCGAATAGAGGACATATATTTTTAAAATAAAACACTAAGATAAAATTTTATTATTTGTGCGAATTGTTAATCTTTGCTGATGCCAGATGATTCGCCTTTATTGCAACAAAAAAGAAAGCTAACAGCTTTGAAATTCAAAATATACCCATCCTTATTGGAAAACTCTTTATTTAGAATTAAAGAGAAATTAGTGCTATCGAAGGGACAAACAATGTATGGACATAAACACAAAAGAAGCTTAAGTAACTACAAAATTGAATAACGTCAATGTTACAAAAGGCCATAAAGAATCTGTTGGTTTTTTGACAGAAAAAAATAAATAAAAAAAAGCAGCAGTTAAAGCAGCAACAGTAGAAACAAAGGCGACCAAACAGAAGAGTACGAGACAGGAAACAAAGTCTCGCTTACTTTCGTTAACCTTGACCAAGAATAATTCAAGAATAATTTGTTTACACATACATGAGCACATAACAAATACATGCTCAAAACGACAAACATTTAATAAGAATACGGCGATTTAGTTTTAAAAAAAAGTTTGGTAACTGCCGCCTCTTATTAATAAAACTCTATACTACGAATTGAATTTAAGTCATTCAAGATACTCAATGTTTTGTCTGTTGAAATGCGTATGTTACCATTCTTAAAGGTGTCGTTTTATTAAAAACAAAGAAAAAATAACAAAAAAATACAGAATAAAGTCAAACTAAATAATTTGAAAATAATCACAGGGCACTTTACACTCTCAGATAAGACGTAACAACAACATTTCTGCCAATGATTTGTGATTTTTATTCTCAAGTTATATGATATTAAAGGAAAACAAACCAACAGCTAATAAAATAATAAAAGTGCATACTATCGTGTTTGCCTGTTTCTGTTCCGAATTTCACCATTTTGCCGCGATTACCCATGTGATTAGGCAACTGGCAAAATATAAGAGAGATTTGTCAGTAAGTTGCATTTAAGATAAAAAAGATCTACAATACCTCCGCTACCTAAATCATCTTTAAAAAAAACAAAGATGCAGATAGTGCATATTTTAATATTTCTTTGTGTTTGGGTACCCTTTTCACCACTCCCATAAATCACTTATTTGGTAGAGTATGCTCATTGCCTTTGGGGAAATTTCGAAATTTATGATATTTTAAAATTACTTTAAATGGAGAATATATTGTTCAAAAAGATATTTTGTTTTGAAAGTAACCTACACCAGATATAGGATGGTTCTTAATTGTATGGCGGTATTGCTAACACTGGTTTTATATAAAATTCTATTATTGTGAAGGTTCGAAAATTTCTCAGTTAAAAAATAAAATTTCTCTTACTTCCTGGTACCTCTCCACAAAATTTTATTAAAAATTATCCAGTAGTTTTTGCATAATACGGGAACAGATAGACAGACACAATTTTCAAAATTTTGGTGTTTTGTTTTCTAAATCGATGACAATTTGTACCACCGAGAAAATAAAAAAATTGCTTGTAAGGACATGATTTGGAGTAAGTTTTATTATACATAAATATCACACACCAAATCTTAAATAGTCACTTTTCAAAATTCACAAATGTTTAGAAAAAGCAAAGAAACTGTTTTTAAAAACTTGGTTGTAATTTTATATTCAAACAACTGTGCCCTCCACGTCTAAGGCGTCCTGACAATATTTTGTTCGATTTTGCTTTGAAAGTAGTCTACACCAATTTATAAGACTCTTACTTTTATAATGCCTTAGTTATGGTTTATGTAATTACTTTATACAGAGGTACCCATCCCTGGATAAAATTCTTAAATTTATATAAAATTCTAAAATTATTGTTGAATTCTAAAAATAGTGTTTATAATATCCCACTGGCAAAAATAAAAGGTGCTGCCAAGTTTACAGTACCTTTAAATCGGTAAAATTCCGTACTTTCACTGTTTTTTCCCTATTTTCCCATGGAAATGAGGTATTTTTTGTGGAAAAAGAGTATACTATATTTGAATTCAGATACCAAGGTCCCTTCTCACAAAATTTTTTTAAAATTCATCCAGAAGTTTTTCGTGACGCAAACACAGACAGACAGACAAAAATTTTAAAAATCTGTTTTCATTCCATTTCTATTACTAAATACACCAGCGACAAAATTTTCAAAAAATATTTCTAGTACATAAATGGGCCTGTTACAGTTTTGTTATATGTATAGATGTATAGCTTGAGTTCCACAGTAAGGGTAGTTTTCTACTAGTTAAAGAAGGCAGTGATGTAAACGAAATTAGAGATTTGATCTGTGAACTGTAGTATTGTTTTGTTGACTTCTAACATCTTAACTCCAATACTCCCGAGGTATATGGGGAAGCATTGCCCGAGGTTAGCAGAGACCTTCGACTGAAATGTAAAAACTTTCGAGGTCTGACCAGTGTCCAAACGACTGGTACCATGGGAATCGGTAGCCCCCACAGTGTCCCAAATCTCTATGACCGGTTATTGGTGACGGTCTTCGGGGAGTATCGTGATGGCTGTGGTTTCAATTTTACCTATGCAGTCTCAATAAAAACATTTATAACATGTCAGGATTTTAGATAATCTTGAACTCCTCAACAAAGGGTACAAGCATGGTTCTGAAATCGCTACTTGCTGTGTAGCTATAAGCAATAATAGTGTTGATAGACGCATTATTTTTACCCAGTGGTAAGACTACTGTGAGTTTAAGGCAACTCGCCGGGCACTAATGTACATCTGTATCACTCACATCTGTTCAATTAAAATAGAATAGAATAATAGTTTCCCAAATCTGCCTTGATGAAAAATTTATGTATTTTTTGTATTTTGAAAGTTTCGGATGGACTACATACATTTTAAAAACTTAAAACTGAAAAAAATATTTAAGTTGGATTTAAAATAAAAAGTCATTTTATTATGGATGATAAGCCAAAAAAAGTATAATATTTCGTACGCAAAGTAAAGCTAAAGTATAAACTCTAGCACTGGTTTTTAAAAATCGTTTTTCTATTTTAACAATAGATAAATAAAATAATTTAAATAAATAAAATAAAACAATGTATAAGGGTGAAAGGAAATTTAATATTTATTTAAAAATAAAAAAAAACAAGATCCTTTCATACCAGTACAATGCTGCCTTTTTGTAAGTTTTTATCCTTTTTAATTTGCCATTATGTACTGACAACTCAATTAAGAGAATGCCAGGTCAGGGTTTCTTTGTTCCATACACCAATTTCTGTTAAAAACGTTTATTCTTTGAACAAGTCAATTAAGTATTAAAATTAAAGTGTTTTAAGTAAATCGCATTAAGGCATCATTTTCGAAACAACTACAACAAAACTCAATTTCGAGCTTTAAACTTTATACTTTAGCAGTAACAGTTGATGCCAGATATTGCAAGATGAAATAAATTTGTGTAAATTCATTCACGTTCGCTGAAGGTCATGTTTTTAACACAAAATCAAATGATGATTTAAAAAGAGGAAAACGAAAGGAAACAGCTTCTATAAATGCAGCTTAAATTTAAACCTCCAGCAACAAAATAGTTTTAATGTCCCCGCCAATCCGAAGAATTGCACAAGTCTGGAAATCGTAAACAAAAAGTGAAAATACACCTGATGTGTTGAGAGAAGAAGTCAATAAGAAAGAATAAGAGTTTGCACAACGATAAATTTAACAACAAAATCAATTGGCTTTTACCACGAATACTTTTATTATTCATTCAAAAAGTTTTTTTTCAATTCAGTGTTAATTTAATTTAAAAAATTTTGTCAGAGCTGTCTTTTTGATATTGATTTGTCTTATTTTGTTATTGTTTTACAAGGGTTAGTCATATGCATTAACAACATCATATTAGGATCATCAATATTTAAAAGGCCACTGGCAATTTTATGGGAGATCTGTGAATTAAATTTATTTACAATCGGGTAATTGAGACAACTTTTGCTGCTTGGAAATAAGGCAAAAAAAAAAAAAAAACAACACAAAAAGAAATTTCGTTAAGACAAAATCCGTTGCATATGCATTCGAGTTTCAGGCTATACAAGGCAGGGAAAATGAAATCAAAACAGTACAAGTCAAATAATGGGTGATTTTTTTGAGGTTAGGATTTTCATGCATTAGTATTTGACAGATCACGTGAGATTTCAGACATGGTGCCAAAGAGAAAGATGCTCAGTATGCTTTGACATTTCATCATGAATAGACTTACTAACGAGCAACGCTTGCAAATCATTGAATTTTATTACCAAAATCAGTGTTCGGTTCGAAATGTTCAAATGTGACAAATTTTGTTCAGCGATGAGGCTCATTTCTGGTTGAATGGCTACGTAAATAAGCAAAATTGCCGCATTTGGAGTGAAGAGCAACCAGAAGCCGTTCAAGAACTGCCCATGCATCCCGAAAAATGCACTGTTTGGTGTGGTTTGTACGCTGGTGGAATCATTGGACCGTATTTTTTCAAAGATGCTGTTGGACGCAACGTTACGGTGAATGGCGATCGCTATCGTTCGATGCTAACAAACTTTTTGTTGCCAAAAATGGAACAACTGAACTTGGTTGACATGTGGTTTCAACAAGATGGCGCTACATGCCACACAGCTCGCGATTCTATGGCCATTTTGAGGGAAAACTTCGGAGAACAATTCATCTCAAGAAATGGACCGGTAAGTTGGCCACCAAGATCATGCGATTTGACGCCTTTAGACTATTTTTTGTGGGGCTACGTCAAGTCTAAAGTCTACAGAAATAAGCCAGCAACTATTTCAGCTTTGGAAGACAACATTTCCGAAGAAATTCGGGCTATTCCGTCCGAAATGCTCGAAAAAGTTGCCCAAAATTGGACTTTCCGAATGGACCACCTAAGACGCAGCCGCGGTCAACATTTAAATAAAATTATCTTCAAAAAGTAAATGTCATGGACCAATCTAACGTTTCAAATAAAGAACCGATGAGATTTTGCAAATTTTATGCGTTTTTTTTAAAAAAAAGTTCTCAAGCTCTTAAAAAATCACTCGTTACTTCCAATGGAGGTAGTGGCTTCAGCAAACATTAACACCATTCTCGATATGCTTCTTATTCAGCAACTAGTTAAATTGCGGGAACTAGTTGAAGTTTGGTCTTACGGTTTTTTTTATTTTAATTTTGCATTGATTGAATATGACGAAACTTTCGTTAAGAGGTGGGGGCACATAGAATCTGTCATAAGTCTTTTTCAATGGAGAAGTAAGTTGAAATACGGGTACAACAGCAATTAAATGTATTTGACTTGTGATGAAAGCAAAGTCAATACTAGATGGACTAGTCGCCTCCAGATTTAAAAATATATATATATTTTTTAAGATAAAGACTTGTGCTTTGCGAATTGTTGCCACATCTACCTTTTTCTCCAAATTATATTTCTCGCGTATTTTAACAGTTTCTAAATTAAAAAAAATTCTACAGCGGAATAGGAATCTTCGGCTCTCTTAATTGCCGAAAGGTGTTAGAAACTTTGAGAATAGCTGCTGGATGAGTGTATTGCAGTAACAGAAGTCTTTGTTGAAAGTAACTGGTTCTTAGAAATACCAGTTTTTAAGATACTAAGAAGAAAATTGTAAATAATAATTGTAAAATACATGGGACATATTATTTTGACATAGCAATATTGCCATAGTTAAGAAAGAAAAACTGTTTGAATTGCTATAAGCAAGCGTACCAGGGCAAACACCTGCGTGTATACCAGATTTGGGGGATGCCAATTACAGTTTGTAATTAATTACAATGCAATTACGCAATTATTTGTAATTGGAATTGGAATTTTTCAATTACAATTACATTCGATTATTTGTAATTGAGATATTTTTTTAATTTTAATTACATGTAATGTAATTACATGTAATTGTAATTGAATTTTAGTTACATGTAATGGAAAATTTTAAGAAATATAATAGGGCTTTGTTCAATTAAAAGTAATGATTACTAGTAATTTGTAATTGGAAATTTTCAATTTAATTGAAAATGTCAAACGTTACTTCAATTGAAAATTTTTACACTGACGTTTGGAAAACATTTTACTAACGTTATATTATTTGTTATGCTGAAAATTCATCACGTGTAGACATCAAGTTAATAACAAATGATGTAATATTTTACGGTTGTTAATTTAGTTATATTTTTCAAAAATTTTAATTCAAATGGATGAGAGTAATTGGCAAAAAAACAACAAAAATAGTGTTTCTGGAAACACCCACTGATTTCCAAGTGCGCGTCAACGTATTAAAAAGAACAGTTGTTTAATTTGCAGGAAAAAAAATAATTTTTATTTTGATAAAATACTTTTTATGCATCTTTTTAACGCATATATGTATACATTTAGTCGTTCAGATACCATAGTGCATTAGTGAAAGAAATACAAGGAGTGGCAGTTTAGGTTCGATTCTAATATCAAGCCTACTCAGCTTGGCGAAATTAATGACCGATTTTTATTTTATGGGTAGGCCCTTCAAAAAAGGTATCATCAGTTTTTGTCTAATATCTCATTTAAACTTGGTGATAGTGCTTAACTTTGTTCCGCAATAATGTAGCAGAGGATTCCTTTAATAAATTATAATGATAATTTATGCAAAAAAAAAAATATTATTCCTGTACTTTTTTTGAGTAAGAAAAATATTATTTTATTTTTTTCAGCATAACTTACAGAGACAGGGACTCTTAAATTTTCACCAATAATACATGGGAAAATTGAACAACTTTTGTATACATACCAATACAATACCTTAAATAGCACTTTCTTTGAACCTGGTTTTTGTTGTTGTATTTCTTGGATTTTTTGTTGTTTTGATATTGTTTTTCAAATAAAATTGTGTGTAAATTTAAGTTTTAAGGTAAAAAGTGATCTTAATGAGTAATTGATGGTGATGTATTGTTAGTAAAAATTTGAGTCCCTGAGACTTATACTGAAAAAGTTGAAAAATATACATATATATTTTATTTTTTTATGCGCTATTACCTTTATTAAATGGCCCGCTGATTTTCCGAATCTTTCAAGGCCATAAATAAAATTTGGTTACCAATTTCGCCAAGCTGAGTGTAGGGTCTTAATACCCTTTCATTTTTTAAAAAGTTTTTATTTATATATACTTTAATTTGTTTATATTTGCACGTTAATCAGTCACACATTCACTCATAAATATAAAATATAAAGATGCTTTCATTACAAATGCACCAACACGTACTTATTTTAAGCTTTCCTCTGGTAAAACGCTTGCTATATAAGTCTTATGCTATAATCTGTGGCCTTACGATACTTTTATATTTTTCATTCAAAAGTTTTAATAGAATTAACGCTTAAAATTGTTTTTCTTATTTTTTTTTTGTTCCAACATAATTTAGTTTGTTAATATATTCTTTGAAGTTGGGTTTCCTCTGAATAACGAACAATAAAAATGCTTTGAAAAATTAAAACGCCTCTTTAAGCCTCCTTCAAATAGAGTAGGGCATATAAAACTTAACAAAAAAGCACAAACAAACACATCCAATAACCTTTAACTGTTACCTGAGAAAGTTACTACACTCTCATGTAAAATCATACAAATGTAAATATAACTACAGAACACACACGCACACACATCTAAATACTTACAGTTATATTTGTACACATGTACGTGAGTTTGCATGTATGTGTACCTGTATTGTTGGCTAAAGTTGTCGGGTTAAACAAATACAGGGAAAGTGCAAAAAATGAAAACTAAAAAATAAAGTTTTTTCATGAATTATTTACGAGTTCTATTTTTCTTTTCTTTTCAAACATGCATACATCCATTTATTCATTGCTCCGTTCTTTAGTCTTGATATAAATAAAATCTTTTTACTGCTAAATATAGAGAAAACAACAAGGCGAAATAAAAAATACAAATAAAAATATTTAATAAGGTCATTAAAGCAGGATACGAGTGCCACTTATACATGCAACTTGTTGTACTCACAAACAAATTTATTTATGTAGTTTGCGTTTATGAACGACGACGACAGCACAACACGAAGGTTCATATAAACTAAAACCAAAAAAGTTCTAGGACTTTATTTTAATAAAAAAAAATATCCGTGGACTAAAGACTGTGCTGAACTAAAATAAACAGAAAAGTTATATATATAGAGCCGCACTAAAATATTAATCCCTGTTGGTTTAAGTCCTTGCTTGGGCATATCAAAATACTTACATATGTATATGCCCACAAACAAGAATAATCTGAATAATAGAAATATATCACAATAATAATAAAAAACAGTAGAGTTACGAATCACACAAACTCACACATTATAGAGAGGTAAACTGCAGCTTCAAAATAAATCCTTCTGCACAAAAGCCCCGCATAAAACTTCAAATAAAAAATTTTGGGTAAAATCATTTGTGGGTAGAACTTTTCCATGAAAACTTAACTTTAAAAATGTGTAATCGATGTCAACTTAATTTTGCAAAAATGTTTTAAAAAATTTTTATAATTTAAATTGAGAAAATAATCTAATTAGTGTTTTCCGTTTTTTTTTTTAAGTATTAAGCATTTTATATTGCGAAGGCTTTAAACAGTCAAAGTGCTGAAATATCACGAAGATGTTGTTCCCTAAACCATAAGGATACCTATTTGTACGTATCCTTCGCCTTTAACACATTCGCTAGTTTTATACAATTTAAATTTAAGATGCTTAAATATTTATTTAGCATTTCGTTGTATTTTATTTTGTATTTGTAAAGCTTTTTCAATAAAAACAAATTTGTTGCTTGTTTTGAATACATTTACCATTTTGTTTGCAAATCCCTATAAAAATGAATATTTTTCAAACACCCCAAGAGTCTCGTTTACTCCCAGCAAACAAACTGGGAACATCTACGAACTTTCTCAAACAAAAAGCTTTTAAAATTCATTAAAAAAAAAAATTTGCTTATGAAACGAAAAAACAAATCTGAAATTGCAATTCTCCAAAGTTTTTCTAATGTGAATATCATTTAATGTGGAATATAGGAGTAGGGGTATACTCAGTTGAGCTGAACATATCCTGCGGTTTGCGTCTGAGGGGAAAACGTGTCTATATAACAGGCAGATCTGCTTCGGTTGCAGCATGCGTTTGATCACCTGCAAGAGTCAGGTGCAGAGAAAAAAGTTTTCATGCACTCGACAACTGGAAGGCTATTAAAGGAGTACTCAAAGTTATTGCTTAAATCTATTCCACTACTAAATAGTTGTGGCTCGGTTAATGAGGTAACATTGATGTGAGTTACAGGTACAGCTAGAAATAAAGCAGGATAGGAACTAGCAAAAAAGAGATATACCGTGAATTTTTGTCGACCACCGTCTAGACTTGCACCCCACTTGACCGGGGCTTTTGTTTAAGATATTGCCTTCGAGTTTATATCGAATGTTTTGCGTAAAAACATTCGAAGGCGACAATCAAATGTGAAACGAAAATGACTCGTATGTCGCTTAGTTTTGTAACAAAAAGCTAACGATTTCGAAAGATTGCTAATAATATTAGAAATGAAACTTTGACAATATAAATTAAAGACATCTTTTCGAATGTTTATTGTCGAGAAAGTATCGAAAATTTCTCATGTAAATGAATATTAAATATATCTAGGATTATCGATAATTTATAGAACATTTTAATTTCGGAAATTCTACGCTGTAGCGAACTCTTATTTTTTTTTTCGAATGTCAGGTGTTTGCTGGGTAAACACACAAATATTAGTGTGTGAACTCTCCGGTAGATACACAAATTTCAAACACATCCTTTCCATGTAACTCTGCATTTATTTTAGATGGATCAAACTGAGTGTGTGTGTGAATGCAATTTGTTAACAATAAATATCGACATTTTATTTATCATGTTATTTGTTTATTTATGTTTTTATTGTTGTTTACTTTGTTGCTGTTTATTGTATTTTGACAATAAAACCTTAATACGGCTGTAAATATATTGTTCTTTTTGTTCTATAGTTTGAAATCTTTTAGGTCATTGATGTTATTTATTTGAAATAAAACCTTCATTAATAATAAAATAGTTGCGCTCTACTGTTTTCATTTATTTTTTCTTTTTTTGATTTAAACCATCATATAAAATTGTACGAGGACAACTTGTAATGTTTTTAGATTTGACAACTCCAACACTTGTTAGGTGTCAGCTGATATTTTCAAAAACCTTAAAATTTTTGGTTATAATCTTGCGCAAAAAATGTTGCTGTTTGAGCATTTATGAAGTGGAATAAACAAATGAAAGTTTTTGTGTTATAATTAATTACAATAACTAAATTATAAGTTTAATAGCCAATTTCAATAGTTGGTAGTAAAACACCCGTCTATGGCAACTGTTAGTAGCAGATAAAATTAATTTATTAATGTGCTTTCTTCGTTTCAAGACGAATAGTGAGCAAAATCAACTTACATCTAAAAACTGTGTAAAAACTGATCTGCTTATCGAGCATTCAAAATATTTTATGAACATTTAGCTTTGGTTTGATTATTCATAATTTAACCAGATGTTTAAAAGATTCTTGAGTCAATTCGTCAAATACATTATTACCTATTACTGCTGATGGATCATGGATCAACATATAGATCCATGATCTATATGTTTAAGTCTAAAACTAAGTAACATTCGACTGAATTCATGGAAATCCAAAAGAATCCATACAGATTTGTTTGGGCACATCATCCTTGTTGTACAAATAATATATTGTAAATATTCCATCTCAGTTATGAATTATAGCACTCTATTATACTCGTACTGTGATTGTATGAAAAAAAGTGTTTTCAAAAGCATAACAACCATGTTTGCCAAAACCTTATATTATGTATTATATTTTATATTTTCACGATTCTTTCTTCGTTTTGACTCAAAATCACGAAAACAAGTTTATTTGTCCATCTAACAACAATAATATGAGATCTAAAAATTTCTTTTGTACAAATATTTAGTTGTTTTGATAATAATTATGTTTTGGTTTTCGGAATAGGCTTTTTGAGAGCCATGAAAAAATAGTTTTTTATATGTTAAAATTAATTTAAAAATCAGTTCAACCTAACAATTTTGTTTTAATATTCATGAAAAAATAGTTTTCATTCATAAGTTCGCAATCTACTGCTACCGACGACATTTTTAGTAGAAAATTAGATGAAAAGTTCAAAATTCTATATCTCAGATACACCACCAGCGATTTGGCTAAAATTTTGCACGGTGGTAGAAGAATGTGAAAATGAAGAGAATGAAGATATGAAAATATTTTAAATTTACCATTTCCAGGTTTTTATTTATTAAACCCTTCACCACAGGTGGTTTGTCATTCCGTGTGTAATTTCCACAATATTCATTTCCGACCCCGTCTGTTTTCGGGTTAAAATCAACTTTGTCAAGACACCAGAAGAAATACAAACAAAATTTAAGACCACCGATCTGCCAGGCATAGTTTCAAAAATTTCACTAATGGAATTCAGCAAATCAGACCCTTCCGTTCGAGGCTGTTGGCTGTTTTTTACGTTGTTTTTTTGGTTGTAATGATTCTCTTGCTTTTTTTTGTCAAATAAATATTATACCACGACCAGTAGAGCGTACGGAGTGCATATAGATTTCTGGGGAACATTAACCCCCAGCGAGGGGCGATTTTTGTTTGTTTTTAGGTTGGCAGGGTTTTTCTACTTTGATTTGTATTTAAGGCCTTTATAGAAATCAATGCACATAGAGGTAGCCAAAAGACCCACAGGGTGCAGTCTAAAACACATTGGGGGAAAAAAATTTACAAAAAATTTTTAAAAAGAATTTTAAAACAAAAATTTACCAAAAAATTTCAAAAAAATTTCAAAAAATTTAAAAAAAATTTACAATTAATTAAAGAGGAAACATTTTTACTAAAAATTTTTAAAAAAATTTCCAAAAAAAATGTTTACAAATATATAAATATATTCAAAAAAAATTCCTAAATGTTTGCTATAAAATTTTTACAAACAATTTTCAATAAAATTTTTACAAAGATTTTCTATAAAATTTTTCAAAAGATTTATAATAATATTTTTATAAAATTATTTTCTATAAAATTTTTACAAAAAAAAATTCCATAAAATTTAAAAAAAAAATAAAAACAAAAAAAATAATTTTTTTTTTAGGTTACGAAAAAATTTCCAATAAAATTTTTACAAAAAAAATTTACAATAAAATTTTTACAAAAAAAAATTCCAATTAAATTTTTAAAATAATATTTTATATACAATTTTTACAAAAATGTTTTCTATAAAATTTTTACAAAAAAAAATCTATTAAATTTAAAAAAAAATTCTTGAAACAATTTTATAGATAATATTTTCGTAAAAAGTTTATTGGACATTTTTTTAACCTAAAAACAAAAAAATTATAAAAAACAAATTTTCAAAAAAAAAGTTTAAAAAATTTTAGTGTAGTAATGTTAAAAAACTGATCCCAGTAAAAAAAAAATTTATTAAAAAAATTTGATTCATGTTCTTGTTGTTAGATGGACAACTAAACATGTTTTTGTGATTTTGAGTCAAAACAAAGAGATCGTGAAAATAACGGCCGATTTCACAAAGAATTGCCCTTATGCATTATGAAATACAACTTAACGGCTTATTACACGCTCATTTGCATACCCGCTTTAGAGAAATTCGTAAGGACTAGAAAAGTTTGGCCTGGTCTGCTTTGGTTCTGGACATAAGCTCCCTAACCTAAAAACAAAGCATACGCATAGTTTTTAGGTCATAAAATACAATTTATATTATTAGCATTTCAATACAGGTGTATGTATATAACTACCCTCATACTAGCATTTGCTGTTACAATTTAATATATGGAAATTAAAATTAGAACGTGTACGAGGAAGCTGTTTAAATAATAAAATTGAAATTGAAACAGGTAAACAGGTAAACAGGTAAACAAAAAGTTGAAGCATTTGCTTAACTTATTAAAAATGTATGCGGCCCAATTTATTAAATTGTTTCGTTCAGCAGGACGAAGATTACTTTAGTTAAAAAAATTTAAGTTAAATAAAATAATTAAATTTTATTCGAACTATTTTATAAATGAATTAATTATTCACGCCGCAGTGTATGTATTACATGAACCTAAAATAACAAGAGGCTGTTTTTCGTTATCGCAAACTGATGAAACTTAAAACACAAAGATACTACAGAGGTATGTAAAATTTGAAAATTTTAAAGTGAAGTCATCCTGCGATATGATGGTTTAAAATTTGTATAATTCACTATACACTCACTGACTCACTCATTACTCATCAATGTTATAGGCTACTTCCACTATAGCTATAGAATTTAAATCTAGTATATAATTTATACATAGAAATTTAGTATCGATGTGTGAGTAACCAAGAAAATCTGAAAACTAAAAATTTTTATCTAACGTAGTTCACCAGTTTATATTTTCAGGACTAGCATCCCCGACCGTCAACTTTAAATTAAAATTTGTGGTTAAAAACAAAAAAATTTGGAAAACGGATTAAGATCCGCTCCAATCCGATCTGAGTTCTACTTTTGTGGAGATTCAATTACAATTAAAATTACAGGTAATATGGGATTGTATATTCTCAATTACACATTACAAGTAATTGTAATTTGAATCAGGGAAAAAAATTAATTAATTGTAATTGAAAATTTTCAATTACAAATTACTGGTAACTGTAATTAGGCAGCAATCATTACTTTCAATTGAACACAATTCTATTATATTCATTAAAATTTTCCATTACATGTAATTTTATAAATCTGCAATGTTGAATCTTCTAGATAAAGGTCAAGCTACGTTTTTAATTTTATTAAACATGTTTCAGTTGTATAGAAATGTCCGTTTTTCTCTTTTCTTCTAGTTTTAAAGCATGCGACTTACAGTGGACCACTTCATGAAAAGGTTATACTTTGGCCCCTTCATGGTATATATTTAGAGAAAGGGACGAAAATCCTGTTCTCATTGTAACTGATTTTAAATTAAATACCAGTGTACCTTGGGAGGTATTACTACATTTCAACTATATTACAGCCAACAAATAAAGGCAGTAACCATAAAAAAATAAAAAATTTTTATCCCTCTTAATAAAATCTGTGGCACATACTTGTGTCAAACCTTTTAATACTTTCTCACTTTTGGTACTTTCAAAAGTGATGATATAAAAAACATTTTTATGAATAAAATTTTGAATTGTTTTTAATTTATCTGATATTTTATTGATTGGAAAATGTTATAAAATTTATCATTTTGGGTGCTTTAAAAAAATAATTGTTTATAATATTTGTAACATTTTTAAGGACAGCCACAGACATCTTTATTTTCATTACGTTTCTGAAAATACGGATCTTTTTCAGTGAATGTCATTTTTAGTTTAAACATATTTTTCCGAATGACAGTTCAAATTAAGTTTGATAATACCACGTTTTTAATGCTAAATCAAAGTTCATCAGGGAGTGATCTATTTGCTTTCAATACAATGTATTCTAATAGTCGTAGACAACAAAATTATAAAATTATTTATTTAATTATATTGATTAAAGAGAATCATGTAAGTGTTTGTAAGTTGAATCAGGGTGCCGCATTAATGCGTGTTTTATGTCCCACCAATTACGCAAATTGAATTTTTTATTTTTAATGAGTTTTAGATTCTGTAGCAATGTTTAACTAATTAGTTTTAACAATTTTAATGATTAGACCGTGATTACAATTTAATCATTTTACCAGGAAATATGAATAGATATTCAAAATCAATAAAATTTCTAAAACAATCGACAGTTTTGTTGTAAAACATAACTTAAATACATTATTTACACAATAATTGATTTGTTTTCTTTTTAATTTTGCATAATCTAAAAATATTTTTAGAATTCAAGCAAAAAATTTTATGATTCATAAAAATATCAAGGTGATTGATCTTTAATATAAAATTACAAACATAAATAAATAAAACTAAAGAAAGCCATAATAAGAGTAGAATAAAACCTGACTTAACAAACTTGGCTTATTAAATTTTGGGCACAGTTTTTATTGTCTTGAACATATTTAACCAAATATTTGATTAAGATTCTTGCAATGATTTCAAGGCAAAAAAAGCTTAAAATATTTATGAGAAGATAATTTAAGCCATGACATTATAATTTATTAACAACTTAAATTATGTTTGTCTGATTGCCTGCCTGTTTATTTTTTTTTTTGCCTTAACGTTTTTGTAATCCACTCATACAAAATATTATATTTAAGGCTTCTTTAGGGTCTTCTCTGAAAGATTTAATTTTTTTTGTTTGTGTAAAATGTAATGCTAAACAGTGCGATGGGTGCTTCTTATGGCAATATTTACTTTAATTTACCTTTTATTAAACTATACATATAATAAAACTGTAACAGAACCTTTTCTGTTCATGAAATATTTTTTGAAAATTATATTGCTGGTGCAGTTACTAATCGAAATGGAATATAAAACAGTAATTTTTGGAATTTTGTTTGTCTGTCTGTCTGACTGTCTGTCTTTCTGTCTGTCTGTCTGTATTCGCATCACGTAAAAACTACCTTACACAGAAAAAAATTGTTGCGCTAATTAAAGGCTTTAATTATTTTTAAATTAAATTTCAATTAATTTTTTAATTGATTCAAACATATATTTGTTTAATTAATTGAATCAATTAATTATTTTATTTAATAATAATCTGAAACCAATTAAAACCTTGAGTGAAAATATTTTTTTCTGTGTAGTATCTTGGTTGAAATATAACATACTTTTTTCGCAAAAATATCTCATTTTTAATGGAAAATACCTATTTAAAAGTACTGGAAGACAGCACCTTTTATTTTTGACAGCAAGATATTTTAAACACTATTTACAGAACATATACATACATATGTATATGTACATAAAATTATAAAATTTTTGCATATTTACATAAATTTCTAAAACTAGTTTTTTACATCATGCCTTTGTTCCTGAGTAGTTACCCAGGAATGGACAGCTCTAAATACAAAAAGAATTACTGAGACACTATAAAAATAAGAGAATTTTGATAAAATTTTGTAACGTGGTTCAAATATAGGATAACTTTATTTTTTATTTAAATTTTAGAATTTTATCCAGGGATAGTAAGTAAGAGTCTTAAAATTTGGTGTGGATTACTTTCAAAGCAAAATCGCACAAAATATTGCCAGGACGTCTACTAAAGGGTGATTTTTTTGAGGTTAGGATTTTCATGCATTAGTATTTGACAGATTACGTGAGATTTCAGACATGGTGCCAAAGAGAAAGATGCTCAGTATGCTTTGACATTTCATCATGAATAGACTTACTAACGAGCAACGCTTGCAAATCATTGAATTTTATTACCAAAATCAGTGTTCGGTTCGAAATGTTCAAATGTGACAAATTTTGTTCAGCGATGAGGCTCATTTCTGGTTGAATGGCTACGTAAATAAGCAAAATTGCCGCATTTGGAGTGAAGAGCAACCAGAAGCCGTTCAAGAACTGCCCATGCATCCCGAAAAATGCACTGTTTGGTGTGGTTTGTACGCTGGTGGAATCATTGGACCGTATTTTTTCAAAGATGCTGTTGGACGCAACGTTACGGTGAATGGCGATCGCTATCGTTCGATGCTAACAAACTTTTTGTTGCCAAAAATGGAACAACTGAACTTGGTTGACATGTGGTTTCAACAAGATGGCGCTACATGCCACACAGCTCGCGATTCTATGGCCATTTTGAGGGAAAACTTCGGAGAACAATTCATCTCAAGAAATGGACCGGTAAGTTGGCCACCAAGATCATGCGATTTGACGCCTTTAGACTATTTTTTGTGGGGCTACGTCAAGTCTAAAGTCTACAGAAATAAGCCAGCAACTATTCCAGCTTTGGAAGACAACATTTCCGAAGAAATTCGGGCTATTCCGGCCGAAATGCTCGAAAAAGTTGCCCAAAATTGGACTTTCCGAATGGACCACCTAAGACGCAGCCGCGGTCAACATTTAAATGAAATTATCTTCAAAAAGTAAATGTCATGGACCAATCTAACGTTTCAAATAAAGAACCGATGAGATTTTGCAAATTTTATGCGTTTTTTTTTTTAAAAAGTTCTCAAGCTCTTAAAAAATCACTCGTTACGTGGCGGGCGCTCCTTCTATTTAAATTTATAAGAACCTCGTAGGTATGTATGAATATCACCTGAGGTTTTTATAGTGATGCAATTTATTAAAGAAAACTTTGGAATTCTTAAAACATAATTGTTTCATTCACTAGCTCCTTGCATCGCTTAAGGTTTAGTTAGTTTATTAGCTTTTGGCTGTTTATTAAATTGTATTGTTGTATCGTACGTAGTTTTGCCAACAAAAACATAACAAAAATAAGTATTGACAACATTCTGATAACATGAAATTGAATCATGCGTGTAAAGTTTTAATTACAAACATCGTATAAATCAGTTTGTACATAATTTGTAAATTTAAAGATTATTTATTTAAACAAAAATCTTAGCCACAGGTTTAGTCGTAAAACAACATTTTCAAAATATATGAAATGAAATCGTATATGTATTTATAACAAACATTTTAGTGAAAAATCACTAACAATGAGCAGTATATAATATAATATATAATGAGTTAACGATAAACATTATAACATCATAACTGGGACATCTGAATCGAACAAATTTAAATTGTAAAAAATGCCATCGAACACTGCAAAATACATACTCGCTAGGTACCTCTATACTTAAAGTATCATTAAATGAAGAATTCACTTAATAACGTAAGTTAAGTGTTAAAAAACAACTGTCAAAGTTTTAGAGAAAAATACCCTTTAGTTTTTAACCCATAAAATTGGTTACAACAACATTCGATATTTTTTAAAAATGCATAAAGCGATCACATCGAACATAATTAGAGATAAATAAGGCGAAGTTTATGACTCATCGGTATCAGCATCAAAGATTATCAGCAATTAGGCAAAGGAAAGACCTTGGCGTACATCTTCGAATTATGAACCTTTTTCACAACGTTACTTCTAAAATTTCGATTAAATTGTGGGTAACGATCTTGAACTAGTTGTGGTTTTATGTAGGTTGTGGTTCGATATCCCATAAAAAATTGGAGGTGAAAAAGCTTTATGCAAAAAAATCTATTCACTGCCTTTGCTCATAATCGAAAACGAACTCAATTCTGTGGAACGTTTTCGTCACAAGCCTGATAACAGGTAATCTTGACAGCTCAGGTGACTATTTTTTGTTTTCGTTTGCTTTTCCTTCTTCCAGTGTCATACTGTACATACATTTATTTTTATATAACTTTTTTGACAGCCAAAAACGATTTGTACAAAAATAAAAAGAAATTTTATTGCAGAATGAGTTTACCTCTTAAGAATGTGTCTTGACCAATATTTATCTTTTATTAAACGTTAATTTACCACCATACACCAAAAACCAAAGAAAGAATATAACGAACAATGGATTTTAAGAGGTTTATTCGTCTCCAAAAAAGCAAATACATCGAAACCAACACGTTTTTTTAGAATTCGCATTGAATTGTCTACATGGACTTATTAGAAAAATAAAAAACAATAAATCTGTCGATAGTATTTATCGCTTTATTGGGTTAATCGAGTTGAATTAATCGAGTTGAAAGCCCCAATTTTGAATGAAGATAATGATAGGGTGCACAATCGTGCAGTTTCAATGCCAATAGTCAGTATGTCTCGGATTGTTTCTACATCCACATTTCTTTTCGGATTTAGCTCTCAGCAACTTTTTATTGTTTTCTGGTGATTTGGAGGAACCAAAACTTTCTCTTGGGCACCTCTGAAATTTTATCTCGTTGAGGGTTTAACAGTTTGAAAACAGCTGAATAAAGTGTTTCGAGCTAAAAGAAGACTTTCTTAAGAAAAAAAAAATTAATCAAAAAAGTGAGCTTCTAATTTATTGACCTTTCCTCGTACCTTGACAGTGGTGTAAATAAAATTTGTTATACATAAATAGTAACATTATAGTTCTTACCAATATTAGCAATTACGAACTGGAAGGTTACTCTGAAGAACATTTTTCTGTGAGTGTATTTCAGCATTGAAATTTGTTTTATCGAAAGTTCTTTTCTCTAGATTATTTCTGACTGCCAGTGTCTCCAATTTCAAATTCCGTCAACGTTGGGGATTCTTTTCAAATAAAAACAAAAATCTAAACGGAGAAAACAATAAACAAGATGTGTAAAAAATATTAAACCCGTTTAATTTTTTTATTTTAAATTTGTTTTTAGCTCTCATCTGGTTGCTTCGAATTTAAATCATAATTCGTTAACGGATTGTGGTCTTTATGCGTGTCGGTAATTTGAACTTAAGCAAAACTATAAAGTTTTATGTTGCGTTTTACATTAAATTAAAAAAAAACATAAAAAATTATGTTTTTTTTTATAAAAAATGACACTTTTTGGGTGTTGCGGTTTAACAACATGTTTATGGTTTTATTTTTATTCAATCCTCGCTTCCATCAATCAATTTGTTTGTGGTGGCTTTAAATGCAAAAATCTGTTCGTTAAGAAATTTTAATTTTTATTTTATAGTTGGAAAAAATTAAATTTTTTGTTTACATCTAGACTATTTATTAAAAATATTCGAATAAAAACTTTCATTAAAACACTCTTTAGTTTGATTGTTATTGAAACAACTTTGTTGGGGTTTGCAATCTTAAACGGCCCTTTGTTTAAATTCAAATGTTGGCTGAAAATGCTGATCATGCTAATGCTGCAAGATAATTTTTGCATACAATACTGTTTACAGAAAATTTGAAGTACAAGGGTACCACAATATCACTTTAAAAAATGACATAAAAATCACATAATCACATAAAAACACTGAGAATTAAAAAAAAAGGAAAAATTTTAAAATTAGTTTCTAAAAGAAATGAATTGGCGGAAAAAGATTCCGAGTCGAATTAGGAGCTCATCTCTGCAACAGAAGCCTATCTTAAGAAATTTTCGTAATCTTACATTGCACAGTGGGGCAGAATCAAAATATTTTGCAAAGAACTCAGCCATAAGGTTGAACTATTCAAATCAAATATGCTGTGAATATGTCATTAGTCAACGAAAATCAAAAAGGTAAAGGAAATCCCACAATTTCCAAATTTTAAGACCAAAAATTCCAAAATTGGAATTTTTAGTATTTTGCCCATAAAGTCCACACATGGTTTATACATACGCACATAAAGTTAGCTTAAACAAAAATATAAAATTTTTATACATTTTTCTCATTACTATGAGAAAAAATTAAAAAAAAAAATTCGCAGAAAATTGTATTCAATATTTTAAAGAAACTGAAACAGGATACTGTAAAATCAAAAATTTTTCTTAATATGCTTATAACTCTCTCAAAAAAATAATAAAAAAATAATTTAAGAAATGTCAATCTCTAAAATGATTTGCAGGTGCATGGTACCCAACTTTGAGACCATACGGCGCCATCCTTTGCAAGTGGTAGTGGTGCCCAGCTTAAGCTCAGATATTCCTCTGATATGCTCATATCAAATTTTGATGCAATCGGCGTAGCCCTTTTACAAATGGCTGAGTTATTTTCTAAATATTTTAATTATGCCCCACTGTGCATTGTGATGGATTTACAAAAGTTTAATAATCAATGGACTAAGTTAAGAGCTAAAAAAAATTATTATATAATAATAAAATATTTTGCTCAATGTTTTTGTAATGACTTACTAACTTCACCTTTTACATTCAAGTATTTAAAAATTATTAATTTATTTCTTTTTCATTTTATTTCCAGGTAATTTTCTCACATATTGGACAGCAAACAATGGCAATTTACTATTGAAAATGATAACGAGAAGAAGTTCGTGACCGCATAAAAGAAACTAGTTTTAAGACATGAGAGTAATGCGTCGCTATTTAAAAGGGCACGGGGTAAGTTATTGCCCCTAATAACATCAGCGAAATACAATTATGTGAAAAGGGATATTTACGCCAAATTTTTTACAATGAAATTAACAAAATTAACTTTTTCCAACACTTTCTATTTTACCATTTTTAAATAAAAATGATGAAGTCCGTTAGCAGTTTGTAATTTTTCAATCCAAAGATTTTTAGTCAATATTAAACATTTTTAACGCGTCAGAAAGTATTTGTATTCAATGGCCATTTGTGTTAAATAAATACAAAAAACATACCAAAGTCTTACGTCTTAATCTTTTATTGGCGATCAATGTAAATTGCTGTTGTCTTACTTCTGTTTGCAATTAAAAAATTAACATTTTGAACGGCAGTAAATATTAACAAACATACAAACATACAGTTTTATTTGTGTTTTGATTTTGTATTAAATTTTGGTATTTGTTCAGATAATTTAGCTACCGGTTTGAATAAATTAGTTCCTTGTTTAGTTTTATATTGTGACCTCCCCCCACAAATTAGTTAAATATTTAACGAAAACAATTATTTGATTTTAATTAAATGATTGGGAAATTCATAAATTAAAAACAAATTTTATAAAAAAACAATATATACAAAAAGTAATATTAAAATTTCAAATGTTTATTTAAAAGATTTCTATAAGTTCGTCATTAACTATAGGGACAATCTTCAATTTTAAATTTTATACTTGTTGCTACAGCCGACATACTAATATACCTTCTGTGTAATTTTTTTGTGTGTAATGGTTCTTAAGATAGGGCCATATAGAATAAATAACATCACCTATTGGGACACCCTTTAAATTTAAATTAAACAGTTGCAATGGAGGGCTTAGCCATATAGTTTCCTTGTAAGTGCCTATAACAGTTCAAAAGTTTGGGCATAACATGGAATTACATCAACTAATGGAATACCCTTTAATTTCAAATTTAAACTAATTATAATTGTTATTATGCCAAAGATAGTAGTAGACATTCTGTCTAACTTTCAAGAGATTGCTCTATTCATCTATTCATCAATTATGGGTACACCCTTTAATTTCCAAATTCAAATTTTGAACCCGTTGTTATAGCGGACTTAGAAATACAGGTTCTTTGTAAATTCCATATGTATGTCTATAACTATTCAAAAGTTTGGCCATATACATCAATATATGTACATCAACTATGGGGACATCCTTAGTTGTTGTAGCGAAATTAGCAATACATCTTCTTGGTAAATTTCAATCATCTGTCTATAATGGTTCAAAAGATTGGCGTATCCATCAAACTACCTTAATTATTGGGACACCATCTAATTTATAATTTAAAAATTTATTATAACGGATATAGTAATGGACATTCTGTCCAATTTTCAAGTGTTTATCTATAATGGTTCAAAAGATAGGGCCATATAGATCATTTATCGTTAACTATAGGGACACCATTTCATTTTTAGGGTTCCGTACACAAAGTGTAAAAACGAAACCCTATTGTTTTCGCTACAATGTCTGTCCGTCTGTACGTCTGTCTGTCTGTCAGCGCCTTTTATCTCTGGAACCGTAATAGGTAGACTCTTGAAATTATCACAGATGATGTATAGTTGTTGCCGCTATAGCAACAAATACTAAAACTTATAGGGTGTTCCAATAGAGAGGTGTTATTTACGAAAATGTGTTTATTTCTTGAACTGTAGGAGGGATACACTTGAAATTTACAAACAGTTATTAAAACTTACTTCACTATATAAACAAGTATAAAAAAATAAAACTAAAAATTAAAGGGTGTTCCGATAGTGGTGTGAAATGAATGTATAAGGCATAAGTTTTGAACCATAATAGGTAGACTCTTGAAATTTTCACAGAAGGTGTATAGCGATGGCCGCTATAACAGCAAAAATTAAAACTTATAGGGTGTTCCGATAGAGAGGTGTTATTCACGAATATGTGTTTATTTCTAGAACTGTAGGAGGCATACACTAAAAATTTACAAACTGTAATAAAAACATAGTTCGCCTTATATACAAGTCCAAAAAATAAACCTAAAAATTAAAGGGTATTCCGATAGTGGTGTTATTTTGATTTATAAGGCCAAAGTTTTGAATCATAATAGGTAGAATCTTGAAATTTTTACAGAAGGTGTATAATTTGGGCCGCTATAACAACAAATATTAAAATTTATGGGGTGCTCCGATAGAGAAGTGTTATTCAAAAATATGTGTTTATTTCTTGAGCTGCAGGAGGCATACACTAAAAATATGCAAGTAGTAATTAAAACTTAGTTCGCGATATAAACAAGTATAAAAAAATAAACCTAAAAATTAAAGGGTGTTCCGATAGTAGTGTGATTTGCATTTATAAGTCCTAAGTTTTGAACCGTAATAGGTAGGCGCTTGAAATTTTCACAGAAAGTATATAACTGTGACCGCTATACTAGCAAATACTAAAACTTATAGGGTGTTCCGATAGAGAGGTGTTATTCAGGAATATGTGCTTATTTCTTGAACTGTAGGAGGAATTCACTAAAAATATGCAAGCACTAAATTAAAATTAGTTCGCTATATAAACAAGTCTGAAAAAAATAAACCTAAAAATTAAAGGGTGTTCCGCTAGTGGAGTGATTTGCATGTATAAGGCCTAAGCTTTGAACCATAATAGGTAGACTCTTGAAAATTTTACCAAAGGTGTATAACTATGGCCGCTATAGCAAAAAATATTAAAACTTATAGGGTGTTCCGATAGAGAGGTGTTATTTACGAATATGTGTTTATTTCTTACAACAGTATTTAAATCTTAGTTCGCTTTATAAACAAGTCTAAAAAAATAAACCTTAAAATTAAAGGGTGTTCCGATAGTGGTGTGCTTTGTATGTGTAAGGCCTAAGTTTTGAACCATAATAGGTAGACTCTTGAAAATTTTACCAAAAGTGTATAACTGCGGCCACAATAGCAAAAAATACTAAAACGTAGGGTGTTTCAAAAGAGACGTGTTATTTACGTTTATGTCTTTTGTTTTGAGCTGTAAGAGGAAACCACTTACAATTTGCAGACTGTAATTAAAACTATGTTTGTTTTATAAACAAGTATACAAAATTGAACTTAAATATTAAAGGGTGTTCCAATAGTGACGTGATTTGCATGTTATATCCTAAGTTTTGAATGAATAGGTGGAATCTTGAAATTTTTACAGGAGGTGTATAACTATGTCCACTATAACAAATAATAAAAATTAAAGGGTTTTCCGCCAGTGACGTGATTTGCATATATAAAGCCTTATTTCTTGAACCGTAACAGGTAGACTCTTGAAATTTTGTACAGAAGATGTGTTGCCATGGCCGATATGACAATTACTAAAAATTAAAGGGTGTTCCGACAGTGACATGTTTTTCACTTATAGTGACCTATTTTTTAATCGCAATAAGTAGACTCTTAATTTATTTATAGAAAGGAAGTTGCCATGGACCCTATAATGAATAATAAAATTAAAGGGTGTTCCGACAGTGACATGATTTTATAAACCGTAATAGATACCCTCTTGAAATGTTTACAGTAGATGTGTTACTTCGGCCGCTATAACAAATACTTAAAATAGAAGTGTGTCCATTAGTAACGTGTTTTTCACGAATATTACCTTATTTTTTTAACCGCAATAGGTAGGCTTCTGATATTTTAATAGAAAGTGTATTACCATGGCCGCTATAAAATGAATTACATATTAAAATTTAAAGGGTGTTCTAATTATGATGCAATTTTCGCGAATATTACTTTACTTTTAAAATTTAAGGGTGTCCCATAAGACATAAAGAAATAAGCAACTGGAATTTTTAAATTATACTGAACATAGTACGGAACCCTACGTGTGTGAGTCTAACTCGCACTTAACTAATTTATTAAATATAGTTTTGTATTACTTTTTCTTATTCTGAGCTATAGTGATACACATTTTTTTTTAATTTTTAAATTAGTGCCCGTTACCGCTCATAATACCCGAAAAAAATATGTTTGTTGTATGCGGACACCCTTTAATTTTTAAAATCAGCAACTGTAAACATAAGTGCAATAAATAATAAATTTTCAAAATAGATTCAAAAACGACTTAATTCTGCGACAGAAACCACATATCTACGGAAAACGGTGTTAGGTGACGATCACGTGCTTAACGGGCCTAAAGAAGTTTTCACTTCAATAAAAGTTTTTAGTCTCCATTTAGTGTTGTTAACTATATTCTTCAAATATGTATCCAACTCTTTCAAGACCTCTGTAAATGGATTCAAAAATATTTAAGTCAAGCAAAACGTCATCTTTCGAGGATCTTCCTAAAAACTTGGAAGTAGGCTTTTATTGTAAATATGACCTTTTCGCTTAACTTAAATTTTTTTGAATCCATTGCCCTCACATCATTTCTTTGAGCTTGGAAACCAATTGTACACAATTGTACATTCGAGCATTATAATGATAAAACATCGCTTTTTGTTAGCTTATTGGGGAGCTGTCTTTTTGATTTCTTTTTTTAGTTGGCCCATTATCGATTTCATTTTCTGTTGCTCCTTCTCCCAAGTACACATTGTAAATAATTTCAGGTACTTCCCGAAAAAAGGCCATACACTTTCCAACCGATTTTATTGTACGTCTTTCATTGGAACGCATTTTCTGTTATTTTATTTTAGCAATAATTGGAATAGTCAGCGTAAGAACTAATTGCAGGCTCCAAATGGACTAGTGTTTTAAAACTAACGCAGATACACTGTGAACTTCGTCTAACTTTAACTTTTAGCTGCTTACTTCCTTTTGACACAAGTCATAGTGAAATTATCGTTAAGAAACAAAAAAGGAAAACTACTTTCTTTTGAATTCTTAAATAATTTTAAAAATACGCATTGCTTACCCTCGTAACTGCCCAAAAACGAGATTCTTTAAACAACCAAGTATAGCAAACAAAATATGTGCATGTGGGTGTAACTCAAACACAAAGTTCTTAACTTTACATGAAACTTCTTTAAAAAAAATGTAGAAACCCCCTAAGTCAGCTGTATATGAAGTAAAATCGACAAAAAACTTTTTTCCTAAAGGCATCAGAACAATAAAAGAAAGCAGCCAACCAAACGCAAATCGTTAATAATGTTTAAGATCTGAGGAAATTGCTATTTAATATTATAAACCTTAAAAGTTAATAATCAGTTTATAGCATTTTTACACACAGAAAAAAAATTGTTGCACCAATTAAAGGTTTTAGGCTAAAGTTGAATTAATTTTTTAATAAATTCAAACATATAGTTGTTTAAAACAGACCCAAAAATTTCTAATTAAACAAATAATTGAATCAATTAATTTATACATTATAAATTAAACTTTAATCTGAAATCAATTAAAACCTTCAATTGGTGAAAATATTTTATTTTGTGTAGTATTGAAAAAATGTGTAAAAGAAAAATGCATTTACAGCTTTCTTGGACTACTACAACTACTTTGCGTCCTTTATATTGAGAGCTAATTTGTTATGGGTTTCAAATATAAAACGTCATATTGTTTTTGGCAACAGTATATATACTTATGCATATATATATAATGTATATACATTTTGAATCCGTTCGTCCATTTTTTACATGTAATAAAAAAAACAACAGCATGTAATTGACAAAACTTTTGCACTATGGTGAGCTTAGATCTGATAAATATATTACGCAGCTTGTCACAGGTATTTCGACAGTGATACTAATAAGTGTTTTGAAAAAAATGAGCTCACTTTAAATAGCAAATGATTCACCCCTATTTGGAATCGTCGTCACTTTTGGGGTGACATCACATGGGACTAATTAATTAGATTGAGTAATTAATTGACAATTTCATTAGCATTGAATTCTAAATAATGCTAATAATTTTTTTTCATTACCATTGTTTTCATTAATGGTAATGCTTTTTAATGAAAAAGTTTCATTAGTAATTATTTAAAAAACAAAATCATTACCATTAATCAATGATCAAATTATAAAAAAGCATTATCATTATTGGTCACATTTGCAATCAACCTTTTCGTAGTGATGTCTTTAAAAAAGTCCTACGTCCATTCTCTGCTCTCCTATTATGTGCATTTTTTTCAGATAAAAAAAAACAAAAATCAGAAAAAAATATAAAAAATTTCTGAGAAATAAATTTTTATGACAAATTTTTAACCTGTTATAGAATGTGTAGTACAGATTTTTAAAACCAGGGTGAATGCAATAGTAGTGCTGCAGGCACTAGTTATTAAAACCAAATTCAATCATAAATTTATGTTTAATAAAAACAATGATTTTTTCATCAATTATAATTAGTAATTACATAATTTCATTACTCTTCCATTACCATTGGTAAAAACAATACTAATCAAAAATAAAACAGTAGCACTAAATGGTAGTTAAACTCTTTTTCATTGTAACTATTTGAAATAAAGACAATGAAATTCAATGCTAATAAAAAAATCCTAAGTATGGTATCGTAATTGTCATCAATTCGATTATAATTTGGTATTACCTAACAGTATTATGCAAATTAGAGTCAAATAAAATACACATTCCTATTATTTTATTTACAATTTTTATTGAAAATGTTCAAAACCAAAATATAAATAAATTAAAAAAAATGTTTTTCGTAACCGATTCGGATTCAAGTGAAGAAGTTTGCAGAGACGATTAATCAGAAGTCTGATATGCATACATATTTCAATTATCGAATGAGAAGTAAGTAAAAAACGCGATTTCTCTTTGCGAGAATTCCTTGATATATTGCAATAGGTTCCTAGCAGTGTCAGCGAATCGCAGCAGATTTGCTACAGGCTTCTTCCAGAGGGCTAAGTATAAATTATTTATTAATTCCAACCCTAATAGCCTTAGCTTCACATTCACACCTTTTGCCATCCATCCTGCGATCTTCTTGGAGGGCCAAGGGCATTTAATTAAACAGCAAAACCATCCCACAACTGTTTAAAATTATTTGCGGTACATCCTCTTTGTAAGCCTCATGCAAGGAAAGGATTTGTTTCCATTTCTTCCAATAATTTTCCGAATTGGTTGGAAATTCTTATTTTATTTCAATTTTTAATTTTTTTTTCAAATCGTTTATTAAAACCAAGACGATAAAATCCTCGTCGACACAACATAAATTCGACGTCACATTTTCATACAAAGTGCCAAATAAAACTAAACTGTCATCGACAAAGGGAATACCAATTTAAGCTCGTCCACTCAAAATGTCGTCGTATTGAATAAATAGAATAGGAGTGAATAAATTCCAGTGCACTTAGAAGGACTAGACTTATAACAAATATTGTATTTAATCTACTCTGTCCTGCACCAAATTATTTAAATTTTCTATAGTAATTTTTTTTTCTTTGATAAGCTTTTTTGATGTTTTTTTCTTTATTAAAAAATGTTTACAAAACTTTTTCCAAAACTTTAAAATTAACATTTTTGATATTTTTTTTGTTAATTTTAAACAAAATAAAGGAAATAAAATCAACAAACCCTCCCTCCTAAAGCCAAAATCAAGGATATTTTAATTAAAGATATTTTTGCATTTATAAATGTTTGTCTGATGTCAATTAATCGCAAATATTTTCAATTGCAAACAACATCAACTCAAGAGTCTTCTTCATTTCACTTTACTTGATTGTATATCAATTAAAAGCTTTGAACTTCTTTAAAATATTCAATTAAATGTGACAGTAACTATATTTATGAGGCAAAAAAAAACAAACTGTTGGAACAGATATAAAAACTTTTACCTTCAATGGCCTTTTCATTTCTATTTGCAAAGTTTAATTGAAAAAAAACCGAAATAAATAAAATGCAAAAAAAATATAGAAACTCGAGTAAAATTTATTATTTATTGACTGTCAGTCAGTTAGTCAAGGTGCACAGACAGTTGTAAATGTGAAATGTGTCATGTAAAGAGACAAATAAGATCTTTTAATATTTTAACCAGTCGCTAACTGCACATAAACCCAAAACATTCAACATTCAACAGTCACGTGTCTACACTAACAGTGAAGCAGAATCAAAATATTTTGAAAATAAGTCGGACTTGTTTCATTTACTTTTTCAATTGACATATAATTTAGCATAGACTGAGTTAATGGGCGATAGAGTTTTTATGCGAAACTTCCATAGTTACAGCTACAGCGCTTAAGAGGATAAATAAATTCTTAATTGAATCAAGTTTATTATCCCTGATATATGTTTTTGTTTTCATTAAAACATAAAGTCATTAGCTGAGTTAGTTGCTAGATATGCTGCCAGAAATATGTCCGCACAAGTACAATCAATGAATGCCTCAGTGCGCTATTAGGTAGTGTGCTTGTCTATCAGATCGAGGTTGTGGATTCGATTCCCACCAAAGACTCTGGAATTTTTCACTACAAGTTGGCAGGAAGACCAAGAAGGAGCTTGGATATAATTTGGAGCCTACAAATGGTTTACTACGTTAGTGACAGAGCAAGGACTCTGAAGTATTATCTAGCCAAGTTAAACTCGAGGTAAGACGATACTTGCAGATAAAAAAAGTATTGACCAAATTATTCGTGCGGAGAGAAGCAAACTTTAAAAGAAGCTACTCTAATCTATGATTAAACAGCAAGCGCCAAAGGGTTAATGTTTAAGATAAGCTTAGTCAGTATTACAAGTATGCAGACTACATATTTACTATAATGTTGAAAATTATATTTTTAAATCCTCTAGACATTAAAGTAGGAACGATTCATGAGGCGAATACTTATTTTCTCTGCCAAGGTGAATATTTTAATGCTGCCCACTGTTCAAATATTTTCATGTATTTTTTTTTTCTTATTCGATTTGTATCAAAAAACATCACAACGGGTTTTTTCGGAAAATGGTTAAATTGTACCAAAATACGTACTTAAACTCTGCACTAGTTGCTTTGGGTTTTTGTTTTAATTTTACCCTCGTGCCATGTATTATTTTAAAAATAAATAAAATTCTCAAAAGACGCCAACATATGGATACAAGAGTGTGTGCGCCTGTCAAGTTGGTTGGATGGCGATGGCAATGAGCATTCGAACAACGACTACCACACACGTCACACGGTCAATTACCATCAAAATGACCGTATGAACCAAATTAAATGGGTCAATATTACAAAGGTACTCCGGCATTTACCTAAAAATAAATTATTGAGTGTTGCTGGTGGACAGTACCGAATATGCATGTGCATGTGTATGTCCTTGCACTGATGCAAGTCAATGTAGTAGTAAATGCTTTAAAATGACACTGTTGACAATGATGTATTTACTTTTAATTAAAAACCTTTTTAGACATTTTTGTCTTTTTATCTTTTTAGTCCATGCAACTGATTATATTTACATTCAGTTGAAATTAATCTTGGTCAAAATTTACTAACGAGGATGTACATACCCACCAAACCAAATGTTTCGATTTTTTCTGAAGTCAGACCTGTCGTTAGTAATTCGTTAAGACATTTCGGTAGTATGTCTGAAATTAGACTTGCCGTAACGAATTCGTTAAGACATTTCGGTTGCTCGTCTGAACAAAATAAAAAATATAAAACTTTGATTCATACGTAAGTAAATAAAAGCCAAAATTGTATTAAATAAAAAAGAATTAAAATAAAAAAATTTAATAAACACAAGCAAGATGGACAATTAAAATTGAATTGGTTACGGTAAAGTATTGTCTTAAATACCAACTCGTTAAATAATCATTATACCTATTCATTTAAATTTAAGAGAACGAAGCTTATACGGAGGTACCGACAAAAAACATGTTGCGATTTTGTACCTACATGTCGTTACGATTTCGTAATTACATATCGTTACGATTTCGTAAGTACATATCGTTACGATTGCGAAACTATATATCTTTACGAAGTCGTGTCAACCCTTTCATATAAAAATCGTTACGATTTTGGTAATATTTCGGTTACGAAATCGAAATATTTTTTCGAACAGTCGTTACGAATTCTTTACGAAATCGGAACATTTGGTTTGTGGGTATGTACATATATATCATACTACTTATATGTGGGTTGCAGAGAAATAATACACTGGGACATATATGTACATAAATATGCTCTAAAGCGAGCTTGGTTTTTGTTCTTTTTTCTTTTGTCAAAATTCAAAATTGCCTTATTAGCAATCTGAAATTCTTTCAAGAGCTTCTCATGGGTGCCCGGTGGGCTACTGCTAGTGTGCTAGTCTACTAGTCCGGGGTTGTGGGTTCGATTCAGACCAAAGTCTCGTATCTGTTTGCTTGGATATTGTCTGGGTGCCAAATAGTTAACTGCGTTAGTGACAGGTCACGGAAACTTCAAAAAGATACTTTCAGACCTATGCCAGAAAAAAGCGGCAGCCCATATTTTATGTGGATGTCCAGCAGACTGTTTAATATAAAAATGTTGGACAAAGGGCAGACACGTGTTAAATGTAGATGGTGAGAGATAAGGAAAAATGTCGAGACGTATCATTCGCCAGTCGGAAATCACTTGACATTTTTATATTTAGTTAAATTTTAACTCTCCGATGAATTATCGGAATTTTAATAAGGTTCAAAAGTTATCAGTACTTAGTGAGTAGATAATAAAACACTGCATGAGCACAAAAACGAAGCTCATAAGATGCTCCTTATAATATTTCATTGAATTTATGTATGTTCATTGCACATGAGTAACGACGAATGGACAGTAATAAACAACGAAGATCAGCTTGTAGAGTTTTCATAAGCAAGTTTGAATAAGTTGATCATAACAACAATGAATTTGGGCGCGAGCTCAAGCGGTGTTATGCTTTGTGTGAAACACGAACACAGTTCGAGTGTATAAGCAAAAAACACAGAATATTTCAACAACATTCTTAAGAAATATAAAAAACCACTAGAGCTAGTAAAACGTACTATCCCTCATCAAAAAGTTTTACAAAACTACTAAACAAAACACATCGAGTGTTTCGAAAATGAGACGAGTAAATACGGTACTCACTAGCATAGAAAGTTCGTTTTACTCGGTCAGTTCTTTCCGTTTATGAACAGAGGTTTGCTCACTAATAGTATGGTATGAGCAGGCATGTGTTCAGTAAGCTAGTTTGTGTTCGAATATGACCACCTGCTTATGAGCTTATGAGCACACCCATTAGATGAGCTTGTTATTGTAACTCTTTTTAGTAGATAATAATTCAGAAAATTATTCAGTAAATAATAAAAAATTATATAAAATACGTTATTGTTTCCTTGGCCCTTTTTTAATAATTCTGAGAACAATAAATAATTTTGGAGGTTTTTTTATATTAATTTCAAATTTCCGAATAAATTATTCGGCTTTTCAGCTGAATGAAGCAATCTTTGATAGAAAAAAGTTCAAAAGAAAAACTCTTTAGAATACAGTATGAAAAATATGCTTTTAAATTGATACAAAAATATAATTCTAAAAAAAAATGTTATAGGAAGTTACTAAGCTAAAAGCTTCTCATCTGTATTTTTAATTTTGCTATTAACTGTACTTTGTTAGCCACTTTTTTTTTGTTTTTTTTTTAAACATGAAGAATGTATGAATTTGTTGGAATGACAGTTTCAAGTTTTCGATATAAAAAATAATGCAATTTAAATGTCGTCTGTCTATTCATCTGACTTTTAATGATTATATTTCAATTTAAATGAATAAATATTATATTCATTTAAATTATATTTTAAAATTTTTGATGACATAAAAGGATGGAATTATGAAAAACAATTATAGGTGATTTTAAATTTAAATATTTCCTATTTTGGAATTTTACGGTAATTGGGACGAATAGAAAAATCGCTAAAACCTCTAATTTAAATTTCATGCGTCACAAAACCAATTTATTTTTTTGGGCATATAAAGCTTGTTTAAAAAGAAATAATTATTGGGTGACATAATGAAGATATTTTAAATCTTGAAATGAAGTGAGCTGTGATAAAGTAAAAACTAGTTTTTAAATATGTTGTACGTTAAACATAATAAAAATTAATAATATTACGTATTTAAATATAGTATTTGAAAGCCACACTTACTTATTAATTAATTGTTATTAGAAATGTTTTTTAAAGAATATTTAACTCGAATATATTCGATTTTAATTTAAATAATTATTGCATCTTTTTTACTTATAAGACGTGTATTTATTTCTCATCAACAAGGTTTATACTTCGGTGGGTTCTCTACAATAAATTTAGGATCTTTAACTGGATATTGTAGTTCAGCCCAAAAACAAGTAACACGCAAAGAAAAATCTTAGGTAATCTAGCAGCAAAATACTACGTTTGAATTATATGGCTGTACCCCAACCATATTACTATTATTATTATTGCTATATTAGAACCATATTATTGTCTCAGTTATAAAAATATAACAATTAAATATAAACATATTAGAATATAACATGATCATAATGTCTTCGGTGTCTTTCCTATCAACTTTAATATGAGAAAGTTCAAGTCAAATGTCCACAAACACTACTCCATCTATCCTCCTTCCTATAACCAAATTTCCTAGTTCTGGTACAATGCATTGCATGTGTAGGGGTCATCCCCTGAGTGCTGGTCCAATAAAAAAAATATAATGCCATTTTATTATATTATGATGAAATATTATATGGATAAATTTAATGATTATAATAAAATCAAAAAATATATAATGTCGTACGCGATAGGGAATATTAGAGACACATATATTTATTAGTTTATTTTTTAACGATTCGATATAAGAAATGGCTTGATACATAAATTATTATTTTTTCGAAACCTGTAAAATCGGATTCTAGTTTCTAAACACAAAACTTTAAAGATATTTTGAAATCATAGTTTGCTTATATACGAACAACCTTAACATATTTTGTTTAATAATAACATATTACAGTTATAAATACTATATTATTTTGGAATACTAATAAAAATTGGATTGTGGTTATAATTGCTCGTATATCGCACACCATAGTAATGCTTAAACAAACATAAGTTGTTCATTGCAACCATATAGTGTTCCAGCAGCAGTTTTCTTTCTACCATTTAAAGTCTGGAATACTTGCCTTTATATTGAAAGGTTTTTTTTGATAACTATGATTCCTAAACCTGAAAAAGACCACACAAAAGTAGAATCATGCAGACATATAAGCCTTTTATCAAATATATCGAAGCCCTTTGAGGATATATTCCAAACCATCAATTCGGCTTCAGAAAAAACATAGTACAATCGAACAGACTCACGGACTTGAAAATCTAGTTAAAAGGACCTTCGAAAAAATAAATTACTGCTCTTCGAAAATTCATTGTGAATTAAGGAGATTTTTTAAGCTCACCTCAGTTAATTGAAGCCGGAGTTCCTAAATGTAGTACATTGGGGACTTTTTAAACTTATTGTATACTTCAGATATGCCAACTAGTAACCCAGTCCACACATCGTCATTTGTTGACGACACAGTTTTTTTTTTTTGAAAATTCACGAAAATCCTCAAGTAGCATCAAGACCACGTAAATGGAGAATAAAGGTGAATGAACAAAAAAGTACTCATATAACTTTCACACTGCGTATAGACTCATGTTCTTTTATTCGCATAAATAACCAAATGATATTTCAGCTTTCAGACGTCAAATACCTCGGCATAGATCTTATTCGGCACCTTACTTGGAAGAGCCAAATTAATAACTAAACTGGCTTATTGGCAGAAACACTAACCTCAACTTAAATTACAAACTTCTACTGTACAAGTCGATCCTAAAACCAATTTTGTGTTATGGAATTTAATTATGGGTCACTGCCTCAGCTAGCAATGTTGAAAAAATTCAGAGACACTAAAATAAGATTCTACGAATGATCACAGTTGCTCCCTGGTATATGAAAAACTCGAACATCCACAAAGATCTAAACATGCCATCAGCAAGCAAGCAAGCAAGCAAAAATAGCGAAACGTAACGTAAGTAACGTATCTGAAGAAGCTCAAAAATCATCTAAATCCTTTGGTGCGTGACATACTAAATGAACCTCGCTACATTCGTCTTAAAAGAAGGGATATTGATTTTCTTGGTCGTATATCAAAGAGCTAGCCCAAAAATTATAGCAAAAAATGTGATCTATACAATATTTTTGTCTAGCACTGGCGCTGGACTTATGAAGTATATTTATTTTTATTTTATTTCAGATAATAAAACATGCAAAAAATGTAAATCTATAAATATAAAATTTATTCTATCTATTGACAAAAAATCTTGCCCGTCTTTAAATATTCCGACTCATTTAAATTCACTTAAAACAAACTGATTATGATGATTTCATTAATCACTAAGAAAGAAAACTAAAGTTGTTGCCAAAGTTTTTTTATTTTTTTTCATTAATAAATTCAGTTCCTTAAAATTTCCGTTTTGTATTAAAAAAAGACGTTAGCAAAGGAAAACAAAGAAAAAACGAAAACTAAATAAATAAAATAGTAAATTTGTTCCTCGAAAAAGTTTTGTAAAAACAAAAAAAAAAAAAATTGGAGCTAAACGAAAAGAAAATCATTTAAAAAGTCTCATTTAGAAGGGCAGTTAGATGAGAGCTTGTTGACTTTAATTAAAAATAAAAAAGGAAAAAAGAGAAAATAACATGAGGCACTCGCTCACACAGAGGATAAAAAGCCAATTTAAATTTACGTGGGCGTAAACTTAAATGATTGCTATAGCAGTAAAATTGCTTGACTGCTTAAATAGTAAAACGTCTATAATATTTGCATGTAAATCAAATAGCCAACACTCGAGCGTTTTTGTTACTTTAAGGAGGCAGTAACATCATTTGAAAGCCGTTTATTGCACAAATTATTTGTTATTGCGTAAGAGAAAAAATTATTCCTTATGGGAATGAATTTTATTATCGCTATTATTATATATTTATGTATATTTTCTTTTTTTTTCATTGAAACATTCGATCATTAGCTGAGTCAAATAATAGATATGCTGCCTCCTACGAGCTATCAAAATAAGTTGTGCGGAGGGAAGTAAACTTTTAAAAATGTTATTATAATCTAAGTATGTAGAAACAGCAAACGCCAAAGGATGCATGTTTAAGTTACGCTTAGTCGCTACTATGCAGACATATTCACTGGTGTCTTGTAAGGGTTAAGGCTTCATTTGTCTTCACTTTCCGTTGCCGTTCTATTACTTTGTGTTTCATTCAGTATTTGTTTAGTGACTTCAGTGACTTAGTGAGATTGCTTTCTTAGTATAAACCCCATTAAAATAAACTACATTATTGCAAAGCCGGTTTATAATTTATCCTTAGTTTTTTAAGTGTATTTTCGCTTGGTTTAGCAACGTTTTCATTTAAAGTAAAGGCCGTTATAGGAATAGAAATATGTGATGGTGAATGATGGTTAGTAATGATTTAAAACCAAAAACATTTTAAAATATAAAACATTGGAATTATTTTTCTCCTTACATTCTGGTGTAGTCTGCAAAACACTAAATACTTGACACAAAATATAAAATCATCAGCAAATAGAAAAATTTTATCAAAAACTCTGAATAATTTCTTATGGATGAATGTTAAGGATTTTTGTTCTTTTCTCTTCATTTCATTTCAAATAAAATTAATTTAATTTATAAAATTATTAAATCTTACGTCTTAACTTGACCAAATTTATTTCTTTTTTTGATTGCGAAAATGGTACATTTCGTACTCAGCAGTTGTTCATTTTATATTTTTCAGGGATGTATTTACTTTTTGACATCTTTTGATTTAAGTTTACAATTTGAATTCATTCAACTTAAATGTAAAATGTGTCAATAAATTTGAACTTTGTGCCTGTCTAGTAGTTTTGTCATTTGCTTTTTAGGATTAGTTATATTATTTCTATTAATAAAATGTTATTTTGAAACAGACTTTGAACTCTAGTGGAAACATAATTAATTATGTATTTGTAAAACTTGTGATAAAACAAATATAATAATAAAGTAAAAAAAATATATTCCAAAAATTACAGTTTGCATTCTTTAGAAATGCTTCGGCTGTTTGTAGGCATAATTATTGCATTTGAATTAAAAATCTTCCCTTAATTAAAATTAATAATATTAAAATTTAAGTCTTTTTTTTTGTAAATAATGATAAACATATTTGAAATATTGAAATGGTGGAAGCCAAATAATAAAACTTACGCACACAATATTTTTAAAATCGTTGGCAAAATAAATCCCGGATGTGTCAATAAAACGGTTTAAAAATATGATTTCAAACAAAAACAGATGCGCCTGAACCATTATGTTGCCAACTGCAAACATGAACGAAGTATAAATATTTACATTTCAAAAGGCGTCAGCTTTAAATTAATAAATTAATTGTTTATATGCAACATGTAATGTTGATGTTTAACAAACAAAAAATAAAAGATCTGCCTAAAAACTGTTAAAAAAAGAATAAAATGGAATTGTCTTCTTTTTTTATAGATTTTAGGGTATCTCAAGATTTAATTTTCTTTACATAATTTTAATTAATACGTTTTTATGTAGGAAAATTTACTTAATTTTTAAATTTTCGAAATTGCATGTAACAGGAAAATCTCAAGGACAAATCTAATAGATGGTTACAACGTAGGACAAAATTGATAGATGGTTCTAATGTTATTTATGCGAAGCAAGTAACAAAAATAAATCGGACTAGTGTGAGAAGGGAACTTTACATACACTTATAAAAAGTGCTTAAACTGTTTAAATTTTCTGATTCATTTCTATGTAGTTAACAACACTTGTTTTTAAACCCACATATGCAACACAAAGATCTGCAAAAAAAGTAAACAACTGGTTATTAAATCGTGTATTTCATTTATTTAATAATAATTTATTTTTAATAAATTAATTATTTAGGCTTAAGTTCTTAATTATAAAGAGATAAAGAAAAATTAGATACCAGCAAAGCAGAATGCATTTTCTAGACAGCTACGTCCGTCATCAGTACTCTTTGTATCAATCTACCCGGTAGTTTCAATTGTTATTAATTTTCTATTTAAACAAACTTATCAAAGAAATAGAATCTGAGAAATTTTAATTTTACATTATATTTCATAGAAGATAGAGCTTTTTGAAATTGTTTTACACTTTTAAACACTATTTCGTTTTATATTATACTACCAAGCAAACATTTTTCTTTATTTTTATTCTCTTTATATATTTTCTTTTATTTGAAAATGGTATATATCTGTCTTGCTATTAGCTATCCTTTGGTTAGCAATTAACAACAATTAGATATTTTTTATTTTAAAAATGTATATTTTGATTATTAACACAATAGTGTTGAAGTTAACAATGTCAAAGCGGTGCCCGCTCTGTGAAATTATATGAATATTATTTGAACTATTTTTAAATTAATAAATTAATTATTTAGGCTTAAGTTCTTAATTATAAAGAGATAAAGAAAAATTAGATACCAGCAAAGCAGAATGCATTTTCTAGACAGCTACGTACGATGACGGACGTAGCTGTCTAGAAAATGCATTCTGCTTTGCTGGTATCTAATTTTTCTTTATCTCTTTATAATTAAGAACTTAAGCCTAAATAATTAATTTATTAATTCAAAAATAGTTCAAATAATATTCATATAATAATTTATTTTTATTAATTGCTTCATCTGTTTCATCATCATTCTTGTGAATCCTAATTCAACAAAAACAAGGATTGAAAAACACGGTTAAGACTAATTCAGGATCCTTAATATATACTTTATGCGGTTGCATTGAATATTGTTTAATGTAGGGCGAATATCGAAGTGGACCACTTCCATAATGGGTGCCTTTGCAACTATTGAATATTGTTTAAAATTGTTTAAAATTTTTTTGTATAAATTTTTTGGTAAAAATTTTATAAAAATTATGGAAAAATTTTTTTAAACTTTTTTTTTGAAATTTTTTTTGAAATTTTTTATATAAATTTTATAGTAATTTTTTTTGTAAAAATTTTGTAGAAAATATTTTTGTAAATGTCTTGTTCAATATTTTGTGTAAAAATTTTATAAATATTTTTGGTAAATTTTTTTTTTTCATTTTTGTTTTTAATTTTATAGAAAATGTTTATGTAAAAATTTTATAGAAAATAAATTTGTAAAAGTTTTATAAAAAATTTTTTGTAAAAGTTTTATTAAAAATATTTTGTAAAAATTTTATTAAAAATTTTTGGAAAAATTTTATCGAACTGTTTTATAAAAATTTTATTGAAATTCTTTTGAAAAGTTTTATAGAAAATCTTAAAAATTTTATTGTTTATTGTTTTATTGATAATTTTTTGTAAACATTTTATAGAAAATATTTTGGAAATTTTTTGTTATAATTTTTGTAAATTATTTTTGAAAATTATTTAGAAAAGTTTTTTAAAATTTTTAGTAAAAATCTTTTTTTGTGAATTTTTTTTTGTAAAAACTTTTTTGAAAAAAATTTTTAAAAATTTTATGTAAATTTTTTTGAATTTTTATTTTTAAATTTTTTGTAAAAATTAGGACCTTCCTGATATCTAAATTGAATTAGAATGTTCAGACAAAAGCAAAAAATCCTTTAAAGAAAAATTCGCCATATTGCAGTTTAATGCAGATTTAAAAATTCTATATAGTCTGACATAACGCGCCTTAAGGAATTTTATTCTTAAAACAGTGCACTGCAACTCACTCAAAGTAAAAATAAGACATAGGAGAAAACAAAAAGATATGAATTAAAATAAAAATTTTGTCAGTCTTGTGGCCAATAAATAGGAACTTTTGTTTACAAAAACGATTAATACGAAGTGAAAAATTAATCATTTTTTTAATTAATTCATTTAACTTGTTAAATTTTACCGTTTAATTTTATAGATGACGCTTCTATTGAAAAATATTTTTTTTAATGATCCGTATTGTTTTGTTTGTTAATTCTACTTTATTTAAAAACTCCCTCCATAATCGAAACAACTGGTTCTTGAAAGAAAAAAATAACAATATAAATATAAAATAACAATAAAAAGAGGTTCGAGAGCAAAAAGAAATGCCGACATCATATTCATAAAAGAAACCAGACAAAATACGATTAAGGATTTTATGATTAAATTGTGATTTCTTTGTCAGTTTATTATTATATATCTCGGATAGAAATTTTATAAATCGGTTTCTCATTCCGTTTGTAATTTTTGCAATATTAATTTGCGATAACATAAAGTTAATATAATCTGGATTCTTATGGGAGATAAATCGTTTAGCTTAAGATGTTCTCTCCATCTTTCTGTGTTTAATTACCAATGACAACAGGTAACTTGTGGGATATTTTAGTAGATCAATCTATTCTATATAGTTTCTAAAATGTTGTTCTATCAATGCAAAATCATTGGACCTATGTAATGGATTAAGGGACCCACATTTTTTAAAACATGAATTTAATACTCTAAAAAAATGGTCGTGCGTTAACTATAGAAATGGTGAATAAACATTTGATATATATGCGATTTCCGCAAATTTTTCCACAAAAAAGCTAAAATAACAGTGTAAAAAAATCTTTTCGCAAACGTTTTATGTACAGATAAAAAGTTTTGAAATTTTTTCAATTGTTTCGTACATAAGCAAAACAAAAACAAATACTTTTTGAAAGACAAATAACGCAAACTAAACAATTCGGGTTTTATCAGTCTGCTTCCTTTAATGTACCATTACAATCGTACAATTGTGAACAACAGAAAAGTGTATCGTATTTTTGTCGAGCAATTGATTTAGTTCGTTCGATTTTCGAATGCTGATTTTGCCTATGATTTGTTTTCTTGAATTGCTTTTTATGTGTTTTTTTTTCATATACTTTTCTAGTCGATATAAGCAACAATAAAAACAAAAGATATTACAAGTTGACTTTCAATATCACTCAAAAACCAAATTTGTATACCGCTGAGATACATACTCTACAACCAAATCATTTAGCGGACTTTTGCGAAAGCTTTTTTCTCAAAACCTTTTTGTTTCGTTCTTAATGTTTTCTTAATTCTTTAATTGAGTTCGTTTAAATAAATGTGCAGTTTGTGGTTACGAGTAAAAACAATACAAAGCCAAATCGTTCACACAATCGTTCTCATTGTTTGTGTTTTGCAAACAAATGAAAAACCAATTTTGCTAGTTTTAATTTGTAATAGATTTTTGAGGATTCCGTACCCAAAGGGTAAACACGTAACCCTATTGTTTTCGCTACAATGTCTGTCCGTCCGGCTATCAGCGCCTTAGCGCCCTACGTGTGTGACTCTGACTCTGACTCGCACTTGACGTACTTATTATTAAAATGTTGTAATAAAATAGGAAAGCGTAATATTATAGGGTAATATTTTGAACCATTATGATGAAGGGTATATGAGATCCGACACGGCCGAATACCTGTATACCACTCTTAATTGCTTTTGGTTTTTGTTTTTAATATTGATTATAATAATTATATTTTTTATTTCAGATTGATTTTAAATTAGAATCATACCAATTACGTGCGTTAAAACAAATGCTTAAAATTCAACAGATATTTTTAATTTGTTTTAAAGTTTTATATTTCATATAATTAAAAAATAAAAATACCACGAAAACAATTAATAACTAGTTCTCATCCATATTATGAGTGTTATTTTTACAACCCGTTCTGAAGAACAGTATTATTATTTTGAATTATTTATACGGAATTAAAAAAAGCTTGAGGATTATAAATTGTGAAACAACATTTTTGACTTTGCTTAATTAATTCAATTAAAAAAAAATATATATTTTTCCCTGAACAGTATTTTTGCATTAAGAATTACAACTTTAGTCATAAAATCATATGTGTTATTTTAAAACATAGTAAATGTGATTGTTGTAAATAACCTCTATTTAAAATTCTTTTGATTGACTATGATGGCCCAATAAATCTTTTTAAAAATATTAGTTTCGAATTATTGTAAAGTTTTAGAACATAATATGGCATTATACTGTAAGGTCGTAGTACACCTTGTGAGTACAGCAATTATATATAATTTATTATAGTGAGCGTAACCTTGTTTTCTGTCGTTTAAATAAAAATATCTAAATTTGTTAAAACCTATTTTTTTAAATAATTTAACAAAATTTAAACGTTTTAAAGTTTAAAAAAATTTCGGAAATGTAATTATTAAAATACTTTTGAAAATATTTGTTAAACATGACATCATTATGAGTTGTAAAAGCAATATCAACTTTTAATTTTTCTAATATTTTATCTTTTTTTCTATAAGTATAGATACCCGTATATACAACTTTTTTCATATTTATTTTAAGAAAAAAGCATTCTACCGAAACTAGGAAATCAGGTTATGGGAAGGAGGAAAGAGGGAGTGGTGTTTGTAGACATTCGATTTGCATTTTCAGGCTGCCAGTCATAGAACTTTTTACTAATAAATAAAACAATAATATTCTGTACACATACAGCAGCCACAGCCTGTATTCCTGTTATGCACATAAACAGGAATGCAAGTTATGAAAACAGTGTTCGTATTTTGACATTTGAAGGTAATTAAACAAATTAAAATTTGTACATCTTTTATTTTTTATTTTGCCAAAATATTCTTAACGTTTAGTTTTAAACGGAGAAGAAATTATAATACAGAGAAATTTCATGGTAAAAAATATAATTAAAGTTTGTTTAAAAAGCTTTTCTATTTCTGCCTTCATTAGTTTGTTTATTTGCAAAGAATCCAATAAGAAAACAAACAAACCGAAAACTTTATTCGGATTGCAAATCCTTTGATGGTAAATGTTTTTTTTGCAAAAGCTAATTAAGTCTTTTTTAAACAAGTTTGTGAAGAGCACGAGTATTTTAGCATTATTTAAATTAAAAATACTTATTAAAAGAGTTTTTTGTTTCACAAAAGTAGTGAATTAAGCAGAAAAAAATCTTTTGAAATTTTTAACAAATAATTCGAAAAAATTAATTTATGGAATAGTATGACGTAAATGTTCTTGAAACTAAAAAATTGTTGATTCTTCTGCGTCTGAATTAATTAAATCCTTGTGTAACTTAAAAATGGACAGATATAAATACCTAAATATATAATTTCTTTGATAATGCACGTTAGAAGAAAAAAAAATTGTATCTAGCTTTCAAAAAATTATTTTACTAAATCACTTTTTATTAAAAACGTGTCCATAGAATAACTTACTTTTATAAATGAAATACCTTGTATTTTTTACTGTTTTGATGTAATACTGGAAAAAAGGGAAACTTATTTTTATTTTGCTAGAAGCAACAAATCAATACAATAACAAATAAGGAGGGAAAACAACTTTTACTACAAAACCAAAGTTGGCAAAATATGTATATCGGCTATAAAAATAGTTTATATTTATTTTTATAATACTTATGCTGTATTGTTTATTTATTAGTTAATTAACATAGTATGCACTATTTACATACACACAGAAAAATAACAATTACATATACGTAGAGTAAATATCTATAGCTTCATAACTTTTTTTTTTAATTTTTTAATGAAGTATAAAAGTTTAACTTGATTAAATCGTTTCCAATATAAAAAAATATTTTTTATGCTGTTAAATAACTATAATAGATTATGTTCATTTGATATATTGCAGGGTCAGGGATTGTGTATAAAGACAACCGAAAGCGGAGTTTAATTCATATGTGTATATGTGTAGTTTAGTGCTGGTAAAGAATTGAGTAGTGGTTACCGAGTATTAATGAGTACTCAATGCTCAAAAGCAGTTACTCGATAGTTCTAAGGTTGTATTTTTAGAAACAAATTAACTAGATTTAACATTTAACGGCTACATTAAACTCTGATTTATAGTGAGTTGACGTTATGTAAACAAAAGAGTAATGAGTAGTATTGAGTAACCAATTGATATGCATTAAGTAGTAACGAGTAATTAAAAGTAGTAGAAATTACCAGCACTAATGTTATTTATATTAAAATTTATTTCTGTGTATTACTAGACTTGATAAACATAAAAGATTCCAAATAATTTTTTTTTAACGGAATTAAGCGGAAACTAAAAAAATTTAATGGGAAATATCAACAAAAAAACGGAAATAGATAAAAAAAAAGAAAAGAAAAAAAGGCATTCATATAAGAAAAATATACTGAAAGTTACAATATAAAAAAAACTTCGATCTATTAGGTGGTTAAAAACGATTTTTCTAAAAAATATATTTAAAAGAACATTTCAGCAGTTTTTCTTTAAAAGAATCATTTTAAAGTTTTGATTTTTGCCATGAATATTTTCATGTAAATAAATTTTATTATTTACACTTTTTTAACAAAACCTTGGAAAATTAACTGAGTTTATTTGTGCCTCAAACCATCTTTCTTAATTTAAAAAATTAAAACTTTTTTCTTTAACTTAAGAAATCTCTCCTTTAAGTTTCTACTCTGCCAGAGAATTTATTTTATTTGCTCGCCCCACTTTATTTAAAGTAAATTTCATGTAGAATATAGATTATTGATTTGCAGTAATATATTTACACAACTATTATAGAAGTTCATAGATACTAAATAAATATTATACGAGTAGGTATATTTATTTATTATCATGAACATTATTAAGTTACACCAAGATATAATAATACACACACACACATCTACCCAACAAACCAAAACGCTCGAAAAAAATGTTTTGCAACCTTAAACTTAGAACTTCTAAGTTAGAAGTGTATCTTTTAATAAAGTTGTAACAGGATCATTTCTGTACATGAAATATTTTTTGATAATTTTGTTGCTGATGTAATCGAAATGGAATACAAAACAAAAATTTTTAGAATCGTTGTCTGTGTGTTCGCTTTATGTAAAAAACTACTGGATGAATTTTACTAAAATTTTGTGAGGAGGTACCATAGTATATCGATTCAAATATAGGGTACTTTTTTTTGTTGTTATTTTAAACACTATTTACAGATATCTACAATAATTTTCGGCATCTCTATATTAAGAAAATACATAAACCATAACTAAAGCACTATAAAAGTAAGAATGTAAAAATTTAGTGTGGATTACTTTCAAGGCAAAATCCAACTAAATATTGGCAGGGCGCCTACGACGTGGCAGGAACAGCTAGTTATAAATTTATTGTAAAGGCTCAAATAATAAGACATCATATTGTTATCCAGTCGAACTGTATAGCAAGTTTTATTATTTTAATGCTGCTGCTGCTTTTCGAAGCATTTTTAAAACGTTATGGAAAAAGGCAACATTTTTCACTTTTTTATGAAAATCTGTACAAAATTGTTAACGGCCAGCCAGCTTATTCTACAATTCATTTACACTTCGATTATGGTATGATTTGTTGGGTAATAATATACGTACACACACATACTTCTACATACCATAGTACCTTAATAAATAATGTAATTGATTTGTAACGTGTAAAAAATCGACATCATTATAAACTACTTTTGATATTGGTTATGGTTATGGTTTCCTTTCCATTTTACATTTTATAGTTTTCCTCTTTTCCTATTGCTGCGGTTTTGGCTCTTTACTTCATTACCCTTAATGCATTCGCCCCCGTATGTTTTTTTCCCCTAAAGTTTTATTGTTAGAACTAAAAGAAATTGTCCGCATAAAAGCACAAACGCGTAAAGCGAAGGTGTAAAAATGGAATTGCAAACGTAGTTTAAAAATGGATAAATCAGAGTTTCTTTAGTAAAATTTTGAAGCTGTCTAGGAATAGGGAGAGATAATAATGTTTTTATTTTTAAAATAAAAGCAAAAGTAATATAACGCTTTTTGTAGCATTTCTCTTGATAATAATAATGGTTTTCGTAGTATTAATAGTACTGGCAATAATAGGCCCCTTCCTTCCCCAGTGACAAGAAATGATATTTACTGGTATTGGTATACCGTAATAGAATGAAGGGGATTGAAGAAGAAATATTTTCTTTTGTGTCCGTTACAAATAAATTAAATATTTATGCTATCTTATGTTTCTTAAAAAATTTATGTAATTTTTTTTTTATATTTTTTTATTAAAAACTTTTTTGGAAAATTTTTTGTAATTTTTTTTTTTTTTGTAAAATTTTTGGTTAATATATTTCGGGAAATTTTTTGTATTTTTTTTAAATTAATATAAAAAAAATTTTTTAAATTTTTTTGAAAATTTTTTGTAAAAATTATGAACTTCCTGCAATCCATATTGCATTAGAATGGTGAGACTAAAGCAAAAAAAATCCTTGAAAAAATTTTCTCATATTTAAAAAAATAACATTTAATTTTTTAATACAGCACCATTAATTATTTGTTAAAATCGCAAAAAAATAATAAAACAATTCAAGTATTTTTAAGCCCTTCGAAACATAAAATTTTACAAAAGTCGTGCCTCTGGTTTACAGCTCAATAGGTTCGTTGTTGTATAATATTTAGAATTACAACTTCATACTTAGCAAAAAGATCATTAAATGACAAATGATTTATTATTTAATGTCTTAATTCGAATATATTAATGTATAGAATATGTATGTTATAAAATTTAAATTCAATTGTGTATTATTTATTTTAAAAATTAATACATAATTCACATTTTATAGTTGTTGCTATAAATGCACACATGCAGACAGACACTCGTCATATTTAGTTTAGAAAAATAATTTATATATAACGATAAAATCCTTTTTTGCGTTGATTGTTAATTTTTTTTGCAAAGATTGCCTCGTAGAATTTCTGCTATATTTGTAAAGTCAATCAATAATTTTATTTATAAGATTATTTACATATAATTATAATATACATTATATTTAATTTGACAAATGAATTTCAATTTTATTTTTGTATTTCGTATAATATGTCAAATTTTATTGGGAAGAAAGAAGCAAAATTTTTTAAATTTTAATAAAGTACTAAAATAAAAAATTTGTATTATTGTTACATATTTGTAATAAAGGTACACATTATAAATTTGTTTGACATCTTTTTATTGCATCTTCAATATATTTGATTTGACAATAATTACTAATATCTTAAGTCTAAAATAAAGAAAAAACAAATATACTTGTTAAGTTCAGTCAATACAAGAGAGAAATTTATATGTTTCGTGGTTGATTACTGTAAGTTGCCTTTTTTAAATTTACTTACTATAAAAGCAGACTTCTTATTGAAGGGATTTCTTGTAAAAGGTTACTTTTTATAAATGGAATTTTGGTAATATAAATAGGTATTTTTGATAAAGAGAGCTTTTTATAAAACGAACTCTTTGTAAAAATATACTTTTTTTTTAATTGTCTCTTTATAAAAGGAAATCTTTAACAAAAGAAGTTTTTTGGTTAAAGAGGATTTTTTATAAAAAGGACTTTTTTAAAAGGGACTTTTTGTAATAGGGGACTTTTTATAAAAAGAAATCATTACTAAAGGTACCTTTTCTAAAAGTCTGTTTTTATAAAAGGGACTTTCTGTAAAAGGAGCATTCCGTAAAATAGACTTTTTATAAAAAGAATTTTTTGTAAAATGGGACTATTTTTAAAAAGTGATTTTTTTATAAAATATATTTTTTATGAAAATTTATTCTTATAAAAAATAGTTTTTATGAAGTAAACCTTAAACAAGAGTATATGAAATGTAACTTTTTTAAAGAAACTCAAAAAATATACTTTTCAAAAAGTGTACTTTTTATAAAAGATAATAGTATAGTTTTTTTATATAAATTAATTCTTATTTACTGTTTGTAACTTTTATGTAGGGTATTTGTTAATAAAAATATTTGTGCAACTTAGAGAGAATAAGTGGAACTTAAACCTGACTTTCAATCATCTGTATATATTTTTGTTGTAACTGAAAATATTAATTTGAAAATTAACATGCTACAGATCTAATAAATCCTTTTATTTATAAAATGATAATTAATCAAAACTTGTACAAAAAATTGTTTTATAAACCTTCATTATATCAAAAATAGTTTGTATGAATAATTCCGTAAGTACATATTTGGTTAGTTTTATTTACATAAGCGGCTGTTTTGATAGGGTGTCCCAAAACTTACATACAACTTAAATTAAAAAGAAAACACTGTTTTTCTTTCTTTAGGTTATTTACAGAATCCTGAAAATAGTGTTGTGGAATAATAAATCAGTCAAATGGCTTTATTTGTGACAAAATTTTCCAGATTCATTTAGCATGGCTCTTTATTTTGTTGATGCACTCTTTAAATTCTTCCTTCAATGCACGGATGGTTGTAGGATTGTAAACGTAGATCTTTGACTCAAAAAGCAATCAGATGATATTGAATGATATGTTTTAGAGAGCTATTTTTGATCACCAAATCGAAAGAGAGCACAGCTAGGACGTGCATTGAAACCACAAAGGTTTACATTATTATCATTTATTTTGGTGAACTCTGTTATCATTTCGCAATATCGAGCTAATCACTGTTTGACCAATCCAAGTTTTGAAGAAGTACGATCTAATGATTTTAATTTGACGATTTGATTTACAAATGAGATAATCATTTTTGGAATTGGTTATCGTTTTTATAATATTGTGCAAATATGACAACGCGTAAAGCTCTACTTTTACTAATCTTAAACTTTCAGCTGCAAAAATGTTTTTTTTTTTTTTTTTGTGGCAAAGACTTTACTATAAAAATGCAGGCTCTTTATTTGTCACTTTGTGCAGCGTTATTTTTTAGCAGTTCTGCCCGACACAGTAGTTATCTGATTTGCACAACTTGGTAATGGATTTCTGATCAAATTTAGCTCATTACCAATTTGCTTAAGTTTATTGACTTGCAAGTTTTAATTATTGTTTCAGGCATATTGTTCAATGTATCTTAAATTAAAATGCAAGAAACACATTGAGAATAATTTACAAATAAAATAAACACTGACATAATCAGTATGCGTATATTTTTTCGAGGGTTGTAGGAAAATTTTAAAGCAAAATTTATAAAAAAATGTGTGTCATATCAAATAAATATCCCTCGTATTATTCCAAATTAAAACATTTAAAATAAATGTTTGTTCGCCAAATGATAAAAATAAATAAAAAACAAAATTTACTTAAAAATATGACTCATGCTGTTTTGATTTTAATATTCCTTGTCGGTTTATATGATTTTTTTTTTAAATTTTGCATGTGTGTGTGTTAGTGTGTAAACACACTTTATTTGAATATACTAGAATTATCTTTTATTAACAAAAAATGACACACTTTTTCATAAGTAGTAAAACCAAGTATTTTGAGACAGCCAAGAGGGAGCTAGTGACGTCATTTTAAAATTTGTTTGAATTTAATTTAAATTTTTTACATATTTTTTTTTTAATTTTGTGTTTGTCTGCTTGCTTATAGGCAAATCGGTATAACTTGATCTTTTTAACAATTATGAATAAGCAGATAATTTTTTAATGCTTCTAAAAATCATAGGGATTTTTCAAAGTCAAATTTTATATTAAAAGATTTTTTAAATAAAAATGAGCCAATGAAAAATAAGCCGATGGGGGGCTTTTTGTATTTTAACGATCTGTCGTTTATTAAAGCTAATAAAATATATTTTTTAAACATTATTTTAGCGAACGTTTTTTAGGTTTTTAAAATTTATATTTGAAACCATAATAAAATTCGTAATTAATTTTTTTTAAATAATTTTGCAGATGTTATAAATTTGTGTTATTTTTAGACAGGAAATTCTGTTGTTTCAAAGTCGAAAATATTCTAAAAACCACTTGTTTTCAGAATCTATGCCCTGCCCCTTTAGTGATTCTTTTTAGACTACTGTTGCCAAAATATACATTGAATATTTTGTTAATTATAAATAAATATTTCGAATTTTTAAATAATTGTTTAAATTTTAAAATTTTTGATTTTTATCTTATTTTTTTTTTGGCAAACTATTTCTTTTGCTTAATTTCTATTCAATTGGCTTTATTACATTCAAATGTTGATTCGTTTAATCGCCCAATAAACCAGACAGTTTTCATTAAACCAATTTTTTTATTATTTGCGGCTGGCAGTCTGACAGGCGCTTAAATAATGAAAATTTAAAAGAATACGAAAACGAAAACGATAAACAATTAATTATGTCTGTTATTTTTAAGCATCACACACTAAGTATTGCATGGGCGTCCTTTTGGGTTGTTTTTGGTTGAACTGATTTTAAAAGTGCTCTCGCATGATTTGCAATTTAAATTTTTTTAGTTTCAAATAAATAATTCCCCTACAGAGGAATCTTAGTTATAGTTAAATGAGAAAAATTTTAATATCTAATCTTTATCTATATTACCATTTTCGCAAAATAACGTTAAGTCTAGTTAGTTACTACATCGAAAAAATTGTTTTTGCACCAATTAAAGGATTTAATTGGTTTAAAATTAAAGTACAATTAATTTTTTTAATTGATTTAAATATATATTTGTTTAAAGCAGACTCAAAAAATTCCAAATTAAACAAATAATTGAATCAAATAATTATTTAATTATAGTTTAATCTGAAACCAATTAAAAACTTTGATTGGAGAAAATTTTTTTTTCTGTGTAGTCTGTTAGGATGAAATATTCGCCTGCTATATTCCAACAGATCAAATTTTTTCAGCTGCATCTTCGTGGAGCTGAAATAATCGAGTTTATAATTTCAATCAGTTTTCAACTTTCAGAATATTTTAAATACTCGTAGAAATACTAAAGTATCTCAGGAGCAAATACAGTGAATGGAAGTTAGTGAAATTGTATTTCAATTCGAAAATAATCGGTTCGGTTTTGGATATGGCAAATTCGTTTAACTTGGCTGAGGTTATCGAATATGTAAGTTTGTTTGTGCAAGAATCACGATCAGGCCGATTGAGATTAAATTTGAAACACAACAGACCCCTAACTAGAAGGTGCATTAGGCACTTTCCTAAACTCGGCTAAATGGGGATGTTAGGAAAAGCAATTTATGTAAAAAAATTTCGATTCTTTTTTTTTTTCTTTTTGTACTGTTGGCCGCAGAGTTGATAAATTAAAACCGACACTACTAATTACTAATTCAAATTCAAAAATGTGGAGAAATTGAACGAACTCCAAATAGTGTTATTCATTTTAAGTGTAGTTGGAAATAATCAAAGAAATTACCAGAATTGCTTGACCCCCATTTTGAAGGAAGCGGTAGTGTTGACCTTCGGGAAAAAACCTACTATTACTTTTATTGGGCATGTTTACAGCGATTAAAGGGAAACTGGACCATATATGTTCTTTGATATGAATAAAGCAGATCTTTCTTTTCTGCGACAGCCCTAGTCTGCAGCAACACAGGCTTAAAATATGAGTTATAATAAAATAAAAAATTTCAAACAGCAAAATTTATATTTTTCGTTTTATTTTCAACAATAAATTTTAAAACGTTTGTATTCACAATAACTCCGGTTTAAATATAAAAACCTGTTTTTTAATAACTAGAAAACCGGGTTAACTCTAAATATAATTAAAAACAACATTTGTATCCAATACAAATTTCTTACAGTGTTTGATTTTTATAAAACAAATCGTCATGAAAGCAGTTCGTTGAACGCTAAACTTGCTGTGTGTTTTGCTCTCTAACCCGATTACTTTTTTCGCGGAACAATAAATATTGTTTATGCAACATGTTTAAAAAAGCGAATGCGCTCCGAAGAAAGAATAGATAGTAAAATTTTGTGGTATGTTTGTAGTCGAGAATGATAAATACAAGATTATGCCATGCGCATGATTTCCTGCTAGATGGCGTGGCTTGTCCATTAATTTCCTGTTAGATGGCCTAGCTTGTCCATTGTAAGATTGATATGTCTATAATTAACAAATTGTTCCATATAATTTCGTCAAAATCACAAATAACGGGTTCTTCAACACGGACGCTACAAAAGTAAAGCGACAGGGACAGCAGACGACGCCATATTTCTTGTCGCTCTTATGACATTTCTCTTCAGTAAGGTTTGCCATTTCCTGATGGAAAGATATACGAGTCGAAATTATTAAGATTTACTACCGAAATTCAACCAAGTTCGAAGAATGTGTTATCTCACGAAATGGTCCAGTGGATTGGCCGCCTCGGTCTGCGATTTGACGCCGTTATACTATTTCCTGTGGGGCTACGTCAAGTCTATGCCAACAAGCCAGCGACGATTGATGAACTTCGTTCGAATATCAAACGTGAAATTGCAGCAGTATCGACCGATTTATGCTTAAAACCGTCGAAAATTGGGTTCAGCGTCTGGACTTCTGCAAGCGTGCCCGTGGTGGTCATGCAAAAGTAATCGAGTTCCATACATAATGGCATTGAACGTGCTTTTACAGAAATAACGAATTTCATTAACATCCAAAGCCGTTTCTATTTTATTTAAAAAAAAAAACTTTTGTAGCGCTCTTATTGAAAAACCTATATTAGACAATCATAAATATTAGCCAATAGGAACACAGTACTCGAGACGTCATTTGTCCAACATGGGCAGCAAGTTTCAGTTTTATTTGCTTGATGGCGTAATCAGTTGTAGCCATGGCTTTTTAGGATAGTCGTTGATATTGCGAAGGACTTATGATTACGAATAATAAGTAGATACAAGCAAGGATAAAAGAAGACAAGGTAACGCCATCACGAAAATAAAATTGAACTTTTCTGCGCATGTCGCCCGAATGACGTCACGAAATTGTCTTCCTATAGGCTAATAATAATGACTGAGAGTATAACTATACATTATGAGAGTTTTTAATAAAAATGTTGAAAGTTTATTTGCAGGGCTGCCAATTTTTGCCTATTACTAAGATTTTTTTTTTATTACAAACTTGGCAACTTTATATTGGCCGAAAAACTTCATCTAATGGGAAAACATGCGCATGGCGTAATCTTGTCTTCTATCATTCTTGGATACAAGTCTGTTCACATTCTATGTTTCTGTATGAAGTTATCCAACTTCCCCTCGCATTATCTAGTTCAACTGGCTGTATTGTTTGTTCTCAGATGTTTATAACTGTAAATCATGTAATCTGTATTAAAGGAAAAAAAATGTGTGCATAATGATGTTTCTTACTGGCGATTATCATGATTTCACAGTGAATGTGCATGAATTCAAACAATAACCTGCGATTTGCTTTTTATTAATGTGTTGTTGTTTTCGTTTGTTCTGCCCTTGTTGAAGTTGTTATTTATTTAAATAAAGTTTTTGTTATTATTGTCACTACACTCCTCGCACTTTAATACAGTAGTATAAGTTTCCTGTAGAACATGTTGCCGTTGCCGTTGTTAACAAGATACAAATGCAGACAGACAGAAAGACACAGCTACTTGAACACCAAAACACAGATACACTTACTACGAACAGAGAGTGCGTATTTATTTCAAATTTCAATTGTGTTTTACTTTTTTTAAATTTTATTTCGTTTTCTTCCTCCTTCATTTCTTTTCGTTATCTGTCTTCTCGTATTTAAACAAGTGTAATTTCTGCGTGCTTTACAGCTTAGTTTTTGTATTTTTTTTACCTTTTTGCATTTTATTTATTTTTATAGATTTTGTCATGCTTTTGTCTTTTGTTGTTTGAATCCATGAGTTTTCGTTGCTGTGTTGCTCTTCAAATGTTTATTTTTTCACTTTAATGCTTATTTATTTTAGTCGCAACTCAATGTAAATTACTTGAGTAAATACATTAAATGTTGCGAGTATGACAAGTTTATTTTCTCAAAAAAAAAAAAAAAAAACAAAACAAAAACCTTAAAGAAAGTTTAGATCGTAGAGGGCATTACGTTTCAGCTAAAAATATATAGAAACATTTTGAGTCAGTTTGAGAAAGTTAATAAAAATTAAGAAAGTAATACAAAAGTTTTGGATTTAATGTTAATGAAGAGACAAAGAAATTTGTTGTTGAAGTTTAAATAAACATTTTATAAATAAAAGAAAAGCTGTTTGCTATAGAAAATTTTATTGTTATTAAAAATTTTGAATACAATTTTACTTAAATTTTCAGTTCGTATATTACAATATGAGAAAAAACGGCTGAAAAGTATTGCAAAAGGTTAAAAAGAATCTTTAAATGTATTTTAAAAAATACTTTTTAAACCATATTTAATTCATTTTTTTTAGTGGAATATCCCATATGAGTATTGGTATATAGCAATTACCGGCAACATGTTGCTAATTACAAGTCAAAAGTTAAGTATTCAAAAAAAAAAAAAAAATACATTTAAACAATTAATTATTTCAACTTAGTGGTCCTCTTTGACCAAATTCCATGAGCACAACAATATTTTATTGAGTATATTTTTTACAACAAAAAAAGGTCTCTAAATTATTTATTAGCTAAGGTTGTGGTTTTGCGTCGCTAACATCACAGCAAAACAAAATTGGACCGCAACCACGCTGATTACTCACGCTTCTTTAAATACCTTATGGCAAGTTTCGCTATTTCTGCTTTAACTGATGGCACGTTTAGATCTTTATGGATGTTCGAATTTTTTATATACCAGGGAGCAGATGTAATAATACGTAGAATCTTATTTTGGCGCCTTTGAATTTTTTCTACATTGGTAGCTGAGGCAGTGCCCCATAATTGAATGCCATAACACCATATTGGTTTTAGAATTGACTTGTATAATAAAATATTTATTGTATAATTTGTTAACATTAAAAGGCAGGTTTAATAATGCCTCTCTCATAGAAGTCTTGGCAAAAAATTCTAGTAATCGATTTTTACAATCTTCTTTTAATCCCAGTTTCTCATCACTCAGGAAGTCTTGCAATGCGGGAAAAAGGTAGCAATCACTTGGTGCCAGGCACGCACTATATGGGGGATGCATCAAAACTTGCCAACCGAGTTTCTGGTGAGTCACTACAGACGTATGGGACCTGGCGTTGTAGGCCAATTCGGGCTGTTGTCAATTCGGGCCGTTTCTGGTCAATCGCTAGCATCAAACGATCCAGTTGTTGACCGTAGAGATCTGAACTTAGTGTTTCGCAGACAGAAATTCAATCCATAATTTGTTTTTTTGTGTTAGGTGGTGTGGCACTCAAACATTGAGCTTCTTTTTACATCAAACTTTGCGCAAATGGTTTAAAACTGTCGAAATGGTCGACCTTTAGCTCCCGGACGAAGCTACGACTACTAATATGGTCAACTTCGATTATTTCAATAATTTTATCGATATTTTCGACGACGGGCCTGCCTGTCGAGGTGCACCTTTAACCTCAAAAATACCTGAACGGAATCGACGAAATCTAAATTGCACATTATTGAAATTAAGAAAATAAAAACTACACAAGTCGAATAGAGCTAAGAGTTGAAAGAAGTTTTTGTTACCATGAAATTAAGGTCATCAACAAAATTAAAACATACGCTAGCGATTTCTTTTTAAAGTCAAAAATAATGAAAACAAAAATAGTAAAGGTAAAATCGCTGGCAAGTATATCTTATTAAAATCGCAAATATTTAGAAAAGAAACTGAACAAGAAATAGCAAGGATTTCTTACTCCCCAAAGGATTTTAATGTTAAGCTAAACGCATACAAATGTATTTGTGTATAAAAAATAACTACTATCAAACAATTAAATATTATACGAGTATTTATATAAAGTTAAACCTTTAAAATAACATGTTTTTTTTTTGTATCTATCAATTGTTCTTTTAGGTCATTCTAAGGCATAGAAATACGGATTTGCTTATGTGATATTTATAGAATGTTTCTTTATAATTTATTAATAAATTATAAACCGCTTATTAACGTATAACTCTAATTTACCCCGTGTGAAACAAGATGGCTATAATATTTGCATGTACAATTTTTTTAATTTAGTTACAAAAGATGCTACAAATCCAAATTGCGTCCGTTGTTTTATCCCACTTTTGTTAATACCATAAATTTTTTACTAACAATGAGGATATCTACATATATATGTACATAAGTATAATAAAAATGTAACAGGACCATTTCTGTACATGAATTATTTTTTGAAAATTTTGTTGCTGGTGCATTTAATAATCGAAATGGAATACAAATCAAAAATTTTAAGACTTTTTGTCGGCCTGTATTGTTTTCGCATTACGTAAAAAGTACCAAATGAATTTTAATAAAGTTTCCTAATTCCAATATAGTGCATCAAAAGGAGGGAAAGTACATCGATTTTTTTACCGACTTAAAGGTACTGCATACTTTAAGGGATATTTTATTTTTGAAAGAGGCATATTTAAACACATTTGCTCAACTGTTTTAAAATAATCACAAAATACTTTTATATAATACTTTACGAAATATCGTTCACTAGAGCCATCTACTTAAAAATAATTTTTTTTCCAACCTATTATAATGAATTTTTTTGTGATATCATATCTGCAATAATACATTTCGAAAAAAAATTGTATCATAATTAAATTTGTTTTACACTATTCGGGTTACGGAAATAAGGGTCATAGGTATACTTTCGTCGGCCACTGTACGTATTGTTGTACAAAATGAATGACCTAAATGTTACTTGCTTTAAAATAGAAACCAAAATAGTCTTTTCATCTACTTTAACTAATGTAATTTATTATGCAGGTTTTTTTGCAAACTGTTTGCCTGTCCGCCTTAATGTTTGTTCCTCCTTCTGTTATTACTTTAAAGAGTAAATTTCGGAAAAGTGCCAAGCTATAAAATCCTCTTAATATTTGTTGTAAGTAAAAGCTAAAAACAAAGTGGGTACAAGAACAATAACAACATCATCAACTTAAGGCTCACAGTAATACTTGTACAAACTAAAAGTATGGAAAATCTAAGTAAATTTATAATACCCACAAAAAATATCACATCCATTAATCTCAGAAATCGAGAGCGTGTCCCTCAACCTCTATTTCGCGTTGAATTAGAACCTGGGGATATTAGATTGAAGAAGAACGAAACGCATCCCATTTATAATCTAAAATATCTGTTACACCGCAGGATAAGTGTAGAGGAACCACATAAGCGGTCAGGACCCGTCCAGTGTTTAAATTGCCAAGAATATGGCCATACAAGGGCGTACTGCAAGTTGCCTCCGGTTTGCGTTGTGTGTGGAGAGCTTCATTGTTCCGCCCAATGCGACAAACCAAAGGATGACTCGAAAATTAAAAAATGTAGCAATTGCGGTGGAAATCACACCGCTAACTACAGAGGCTGTCCAGTTTTTTCTATGGTAAAGAAGTCAACTCAGAAATTAAATACTCCTGCGAGGCAGCCACAATACCAAGCAAATGCTCATTACCCTCAGTTAGCTCAACCCACACCAAACATGTTTCATACGCGGATATGTTAAAATCAAATCATGTTTCAGCACACAAAGCGACACCTACAACCAATTCTACCCCAAATATGCATCCAGAAGCTAAAGAACAAACACCATCTGGTAACTACAATCGTCTCGAAGCAAGTATCGAGACATTAGTGCATTCGTTAAACAGTTTTATGAGCTCTATGAGCAGCATGATGCAAGAAATGGTTCGCATGCAATCTATGATGTTGCAGGCGGTACTTAACAAACCATGAACTGTTTAAAAATATGTTTCTGGAACGCAAACGGCTTACGCCAACACAAAAATGAACTCGAGTACTTCTTGAAGAACCAACAAATTGATGTCATGATGGTTTCAGACACTCATTTAACAACAAATAGCTTTTTTAAAATCAATGGCTATATATTATACGACACTAAAGACCCCCGTGGCAGAGCATGTGGTGGTTCAGCTATTCTAATAAAGGCTCGAATTAAACATCATTTACTGTGTGATTTTTGTGAGGACTATCTTCAAGCAACAAACATCTGTATTGAAGAATATCATCAAAACTTTGTTATTTCTTCGATTTATTCACCTCCTAGATTTCAAATATCAGAGAGTCAATATATCAACTTTTTCAAATCACTAGGTCCCTGTTTCATAGCATCAGGCGACTACAACGCTAAACATACGTTTTGGGGATCACGCCTAATAACTCCAAAAGGTCGTATTTTGTTTGATACAATTTCCAAAATGCGTCTGAATGTGATATCAAGTGGACAACCCACCTACCTATTGGCCTACTGATCGACAAAAAATACCTGATGTTATTGATTTTGGCGTGACTAAAGGTATTTCGAGAGAAATGATTAAGGTTGAAGCGTCACTCGAATTATCCTCAGATCATTCACCCACTATTGTCTATATATGGAATCAGCAAAATATCGTGTCGCCAACAACTTGCACAAGCATTAATTGGTTGAAATATAGAAAGTATCTCAGTACCCATTGTTCGGAAAACATACCGCTTAGAACACCAGAAGATGTGGACCAGAGTCTAATTTATTTTGATCAAAACCTTAAATCAGCTGCCCAACATGCGACAGAAACCAGACAACCAGCTAGATACAATCAAATTTACTTTGTAGATGTCGAGCGGCTCTTGGCTGAGAAAAGAAAAATTAGAAGAGAGTGGCAAGCACACAGATCTCCTCAACTCAAATCTAGACTTAAAGATTGCACGAAACGACTAAGACAGCTGCTAGAATCTCGAAGAGTAGCATCTCTGAAAAATTACTTGGAAGACCTCGATGCAACTGCTCAATCAGATTATTCATTATGGCGTGCATGTAGGAACCTTAAAAGACCGGTCGTACGTAAGCCTCCCTTGCGAACTTCTTGTGGAGACTGGGCAAAGAATGATACCGAAAAAGGCAATTTGTTTGTTGGACATTTGAAGAAGGTTTTCACCCCAAATGTATGTACTGATATAGCTGAGTTACCATCAGTAGAGACTAGTGCCGTAGTACCCCTAAGATTTGAATTTCGCGATATTGAAAGGGCAATAGCAAATTTAAACACCAAAAAAGCCCCTGGCGTTGATAAAACAAGTAACAAGTTGAGTTGCCCCGTATAGGTCGCAGAATTATTCTGTTTGTTTTTAATGCCATCTTACGTCTTGAGTACCTTCCCACAGAGTGGAAGGTCTCTTTGATAACTATGATTCCTAACCCAGGAAAAGACCACACAAAAGTAGAATCATACAGACCTATAAGCCTTTTATCAAACGTGTCAAAGTTGTTTGAGAGAATATTAATAACTAAGCTGAATCCAATTCTTAGCGCGAAAGGATGCATTCCGAACCATCAATTCGGCTTCAGAAAACAACATAGTACGATCCAACAAACACACAGATTAGTAAATGTAATTAAAACGACCTTTGAAGAAAAAGAATACTGTTCTGCGCTCTTTATCGACGTTTCTCAAGCATTCGATAAGGTTTGGCACGAAGGCCTAATATTTAAACTAAAGCTGAACTTGCCCGAAAACTTGTATAAGCTCTTAAAAGATTATTTAACGAATCGCAAGTTTTTATTAAAAGAAGGTGACTTTTTAAGCTCGCCACAGCTCATTGAAGCCGGAGTTCCCCAAGGTAGTATTTTGGGACCAATTTTATATTTACTGTACACATCGGATATGCCAATTAGCACCCTAGCCCAAGAAGCATCACAACTTTTACAAGACCACATACTCAATTTGGAAAAATGGCTAGAAAAATGGAGAATAAAAGTGAATGAACAAAAATGCACTCACATAACTTTCACACTGCGCAGGGACTCATGCCCTCCTATTCGCATAAATAACCAAATGATACCACAGCTTTCAGATGTTAAATACCTGGGTATACATCTTGACCGTCGCCTTACTTGGAAAAGCCACATTGACTTCAAGTTAACACAAATGAAACTAAAAGTAGTACAACTAAATTGGCTTATTGGCAGAAACTCCACCTTGAGCTTAGATTGTAAACTTCTACTGTACAAGTCGGTCCTCAAACCAATTTGGTGTTATGGGATTCAGTTATGGGGCACTGCCTCAGCTAGCAATGTAGAAAAAATTCAAAGGCGCCAAAATAAGATTTTACGTATTATTACATCTGCTCCCTGGTATATAAAAAATTCGAACATCCACAAAGACCTAAATATGCCATCAGTTAAATCAGAAATAGCGGAACATGCAGTCACATATCTAAAGAGGCTTGAATCTCATCCAAACCCTTTGGCGCGTAACATGCTGAATGAACCTGGTTACATTCGACTAAAAAGAAGAGATACTGCTTTTCTTGGCCGTACATTAGAGGGATGACCCGCAAATGATTTCGAAATCCGTGAAACAAACATTATTTTTGTCTAGCACTGGCTGGACTTAAAAAGAATATTTTATTTTAGACTTAAGATACGAGTAATTATTGTTAGTTCAAAAATTATTGAAGATACAATAAATAAATTATGAAAAAAATTCAAAAATCAATATTTAACGAAGAAATATTCATGGGCCAATTTTAATAGTTTTATTTTATTTTTTACTTTTTGTTTTTTACTTTTTTTTTTTTGTAATAAATAATCAAATATACAGATGAATATAAATCTCCATTTAGATTAGTGCACTACGGACTATTATGCAAACGTAGTAATAAGCTGAGATAATATGGCATTAAGTGAATTATATACTTTTACATATGTATGTAAGAAGTTTCTGCCAACAAGTCAGTTTATTTGTACTGATTTCAACTTCCGTTCCATTAGATTTAATGTAGTACTGTATTTTTTTTTTTTTTTTCTAAAGAAAAATTTCTCAACAATGTGTTTGGGAGCCACCAAACTTGATCTCTACTCCTGTGGTAGTTTACTTATCCCGATCATACTACGCACTACGTCATTGATATCTGATGGTCCTGATCCTGATCTGGGTTCGTCACAGAAAAATCACCCAAAAAAAATTACGCGTACCACTTCTGGCATGTTTTAAATAACACTGCGTCCTGTCCAAACCCTTCACAACATTTTTTTGCCTCTATTGCATTGCTCCTTTTTTGTAACTCTTAAGTGTACTTTTTCAGTTTTAGAAGTTCCAAAAAGCTGGATAAAATATAAAAAACTATGTAAAAATTTTTAAACCTGTTTAAGTCAGATAAGAATTTTTGCTATGAATTGAAAACGCATAATATTGCACGTGTTTAAAAACGACTGTACTTTCTCTTACTCTTCCCTTGGTCTTTCTAAGAAGGTCGTTTATCAAGATTTAAACCGTGGTAGTTGAACCCAGAAACTAGGTTGGGGAAAAATGTCCACCAATTTTTCTGTGGATGGCTGTAGTGATCGATCACACAATTTCAAATTTAGGTGACATTTCGCACTAAAAAAAACTTTCTATAGTTTATGTACATTTTTTCCATATACGAACTTAAAGTATAGCTACACTCGAACATGTGTGCGTCAAGCGTGTTCCGATCGAACAATACGACATCTTCATTAACTTTTCAAATTTTTTTATTTCCTTGAGTAGACTTTACAATGAAAAATTAATTTTTTTTTTTTGTTAATAATTTTTGACCCACTTAGAACAAAATTAATGTTGTTGTTTTACTTTCTCTACTTCTTGTTATTCTCTTTTTGAAACAAAAACTTAATAGTTAAATGATAAATGTTTAAGAGTTTTATTTTACAGATTATAGATGGGAGAAGTGAAAGGACAGAATAAACATAACTTACAACATGAATGGAAAATTACCTTTAAGTTTGTTAACCTTTTAACCTGACTTGTTATTTCTTCTCTTGATAGAAAATTAATGGCTCAAATATTATCGGTATCTTTAATTATAGAATATCAACACAAAGAAAAACTCATTGAAACTGGGTAACATCAATTTCATTATTCTTTTCCAAGAATTTGTTTAACGAAAAACAAATAAATGCCAAAATACTGACGCTTTTTGCTAGGGTTCGAAATAAATTGACTTGAAATTTTACCGGGAAAGATGCAGAAATTAATAATTTAAACTTTAATGCAGCCATGCTTTGTTTTGGTGCAGCAATTCGCTTTAATTTTATTCTATTTATTTTGCTTACACAACAATTATATTTACATATTAACTTTTTTTTTTGTCATTAGGTGGTAACTTTCATAACTTGTGTTGTTGTACTTTTAACCAAGTCAATGACGGGTCTTGTTAAATGTTTAACTGTTTGACAGTAAAATTGCGGTCACCCACAACAATAAAACAACAATACTTTTATTTGTTTTTTTCTCTTCGTTGTAAAATTTCTCCACGTCTTCTATTTTCGCTGCAAAATGCAACAATTTTCTTTAAAACAAAAGTGAAGGTATATTTGACATTAAATTTTCATTTCCCTTGTGATGCAAAAATAACAGCGGCGTTACTTAAACTTTTAAAAACAAATTTAAAGATTTGCCACGCTCAGAAAAACCTTTGAAGTTAAAATCACAATAAAAAATCTAATATAATGTGAAACGATTAGATAGAAAAGAATTTTAAGCGACCATAGAAAAATAAAAGACATGATTTACAATTTATTATGCTTCCTAAACTTTAGATTTGGATAAAGAAAAAACGTGCGATATTATAGTTAAATTGAAAAGGCAACAAGTTGGAAATAACTTAGGAAGGCAAAAGTTGATTACGAAAGCCACTACAGTAGAATACTGCTGATACAAAAATTGTTACACTTAATTTTATTAATTTAACATTTTTTGGTCACTCACACAAATGCTTACTAATTTAGAGGTAAGAGTAGAGAAGACAGCTGATGACGCTTAATTTGTAACAACTCTGCAATTTAAGTATGTATGTTGTAGCAGTATTACAGTGCTTGTGGTACTGAGTTGGAGTAAAATTTAACTTCAGTCATAAATCAGTTCTGGATTAAACAAGTAAGAGTGCTATATTATGCCGTGCCGAATCTTCTATACCATTCACCAAGGTGATTTTAATTTTACAGACATAGTTACAAACTTGATTTAATTTAAGAGACAAACGCGTGTACGGTATATATCGTCACCTGAAATGCCCAATTATCTATTTTTTTAGTTTTATAGATTTTTTTTTTAATTTTATTGAATTTTTTTTTTTGTAAAAATTTTATAGATTTTTTTTTTTGTAAAAATTTTATAGAAAATTATTTTGTAGAATTTTATAGAAAATTATTTTGTAAATATTTGTTTTAACATTTTTTTTTAACTCTTTTTAAATTTTTGTCTAAAAATTTTTTGTAATATTTTTTTTTTTTTAAATTTTAGAAAATCTTTTGTAAAAATTTTATAGGAAATATTTTTGTAATAATTTTATTCAAAATTTTGTGTAGAAATTTTATTGAAACTATATTGCAAAAATTTCATTAAAAATCTTTTAAAAAATTTTTTAAAATTTTCCGTAAAAATTTGTTTTAAATTTTTCGTAAAAATTTGTTTTAAATTTTTCGTAAAAATTTGTTTTAAATTTTTCGTAAAAATTTTATTGAAAATTTGTCTAAAAAATTAAAACAGATTAAAGCAAAATTATCCGTAAAAAAAGTTCCCCCCATTGTACCTTTTGACTGCTCCTAGATACCAGTGGGCACCCTCTATTGGCATCTCTATAGATACCAGTGGGCAAGGTCTATTGGCACCTCTATATGTATTGCTTTCTATAAAGACCTTTAATACAAAAAGAATAACCTTACCAACATAAAAATAAACACAACATCGGCACTAGCAGGTGGTTATTGATCCCCCGAGATCTGTATGCACTCTTTGCGATCTACCTGTCGCGGTCTAATATCTATTGGCAAATGAAATTACTACCCGAACACAGATAGGTGGACTTCGCTTTATCAACTTTTCTATATATAAGGATCCAGAATATATGTATATACTTTATGGGGTTCCAAATAAATATTGTAGAAATTAAACACGGAATGACGAACTTAAATATACCCTTTCCACCTGTGGTGAAGGTAGGGTATAAAAAGAACTAATGCATTCGAAAATTTTGCGCTTCACTTTTTTTGTTGGATTAGTAGTTAAGCTAGAATTAAATAAAACTTACTTTAACGGAACGTAAGATTCGTTTGATTTGAGAGCTACTTAAAATTGCCTTACTAATTTATTTTCGTTGACAACCAAAGCTAACAAATAGCAAGAGAGAGAGAGAAACAACAACAATATTTATGCATTTCGTTCATTCAAAGTAAGTCTTAATTAATTTAACCTTCAATGTCGATAGCAGCAACTAGACTACCAATTATTGTTTCTGAAACATTTCTAAATTATTTCCAAAGTTGCAAGACGAAAAAGGTCGAAAAGAGCTAACAACAAAAAAGAAGCTCATCAGAGCTGCAGATACATGACACATTGTACCCCCTGCCATTCGTCTTTACTCTTTGCCCAACAAACTTAAGTGTTGCAAAACAAACCTTTCAATTTTTGGAAGGGGGCTAACTATACCAAGTTACAGCTACTATTTAGCTGATTTGCTGCTATCGACATTCTGCCATTTTTTATTGGTCCACTTTACTTTTATGGTAAATTTTGTGTTGAATAATTTGGTGAATTCCATAAAAACCATACTTTAATGGAGTAATACTCAACAGTTTTTGTTTGATTAAGTGGTGGAGTACCATCAAAAACGCATAAAGTTCGGTGGCGACCATTAAACTCTAGGAGCGGATATGAGGCATTAGTACTTCGTAAACGAAGGTTTAGGTATGCAGGCTTTTATTCGTTTATTTGTGGTTGAGGCTTTTATTCGTATGATACCTTGACAATATAACTTGACCATAAGATTTTGTAAGATCCAAAAAAAAAGAATATAATTATTTTACTTCATCGACTGTGATATGCTATAAAGTTATACCGGCGCTGAGATCATATTTTTATAAACAATAATATCGTTTCTATTTGAATTTAATATGAAAATTATGACCTGAATACATTCCGTTATTTCAAATAAGACTAGAAGCTTTAATTTGTCCATTTAAAATACTTTTGGTTAGAGCTGCGATGTTATCCTCAAAATTTCTTTTTCACGAGGTAGCATTCTATTTTATTTTTTTTTCTTTTTTGCCAAACAAACAAAAATTCTAGCGGCTAAATAATTTTTCTTTTTAATTTTTCTTTTTAACTCTTAAGCAACCATATGAATGAATAGCTGGCTGGCTACATGAAGGAGTGAAAGATTGCATTATTAGGTACACACACAATAAAAGCTTGGAAAATTGTAAATGAACAACTTAGAGTAAAATAAAAAAGAATAAGCATAAGTATCTATAATAAGATCTACAGGAAATGAAAAAATAAGACAAATAACGCCCACACATTGTGTAAGAAAGTATATTCCATTGAAAACTAAAATAATATTTTTGGTAGAGCTTTAGTATTTAAACGATTCACTTTTAGGTTAACTGATTTATCTTATTTTAAACATTTATTTTTTCAAATAACAAAATAAAAATGTGTTTTATTTTGTATTAGCAGCATTTTTTTTTTTTTGTATATATTTTTAGAAATTTGTTAAAATCTGTACAAAACTGAATTAATAATTTTTCAAGTAGACTATAAGGGTATAAGGATAAGTAAGCTCTAGTGCTGGAGTAATGTATGTTCTAAATCGCCAAATCATTCTTCAAAATCTTTGATGTTTAGCTGAAAGTTAGCTTCAAAAAACTTTTTCTTTAAACAACTTTTATAGAGAAAAGGAATAACAAAACTAATTATTTATTCATTTTTGAAACATTTATTTTTTAAAGGCACATTATACTGTTAGTTCCTATAAATAGTTTCTGAGCCAGTTAAATATGTATTTCAACAAAAAAATTGTAAAACCTCAGCTTTTCAAAATCTCTACAACTACTAAGTAGCCAGAGAACTTCTTTAAAAAACTCACAGCTCTTCAAACAGGAACTTATCCTACTTAATTCTAAAGCAATCTATAGACGCTGCGACCGTTGTAACAACAGTTCTAGGAATCAGTTGTATGCTTGTTCCACAAACAATACAATTAAGTGTGCGATCTCATGTATAATTTCATTAAACAACCAAGTTCTCTTAAAGTAAGATGGCGTTGAATATTTTCGCCTTTGCTATATCTGACGTCATCTGCAAATAATACTTAATATTCAATGTTAACTGCAAGGTGGTCAGAACATTAATAAACACAAATACTACATAAAATCATGTGACAGGCACACAAGCGTTGAGACGTTTTTTTTAAGATAACACTACCGGCGTAGCTATTTGCTTGTCTGACGGGAATCGAACCCGCAACTTCTAGATTGATAGACCAATTGGTCTATCGAGGTACAACATGATAGAAAATCAAAACCTTTTGATGTTTCGTACAACCGACACACAACTTGAATACAACAATCCCACAAACATTGCAACACGTGTACAAATAGCATACAACATATTCAAACATATCCCATCTGCGGCTTGCTTAATGATGAAGTATTGAATAGGTTCGCAAAATAACGATCCCCTAGGAATTGCATATACCCTTATATCACAGCAAGACAGATTTAGGGAGTCGTTTTTTTTTTCTTTCTCATCGCAGCTTCTGAAAAAACATTGTATAGGAAAACCATCTTTTACGCATTGGTTCAAAACAGGAAATGACCAGTAATTACATTTTAGGTAACCTTAGGAATATTTATTCCGATCCAGCAAGGGCCAGATTGTCCTTGCAGCCACACAAAGCGACTAACGATAAGTTAGACTATCTAACTGGGGCCAGAATATGAAGACCATTACTATTGCGTTGTGTGCAAGTCGAGAAGAAAATGCCAGGTCATCAGCAACACTGTAGGCAAGGATAGTTGATTTATCAAAGCTCCCACTTAAAGGAGACTGTCGAATTTTAGCCCGCTATTCAAGCTATAGATTTTATGTGGTTAAAGCTCTATTAGGGACATAATTATAGCTCTGCTATAGCTACAAAAACTTTTATGGTACCGCTTTTCTAATAGTAAATATTTCCTACTTTTCAGACATTTGGGAATCGCAAACCCTTTTTTATCCCAAATTCCTCGATACTACTTTACTTCCAACTTTCGTTTCCTTCTTGTGGAGCTATCGTTATAAATATAAAATGTTCAAGATGGTGTTCAAGAGAGACCCATTCGCCAAATTGAAATGGAAACTTCTTGTAAATAAGAGCGCATTCCTGGTCTTTAAAACGCCAGCATATCCCTAAAAACTGTGGTGTCAAAAGAATTTAATTTTAAATCGTCTTATTTTTTAATCCGACCTAACAAATTTTGAAAAGAAATATATTTCATTTCTTTTTATCTTTTCGAACAAATTAAATACAAAAGCTACACGTCTCTCTATTCATACTGGTTCAATAGCGTATTAAAACACTTAAAGGCCGGCTCGTAGTGTTGCAAATTTATGAATATTGTTGTTGCTGCTGTGTAAGTCTAGCTTTGGCGTACAAGTAGCACGATTATAAGTGCTTCTATCTACAAGTGGCTAAGAAGTTTTTGCATCCACATAATAACTCAAGTATTTACTTGGGTGTGTACGAATCTTGAGTTGATGTGGTACTACCGTTTGTAATACAATCTTATAGATACGTATCTTAACATTTGTCTGAATGGGAGTTTAAATGGATGTGTGTTATTTTTATTTTTTATTTTTTGCCAAACAATAGTGTCCATGAATAATTGGTTAAGTAGCGGAATACTTAAACTCACGGTCATGTAAAGAGAGGATTGAATGTATAGAAGTAAAAATAACAAAAAATGCTAAACTGTTAGAAAAACAAAAGGTTTCCAAGCGGAAAACTATTGTTAAAATATTTTCCTTAAGATTAAGATTAGAAGACAAATAAATATAAAAAAGTTCCGACTTAAAACTAAATATGTATATCAGCTGAGATGATTATGGCATGACTAAAAACAGGAAAAGAAATTCTAAAAAAAGCCACTACATGCAAATGAAGGCAAAATCTAAATTTAATACCGTTTTGCACAACTACGATTATTTTCAACAACAATACTAATATTATAGTTACAACCACTATCTACGCGACTTTTATTTGTCTTTGTTTGAGTAACGTTGAGCCGTCATTGCTACAGATATCAAATTAAAGTCTAAAGAAAATTCACTACCTTGTAAAGAAGTTGAGGTATTTAAAGTTCAAGAGATAAGTTTTTTAGGAGCTTTAGGAGAAGATAAGTAGATGGCTGCCTAAAAATATATAAACAGATATATAATAATATACCAGGAAGACCACGACGCAACTCTACAATAGAGACCTTCATTAGTAATAATTCATTGTATGGAGTTTAGGGAAGAAATGACACATTTAAAAAAATAAAAAAGTGGATCTTGGAGTAGCAGTAAATCTACTAAAAGTTGGGAGCCATTTTATTCTTGTTGTATCCTTGCTGACTCATAACAAAGCTGACTTCTTATAGCTGTTACTTTTCTCAGCAGCTACGAAAACACTCAAGTAGTAGCCCGATATTTGCAGGTTCAGAAATTGTTTTGGAAAAGTAGCTGAGAGTAACAAATATCTCAGTATATGTACATCGTGAATTATCCATTTAAATACAAATGAAGTTGAAGGCAGTGCAAATAAATTGGCTTAACTCTACCCTTAACCTTTGGCTTAGATTACAAGCTTTTACTGTAGAATTGGTTCCTCAAACCAATGCAGTGTTATAAAACTCAGTTATAGGGCACTTTAAATTTACTAAATGATAGCAGATGCAACCTGGTATATTAAAAATTCGAACATTGAAAAGGATTTAAAGCAGGGATTGCGAAATACAAGACAACATATTTATAAAAGCTTAAAACGTGCGACAAACTGTGACTTAAAAATTAATTTTGGTTACATTCTACTAAGAAGGAAGTATTGCTTTTTTAAGTCAAAAATTACACAGACAGATTGAAAATGTTGAGGAATAAATTGTTGATTTAGCTCTGACTGAATTTAGTTATTTATAATTTTGTAGACTTAGAAGAAGATACAATAAATAATTTAAATAAAAACAAAAAATTGTTAATAGAAAATAGTTAAATCTGTACAAGAAAGAAGATATTTTATCTACAGGCTAAATGCAGCATTATATGCGGAAAACATGGTCCAATCAAATAATAACATTGATTAAAGTCTGTCACTAGCGTAGTGTGTTTTAAAATTCGTTATTACCACTTATTTTTTGTTATATTAATTATTTTCCTTTTTTTCTCCACATTCAAAGGTTGCTTTAACTGTTGTAGAGAAGTGTTAACAATGATAAAAAGGTTTTAACTTTTTCAAATGACAAAACTTTTAACAACGATTGTTAAATAAACAGTTATTTTCTAACAACAGATGCTGAAAAAAAAGCAAATAGAGAAAATATTTTTTGTTTGCTTTTGTAAACATCAATGAAAATAAAAAATAAATAAAAGCTTTAGACTGAAATAAATGCTATAGTGTGGAAAATAGTTTTAAGGTAATCGTTAATCATTCGAAGGTTAAGGTTGGCTTCAAAAAAGTTTATAAATAAACTTAAAGTAAAAATGTTTTATAAAAGAGGTTCAATTACAACACAGAAAAAATTTTATGCTCCAATTAAAAATTTTAATTAGTTTCAGATACAAATTTGATTAAATTTTTAATTGATTGAATTATATACTTAATTCAAAAAGAGCAACATTATTCTCTAATTAATTAAATAATTGAATCAAATAAAAATTTACTTCAATCTGTAATAACGATTGAAGGAATTGAAGGAAATATTTTTTTTCGTGTATGTAAAAAGTAAGGTTGCACCGATGGTCACCGATGGGTCTGGTAGTTTGAGGTTTTCGGTTCGACATTGGTCTGGTCTGGATTATAACTTTATCGTATAGTGTGTTGTACTACACAATGGGGGTGCTGGTCTACACTTTGATTTCTCCTGGTGGTAAGACCACCATCAGGTAAGGCCATCTTGACACGAACTGACGTTAAATCTTGACCACGTTGTCACAGACAGGTTAACTGTGAAAACTTTAGGTATATTTCGATCAAGATGAAAATCAAACAAGACTATGTTCAGCATGAGCCTGGAATAAGGTGAGATGATAGCTTACTTTGTGTGTGAATGTTAGGCATAGAAAGATGCTTATCTTGAAGGTGCAAAAGACTTTGTCTGATTCCAAAAAGGGAAAAAACGGTCATATTTATACGGCTAACCAAATTTTAATAAAATACCAAAAATGAATACTTCTTTTTCAAGGAATAGGCTGTTTATTAACTCTGATCCCGAAGAGGAGAATAGGGGAAAGTAATCATTTATACACAGCTAAACCGATTCAAATAAAATTTTAATCCTTCAAAGCTGGACTCAGAGTGGAAAGATTTGAAAAAGTCAATTTATGTATAAAAATCATCTGTTTTCAAAAAATATTTTCTTTATAAAATCTCGGTACCAAATTTAAATGGATCCGAAACTAAACAATAATTCTGCAATTAAATTTTTTTTTGTGTTATTTCGTATATAAATATTTTTAAGGTAAACTTTTATTATTGTAAATATTTTTTGTGTGTTAAATACTGAAAAAAGTGAGATATTCTCTTTTTGAAATGCTTCCTGCTGAACTGTGCAATTAAAAAGTAATTTAATAAGAGACTAGTCTAGAAGAGGCAAGCACAAGTGAAAGATAAAAACCTAATTTAGCTAATCCAAGAAAATGAAATATCTATTTTTCATTTCTCTCTCTTTTTCTTACAGAAACACCACTACAACGAGTGAACTTCTAATTAGAGAGGAGGTTGACGTTTTTCATTGACATTAGCAACATTTACGTTTTAGTTAGTTCTTGTGTTCCATCATTTGTATCTTGTTGATGCTCGTTAGAATATCCGAGGATATTAAAAGATAAGGAGCTGTAAAATACGCCACTACCTACCAAACGCATTTATAATTATAATTTAACTAGTAGAACGGAATGCAAGAGCAACATCCTTGTGCCAACATTTTCTCGTTTCTTATTCATTCATTCGTTTAAGGACGTTAGAAAGGAAACACGACTACAATTACTATTGTTCTAGCCACTAAATTTAACCCATTAAATAAGCAAGCAAACCAACCGATTCCATAAACATCTTTCGGAAGAAGGGCAAACCAACATACACCACCCTCACACACACACAGACCCACAAAGAAACTTATATTCAAATATACTCTAAATAACAAAAACAAAAGAATAAATTTGCATAATTGAAGCTTAACAGTAGTGTGTGTTTGAGTTAAAGAAATAGACGAAGCAGTTTTTATTAGAAGAAAAGCAGCTTAATTTGAGAACAGTTTTTTTGGATGCAACGGTAAGTTATGAAAATATTTTTAATTTGATTTTCCTTTTTAACTTGTAATTAAACTTAAAAGTCATAAAGACTTTTAAGTAAATTTAAGGCCCTAAGTGAATTTTTCGAAATGCAAATTCAAATGATATTAGAAAAATAGTTTGTTTGAAATATTCCAAATATGTATAATCTTTAAGCTGATAGCCTTTGTTCCTAGTGCTTTAGTTCCTAAGATTTATTATAATTTTAATTATAGTAAATAAATAAATAAATCAAATCTATCATTCATTAAATATATAGATAAAAATTATTGTGACCTCTATTTTTAATTCGACTGGGATCAGTACTTTTACTTAGATGATATATTTGCACTACTAAATAATTATCGTAATTTTTGACCTTTTTAATAATTTTATAATTATGTTTTTAAGCTCTAGGTCTTTTTTAAAAAAAATTTTAAAATTTATTTTTATTTTTATATTCAATATTTCGCTACACCATTGGGTAGCATCGCCAGGAAAAAAAATATTGAATATAAAAATAAATATTTGTACTACTCTATGATCCCTTCCATGTTTTTTTTCAATTCAAAAAAGGAACAAAAACCTATACATTTTAATACAATTTTTTAGTTAAGACCGAAAACGCGAATCTGCATCATTGTAAAAAATGTAAATACGAAAATTAAATTAATATTTTTAAATAAACAGGGCATTTTATTGATTTATAATGAAAGATAAAATTCTGTCCACATACTGTTTTTCCTTGTTTAAATAATCACTGTAAATGATTTCATGTAATCTTAATGTTTTACGGTCTTTTCTTATTTCGGGTTGGTTTAACTTTCCTTTACATTGACTCCTGTTGCAATGGTGGTAAATCGTGGTGAATCCATGTTGAATTTAATCAGCAGAGCAACAATAAAACAGTTACATAATTGCGTTTACTGTCAATTATTATTACTGGCAATTGCTGCTCCCGATAGTTTATAAATAGTTCGACCAATTAAATTAAATATTTAATATTCATGATTTTATCGTACTTGGTTCCAAGGCAATATCGAAAATGCTCAAAAATTAAGAAAAAAAGGACATAAATTTAAAAAAAAACTTTTTCGCATTCGAAACGGTTGAATTTTATCTGCTTACAATTTATTAATAATCAAAAAATTAAAAGTTTAGAGGAAGCACACATTTTCTCTTACTCTTTTGTAATAAAATATAAAACAAATTCTTTGAAAATTTGCTTGATTTAACTTTTGGTGCTGCTTTAACTCAAAGCTCATTTCAGGTCTATAAAAATAAATTAAAAAGTAAACGAATGTGGAGTGGCCTGCATTCAACTTTACCAAACCTCATGGAAACAGTTATTTTTAAAATTTTAAAATAAATTCCGAACAAAAAAAGTAATTATTTTCCAAAAACTATACAGATCTTCATGTTCATATACCAAAGGCACATACTGGATTTAATGTTGATATGTCAAACGGTATGACCTGTAGGGCATTCACAAAAGTAGTGGCATCTCATGTAAAAAAATAAACGTCAGTAGTGAAAACGATATCGTCTTAACAAAAAAAAAAAATTATAAAATAACCATAACCACCGACGGCATGATTAACTCCTTTACTAACAGGCTCTGCAAGCACTGCATATGTATAACATCAGTATCATATATATCAGTATCATATATATCATATTAACGCTGCACTGTAGGGAGTTTAACACTTGACTTTGAAAGAAGTTAGTTAAGCTGACGTTTAAGAAAAACTTAAACCGATAAAAGATTTCTAATTTTTAAAACTTTTCAAAACTATAAAGTGTATAATATAATCCATATTTTCCCTTGTTTGAGAACTAAGCTGGAAAAATCGACATCTGATTTAAAATAAGCTTGAATTTTACAATATGACGTCGTTTCTCTAAGAAGATAAATTTTAAGATTTTAGTTCGGCTTGACTCCTTCTATAGTTGCATAAAGTCATTTTAAAATCAGATTATGTACTCAAAGACTTAATATTTATTTTCAATCGTGTAGTTGCGAAATCCCCCACTGTGTGATGTTTCAAATATATGCAGTATAGGAAGCGAATTAAATTTATAATTAATAGAGTTGAAATTAAAAAAGAGATTTGAGCAAGAAGCACACCTACATTTTGTAATTTAATTCCAGAAACATTGATTACTTTAAAGGAAGTTTTATGAAGAAACAAAATAAAATTAAATATTGTGTTAAGAAAAGAGATAAGGCATTTCAAGATATGAGAGATTAAAACTTTATTGTCTTGATGAATAAATTTTTATGGTAATTAAAGCATTTGCAAAAAAAGCATTTATTTTTGTTGTTATTTGCCACTAAGGAAACAAATGTTTAATTAATAATAAAGATTTATATACACGATTACTGTGAAACAAAACAAAGCAGAAACGCTCAATAATATGAGTACTGGGACGTATAATTGATATTGCGAATGAAATACATAATTCCTACTAGATTGCGTATGATTGTTATTAATTTCACGCAGGAAATTTTATTTTAAACGTTAGAATAGGAGAAACGAAGCATATCTACGTATAAAATTACTTAGTAAGAAATAATATCTAAATCTTCACCAACGAAATCTAAATATTAGAGAAAACGAATTTAAAAAATTCACTAAAAATAGAAATTTAAAAATTGGCGAGATTTCGGAAAATAACACCCAAATATCTCAAAAACATTTCAAATTTCATAAATTATCGAAAATATACCACCAAATTAAAATTTCACAAAACAACCGAAAAATAGAGATTTCGAAAAATTATTTTTTCAACGAAAAAATCATGATTTCACCGAATAATTGAAATTTCACCAAATAAACGAAGTTTAGCCATAATTTATAAATTTTAACAAAAAATTCGGGATTTTCAAAAATAGGTATGTATATACAGTACTTATCACTGTGTCGATATTAAATTAATAATAACAAAAGTATTTGTAGTTAAGTACTTGTTTTCCAAATGCCCAATTTATTTTCTTAATAAAACCAATATAATTTAGATTTTAAAAGTTTTCATTCTGTATTATTTAAAAAAAAAGTTAACCGTCTGTTAAGAGACCCCAGACGTTAATAATCGCCAAACCTTGTTCGTGTTTATGTTTTTTTTTTTTTTTTGGTGGAAAAAAAGCAGTTTTACTACACAGAACTTTTTATTAGCATTAAACAAACCAAATATTTATACAAGGGACCTGGAATAAAGACAACAACTATAACTGTAAAAATTTGAGTTTCAGGGTAACAGCTGTCAAGTTTTAGTTTCTACATCCTCAATCTTAAAATCGAATTTTTCACATATTACGTGCAAGATACATACCTTATTCTATGGTTAAAGGATTTATAACTAGAAATAAGTTATCTGGCAAACCTAATTTTATCGCTAAGATATCGTAGAGTTCACGAATATTTAGAAGATTTTTAAATGAAACACTGCAAAGCTTGGAAAAATAGGACACATGATCATATCTTCCCAGGCCATATGTAAATGTTACAACATTCGGCTCTCTTCTGCTACTAGAATCACAATTTGTGAAGAGTTCACAACCGTACATTAAACGAAGAAGGTATAATTTTGCAATCACTTGCTTTGACATCTCAGCTTTATATAAGTTTGGCCTACGATTGTTTTAGTATGATTTTTCCAAGTTTTTCTATTATTGAAAATAATTTAAAGTCAATAATTTTTTTGTTGCTTCCAATATACTTTTCGTGTACATAAAGTCACCAGGTCACTACGACCACCTTTTGGTAAAAAAAATTTTTTTATAACAAGATTATTGGACTACACAATTTAGAAACCTTCATTTTATACATTTTATCTTTGCTTGGAAAAATTAACCTTCTTTCTATTAAAGCAACTCTAGTTATAAATTTAATGTCTCAAACAAACTTAAGTATTTATGGTTATTCTTAAAACTAACAAAAAAAAGTTAAGAAAATATAATAAAATTAATAAAATATTTATCTTTGCTTCTTAAAGTCAAACACTATTCAGTTTAAAACACGTAAATAACAGCAGCGTAAGTACTTCTTAAAGAATAAATTTATCCATTCATATATTTTATTCATGACATTTCATTTTGTTTTTTAGTTTTTTCTTTTGCCCTGTTTTGTTTTATAAGAATAAAAGACAAAAATATAAAATAATACCAAACTTTAATGTATACTAAGCACACGCACACACACGTAGTCCTCTTTGGATATAAAATAATCATAAATATTTTATGATTTTATTCATGTATTAGGATTCTGTATTTTGTGCGCTTGTTATAAGTTTTTCTTTTCTATTGTTAAATTCTTAATAAAATGACAAAATGTTAAAAAAAAATAAAGATGATTCTAAATTACTGATACAGTTGTAAATTATTTTAAACAAAAAAACTTTTTTTACTATTTCAAACTTCAGAAAAAATCAGAGATATAAAATCTGGTGTCAAAGCCTATAATCCCTCTTATTTTCACACGAATATTTCAAGGCAAGTGAGTGCCTCGATGGACTGAATGGTGTCGTGCTAGTCCATCAGTCTGGGGGTTGCGGGTTCGATTCCTGCCAAAGACTCTGTTTGTTTTCTACACACAAGCAAAAAGCTTCGCAGGTAATATTGTCTTTACAAAAAAAAAAAGTTTGTATGATAACAACTCGATAGTTAAAAGCAAGAGCCCCACGCAAACCCCTAAGGGTATGCGAGCACATACACAATCACAACCAGAATCTCACAAAGAGAACAAAACATGTAAAAATTTTAAATCAGTAGCATACCAGCTTTCAACAATGTAGGTTTGTGTGACTTTGCTAAATATTTAGCAAATTAATGCATTTTTATTTTAACCACTTTTTTTTGGATGGGGCCTTTGGTTAAAAGTCAGTCAAGTCATGAAAATTGCACAAGTTTACAAATTCAGGTCAACTTTTGAACTGAAATAACTGAAAAGCATCCAGAAAAATAAACACCCATCATCAGAAGCAGACTTCTTTTTATTTATTGTGTGATTAAAAATACAGTTTGTCGAATTGTTAACTTAACCAAAAAGTATAAACTGTTACCGATTTATGGTACTAGTATAGATTTGAATTCAAAACTTCCAAGTAAGCTCAGTAAGAATTTCAGTTGCATGAATCCGCGTATTCTTGTGCTATTTGTATAAATGTTACCATAACTTTCCAACTCAAACTACAGAAGGCTGTCATGCTTTCTGGTCAATAACTGTTTGTTTGGGATGGTTTGTGAGCACTTTCGATGTGAGGACATTATTGTCAAGCTAATCACAAGGCAAGCGCTCGCCAACCGTACGAAGCAAACAGCTAGTGACGACGGTCGTCACCGGAAGGTATGGCAGCAGAATTTCATTTACTGACGGAGCAACTCCACTTGTAAGGTTAAGGTGTTTGGTAGCTGTGCCGGGAACCTGAGTGGCTAGTTAGTGGTTAAAGAGGACTTGTCGTTAACAGCCGCCCTAATCAACGGTAGAACAGCATACGCCAGGGATGCATGGTCAAGAGGGTGCTTGGCCTTTAGTATGCGAACTCAGGTTAGCGGTCGACCTCCAGTTTCAATGTAGACTTACCCATGCTCTGTGTGGTTGGACATCGTTTTCTCTTAGGGCGTTGGACTGGGAAATTTCGATAGGGATGGACAAGGAAGCCTCGTTAGAACTGGAGAGGTTAAATACTTTAAGAACTCCCAGTTGCTCTGGCCAAGGAGGGATATCGAAAGAGAATGACAAAGAAACCTCGCAAGGGGTGGACTGGTCAGTCTTTGAAGATACTTCTGCGGCTATTGAGGTAAATGTGGATGAATTGGACGCATCTCGCCCTGTGGGCTTAGGTAATTTGTTTTCGGAAGCAGGCACCTCAAAGCGTTCCTTCAACGTTGAGTTGGAGTTTCTACAGCTCATGCCTAAAAGTAAGAGGCAGAGGCAGAAGAGGTGAAGAGAAAAGAAAATAGGCTGAGACGGCAGCGCACATTGTTGTTAATGTCCAGCACTGGCTACCATAAGACTCAGGACCACTGGAAGAAGTCTGTTAAATGTGGATTCCATGCGTGACCTGAGCCTTGAACAAATGCTAGCAATTACTAGACAGTTACCATTGGGCAGTCTGAAATCACTAAAGGCTGGTTATAGCACGTGACTCAATGTAAGTAGGTTGCCGTAAATTACATTACATTTTCCACTAAAAGTTGGCAGGAAAAACAAGCAGGAGCTTGCATATAACCTGGGTGCCTACAAATGGTTAACTGCGTTATTGACAGGTCATGGACTGCCAAGTATTATTTGGTCAAGTTAAATATCGAGGTAAGAAGATATTTGCAGACTGTGCCTGGAAATAGGCTATGAAAAAGGCTTTGGACGACGGACAGACTCATATTAAAATGGAGCTGCTATGGAGACCTTAGCCTTAAGCAAACGTTAGCAATTACCATAGAGTCTGTGATGAGGAAGAAAGTCGACATGTGTCAGTTGACAGTCTGATATCACTACAGTCGAGAGTAAAAGGCTAGTGACAGCACGAGACAATGAAAGTAAGATGTTCGTAAATTTCCAACCAGATACCAGAAATCATTGAGAACGAAGAGGGTCCAAAGGGCCCATAAAGTTAGCGGTTTGCTTCGGTATCCTCTTACAAGATCTTTATTTTCTAGAAATTTTAAAATAGTATTGCATTTAATTATTCCATTTATGACCATAATAATGTCCCTTCTACAAAATATGGCGATATAAGTTTTCTTCAGTGAAAATTAGGGTTTCACATCAGGGGTAAATGATAACTGTTTTTAGTCAAAGAGTGTAATAAAATTCAAAAAGAAAATTACGTTATTTTCTATAATCTGTTAACAATATTTTATCTGTAAAATGGTGCACAGAAAACTTGAAACACTACAGGCTGGTTATTAGCTTATGTACTAAATTAAAAATAAACTCTGTACCTTATAAGCACGCTTTAATTTTTGACTATTTGTTTATTTTTATAGAATTTGACGTTTTATTTCCGACAAAATAAATATTAAATATTTTAAAAATTAAAAAAATTAAAACTAATTTATGCATAAGTAAAATTTTTTTTCAAAATGCTTAAGCAGTGATGCTAAAGAATCAACTTAAAATGATAAAGACACAACCAATACCTTGTTGTAGTAGAAAATTGCTTTAAATATTATTTTGTGCTGCCAGTTAGCTAAACTTACAACATTTTCTTAACCTACGTAACAAACAGATAACCACATATTTTTTTAAACAAGGGTTCCGAAAAGTTGGTTATTTTTGTCAATAGTATTTGTTGTTACTGATGTAAAGATTTAAGCGTGATTTTTTTTTTTGTATTACAAAAAGTACAACAAAGCGATTACAACGAAAATATATTTTGCACAGTGCGACAATTAGACATAAATCTGTAGTCCCTAACGAGTAATCTAATTTGAATAAAACTTTTGCTTCATATTGCTACAGAAAAAAATTAGATGAGCTTTCGTTTTATTTTGGAACACTATAGTTCTTATGGAGATGTCGTCACATATTTTCATTACCGTCATAGAAAATGCAAAACGCCCTATCTAACATTACTTTCCTATCTAGATAGAACGTTTTCATTTTCTATGACGATATAAAGCACATTGGGGTTTATAAAAAATGTTAACCGACACAAAGTTCTTATTTTTAAGCAAAATTAGAAAAACATAGTTGTAATGTTTTTTTAAGATCAATTAAGTATTTTGTTAAATTTACGAAAATCAGTGCAATCTAAGATATGCAAGCCATATTATTAATACGTTTTAGAAAACATAAGTTTAGTTCTTTTAATTCTTATTGTTATTTCTTTAGCATTTAACTGGTTATTAAAACTTATTTTTAATTAAAATAAAGTTGTATAAAACTTTTCAAATTGAATAAATAAATTATGTTAAGTTCCTTGTTTCCGTGGCTCAAAATCACAGAATTAAAAATTTCAAAATTAATAAAAACTTCTTCTTCTTCAATACTTAATTAAATATTTTCTATTATTTGACATTTAAAATGGTATTGACTGAACATTTATTCAATATAAGATTAAACATCAGAGCACCATGATTGTAAAAAAAGTCATTCAAAGAAATGAAATAAAATAAAGTAAACTTTTAAAACTTTTCCTTCTCATCATTATTATTCATGAAAAAGAAGAAGAAGAAGAAAAACATGTCTTGGTTATAGTTGCCTTAAGCTTATTTTAACTTTTTAACTAAAATTAATTACAAATTCAATTAAGAAAAGCAACGCAAAAAGATATTAAAACCATGCGATAACTTTGCGAAAGGAAACGGAAATAATGCATTCAAACGGATAATTATTAATACGAAAAAAACATTTCGCCAAACGCGTGGAATAAAAATAATTCGAAAAGTAATTAAAATTTATAACTAATGCAGAGTAAAGTTGTCTATGCCTTTCTATATATTTCAATCCCTCTTTGTGAATTATACATAATTTATATTGAGTTAACTGCATTGTTAGCTAGCGAAGAGTGTTTGTTATTGAAAGGAAAATGATGTCAAAGTTACTTCATAAGCTGCTCCTATATATTGAAATAAATAAAGACAAAGCCAGCATAAGATTGAATAATAAACAAACGAAAATAAGGAAATTCCAAGAACATCCTAAATGATGGCAACTGCCCTGAATGCTCGGATTCAACTTCAAAAGTCTGCAAGTCGATGAGTACGAAACAAGGGTAAGGATCTGGATACGATCAACTAAAAAAAGCGTAAGAGAGTGATACTTAACAGCTCGCTCATTACAAAGCTGATTATAAAAGGTAGGGGACAATCAAGTCAGTGACCAAACGATACAATCGATTACAAGAAAACTGCAGTTGAGTTAAAATTTTATTGGAAAGCACGCATCATCCAAATAGATAATTATTTGCTCTTTGTTCGTGTTCCAACATGATTGTTCACAGATGAGCAATGATGTTAACTGTACTCGAACAACTCTTTTGCACAGATATTTAAAGTTATGTACTACCGTTCGGAAATTTGGTTAAATATTCAGAATTGGAAGTGTGTAGCATGTTAAAGCTTCAGCGTTTAAAACTGTTTTTCTAGTAAAATTATTCAAGAATAAATTAGGTGCAGTTGCTGGTCGGTTGAATTAATTGGTGCCACGTCCGCAAATAATACTTAACATTCAATGTTAACTGCAAGGTGGTCAAAACATTACTAAACACAAATAATACATAAAACCGTTCGCAAGAGGGAGACAAACGATGTGTTGGTACAACTTGACAAAAAGTCAAAATTTTTTGAAATTTTATACAACCGACATACAATTTGACGTTACAATTCGTGTAAAACTCGCGTACAACCTACGATTTCTAGAATTAGTTGTACAACTAATCGCATCGTCTCTGGCTTTCTTTAGAACATGGAATACAAAATATCAATCATACGCCGCCAGTTTAATCCGGGTGTAATTTTTAATTAAAAGCAATCATACGCGTGGAAATATTCTTGAAAAGAAATACGAAGATTAAACACAAGACTTTATTTAAATAAATAAATGGTTAGTAAATTAAGTTAAATCTAACACGAACAAATAAGAGTTCTAAAATATACACATTAACAAATGTGAAATAGTCCTACCTAAAATTAAGTGAACATTTTTTAATCAAAAACATTTTCAAAAAATGAATAAAATATTTGAAAAATGTTTGAAGAATTTATGTTACATTTTATTTAAAATGTGTCCCCATTCCTTTAAATCTTGATAGGATTTTAAAATTTAAATAAACTCTTCTTCTTTAAAATTTTTAAAATCCTTAAAAATACTATTTATAACATGCTTAAAATAATATAAATTAACATTTATAGTTGCAAGGTTATTATACATTATTAAAATTTACTTTTTATGTCATTACAAAAACTTTGAAAACTTTTAACCCTGAATGAATGGTGTAAACTAAAACAACATAAAATTTAAATATTATTTATTTAGAAATGTTTTTTGTGTGTTTTTTATGATTGCCCTGACTTTCCACTGATTGATCTAAAGCCATATAGAAAAATAATAAAACTCGAAATCGTTGGTTAGTTTATTTATTTCTTTAATTAATTAAAAACAAAACCTAAACAATAACGCTGCAAATTGAAAGCAACACAAAACTACTTGAGATTCATTGAGTAGCTTTTGTACACATTTCTCTATCCACCACTTATTGTTGGAACAAAATTCAAACAAAAGGATCTCAATGGAATAAATCTACTCTAAATGAATTAACAATAACATTTAAACATATACATACATACTTACATATATTTAATGAAAAAAAAAACAATTATACTTGCAGTAAAACAAAAACAATAGAAATAAAAATAGTTATTCCCAAACTGTGATATTAATATTAAAGTCTTATTTCAAAATTAAATAAATTTCAATTTTTTATTTAGCATTTAAAACATTATAATTAAATTTTTTAAATTTTATCTTCACAAATTTTGTCACCTTAATACAGCTTTCAACAGAAAAAGATAAAAAACTCTTAAACAGAAAGCTTTACCTTTTTGATATTTTTTTGTTGATATTTTTACCTTTAAAACATCCTGAAACTAATCGCTTTTAAAAATATTTCTGAAGAGTTATGTTTGTATTGGCTTACATTTGCAGCCAATACAGCCAGTTACTGTCGTAGAGCTTAATCCTTTTATAGTCAGAGCAAAGAAGAAAAAAAAAATAAGTAAGAAAAACACTGGATTAAAAACAAGCCAAGTGTAAAAATGTTATTAAGGACTTTAGTTTCTGTTTTTCATTCCATTTTGCAAGCACCGGATAAAATATTCTGATACAGAGCAACATCAAACTGCATGCAAGCACTCACACACTCTTTTAGAACTCTGACACATGAGTGTAATAAAGCCAGTCAAGCTAAGAGGCATGTAAATAATCATGCATGAATGAAGTGATTCAGACTAAGCACTTCTTGTTTGAAATTCTGTTATTTTCATTTTATTGTTAAAATCGTACAATAAAAAGTTTTTTTTTCATATTTTTTACAATTTTAAATGTGGGAGAGTGAAAAATTTGATTTTTTTTTGGCTCCGACATTTATTATGAATTGAAATGGAAAACTTCTATACAAGCAACAGGCAACAAGTAGTTTTATGTGTAAAATTTCATTTCTGGTACAAAGTTTTTAATGTTTATAAAAATATAAATCATGGTTTATGATCAGGCATTCTAGTTTTTACTTTGTATTATTTAGAATTTTAATTTAATTATTGTTAATTTGCAAAATTTCGTTTTATTTTTTAGCTGAGTAATGTAAATTTCGTTTCAAAACAATGCTGGCTAAAACAAAAAGATAAAGAAATATTTAAAAATAAGAGAATTTAATCTATAAAATATTTCAGCTCAGTTCAGTTGAAAAACTGATTCATTCCAAGCAAAAACTTTTTAGAGTTTTATATTTTTTCTTTGAACTAAGCAGCACGCTGCATTAAACTGAAATCATTAAAAAGTTTTTTTTTGTTCTGCAATCAATTTGAAAATGTAATTTTTAGGTTCCTGTACCCAAAGGATGAAAACGGCACCCAATTATCACTTTGATATCTCTTCATCTGAGCATCTATCAAGGACGTAACTCTTAAACTGCAATTGTTTTTTAAAAGAATAAACAAGTATAAATCTTTTCTTTACAAAAAAAGATGATTTATGGTAAAGTAGAGACGATTTGTCGCAACGAATTCAGTACAAGAAAATATTTGACACTACTCTCATACGAGAGTATATTATTTTTTACCTGTAACTGAGGGTTCAAAAGATGATGTGATATAGATTAAATATAATATAATAATATAATATATAACTTAAGGGACACCCTTTAGTTTCCAACTTTATAATTATTGCCATAGCAGACATAATTATATACGTTCTGTGTAAATTTCAAGCTTCTGTCTATAAAGGTTCATAAATTACATAAAAGAAATTACATAAAATATTGAGACACCCTTTAATTTATATTTTAAATATATGTACATATATACTAATAAGATCTAACATAGTTGTAAACATTATATCTAACTTTTAAGTGATTGTCTATAATTGTTTCAATAGGTCAAATTACATCAATTATGGGGACACCCTTTAATTTCCAAGTTTACATTTTATAATGTTGTTAACGTGGACTGAGCAATATAGGTTCTCTGTAAATTTCATATGTTTGTCTATAACTATTTAAAAGTTTGGCCATATACAGTAACTATTGGGACACCCTTTATTTTCCAAATTAAAATTATTTTATACTTGTTATTGTAGCGAACTAAGCAATTCATGTTCTTTGTAAACTTTAACCGTCTGTCTATAACGGTTGAAAAATTTGGCCATATACTTCAATTATTGGGACACCCTTTAATTTAGAATTTTAAACCTTTAATTTATAATTATAACGGACTAAGAAATGGACATTATGTCCTTATTATACTTTCAATTAGAATTATTAACAAGTAGGCAGAGAGTTTCGTGACGCCATTAGGCCGACAAGCACAGAAAATTAATATGTTACTTTCGGAATGGCGTAACCTCCTTGTGATGAATTAATGTGAGTTAAGAAAGGAATGTACTGAAGCAGATCTCTACTGCATATGCATACCTCTCATAAGCGTATATTATACACCTATACATAGAAACCAGCATCAAAATAGCTCAACGTGCCTAAAGAAGTTTTCACTTCATTATTTAATTTATTTATTTTAAAATTTAAAATAGTTTAACTATATTTCAGCTGAATTAAGGCGGTAAATATTTTACGGCAAAGCCAAATAAAAAATATATATTTTGAAATAAGTAATTAAGGTGACAATTTTAATCGGTAAAACGTGATTCTTAAACAAACTGAATAACAAAAATGTTTGCTTAAGTCGTCGAGTAACTATTAGCAAGAAATAAATTATAAGAAAATCACTCATTTAAAAATATTTCACATAAAAAAATAACAAATATGTACGAGGGCAATTAGTTAATTCCGAGAATTTTTGCATTTTCAACTTCCATTAACTGTTATTTATTACAGCAAGCAAACTTAATAATTTTTGTGAAAATGGAAAAACTGATTTAAGTGTGCTGCTTAAATGTTACTTTTTGGTTAACAATCCATTTCCGAAACCAAGAAAATGCTATGGGGAATCTGCACGATCAATTTCAATGGTTAAAAAATTGGTTTATTGAGTTCCGTTGCGGCCGTTCCAGCAGCACAAATGGCGCCAAACGCTTAGAATCCATGGAATAACATCGTACGATAGAATATTAAAGGTAAATGAGGTGTCTGAGGCTGGAAAGAGCACGTTTTAATTGAATATTTGAAAAAGTTATCCATGAGTTGGGCTATGAACTGATACACCGTCCTCTTTATTCCTGCTTTCAAATTTGAAAAGATGGCTGATTGGTACAAGATTTGATCATCGAAACAAACGAACATTTCATGGACCTTAAAAAATTTTATTATATTTCACCCAATAAATCACGGAACTATAAAACTGCCCTCGTAGATCAAGCTATTGCTGCTTTTGCATTTGTGCTCGTATACATGATTTATTAGTTAACGGTTCCTGCGAGCTGTTTCATTTTTTTTCACCCCATGACAACATGATTAAATCATTTAATTACGTAACTGAGGATACGCCAAATACAAAAAATAAATGTTTAACTAAATACATAATTTAATGTTTAATTTTATTAAGTCATTGCTTTCAGTTCAAAAAACATTGTTGTGACAATTTACTGGCTGCTGAAATCTTTGTTTTGCTGTTTAATCAATCTGATTTTAATTTTTGTTGCGTGCTTTGGTGTGACAATTTTTAAATATAAAGCGAATGAAAAAAAACTCTGCATTAAAAAAAAAAAAACAATTTAAAACAATCAAAAGCTCAGAAAATGATTTAAACACAGCCACAGCAGTCAGCCACTCAGTATATTTCTTAGAAGTCGACAGCTGTCTGCCAATTTAAGCCAAAAATAATTTAAAATAAATTGAGAGATAACCGAAGCCCTGCTAAATTGCTTTTTGTTTATTTTTGTTGACGTTACTTGAGTCACAATTTAATTATTGTTTATGACAAAACAATTTGCTGTCGTTTAATTTTAACCCATTTAAGGCTGAAAGTGAAGATTAAATAATAAAAAACATGTATTTAGTGCAGCTTTAAATGACAGCTTTGGATGTTCTGTGGTATTTAAAAATTACTGCCCATTAAATTTATCTTCTCAAAAGTTTATTAATTGATAAATAGGAAAAGCTACAAAAAGGTATTTATTTCTTAAATTTAAGTAAAATGTTCTATTCGTTAAAAAAAATTATTTCCAAAAGAAGTGATGGGGTGAAATATTTCTCTCCAAAAATATTTAATAAAACACAAATGAGTTTTAGTTTGGGGTTATCTATACATATAATAAAACAGTAACCTTTTCCTGTCTGTCTGTATGTGTTCGCACCAAGTAAAATCTACTGGATGAATTTTAATAAAATTTTGTGAGGAGGTACCTCAGTATCACGGTTCAAATAGAGGACACTTTTTTCCGCAATTTTGCCGAATCAATGGTACTGCAAACTTGGCAGCAACTTTTATTTTAAAAAGCGGAATATTTTAAACACTATTTACAGAACTCTGCAATAATTCTAGACCCTATATAAATATATATAAAGCACAAAATGTGTTTGTTCGGAAAGCTATATCTGCCTAGATCAATAAACCGACCTTTCTGAAATTTTCACAGTTTGTTATTAGATATATGGTTGGTAAAATAGGGTACTTATTTTTAGATATTCGACGTGGGCGTGGCATCTCCCATACAAAGTAAATATTTATCATCGTATAGCTAGGTAACAGTAATAGGTATCGCCTTGAAATTTTGCGTAGCCTCTATGTTAACATACATAGTTTAGAAAAAGATAGACTGGATTGGAATAGTGGGCGTTGTACCTCCCATACAAGGTAAAAAAAAATTATCCTGTATTTAGAGGACTGAATTAGATAGCACCCCCCATATTAATGTACATAGTCAAGCTAACCACAGAATGAATTGGAATAGTGGGCGTGGTACCTTCCATACAAAGAAAAAAATTATTATCATATTTCCGGCGAACTACAATAATTAGAGCCTTGAAGCTTTGTGCGAGTAACCTCTATGCTAATGCGCATGGCTTACCAAAATAATTAATTGGGACAGAGGGCGTGGTACCTCCCACACAAATTAAAAAATTATTATCTTGTATCTACAGAACTACAATATGTAGCGCCTTGGAATTTCGCACCAGTAACCATCATATTAATGCACATGGTTAAGCTAAACACAGACTGAATTGGAATAGTGAGCGTGATACCTTCCATATAAAATGAAAAATTATTATCTTATTCCTGGCAAACTACAATAGCTCCCATACAAAGTGATGAATTATTATCGTGAACATAGAGTACTATAATAGGTATGGTCTTGAAAGTAGGTATAAGTAACCCTCATACCCATGCGTATACTCTAGAAAAATATACATATACTAATGTTCATAGTATACATACTGGATTGGGGCAGTAGGCGTGGAACATCTAATACAAATTGAACAATTATTATATTAGACTATACTCAACAAGACCATACAAATAACCCAAATAACCCCCATACTAATGTGCATAGTTTAGCAAAATACAAACTGCGTTATGGCAGTGATAGTGGCACCTTGCATACAAAGTAACAAATTATTATCATTTTAATACGCATACCCAATTGGATGGGATGAGTGGGCATCATACATACCTCGCACACAAAAAACTTTTTAGAGAACTGCAATAATGATCAACTCTAAATTTGACATAACGTGTATTTTCGAGATAAAGATTTGCTAAATGCTTACTTTCAAGTGCTTATTGTATTTTTTGTGGATGGTGTAGCGAATCGCACTGGGAATAGCTAGTGTATTAAAAGTGTCATTGTCCAATTACTCAACCGCAAAGAATCTACTAAACTGAAACAATGATCAGGTTTATGCTGACTTTAGGGAAATCTGACACAAGAAAAAACTATAAGGGTCAAATTACGCAATCTTAAGGGCTAAACTTACGATACCTCTGCAAGGAACGACCAAACCCTTAAATAGTTTATACACAATGCTGCTTATAATGTTTGCTGAGATGTATGTACCTTCGACCACGTCCATTTTACTTGGACCTAAAGTTATACTATCTGTGATCTATAGCTCTCACCGGCTAAGGAAATGACCTAATTAAACTCTGAAAAAGTCAAAATTTAGAATTAAAATCAAATCGTGTACCATAACAAAAAAATTCGAAAATTACTAAAAAAAACCCAGAGAAACTTAAAAATAATTTATGTGACACAGTAATCGCAGTTAAGAAAATTTCAAATTTAAAAAGAAAAAATAAAACAGCGGAAACTCTTAATACTTCATGCACAAAAACTTTAACAAAAACAACAATTGTTGCTAAAACATAATCGATGAAAGAAATTTATAGACTTAAATAATGAAATAAAACATACACACACACAAAAATTTAATACATATGTATTTGTCCTCCATAACACACATTTAGTGCAGCAATTTATTTCCTTTGGCTAGAAACGGACAATTTAAAATATTGGGAGGCGTTCGATAAAGTCACTTTAAAATTCATGAATGCGGTCCGATAGAAAGACACTCTTGTCTGTATAGATAGAGACAACAACTTTATTGAATTTTTAGTACTTTTTTATCAGAAATTTTCTTTAAAAAAGTGGGCGATAAACAAAAACTACAAACATACTGAACATCTGTTAAAAGGGCAACAAAGAAAAAAATTTGTAAGTGGAGCAGACAAATTTTGTTTCTTTTTTTATGTACAATGATTTAAAAATTGTTGCTGTTGTAACAACTCTAACGCTGTTGGATGTTCTTTCCTGAAAAGATTTAACTTAAATAATTTAATTATTGTTATTAAGGGTCACGTGGGTGGAACTGGGAGCTGGAAAAATTGTGCAAGATCAGCCACTATTAGCCATGAGGTTATGTGGCACAAAACTATTGGCCTATTGGAACAATGAAACTAATGAGAGCCCTGTTAATAAGACGGGAATCGGGTCAAAGTATTCGTTCTCGTTGTATTCATGGTCCGAAATTGCAGGCAGATATTACCTCAGGTCTTTATTGCATCTATAACTATTAATGGTAGCCGTAACAGCCTGCTGATGAAATAGTTTCTGGGCTTTTACTTTTGTCATCCGGTCATCGTAGGGTGAAATAAATAAATACCTACTTTTCGATTAAAAGTACAATAAATAGCTACCTAAACTGTCCAAATTTACCTATAGGTTTTTACGTAGATAACAACATTTATTTTCGTACCCATATAAAGTAAAAATACGTAAGAGTGCTATATATTAGGCCATGTCGAATCTTATATATCCTTTACCATAGTATGTTAAATATTCCCTTACTCTGTTTAATGTTCCCAATTTCACAATAATATACATTCATTCAACTTCATTATTACAAATATAATATAAAGATGTAGAATTTTTTTTTTCTGTAAAAATTGTATTATAAACTTTTTGCTAAAATTTTCATTACATTTTTTTGTAAAAATTTTATCGAATATTTTTTGTAAAATTTTATCGGAAATTTTTTTAAAATTTTATAAAAAAATTTTTGAAAATATTTTTCATCGAAAATTTTTTGCAAAAATATTATTGAAATTAATTGTAAAAATTATATCGAAAATTTTCTGTAAAATTTTATAGAAAATTTTTTGTAAAAATTTTTAAGAAAATTTTTTGTAAAATTTTATCGAAAATTTTTTATAATTTTTTTTTTAGAATTTTTTTTTGTAAAAATTTTATCAGTTTTCGACCTTTAAATTTTTAATGAACATTTTTTTTAAATTTTATCGAAAAGTTTTTGTAAAAATTTTATCGAAAATTGTTTGTAAAAATTTTATCGAAGGTTTTTTTGTAAAGCTAGAACCTTCTAGCAATCTATATTGCGTTAGAATGGTTAGACTGGGGGGTTCCCACTATGTGTATTGCTTTCTATAAAGGCCTTAAATACAAATCAAAACAGAAAACCGCGACCACCCTAAAAACAAACAAAAATCGTCCCTCGCAGGGGTATATAGATCCCTGAGCTCTTCATGCACTCCATGCGATCTAATAGTCGCGGTCTAATATAGTTATGAAATATATTTAAATCCTTTCAAATGGAAACGGACACAAAAAATGGATATCTGTAAACGAAGTTCAACTTAATATGGTTGACATTTTGAATCGGGCTCAAAAATAATTTCTAATATCTTAGTGTTACCTTAAATTAGGACAATATTACCTTACCCCAATTTAAAGAATTCAGAAACAATCAAGCCACATTTTTGGCAAATGTTGATCATTATATATTTCAGTTAAAATTAAAATGAGAATTAAATAAACCAAATCAATTAAAAACATTATTAAAACAATCAAACAATATCTTCTTTTTCTTACTTTATACATATTTTTTTGCAATAGTCAGTTTTCTTTCTAAGTGAAAAAGTTTATTTTAATTTTCTACTAATTTTAAAGTTTGATAACTTTTTCAACAACCACAGTTCCCAATGTTTCCATAGGCCATCGTACTGTTTTATGAGTAGGTGTGATAAGAAGAAGTTTTATCAATTTGAAACAATTACAGTTAACGGTAAATCCTTAGGAAACAAAAGCCAAAACAAAGGTTAACCGTGTCATGCATTCTTTTTGGGAAAAAATCTGGAAACATCTTCAACAAATACAAGTTTTTGTTGGTTGCAAATGGGAAGCAGTGAAAAACTTTGTTTGGCTAAATACTTAAAAAGTATGTCACTACTGCCAGAGCTTCTGCAGGCAGTCAGCTAACCAACCAACCAGCCAGCCACACTGTCTGCAATTATGTTTTTTACATTTGTTGCTGTTTTTTATTTTTGGTTTGTTTTTTTAATTCTGTTCTTCACTCTGAAAATGATACATACGATTGCCCAGCCAGAGGCAAAAAATAAATAAAAATGTGAATTATCTTTCACATCTTTGTTCCAGAATGGAAATGCAACAAGATTAACACAATAAGTGAATGAATTGAATTCTATGGAATGATTGTGTTCTTTGTTTTTAAAACTCATACAGACAATTACTCTGGAGAGTGCAATGAGTGAATGAATACATGAATGAATGATGTATGAACTGTAATCTCTTTCCGTACTTTTTTATTACCTTTTTAAGCATTTTCGTTGCAATTGTTGATAATTAATACACCATATTTTGCTTTCAATTTAATCTGCGATATTCTGATTAATTTTTTTTTTTAAGTTTAAAAATTTTATTTTCATTTCATGCGATACCATCATCTTCATCATCGTCATAATACAATTGTACGACACACGTTGCAATTCCTGAATGATTTGAGTTTTTTGCTGCTGACTGCTACTTCAACTTCGATTAAGTGTCTGTCAGTCGGCGCATGGGACTGTTTGTCTTATTCACCAAGCTGTGGACTGTGGATGAATGTACAGATTGTTGCTGGTATATTGATGGTTAGAGGTTCATCGATGAGTTTGATTATTGTGTTGTTTGTTTGTTTGCTTAAATTGATTTTGATGCTTGTTGATGTGCTGCTGCTGCTGATGTTCATTATGCTTCTGTTGTTAGTAATTTCAATTCACAATTTATTATGATTATGAATGAGCATTTGTTGCTAACAAAATAATTGCCTGCAATATTTTGTTTGTTTTTTTTTTTTGTCTTCATTTTCTACTTTACTTTCTTTGAAAAATCTATGGCCAAATGTAATTAATTTGTGAACCAAACCGTACAGTTACAAAACTGACTGAATTAAAATCATGAGTCGTTGTCTGTCGGCTGCACCCAGTTTTCAATTGTAAAGGAGGCGCATTATTCTTCAATTTGCTTTGCCTGTCAGTCTGTTTTTCTTTTCCTTTTTTTCTTTCTGTTATTTCAAGTTACTAAAATGGAAGAGTTAAGTGGTTGGAAAATAAACCTTTCATCTTTTATGTTGTTGCTTTTTTTTAATTTGTTGGAATCTAACAATACAGGAAAATTGTGCATAAATGAGTAAAACAAATTGTATTGTTTATTATATTAATTATAATGGAGTAGTAAAAGTATTATTTATGATTCTGATAGATATAATGAATGATTTTTAGTAAAATTCATAAAATCCTGCAATTTGTAAAAGTAGCAATCACCAATTTTATAATTTAAAACGATTTTTAGATTTTAAGTTTTCAGTTTTGAATTTTACAAAAATTATGAAACATAATCTCAAGTGATAAAGCTTAAGCTCAGGTAATCTTCAGTATTTTCGCTTTTGCGAAACACGTTTTAATATTTGGTGCGGATTTTGGGCTATATTATAAGATTCTAAGACATTACTTCTTCTATAAGAAGGCTGGTGTATTGTGGCGGGATAACAGAGTTCTTATTTAAATGGTTGGGTGTGGTCGACTTGTAGTTTCAATAAAACGATATTAAGTACCATACAGCCGGTTCAATTACTATAACATTTGGTAATGACGATAATGCATTCTCTGGTTTAAGTAAGCAACCGTCGGTCGTTTGATTAAGGTTAGGTTAGGTTTAGAAGGGTTGTGTCAAAAACTTCACCTCGTTGACCCTGAAGGTCCATTCTGATGCCCATCAGATAGCTAAACTATAAAAAGGAAAAGACGCCGACGACATCTTACAGTTTACACCGAGCTATGCCGCTTAGCTTGTCGTGAATTTTTTCGCCTAGCAATCTAAACTGTGGGCCTTTTAATACCGGGGAGTGACATATAGTATGCTCGACAGTTTCCAATTCATCTTCGTTCTCGCACATCCTACGGAAATCTGATATGCCGGTAACCTATATACTGGTCTTTACCACAGTAGCTAGTGATAATACCTACACCGACTAGAACTCTCCAGTGTTGTAAATTCGTCCACAATGTCGTGGCCCTTAACATTGCAATGATCCCGAATTCAACACGATCTTCTCCTATACCTATCCGTCAGCATATCAAGAGCCCTGTTGCACTCACCAGCCTTGAATTGACGCTGCATCCTTTTAAGGATTTAATAGTTGCTTGGCTGTTCATGAACAAAGTGTCCTCCTCCCTTTCAAAAACGTGCTCAGGGAGGCTATTGCGTATTTCGATTTGAAAGAAATCTTTTTCGAAACACAATGTTAAAGTCATACAAATTCGAATGATTTCCTTTTCGAATCGAAATACGCAGTAACCCCTCAGACACCACCTGGAAGCCTATACTAAATACATATACTAGTCCCTAGAATGTGAACTATCGGATTGGTACCCAAAATTATCTTTAAACCATCCGCAAAACCCGTCGTACAGCTTACCAGATTTCAACCAATCGTTCCTGTGCGGGATTACTATTAAGGTACCCTACAAAAATCAAGCTCAGTGACCATGAGTTCTGTTAGTCTAGGGGTTACCGGAAACGGTTCTTTGAGCATGACATCCTGCAGGATTTTTGTGTGTCCTCCATTTTTCGACCTCACTAACACTAATTCAAAAACTCTAGGCAAACTTCTTGCAGCCAATCTAACCATAAAGCTGTCAATGGAAAGTAGGTGCAAAATGATGTCCATTGCTGTACTCCTCATTGCATCTGTGATGCGAACTCGTTTGATGCAACACCATTGAATTTCTCTTTGTGGGGTAGTTTAAAGTCATAGATCTATGCCAACAAGCCGACAACAATCTGCGCATTGAGCTCTTAAATTACCACAATCTGGTCTTGAAGCTTCCTCGCCGATGTACTTTTCTATACATAACCTTTTTCTCTGTACTTTATGATTCAATAAATAAAAGCTGAGTGTTTCCTATAATTCAAATCTTGCGTAAGATTTGAGACAACATTTACAATGCTCTGGCTACACTTGTATAGTAGCACACTTTAAAATAGTTATTACTGTCCATCGTAAAACTAAGATAACACAAAACATAAATTGTAGTTCTTGGATTTTGAACTGAAAATTTCCAAATGAAAAAGCAAATTGTTAAATGTATAAAATATCAACTTGTTGCATACGCCACATGTGAATTGAAAATATTTTTCTACAATATACAGCAGTGTGTATAAGAAGAACAAAAAAATCATAAATATGTTTGTTTGTTCGTCGATCAATCTCCAAATACAATTCCATTAATATGTTATAAAAATAAAAGATAAAAAAAACAACAAATATCTTCTTTAACTATGTAATTTTAAGACTTGTTAAAAAACCTATTAAAATGTAAGAGTTGATTGGCAACTCTATTTTTAAATTGCAAGTGGAAAGAATGCAAGGCGAATTCATACCAGGTGCGAGCAGTACGGCAACAACTACAACAAGAACACCTTTGACATTCGATTAGCAGATATAAAACAATGTATTTTTGACAAGACATTAGCAAAAAACGGAGAGCAAAAAACAATCAGATGGGCTAACGCCTCCACCTGGTATATAAAACCTACCAGATATTAATAAAAATATTATATTTATTGTGCTTGGAGCACATAATAATGCCACATTTCCTTTTTTACTAGGTCCAGATAATATTCTATTCCCTAGAAAACTTTCTATAACACATAAACATTCTGTGACTCGTTAAAGTAATATTTAAATCGACTGATTTATCTTTGCAAAACGAACGGGCTTTTAAAAAAATCTTAAGAAATGACGTAAATATTTTTCGTAACATCCATTTATAGTCGTTTTCTTTAAAAGAAATAAATAAGAACAAATGTGCCAAAAATACTGATCTTCCATCCAATACAAAATTAAATATTTTTTCACTTATTTTTGGATCTTGAATAGAGGTTGGAAAGTATTGAAGCAAATTAACACTCAGGTGTTAAACACAAATGGAAGTTTACAATTTTTAGAACTTCTTTATGCATGAATGTCCCCAAAACCCAACTCAAATAAAGTGTGAAATATTTTTAAAGCTGTGAAATGTATGAAATGTTGTTGAAGCTAATTTATTTAAAATGTGCAAACGTGTATGTTGCTGCAGCATTTTGGAAAAAAGGTTGATTTTTAAAATAAAAAAAGCAAATTAATTAACACCAATTAAACGTAAAAAATAAGTTTTTTATTGCAGCTTCTTCATCACAAACTTTTCATCCATTACAAATCGTTGGCATCAAATTGTTATTAACTAGATAAAACATTTAAAGTGTGATTTAATTAATTTTTGCCACAATGAATTATTATAAAAAAATGCATTTAAAGAAAATCATTAATCTTTTATTAAATTATTTTTATTTAAATTATACAGGGTGCAATGCAACTCTCACAATTGTCAATAATTTTTTACAAACTGCATGTCGGTTATCAGGTATTTTGTGCCGTCTCAGTCTGTGTTCATGAGGCCTTGCAGAGTCTTCTTCTCTTCAATAAGCTCCAAAAGAAGAATGTGAGAGATGTTAAACCACATGTCCACATGTTAAATAATATGACCAGGAAATTTTAGTGTGCAAAAACGGAATTGTTACTGCTGATGTCTGGAAGTTGACACAGTCTTGCTGAAACCAGATAACCTCGATGTTCAAACCAAAATAGATTTCTGTAACTTTTAAGATCTGTTAGTGTCTTTCTCACTTTTTTTAAGAATTTTCTTTTCCGATTTCTTACTCTCTTTCCCTTTTTTCAAACTAGTCACTTAATTTGTAATAATATTATAACATATTCTCTCAGCTCTATAGAGTAGTTAGAAAAATAAACGAACTTGAGCCTTCTAAAGAATAATTAATTTGGAGTGTTCGTGTTTCACTGAAAGCATAAAACTGCTTGAACTCACCCAAGTTTATTATAATTATGTTCAACATTTATTCATACTTATTCAAACTTGCTTATGAAAACTCTGCAAGCTTATCGCATTTAGCTCGTTGGGCTTCACTTATAATTATTGTCCACTCATCGTTAGTTGTGTGCCAGGAACAGACATAAACTCCTATGAGCTTTGTTTTGTATGCTCGTGCAGTGCTTTAGTGTAAACTTCTCCTTTTTGATTAGCTTTCGCTGCGAGAACATCATTGCCAATTCACCTTTTAGATAGTACTTTCTTATTGTTTTGCTTATAAAAGTTTTATTAGCAATCAGCACAAATTTCCTCAATAAATTCGTAGTGATCAAAAACAATGACCCACATGTTTAGGTACTGATAACAAATAAATCACGTAGAGTTAAATTAATATATTTTTTTGTTTTTGTAGTTTCAGCAAAACTCTTAATATTTGTCATATCTTTAGTCATTTATAATAATTTTTATTGTTTCATATTAAAACAAATCTAATGGTTTCTTTCTTTAAAACTCTTAATTGACAAAAGAAATTTTTTCAGGCCAAACATTCTGCAAATAATTGATTTCACTCTCTCGTGTTATAAAATATGATGAAAGAGGCAAGAATGTCAAGCCTTAATAAATGGCTAAATAAGAATTCAGTTTAAATTAAAATTGATTGAAAAATTTCGTACGAGTATAATTTTTTTTGTCATGTGACCCGAAGACTTGAGGAGTGTGAATGTGCGAAAATGTGTAAAATACACCCACTTTTAATTTGTGCAAATTGAAAAATAAAAAAAATAAAAAAAATGAGAAGAAATATTCTTGTTAAATAAAACATTTACAATTATCAATGATTTTTATTAAAGTAAACATTTGTAATGATTTTGTTGCGTATTTTATTTATTTACTTAACGTTTGTTTTTCTTGATTTGTAGATAAATAATGAAGACAACTACGGCAACCTACATTTGGAGTAGACGTAGATATTTTTTTAAATGAGTCAGATTTATATACAACAGTCATATGGAATATTTTTCTTCCTTCAGCAAACATTTAGAAACTGCGATAAAAGAAAAAACGAATTTTTAGAGAAATAATCTTGAGCACTATTTTTAGAAAATGTTTATTCAATCTTGCATGCCAAGTATAATAATAAATGCCGATTTATAATACATTAAATACGATATATTTCCTCTTATTTGGGGTAGGAACTTGTAAAAGATTAATAAATATTTAAGTTTATTGTTTACATTGTTTAGTGGTTATGTTTATTTCGTAAAATATTTACCACATCTAAGCTTAGCTTTTGAATTAAAAGAATATTTTCATCATCAATTTAAAAAAATATATATATGGTTTCAACTCTAAGCAGTATGGGGGATACGAACTCCAGCCAATCGACTGGTAACTGTCGACCTTCTTCGTCATTACAGAGTCGTAATTGCTAATCTAAGGTGCCCCATTTTATCCACATTAATTTCTGTCTGCTTGTGGCTCTTAGCTTCACGATAGTGATGGATATTATTTACACACAAAATACGCTACTGTGTCAGCTTCTTCCAGGGACATTCTACAAGTATCGTTTTCCTGAATTTTCATAGTGCCCAGATGATACTTGAAGTTGCCTCAGAAGTACCTTTATAGATTAACCCGTCCACCATTTGTGAGGATTCCACATTTTTCCCTGTCCAATTCTTATGGTACCGTTTGATTGTATCAAAATAAGAATTAATAAAACTCACAGTAATGGAGGAAAGATTTCCACCCACACAGGCAAAGCACTAGAAAGTCTATATTAAAACTGAAGTTCTAGAGGTATTTAGAATTGGCTTAACTTAATTTATCCAGCCTCCTAGCAGAGAAACAGACCTAACTAGGAGCCTGTTCAGCCGTCACCCCGATGCGGTATTAGTCGAGCTACTGACGGTGCATTCAGTTATGGTGCTCCATACCCTCGTGCCTTCCAGCTGACGGCCGAATTTTGCTTTTGATCGGTTAAAAAAAACTGGAAGAAATGGTCGAAAAACAAATACGTGTGCTATATTCAGCCATGTCAAATCGTATATACCCTTCACTATAGTAAAGTAAAATATTCCCTTACTCTGTTATGTTTCCCAATTTCAAAATTTTATTTTTTCAAAAATTTTAACGAAAGTTTTTTGTAAAAATTTTACAGAAAATTTTTTCTAAAAGTTAGGAGCCTCCTATAATCTATAATGCGTTAGAATGGTCAGACTAAAGACTACCCAATGTGACTATTGTATGCTCCTGGTTTCCAGTGAGCACCTTGTGGGTCCATCGGCTACCTCTATGTGCAGTGCTTTCTATAAAGGCCTTGAATCGGCGTAGTTTTTTGCCCACAGTCTCGATTTTAATGGTTTGATATTGCTGATTTGCAGATGGATATAGCTCAATCAACTTCTCTATGTATAAGGAGCCAGAATATAAATTTTATGGGATCGGAAATGAATATTGTAGTAATTAAAAAACTTATATATACCCTTTCAACCTGTGGAGAAGGATACAAAAACAAACCAAGAAGCTTAAAAACTAAAAATATTTAGAATTACTAGCACAGGGTAGCATCAGTGCTTTACAGTGGATTTAATTGTTTAAATCGCTAATAAGCAAAACTAAACTACAAAAATTTTGAGCATCAAACCTTTAGTTTAAATATGGCACTACTTTTCCCATTTTATATCGACCGCTAAAAAGGTAAAAGAAATGGCTGTTCTAAAATGTTTGATCCTTCATTACTAAAAGCTATAACAGTTAAAAAAATTGGGTGCCCCGGTTAGGCTAGAAGGAAGTGTGGTAGTCTGTCAGTCGGGGGTTGTGGAATCGAATGCCACCAAAAAACCTGGCTGTTTCAATACAATAAGTGAAGGAAGGTCTTCGTTGCTCTGCTTGATGATTAATGTTAAAATATAATCGGCAACTGTATTGCAATATTTCATAAAAAAGTATTAAAATTAATAAAATTTTGCCATTTGAGTTTTTATTATTTTTTCTTCTGCAGATGCTGTCATGTGATTGATATGAAATTTTTCAGTAGACTCTATAACAATCATTTCAACCAACAAAGTCTTTATGAATAAAGTGAGGAAACAAACATGAGTGTGTGGCATACTGCCTTGTTTAAATAAATAAAAATTAATAAACGTCAAATTTATTTCAAAAAAATTTATGTTGTAGCTGATGCAACTACTGCCACTTAATTCTTGTTATTTTTAAACATTATTCGCATTTCATCTTTACATATATTTAGCTCATTTCTAGTCGAAAAATGCACATTTTAAATAAATCATTAAAAAGGCATAAATATCCATGTTTATTGCAGCCTGTAGTGTCTGAAATCGTAATTTCTATTGAAGTATTGTTTTAATAGGAAGGAATGAATGAATATGAATATTTCTGTATGTAAAGTCGTATTTAAGTATTATTTTCGTATATTTTGAAAGCCAAAAACATGTCAGAAGAAGTTGTAAGAGGATTTTTTATCTTCTCTAATTAAGTTTTTATTCCCCTCATCTCTATGCACAATTCTCTGGTGCTTCAGAATGAATTGCACTTAAGAGATGCAAACAAATACAAAATTATCGTCAAAATCTATAAATTCTTGTTTCTTTAAATTTGTGATTTTTTTTAATGGATACAAACAATTTTGAAGCGGCGGCATTTTTGTGTGGAGAATGCACAACAAATAGCAAAAATATGTGCAAAATTATTGCTAAACGTCAGACATTCTCTGACATCTAACCCAGTTCGGTTTTAAAGATATAAAAAACAAAGTATAAATGGAATTTAATTGTTTAAAATTGAAATTGCAAATAAATTTCTTATAATATTAGTTTCGATTTATTTGTGCAACGGATTTTTTTAATTTTGAAGAAGTAGTTCACTTGCAATAAATCAATTTTTTAAATTTTAAAATCATGAAATTGAATTTAAATAAAGATACATTTTTAAATAACTTTAAACATTTGAAAGAACTTCTTTGTTTTGAAAAATACTTTATTGTCTACAACCTTGCATCTAAAATTGTTTTGATGTTGGAGGTCTTATTGCAAAAAATAATCCTTTTTCTATCGCCATAAACTTCTTCTGTCCATCTTTTGTACAGGTCGAGGAACCAATATTCGAAAAAGGCGGTTTTAAAAATAAATTATAATTTCCAACTAATTTGAACACTGGCACTGCCATGCAGCTGTTGTATATAGAGCCGTTCGAGAACTGACTAGTGGTTGCACGTTACCCAGTAGCTCCACAGAGAGCCGCTCCTCTCTGTGACTGGTTGCTGGCCAGGTCCCTTCGGGTTACACGTGCTGGCTGTGGTTTGGACCAATACATGTGGTTTGGATCATTAGCGTTTGTATTGTGCACTGTGTGATATTGTGCGATGATGGAATAATGGCATTTAGCTGCTATTGTTGCTTCATTGCGCTTTTATTGTGTATAGTGTGCAGTATTCATATGACGCAATGGAGTTGCCGGTCTACACATTATTTCACAAAGTGGTAAGACCACTGTCAGGTAAGGGCTAACATGGCTAAGTATCGACGTTAATCTTGATCACATTTACGTTTCAATGCTCGACAAATGCGTCTGTTTCAATAACCGCCTGCCTGTGCACTAAATAGTAGTCGATGTAATCGTAATCGTAGTGAACCCATTCTTTATCCTCTGCCGCAATGCTTTTTTCGTTTTGTCACAATTCAGTTTTTTAATTTCGATTTTGTGACAAAAAGTTATATAGACAAAAAGTTATATTTTTTGATAAATTGTTCGATTTGAATATATGACTTTGTTTTGCAGATTATAGATATTATTGGAAATTTCGATTTTTGATAACATTTAGATTTTTAACGATATTTTTATATTTAAGTTAAATTAAATTTAAATATTACATTTTAATTTATGTGAAATTGGTAAAGTTTGAAGTGAAATCTTGAATTTATGGTGAAATATCGATTTATATGTATGTATTTTATGAGGTTTTCAATGAATACTGTAGGAATTACAAACGAAATGACAAATTTATATATGTATACTTACCCCTTTCTAACCTGTGGTCAAGGATACAATAAACAGGATGTTAACGATTTTAATTAAAATCTTTGCAACTCAAGCGACTCCGATCGACCCGACCGCAGTAATCATAACAACAAATTTCATATATTTTAGTACACAAATCAGTTAATTTAAAAACCGTAAGATGTGAGAGTAATGGCTTACGTGCATTTGTACGGTCGTTATTTAATTGCTACAGTGGGCTATTTTATTTTAATTGAATCTGAAATCTTTTTTAAAGCATGGACAATATTTTTAATGATCGAATTTAATTCACACCTCTGTTTGGCGATATGAAGAGAATGAACTTAATTGAAAACATTCATTATTATCCAACCAAGTTTAGCATAAATATGTAAATAAATAAAATTGTTAAACAAATGTAAACTTCAACTAAGAAATGTTTTGACAATTAATAAAATTTTTTTTATTCAGAATCTTTGCCTTTTCATTTTTGTGTGACTAGAAGAGTATTTGTTGAGTGTTGCTCTACTGACGCCATTAAGTGGCTTTAAATTTGATAAAATTTGAATTGTTGTCGAAATAAAAATATAAAATTTGTTCAATTGAAATTTATGTTACAACATGAAAGATAGTTTGTGTGTTTTTAACACAACAAATTTTTTTTCTTCGTTTTTTAATGATTTGAAGTTGTCACAGTTAATTTGAAGGAGGGGTGTCTGAATCGTTAAAAATAACGACGGTTATTAAACACTTTCCTAATAATGGTCATTAGTTATTTATTAATGGCCGTTTGTTTGCAGAAATACTTTTATTTGTGATACTTTTTGAAATTTTTAAGGCGTAGTCTTTTGAAGTTTTATGGTTATTTTTCGATTTACATTTTTTTTTTTTTTACTTGTTATGAATAATTTATTTTATGAAAATAAACTAATTTTATTTTTTATTATTGATTTATTTTGCAGATATTTACGTGAATAAATTTTGGAATAAATAAAAAAAAAAAATAAAAGAGGTAAGTTTTAAACTACAGCGGACACTCGAGTACTACTTTCAAAATATTCGTTATATTATGTCTGAAAATGAGAAATCTACAGACAGGAAAAACCTTTAGTTGAGTAAAAATCATATAGAATATATTTAATATTCTTAAACATTATACATTAAACACATAGGCAACAGCTGGCTACGGACTACCACATGTCAAATTTAAATATAAAATACACACGTTTATATGAAGGCGAATATTACAACGTCATCTTAGCTACATGGCTACATGACCACCGTTGTGGCTGTAGCCAATGATGCTACCAGAGTCGTTCTAATATATGTACATATATTGGTCGGATCCACAAAAATTTTTTCACTCGTATTAACAATAGCGGGTGGTTGCGAAATAAGTAATCAAAAACTAGTTGAGTCATATAAAAATTATCAGAGATTTTTGGCACTAGATAGTGTTGATTCCAATATTTATTTATTTATACATTTACCTGATTGCCTTAAACGAACATGTGCTTAAAAGATGACATTTCAGCCAACATTTTTGACTAACTTTTTGAAAAACTGGATTCTCGGCAAACAAACTTATATTGAGTGCTTAAGCCCGCTTTACGCTGTAATACTGAGTATTAAGGTTTACATTGGATTTTGTAAGAAAGAAATCTATTGAGAATTGTTGTGATTGTCAAAAAATCTAACGTAATATAACATTTCCTTTTCACACTTCAGTTAAAATGAAAAATATAAGAAAGGAAGAAGCCTAGACGAGGCATAGAACATCGGCGGCTGAGCAATTTCATGTGGACGGCAGAATAGCCTGATCTTAAGTATGTTTGGCCCATCAAGTATTCGGCAGAACAAAGTACATACATACGTAGGCAATTTTATGGAAGGTAATTTAAGGCAGGTGCAGGACAAAGAAAAAAATTCATCGACGGCGGCGAACTATCAGCTGCGACTCACTCAGCTTGGTTCTTTGCTTTAAAAGCAAAACAACCCTGATAAAATTAAAAATGTTTTCATAACGCGTATCATGTAATGGGCACAACTCTATCGTATGAATGAAGCAATTCAGAACATCATGACTATCATGACAATCATGACAATGTGCAAAAACAGATATTTTTGATGATTGTGATGAGTCCACCGTATAGCCCGCATCTTTCAACCTCTGACTACGATTTGTTTCGGTATCTGCAAAGCTCTCTAATTGATTATGCAAAACAACTGCCTGATCCAAGAGCTGCTGAAAATCGTTTACACGATAAACGACGAAAGTTCTACGCCGATGAAGATCCCCAAAAAATATACCAAATATATGATTGTTTAATTATAATAAATTTTATCTTTTATATTTACGAGTATATACCTATATTGTAGCATGAAAAAAAAATAATCTTTGTGTTTCTACTTTTCCTACATCGCTAATCCCAAACAACCATTTCCCACTTATGTATGTTGAATGCCCTAGAAGTACTTGCTTTAGTGATTAAAGAAGAACTAAGTTGAACATAAGTTGTTTCTAATGCTTAAGGTTTCTTTTTGCATATTTGCTAAGTGATAGACAAGTCAATTTACAAAAGTAAATGAAGCAGTAGTTGTTTGAAAATTAAAGTAAATAATTTTAATGAGGCAAATTATTAACATTCTCAGCAAAAAGGCTGAAAAGCTTTTTTATTGGATTTAGTTAACAAGGCAAAGGAAGAGAAAAGGAAACGTAAAAGAATTTTGAATTCGAAAAGAATTTTTTTTACTATAGAGATAGAGAGCTTTCTATCTGTTATAGAAGTACAATGACAGCGTGCTACGCACAAGCTTTCGATTTAGAACTGACTATGACTATGATTTTTTTTTTTATTTAAAAAAAGTGTCACCATTTTAATGAAAATTTTTATTATTTAAACTTTAATTTGAGAATATATTAAGAAGTTAATTTGGGCCGAATGTCGGGACCTAGTTCATAAGGAGGTTAGGGAATCGCAAATGCCGATGAAACGCATAAGTAAAAGAAAAATAGTCGTAAGACTGTATCGGACACTCATTGCAAAAGGCGTTATACAAAGTGATGGAGAACAAGTGTATGGAGAACGACATTAGCATTTTTACTGATGGTTAAATGGACGGCGGAGGAGGAGCAGGTGTATATTCAGCAAAGCTGACCTTGTCCTGTAGTCTCCGTTTGGGAATTACGTCTCTGTTTACCAGGCGGAATTGCTTGAATTGTTGCATGCCTTGGATCACATACTGGAATGTCGGGTGCAGGGAAGAAAGGTTATCACTGCACTCGACAACCATTCGGTTATAAAACGCATGAGGCACTCCAAACTGGTGCTGGAATGTGTTTAAAAACTTAACAGATGTGTTAATGAGGTAACATTGATGTGTGTTAGGGGACACATAGGCACAGCTGGAATGAAGCAGCAGACCAACTAGCAAAAGGGGATCGGCTGTGTATTTCTGTGGACCAGAAGCCAGAGTAGAACTGAGAAGGCAGCGCACATTGTTTGTGAATGTCCGGCACTGGCTAGCATAAGACTTAAAACCACTGAAAAAGGTTGTTAAATGTGCCAGCAATTACTAGAGACTGCGTGATGTGAAAGAAGGCCGACAGTTACCACTCGTCAGTCTGAAATCACTAAAGTCAAAATTAAGGGCTGGTTGTAGTACGTGACTCTATGGAAGTAAGGTTGCCGTAAATTACATTTAAATTGTCTATAATCATAGAGGGCGGAAGGTGGTCGAAAAGGGACCCATTAATCTATTTCGATATTACCCCTATATTAAAAAAAGAAGCAAATTTTAATTTATTTTTTCTTATAAATTAAATTAACCTTTATAAACATCTGTACAATAGGTTTCTTTCGTTGAGTTTTAATCAATATTCAATATTGACTTAAAAATACTTTCCAAATTTTCGAATGGTATTTGATTAACAGTCAACTGTAAATTCAATTCTGTTCCGTTACACAAGTGACACTCTAAATTCCAATCGAAAGAAATCCTTTGGAATTTAAAAACCATTTAAATTTCAATTTCACACTAGAGTAATACGTATTTGGGTGTGTATGTGTGTGTGAATTTAATTATTTCTGTAACAACAACTGAAAGTATCAAAAACAATGCCTTTGGCTGCAGAAAACCTGCATGCGAAGTACTTTGCAAATGTTATATGACGCTACTGACAATTTGAAACAAATTTTTTTTAAACAACAATTAAACGGAAATAAAAAATATATTAAAACAAAAAGCATAAAAGTATTGTGGTATATATTTATTTTAAAATGTTACCACCAAAACTTAGAAAACAGAAACTATCAAAAAGTTTTATTTTTATTCGTTCAACTCGCAACTAAAAAGGAAGTTTATCAAAGTCCTTTAACAGGGGCCATTACGAGCACAAACACTAAAGTATTTATGATTGAAACTAAAATAAAAACTTTAACAGTTTTAATGCGCTCATAGCTGTTTTATTACATTTTTACTTTTACTGTGAATTCAGAGACTCAATTTTAAATATTAAAGGAAAAAAGCTAACTGTGCGTTAAGCAAATGCTGAAATGCAAGATAATTTTAAATTGAAACCGTGCGGAGAATGATAATTATTTTCATGCAAAGAATTGTGTGTAATTTTTAACTTCTGAACAACGAAAGATTTTAGAAAAACTATTCTCCTGAAAGTAATATAATAGTTTAATAAATATAAGAAACACATTTTTAAAATTTTGTTAACAAATCCAGAATAATCAAAAGACACTAGACATAAGATAAAATAAAATCTAAGTTTTTTAAATTTTACAATTTTCGAAACGAAAAAATTTATTTTAATTCTTTTTTTTGCAAATACTAGAAAATCTGTTGTCAATCCAGAAAAATAATATAAAAAACCATAAGGGGTGTACTACTCACAATAAAACTAGTCAATGGTAGGTTAACAAATAAAAACTTGGATTTCAAGACTCGAACATCTCCTACTATATGGGGATATGCAGGTCTGCTTTTTTGTAATACAACTAAGAAAATCGGTCCGAGCTGCCCTTCTTTAGTGCAATGTTTTGCCTGGTCTCTGAGGTCTGTAACAGGCACATTCATTAGGTAACCTCACTACGAAGGGGAACATTTTTTTTTATATGGAGTTTGCAAACATTTACACTACCACTAAATTCTTTTGATTGCTAGTGAAGCTTTGCAGTTTATCACTAAGCTGCAAAAAAAATAGTGCAATAATTTCTTTTGCAATATGATTTAGTGGTAGTGCAATGCTGATTTCAATCAAAATTTAGTGCACTACCCCCATCTATGCTTCTGGAGCCTTCACAAAAAAGTAGCATACACACCCATCCATCCGCAGACATGATTGCGAAAATAGTCAAAATAAATGCAGGGGACCTCAAACCGTAAGGATCCGTTGAAACACCGACGTGTATTTTTTTCACGATTACTTTACTTTACCTATGAAGTAAAAAGACTACACATACAGAAACTACAGATTTATTTTATTTTTTGTGCCGAATTACCTACCGGGCATCGTCATATTTGTTTACCAGCATTTTACCGTTTTCCTAATAGATCGCTTGTTAAAAGAAACTATGTACTCGTATATAGTTTTTTGGGAAATGGCATCATCATATTTTAACCGTTATATTTTTCTGTTTTAAAATTCATCCCAATCCTTCAGAATATACTCTGACGTTTCCTCGTAGCAATTTCTACACTCGTAGCAAAATCTACACTCGTAGCAAAATCTACACCAACGCCTAGCATGTTGAGGTGTTTCCTCAACCTGCAACAGCCTGTGGAGAAACCTGTTAAGTTATTTTTACTTAAAGACACCTTTAACTCACATTTCTAAATTTGCTTAATGATTAACATCTTTTTGAAAAAAATTACGGCATAAGACTTTAAAAATACAACAAGCTCTCTAGCTTTTGGATGACTAAATATCTTGAGCTTTTTTCCTTTATTAAGAACGAATCATTTTTTACTATTTTCGTTTAAGAATAATTATTTAATTATGAATTTGCATGCATTTATCAAACTGATACGTTTTGGAATTTGTATTCAAGAGATCAAACAAAAATCTATTAATAAAACAATCACCGATTACAGGTAGCAAAAAATGACCATAAATGACATAAAACTCCTTGTTGAACGACAAATTATTGAGAATTTTTAATTTAACAAAACTTCCATTTATACGAGGGTTAGTCAAAATATTGTCACAAAATCATAAGAGAAACACAAAGATTTTAAAACAAAAGCCGAATTCAGTGTTCGATGCAAGTGGTCTTGAAAAATTGCAAGTGCATAATATCATCTCTTTTTTGTGAAATCAAACAACAAAATACCTATTTTTTTTTTTTTTTTTTTTAAATTTGAATGATATAACGCTTTTGCACATTCGCAAGACCATTTGCATCAAACACTGAATACCGCTAATGTAAGTGTGTGTAAAAATTCAAATTTTCAATAGACAGAACCGTACGCATAATTAAGTATCTTGCTTAGAGCTTTTTCAACTCTTTCAGACGATATATTTGGGTTAAAAATATTTTTAAAATCACGACACGAAGTTCTCAGGGAAGGTTTAGTTGTGCCAGGTCTTTTAAAATAACGAGTGATTTTTTAAGAGCTTGAGAACTTTTTTTAAAAAAAAAAACGCATAAAATTTGCAAAATCTCATCGGTTCTTTATTTGAAACGTTAGATTGGTCCATGACATTTACTTTTTGAAGATAATTTCATTTAAATGTTGACCGCGGCTGCGTCTTAGGTGGTCCATTCGGAAAGTCCAATTTTGGGCAACTTTTTCGAGCATTTCGGCCGGAATAGCCCGAATTTCTTCGGAAATGTTGTCTTCCAAAGCTGGAATAGTTGCTGGCTTATTTCTGTAGACTTTAGACTTGACGTAGCCCCACAAAAAATAGTCTAAAGGCGTCAAATCGCATGATCTTGGTGGCCAACTTACCGGTCCATTTCTTGAGATGAATTGTTCTCCGAAGTTTTCCCTCAAAATGGCCATAGAATCGCGAGCTGTGTGGCATGTAGCGCCATCTTGTTGAAACCACATGTCAACCAAGTTCAGTTGTTCCATTTTTGGCAACAAAAAGTTTGTTAGCATCGAACGATAGCGATCGCCATTCACCGTAACGTTGCGTCCAACAGCATCTTTGAAAAAATACGGTCCAATGATTCCACCAGCGTACAAACCACACCAAACAGTGCATTTTTCGGGATGCATGGGCAGTTCTTGAACGGCTTCTGGTTGCTCTTCACTCCAAATGCGGCAATTTTGCTTAATTACGTAGCCATTCAACCAGAAATGAGCCTCATCGCTGAACAAAATTTGTCACATTTGAACATTTCGAACCGAACACTGATTTTGGTAATAAAATTCAATGATTTGCAAGCGTTGCTCGTTAGTAAGTCTATTCATGATGAAATGTCAAAGCATACTGAGCATCTTTCTCTTTGGCACCATGTCTGAAATCTCACGTGATCTGTCAAATACTAATGCATGAAAATCCTAACCTCAAAAAAATCACCCATTATTTTGCACTTTATAATCTCTCATCCAATTATGAATTTAAGTTTTGGTCTTAGATGGTAATTTTTTTGTGAGGAGATTCTTCGAAATTCTAGTAGCTCCCGTATTAGCCAATTCATGATTTCTATTAGACAATTTCAAGTAATTTGAAATTGGCATATGGCCAAATCGTGGACAGACTTTTCTATTAACTTTTAAGGTTCCGTAGGCCTATTTTTTCGCTACAATATCTGTCAGTCTTTCAGTTAGCCAGAGCCTTCCCTGAAACCGTAAAAGGTAGGCTCTTGATTTTTTCACAGCTATAACAACAAGTACTAAAAATTAAAGGGTGTTCCGATGATTGTGTGATTTTCATGTGCTTATTTTTTGAACCATAGTAGGCCGACAATATAAATCTATACAGAGAATAACCGTTATAACAACATATATAAAAAATAAAACTAAAAATTAAAAATTAAAGGGTATTTCAATAGTGATGCATATGTCGTATTTTTGACACATTACACAGACACTTGAAATTTACTCAGAGTGTTTTACAATGTGTACTATTACAACAGGTTGCAAATATAAAAATAACAGAAATGAAAGGCACTCGCGATTTGGCCTTATCTTGTAAACTTTACACGCATGCACTTGAAATTAAGACAGAGTATAGAAAGTATAAAAAATAATTAAAGGGTGTCCCCATAGAAATCGTGATAGTGAAGTATATGTGCTAACATTTTCAACCGTAAACAGCAAGCACTTAACATTTTTGAAAGCAAATACTACAACATAAACTCTAAAGGGACCCCACAGAACACATGGAAAATTAAAATTTTGTACTTTTAAAGCGGAATGCTGAAAATAGCACTTGATTGATTTATTTTGTTTATATTTTTTATTAATACAAAATCCATCCATCTGAAGGTAAAATATAGTTTAAACAGCTTCTGCTAAGTCAGCAAATATGGCTGCTAAAACATGCATCTATTGATTTTTCATTAAAAATGAAGAAAGAAAAATAAAAATAAAACAAGTTTATTTAATTGTAAAAGTTTTGTAACTTTTGCTATGTAACCGCAATTTAAATAAATGCCATCGATATTCCATCACAAAAAAAACAATAATTTAATAGTTTAAATTTTAATCCCTAATGCCTCTAGATTGTAATTTAAATATTTACATTTCAGATAAAACAAAGAAAATTAAAAAGGTCTTTTAATACTGACACAAGTATGAAAACATTTTGAAATTTTGTAAATTGTGAATCGAGTATTCGAACATAAAACATTGAAAAGGAATATTTGGTTTTGTTGAAAATAAATATTTACTTTTCTTGCACACAAAATGCAGCCTTAGGCAGCAGCTTCTAAAGTTTTACAGACAGAGACATACACTAATACAAACAGGATGAAGCTTAATATTTCCTTACAAATGTATAAATGCAAATGAATACTGCAAACATCCTGTAACATGTTGTTTATGCTTGGATTTTTACGTTGTTTGTTGTTGGATTTGCAAGTATGTTCATACACACATATGTAAGTTTGTATTTGTCTATTGTCTATTTAAATCCAGACAAATCTCTTTTGCAAAATTAACATTTCTCTCAGCAGTTGCAGTCAGACCGACCCATTCTAAACTGTAACATTTTGGTTTTTCCCCATTTTTTTTCTTTCTTTGCGAAGTTCACAAAAAAAAAAGAAAAGGAACCGAAATGTCAGAGCTGTGCACACATTTTAATTTAATAAAACTGAAAATTTATGTCTTACAATTATGTCGTTGTTTTTTTCTTTTTTCTCTTTCTCTGTTTTTTTTTTTAAATGTTTTTATTCATTCATGTAGACAGTTTACAACCATCCCGAGGGAAAACTCCTGGCCAAAAAAAACAAACTAAAAAGAGGTTTAATATTTTTTTATTTTCAATATGTGAGCTGCAGTTGGCAAAGACAGTTTCATTTAGTTTGTTTTTTTTAATATAAACTTTTCTTAAACTAAAAAATTCTTAAAATATTCGATTTTAATAACAAGATTACAATTAGCTAAGACTTGTATGAGTGTATGTATGTATGTATGTTGTATGTATGTTTGTATATTTGAGATTAAACAATTAATAAATTTTCAATTATAGAGATTCTAAAAGTCGTTATTATTTAATGTAATAATAAAGTTGCCTCAACATGATGTCATTTACAACGCACAAAAATATTTCTACAAAAGATTTTTTATCAAAAATTTACGACGATGGTTATGTTAAAAAATTTGCTTTTTCATGGGTTTTAGTTTTTGTAACTTTTAAAAGCCATAAACCACAAAATGTTTTAGTTAAGAAAAAATTGGGACGGACACATTTTGTAAAATAACAAAGTAAATCTTGTAAACAAATCTCAATGCTACAAAAAGTATCATGATAATATCATTGGGGACATTTATTTAGTATGAAGACTTTCTGCTTTTGCATTCAAAAGATAAACTTTAATACTCGTTAGTATTATACACTCGTTGTAAGTATTTTCTATTTTTTATTTTTTATATCTTTTTCATTACTTTATCTTAATCATTCTGACATTTTGCACCAATTTTTTTCAAATGATGCAGTTTATGTCTTTGTGCTTTTGTTTTAATCCTTTAATGGCTTTAGCTTTTTAGCTTTTAGACTGAAGCAATTTGTAAGATTTCCTTTTTGTTTTGTTTTGTATTGTTATGTGTTGTAATTTGTTTAATTAAAAGCTTAAATAATTACAAGGATTTTTTTCTCATTTATAAGTTGAATAAAATATAATTTCTATTTTACATGTTTTTTTGCGGACTTAAAATTATATAAAAGTAGAGAGTATAAGGCAACGAATGTGTATGAAGGGCATTGTTGTATCCTTGTAGATAAGCAAAGGAAGCAGAATGTATTACAAGTTGCCCCTTAAACACTTGTAGCTTTTATTTTCACTACTTGTAATATTAAAGAAAGCGTCTCCAGAAACCCTTAGAAAGTCCGTGTAGAAAATGAGACATTTATACGCGTACACAGTTGTGGACTAAAGAAGCTGAAAGTTGTTTCTTAGGTAATTTGGGGCATTTAATTTAAATCTACACTCCGTCTCCGTATTCAGTTAAATCCAGATTTTATATATGAAAAAAGTACAAAATAAGGAAAGTTGAATAAAGTTAACTGAATAGATCGCACTAAAATTACCTTCATACTAATATTGTTTTTAAATGTGATTAGTAGATTCAGAGATAACGATAAAGTATTGTTTTTTCCTGTAAAAACAAAAAATTTTGTTTTTTTTTTTTTAATCCATAAAAAATTTAAAACGAATTCCTTCCCTGCAAACAGGTTAATGCGTTCCCAACAAGGTTTGATTTTATTACCAACTAGCAGTGCCCGTCAATTCGTTAGCACCCTGACAAAATTTTGTTCGATTTTGCTTTTGCTTTTATAATGCTTCAGATATGGTTTATGTATTTACTTTATATAGAGCTATCCATCCCTGGGTTATTACTCAGGAACAAAGGTGCTGTCAAGTTTGCAGTACCATTAAGTCGGTCAAAATTGAGAAAAAGTAGAGAAACTATGCAATTTTACCGATTTAAAGGTACTGCAAAATAGGCAGCACCTTTTGTTTTTGTCAGCGGGATATTTTAAACACTATTTGAAGAACCCTACAATAATTTTAGAATTTTATATAAATTTTAGAATTTGAACCAGGGATAGGTACCTCTTTAGAAAGAAAATACATAAACTGACGTATGGACAAACGTAAGAGTCTTAAAATTTGGTACGGATTACTTTACAAGCAATATCAATCGTATGACGCCTACGACGTGGCGGGCAGATGAGTCCCACGGCATATCACACGGTTTAGTAATTTCAATTTTGAAACATTAGAAAGCCAGTGGCACGATGTCTTGTTAATAGCTTCTTTTACTTCACGACCTTCACGAAAAAAATGTAATTCAGGCGGAAACACTATAACTCCAGTATACTTATAAAATGAATGCACAGATCTAAACCGGATAGAGAAATTAGCTTAATAGCGAGTGGCAAATAAATATTAAATAAATAACAACTGCAATGGTTGTAACACTTCTTGATTTCTCAATGATGCACTGAAATATTTAACAGATCTTTTTTTCATCATAAGAACTCAGAAAACCTGGAGGCCAGTGGAAGATTTGAGTGGTGTTGAGCCTGTAGAAAATATAGAAGTGAATTCTGAAGGTTAAGGATGGCTATAACTTATAAAACTTGCTCCTATTATTTACACGTTTTTACAACATATGCAACTATGAGTAGAGAATTAGATTGGAATAAATAAACCATTGATTCAGTAATATTTTCTGGAATTGAAAATAAAATTTCTTACTATTCCTACTACTTCAGTGCGTTCTGAAAGAATTTTTTCAGCAGCCGGTTAATAAATAATATATGACAGTACTAGTCCCCTTATTATAATTAAATAAAATAAAAAAATAAAAAATTATTACCCATTTTTCTTTTGTAAATTTATTTTATATTATAAATATCGAAAATAGTTTAGCATCACAACTATACCATGTGAAACCATTTTGAATAAAGCACACAAAGTAAAATGGGCCTTATCAGCATTGGCTTTCACATTGAAAGAAATGGCTCTGAAAAGAAAAAGATTTGAGACGAATAAAGAGTTCACTCTGTAATAATAAATACGGCTTATATTTCTTAACGACACACAGTTGGATTGGACCAAAAATGACAATACCGACTTGAGATGCTTATGGCAAATATCGAGATTAAGTTTTGGTTTTTGATAAACCATAATCGAACAATTTTCTCTTTTAAACACCAGACACTTTATTCTCAATCCAAAAAAAAATATGCGAAAATTTTGGTTGCGCAAAAAGCTTTAGCAAGATAATTTTCCAAGTCGAATATTTATTTATTTAATTATTTAAACTGTGACAAATAACCCATATGTGTAGCAATGTTGTTTGTAGAACTCAGTTGAACCATTGGATCAAGTGCCCATCTTAGAAGCGATGTGCACTTTGGGTCGTTTAGAATCTGTTATTTCCGACGAACATCTACATACATACTTACATATATTTATTGTTTAAAATAATGTTTTTTAAAAACGTTAAATTATTGAAAGCACATTTCGCTCTATTTCATTTAATATTCTTTAACATTATTTGCAACTTTAACCAAATAAAATCTAAAAATATGTAGTTCTCCGTACGAGGTTCATAAGTCAGTAATCCAACTGTGTCTGTTGAATTTCTTGTTTGTTCTTGGAGCCGACAAAATTGTAATATGCAAACATTTGAAACCACAGCAAATCTGTTTTCTCTGTATTACAACAACAGAAATCAACAAATTCTACACATTTGCAATAAATAAATTTGAGAAGATGCAAATAGCCTTCAATACAAATTTATGGATAAATATTTCACACTGAATAAATTACATGAAAATAATAGAAACATCGCCAAAAAGTACTTTAAGAGCAGACATGAAAATGAGCTCATTTACAATCACGCAGAGAGACATTTTGGGTTGCACAAAGCACAAATATGCAGCCGCAATTCATAAAAATTGTTTTAATTGTTGGCCTAGTGCAGTCGTTGAAAAAGGGCAGTAAGAGGAAGGAGGGATAAACACGAATGCAATGAAATGAACATAAATTAATTTAACACCACCCCAATAATTGTGTCAGTGGGTGAATGTGCGTGAAATAAACAACAGAACAGAAATAACGACAGCAACGTGATTCGGTTGCTTTACGCACATTTTAGAAATGTTTAGACATTTTTATGTCAGTTTTTAAAAATTAATAACAATAAAAAACACATGTACGAAAAAGAATGCAAATAAATAATTAGGAACACAAATAATAAAACCTAAAGAAACACAAAAACCATATTTAAATAAATAGTGTTGTGGTAAAGTGTTTTTTTTTTTTATCTGTTAAATGATGGCTCGTAAAAGTAACTAAAACTTAAAATAAAAAATGGAAATTGCTTGTCCAGAATCGTATAGATTCGTACATACGTGTCCCTACAAATTAATTATAACTAATAATCTATACAAATAATAAAATAGTAACTCATTTCCTGTCTGTCTGTCTTTCTGTTTGTGTTCGCATCACCATAGAACTACTGGATGAATTTTAACAAAATTTCGTAAGGAGGTACCTTAGTATCCTAATTCCAATATAGAATACTTTTTTCTGCAAAACTAACTTATTATCAAGAGAACGTGAAGAAAAAGCAGTGAACGTACTCCGATTTTTTTTACGATTTAAATGCACTGCATACTTTAAGGCATGTGGCCTGTGCTTAAAAATTTTCATGTTTTACAGAAATTAGGAAACACGCTCCTAATACTTAGGTGGCTATTACAGAACATTTGTTCCTGTAGCCGAACGTAGAATAGACTTCGATATTCTGCGCTTCTTCTCCAATTTCTGACACCAAGTTTCGAGATGTTTTCCTCAACTTGATCTTCCCATCGAAGTTTTGGTGTTCCCCTTCTGCGTAAACCGTCACCAGAATAGTATTCAAATGACTTTCGAGCTGGAGCATCTTCATACATTCTCACAACATGACCTATCCAACGCAATCGTTGTAACTTGATACGTTTGACTATGTCAATGTCGGCATATAGCTCATACAGCTCGTGGTTCATACGGCTCACAAATTTCGGCCTATGATGTCTATATCATCAGCGTGTGTATGTATACACGTTCCTGATGCCTGTTCCTTTTTTCGTAATACTTGTTTTGCAAGATATTATTTTGTTTGTCGTTTTCTGGACACGAGACCACAATAGCCACAATATGTATGCCTGTTACATAAAAGTTTAAAAATACAAAAACAAAACTCGAATTTTCCAATTCCATAGCGTTGGCACTATTTGGGTTTGCTTCTTATATTTTGTATGAACATGAGAATTTTTGGCAAATAGATTGATTAAGTTTTGACTGTCGAATAAGTGTGTGTTAAATTTTAAGCTGGATTTGGAAAAAAAATTATTTATTTTAACCAAACCTTTATGTTTTTCAATTTCAAACTAAGTATTTGATGTTGAAAAGTCTGTCTTTTAATTACCAATATGTTTTAAAACTTTTCTGCTTACATTATTGCAACACACTGCAATACCATCAATTTGTTGCCATCAAGCAAGAAAACTCTAAAATAAAAATAGCAAAGTATTTTCAAAGGGAGTGAAAACATAAAATAAACAAATGTGTTGCCAATTCCAGTGTACAAATTAAAAAAGCAATAAATAACTAAACAAAAAATAAATTTAAATGAAAAATAAAAAAAGTCATAAAGTACTTGTACTTGAATTGTTGTTTTCTATTCAAATTTGTTTTTAATTCTACTTAACATTTAGAAAAATAGTTAAAAACATTGTTTTACAAAGTAAAAACAATAATTTGTTTTTTATATGACATCATTTAGATAAATGTATGTACAACTAGTTACAACAAAATAAATGTTTAGTTTCAGATAGACAGACACGCAGGCAAGCAGAACGCACTGAAACAGGGTTGGTAAAGTTGGTATAATTTGAATTTATAACTATAACTCGCTCTAATTTCAATTTTCTTATCAACCATTTCATTATTTATAATTTAATTTGGAAAAGAATAATTGCCACATTTAATTTTAGGTTAGATTTATAGGTAGCCTGCAAGAATGAGCGTGGGTCGGTAAGGATAATATAATAATTGGAAAGAGATCTAGGGTATAGTTCAAATGATTAAGTAAATGAAAGACGCTATTAAAAGTAGCGTCGTTTTACAGCCATGGCAAGAGAAGAACATCTAGAAAAATTCAAAGCATGAGTTCGAGTTGACTGTTTAAATCTAAACCTTTCGACGAGGTAAGACGAGGAGATCTAAATTTTAAAGTTTTATAGAACTGTATTATTATTCTTAACTTAATAAAATCTTCCAAGTCACAACATAAACACATAAGAGGTCATGTGTATACGATCCATTCGTTATGTTATGCTGTGACATGTGGTAGTATATTTCTAACCATAAATGACTTTTTTTAAACTTTCTTTTTGGCAACACTATTTTTGTTAGTTCAGTTATTCAGGTATTTTCGTGTAACATGTTACTGTTAAACATGTTCAGTTTGCTTTATAATTTAACCATGAATCGACTCACAAACGAACATCGCTCGCAGATTATTGAATTTTATTATCATGCTCGAGAAGGTGCAGAAAGAGGAAAATTGTATGCAGTGACGAAAATTATTTCTGATTGAATATATACATACGTGAACAAGTAAAAGTGCCGTATGTGGTGTGAAGAGCAGCGAAAAGCATTTCAAGAACGGAAAATGCATCGCGATAAATACACTGTTTGGTGTGAATTTAGGAATGGTGGCATCATTGGACCGTACTTTTTCAAAGACGACGAATGCAGAAACGTTATTGTGATTGGCGGGCGCTACTGTATCCAAAAAGGACTATCTGGACTTGGCTGACATGTAGTTTAAACAAAACGATGCCACACATCACTCGAAACAATGACACAATTGAGAGTTTATTTCACGTTTCGCTGCATAAACCATGCGATTTAACGCCCTTAGACTTTTTTTTGTGCGGCTATGTTAAGACTCATGTCTACAGGGACAAGCCCGCAACCCTGTGTATGAGGCTTAGCCGTGGTCAACATTTAAATGAAATCATCTTTAAACATTGAATTATATACTAGATCGTTAATCGACTCAAATAAAGATTTCATAAGTTTCTCTAAATTTTACGGGTTTTTTTAACTCTTAAAAAAATCACCCCTTATAAGAAAATGGCGAAACATAATGATAAAGCAAATTATCTTCTAACAGGACCCGGCAAATACATTCCCATATTATATAATCCTTTTAGAACAAAATATTTTATTTTATATCGCACCTGCTCTATGATAGTGTTTTAACTCTATCTTGAAATTTGTAAAAATATACATTTAATGATTATTTTAAAATTTTGATATAATACACTATTGTACGACAGACATATGTTTGTACAACTACATAAATATGAAATGATTTCTAATAATATATTCTCTTCTAATGACAATGCCAGAAAATTAAAAATTAAACACGTCTAAATTTACTAAAATTATCTGTTATTTTTTGTTCAACATTAATAAAAATTTTACTTAACAGACAAAATGTATTTAGTTCAATTTTAATAACCGGCTTGTAAAATTTTAGAATTTAATTTACCATCCCTGAAAAGAAATAAAAAATATTTGTTATGCTAAAAATCCATATTTAAACATTTTAAAGCTGTCTTTACTCATGTATGGAAATGTATTTAAATTGTGCTACAACAACCACAACAAAAGGTTTATTTTTAAACCACATACCGGCAACGTCAGCTAGACAGAACTAATGACGTAATTGGTGACAGAATGTGGTTTTATATTTTTATGTGTGTCATTAATATGACATACATACATCTTTTTTATTTGAGAACGACGGCAACAACAACTAAATTTTCTGTCTGTGTGTTAAAAATTTTGGATTAAATTTATTAAAAAATAATTTGTTTTACACAAATATTCTTTAACTTTTCGTGCTGCTGTTTGTTTTGAAATGTCTCTCTGACATGCTCTGGTTACATCTAATGGATTCTAAAATTATCCAAATCTTTTATTTAACAATTAATATTTTGACATGACATTGAACAGAATAAATCTGCTTTTTTATTAAGAATTAATCATTTTTATTTCAACACAAGTGTGCATATGCATTTAATATATTAATTTTTGTTTAACTAAAGGGACATGATTAAAATATTTATGGGTTTTATAATTTACAAAAAGTTACAAAAGTTGTTACCGAAAAATGTTACCTGGCCTGCTCAATTAGGGAGTAAAGAAAATCGACATGTCAGGAACTAGCTTCTATCCTCAATAATTATTATACATTAATAAATTTGCCATAAATCATCATCATCATGCCATCAAGATTATTGCAAAATATTAAACTTTAATAATATCTCAAACAGCAAGAGATGATTTTAGCGTTCTGCACTCAAAGGGTGCAGAAACGTGACCCTACTGTTTTCACGACAATTATGTGATCGCCTTCTATCTCTGTAGCCGTAATATATTAACTCCTGAAATTTTCACAGACGTTGTATTGTTGTATGGCCGCTATACTAAATACTAAAAATTAAAGGGTATTCCAAAAGTGACTTTATTCACATTGTTATAGTGAACACTAAGCAATGAGATTAAAAACTGTGACTAAAATTTAAAGAATGTTTTATGTATATGACCTTATATTTAAACAGTAATAGACAGAGACTTTAAATTTACTCCGAGAATGTTTAGACATAGTTTCTGTAGCAACAAGTAATAAATTTAAAATTTATAACAATTAAAGGATATTACCTAGAAGTCCCGATTGTGGCAAAATTGGCCTTATCCTATAAACGTTATAGGCGGACATTTGACATTTACCTGTGCGCTATAATAAAATACAATCAAAAATAATTAAAACTTAAAAAGATATTCCCATGGAAGGCGTTTATGGGCTAATCTTTTGAACCGTAGCAAGCACTTTAAGTTTTTATAAGCAGTAATAACAACTTAAAATAAAAAAATAATGGGGGCCCTATAAAAGACCTGAAAAAATTTATATTTATATTGAACGTAGTAAGGAACCCTACATGTGTAGGTCTGACTCGCACTTTATTGACTTATTTAAAACACATAAAGTGTTCATTTTCTGTTAAGGATTCAACTGATATACTGTTGTCAGATTTGGCAGCTCTGTTACTGCTTGTACTCACCTTGATTTGCCATTTTGTCGTAAATAGACTAACGCCAGAAGAACAAATTGTGGACATTTATTTGCAAAAAAAATCATCGTTCAGATCGGCAATGTGCGAATAATTCAATTAACCAAAGATTGTGTTCGCATCACTTACATTTTTAAAGACAACAAGTATCCGAAAATACGTCTTACAGTGAGCATCGAAGAAGCAAAGATTGATGTTGCAAAGCGGCGGTAGAAGGATCCAAAAAAGTTAAAATGATGTCGATTTGCTATCGATATGCAGCAATATAGCAGTGGCAAGGATCTTCTAAGATTCATTTGGTGCGAGAACTAAAACAGATTGGTCATTATTAGCGACGTGATTTTGCTCAATGTATAGAAAATAAAATAGAAGTAAAACCATAGCTTAATCGCACTATTATGTTCATAGACAAATTATATGAATTTTATTTGAACTATTTTTGAATTAATAAATTAATTATTTAGGCTTAAGTTCTTAATTATAAAGAGATAAAGAAAAATTAGATACCTGCAAAGCAGAATGCATTTTCTAGACGGCTACGTCCATCATCAGTACTCTTCGTATCGATCCAACCGGTAGTTTCAATTGTTATTAATTTTCTATTTAAACAAGCTTATCAAAGAAATAGAATATGAGAAAATGCATTCTGCTTTGCTGGTATCTAATTTTTCTTTATCTCTTTATAATTAAGAACTTAAGCCTAAATATTTAATTTATTAATTCATAGACGAATTTTTGGTTCAGCGTTTTAAGAGCCAATGAAATAATTATTTATTTCTTCTTTTAAAATTATGCTTTAAACACATAGACGACAGCAGGCTACCGACTACAAGTAGTCAAAATTCAAATACACACGTTTATATGAAGACGATTATTTTTACGTGTTCAAAGCTACATGGCTACATAACTACCGATGTGGTTGTAGCTAACTTAGCTAATTTCTATTTTTATAATTACAATTTTATTTACAATCAAAAATAAAAGGTCCCTTAAAGTATGCATATCGGTAAAATTACATAGTTTCACTGCTTTTTCTCCGTTTTCTTTGGAAATAAGGTATTTTTAAGGAAAAAAAGTATCCTGTATTTTAATCACGATACTAAGGTACCTACTCACAACATTTAATTAAAATCAATCCAGTAGTTTTGACGAACACAGACAGACAGGAAAAATGTTACTGTTATAACGCTAAAGAAGTTCATTTGGGTCGCCAAGTTGTATTAAAAAGCTGCTAAATCATTGCCGCGATTAATTCCTATTATGAGCAAATACACATGTTGTTCACAATAATTGTATCCAATAAACATTCAGTTCTTAACCGCCCAGATTAAGAGGTTTGGTCCAATAACGCATCTAGTCCAAATCCTCACCAAACGGTGACACCGCACACCCACATCCACAACATTAGTTTTTTATATAATTTTGACGATTGAATTGTGCTTGCCTTTTGATAAAACGAATGGACGCGGAGCTTTGATTATTTTTAAAATATTGCCCAACAATGAAAGCGCGTTTTCTATCGTAAAATTATGAATTTTGGGACTGCATTAAGGACTAACTATTTTTATTTGATTTTAATGAAAAATATTACACATTTGTTTCACTTGAGTGTAGACTGCAATTAAATCAGACAAAGGTGATTTAAACGTGTTACAAGTTTTCTTGAAAAATCCTCCTTATATATTCCAAGTAAACAAGTAATAATACACCCAACCACGTTCAAACAAAACGCCAATGAAAAGCTCAATGTAAAGCCATGCTATGACAATAAATTATGCAATTTTTTAACTTTGTATCAATGTTTATACATTTTTTTTACAACAAATTTATTTGTTCCTAAATATGAGTGTATCGCAGTAAAAATATTAAAAAAAAGTAAATCAAAATAAAATCAAGTTTAGCAACTTAGCCAGACACGATGGCAAATGAAATAAAGCTAAAATAAATGAAAAATTAAATTCAGAATTATGTCAATAAATAAACATCCATTCACACATATGTATGTATGTGCACAATACAAAGATTTAAATAAATAAACAGGTAAGAAACAGGACTATAATTGGCTATGCCGAATCTTATATGCCCTTCACCAAAACGTAATTTTAAACAACGTCTTAATAAAAATTTAATATTATTCTAGAGGAAGCTTTTGGTTTTTCTTTCGGTTTTGTTTTCTTTTTTATTTATAAAACACGGGCAGTTTAATAACGATAATTTTTATCTATTTAAAAAATTGTTATCGATATCAGTTTTTATTATTGTAGGTGCTTGATCCATTTTTGTATTCGGTAGGAAATTAGTTGAACCTAATTAATTTTGATACTGAGAACCATAACCAAATATTTTTTTGTATTTTTAATTTTTGTGGGATTTTCGATGACTTGTAATTTTTGTACTCTTCGGAAATTTTTTTTGAGAATTTTCAATATTTACGTTACGTTTCGATTGTTTGTGAAATTTCGATTTTGTATAAAAATTCTTTTTGTGAAATTTTATTTTTTAATAAATTTTGATTTTTTGTATGAATTTTGTGGTAAAACTCTATTATTTTTTTGGTGCAATAATAATATTTCCCTAAATTTCGAGTTTAAGTAAACTTTTCGCTGAGAGTAATATTAAAATTTTTGGTAAACTTTCGATTTATAATCATGAATCATATGAGGTACGAAATCAAAATTATTGTTTTTCTCCTATTTATAAGTCGAATTTGTCGTTTTTCAAAATCAAAATTTCATTAACTATTTCTGAAAAGTCGGTCTACTATAAAGGTCCCTTTTTTATGAATCAGTTAAACGTCAACACGGACATTTCTCAATCGTATCGCCTACTAAAGCATTGCATGAGTACAAAAAACGAAGCTTACAAGACGCTCATTATAATATTTCATCGAAATCATGTCTGTTCATTGCACACAAGTAACGATGATTTAGAATAAGTGAACACCAGCGAGCTAAATGCGATGAGCTTGCAGAGTTTCCATAAGCAATTTGAATATGTACGAGTAAATGTTGAACATATTTAAAATGAAATTGGGCGAGTTGCAGCAGTTTTATGTTTTGAGTGAAACACGAGCACAGTTCTAGTGTAAAACCAAAAACACAGAATTTTTTAGCAACATTACTTACGTTTATTTTAAGATCTTAATTTCTTAAGAAATAAAACAACCACTAGTGCAAGCAGAATGCATTAAGCATTACTTACACAGAACTAGTAAACAAAACACACTGTGTTTTGCTTAGTAGTTCTGTTTTTTGTTTCTAATATGAAACACGGCGCTCACTAGTATAGAAAGTTCGTTTTACTCGGTCAGCTCATTTTTTCACTAATAATATGGTATCAGTGGGTTTGAAATCTGTTTTTTTCCTCTGTTTGTAAAAAGGAAAATATTTTGATTTGTAAACACCTTGAAATCCGAAATTGATTTGGGTATTTCATTTAGTTGGCCAACGCCTAAACTTGACACATTACGTACATCCCAATGTATTTTAATTAAACTTTAGGTAGGTGTAATAAAACTACCAATATATATATATATATATATATATATATATATATATATATACATATATGTGTGTCATAACTTATTACAAAAAATGGGGACATAGGAGACGTAGTTTACAAAGATTATACATACATATGTATGTATGTATATTATCGTGTCTACTATAATTTTAAGAATAAGTGCGTGCCTATTATAGGCAGGGTTTATTGTACTATGCTCGCTATAATAATAATTAGAAAATAACAATTAAAAATTAAAAGCTATCCCGATAGATGAAGTGATTTGAGCGTATATGCAGATAATTAAAATTTTTAAAATCAAGTGATAACAACATTAAATTAAAAACTAAAAGATGACCCTTTGAATACGTAAAAAAATTTAAAGTTATATTCTAAACTTAGTACGGAACCCTTAAAATTATAACTCAAGATCCCAATTAAAGTATTTATTGCAATGTAAATGGCCACAAATAAAAAACTAAGTGGAAAATGAAACTGTCACGCTCCTTTATTAATTAGAAACTGATAACTGATTGCTTTTCTAATTTAAATTTTTTTAATTGAAACAAAATTTTCTTTTTCAAACTAAATAAATTTGTAATTGTAACTGTCTCTTTAGTGTGCGGCGCAAAATACAATTATGAAAAAACACCAATACCTAGGTTGACTGCTGTCACAAAAGAAAATTTATTTATATTAAGTATGCCAAACACGTCTTTCAAAACACTTTTAATATATGATTTTTTTTTTAAATACACCCTTTCAAATGTAAACTCTTGCATTTGCGGCATCCATTTAAGCGGTTTTTCCTAACTTTTGGCATACTTATTTCCAACAAAAAATTATTATTATATTATTGTAATTTGTTTAAACTGTTTATTTACTTTATTTGTGGAGTACAGATAAATAATAATATTAAAAAAATAAGCAATGGAGTAAATCAAACTGAATATATGCCTTTCAAAGAGAAGTAATAATATGTGCATTTTTATGGCAAAAGTAACTACAATAATAAATTTACAGAACGGAAAGTAACAGAACGACAACGCAAAGTGAAGACTAATGAAGCCTTTAGCCAGCCCACTTTTATGGTCATACATAAATAAAACAGATTTAAATGTCAACGCGTTTTTTGACTTAAGTCAGCTTCCATGTTGATGCTTATTCAAATACCAAACCGAACATAGTCCACCAAATATAAACTGCGCTCAATATGCGACTGATGATGAAATCTATATCTTCTGAACAAGAGCAAACAAAAACTAACATTTAAAAAAACCATTCATTTCATTTTCTAATTGGTCTGTAAACATTAAATTATGTGAACTTTAAAACATCTTTGATCAGTTTTTTAACTAAACTGATCAAAGAAGTTTTATTTAAAAGTAATACGAACTTCAAAGTTCCTCTAGATGGGTATAGGTGTAAATTTAAAAAAAAATATGACAATGACCATACAGACACATACTACAACATAGTGGAAATACGTATTTATGTATGTATGTCTGAACATATGTTCATATTCATACATACATTCATATTCAACTGACATCGAACTTGAACTTGACTGAGAAATTTAAAATAGTTGAGACTGTGTATTTTTTTTTTTTTGTTTTTTTGTATCTGCCTTACGTTGTGGGTTTTTAATTTAAATAAAATTATTAGGACCTTGAATAAGTTTCTGATGTTTTCTATCGGTATACTAACACAAATGTTAACACAGGGGTATGCTGCATATCTCGATATTTGCGTATATCGATATCGAAAAGAAATATCATCCTTTTAATTTGTATGAATTTTTGATATTGTTTTTCGTGAATGTTTTTTTTTTTAACGCGGTAACCCCCAGGACTACTCACGGTAAGCCAATTTTATTTTTTTAGTTAGTTTTACCCAAAGGTCGAGTTCAATGCTGAATTTAATTTGCGAACATTTTTTTGTTGTACTATTTTAGTAAAAAAAAAGATCTGCAACTTAAGCACACACTGGTTTCGACGCTCCACATAACATTATTTAGACCTGGATAAAGACTATGATAAGGGTTTGATAAACTTGCAAAACCATTGATAACACAACAGTTTCGAAATGTTTAAAAGCGTAAGGAATGATCAAAAGGCATGATTATTAGATTCTGATAAGCTGAAGACGAGAGACGTATGTCCACCTGTTAGTTAGTGGTTTTATGCATCGTGTTGACGAAAATTAGATACATCGCCAAAACCCTAATCACATAATACTGTGAAATAATCTCTTTTAATTATAAATCTCTTTGTGAGTTAGACTTTTTATTTGTGTATCAATCTAGATAGATCGTTACCTAGATCGTTACCAGCATTCTAAACATAGATAAATTCTTATTTAGAAAATGACCAGAATGAATAAAGAGGGGAAAGACAATTTATGTGTAAAAACATTTGTTACATTGTTTAAAACCGCTTTCCGTAATTTTTTTATTGGACCTTAAAAGATTGCCTTAAAAGATTTTATTGCCTTAAAAGTTTGGACCTGATAGCGCTGAAACTACTCATTGATTTCAAAAGGTTTACAAAGTTTGATTAGTATTTTTATAGTCTGTTAAAAAGACCCTAAAAATTCACCCAGCCCATGTCGGGTAATTTTAAACCACAAGAAACTATCACAAGAAAATGTTATCTGCCGAGCTTTAAAAAATACGCTATAATAGAGAGTGAGTCAAAAACGATCAAGAAATTATTCATGGTCCTAAAAGAAAACAACTAAAGAGACAGAAAACTAAAACACTTCTTGGTAGCGTAAGTATATTGAAGTAAAATGAAATCGAATAAATTGCATATTCAACTGTGTCTGTTGCTTACTATCAATAAGTGCCGTAAGTAGTTGGAATCAAACTCAAGAAAATAATTAAATAATTAAGCCAGTCAATCATCTAATTTATTATAAAACATTTCAAAGCTGATTTATTTCATTTCATATATTTTGAAAAGCATTAAAAAAGAAAAAAATATTTGAATCTCATAAAAAACGTTAAAAAAAACAACTTAAGCAGTAACGAAGTAAAAAAACTGAAATAAATTAAACTGAATGAAAAGTGATTGAATTAATAGGAGGCAATAGTAAAAAATTGTTTTCTGATCAACATATTTCTCAATTTTTATTAATTTATGAGAATGGTACCGATGAACAAAATAATATTTATCGCGACTTTTAAAGTCAACAAATTATAATTAAAAACAATTGGTTTATTTTACAAAAAATCAATGATACAATCATATAAAGATGAGATGGTCATTGCATTAGCTACGTTTTAATAATAGTATAGGAAGGGTTCTGAACCAGATAACTATTGTTTTGGATTCTTATTAACCCCCTTTTTCTCTGTAACGAGATCGATTGGTTATAGTAAATTTTATAACTTACACTGAGGTCCGCATAATCATTACGTTAAAATTCCATTAAAGTAATTTCTTATCGTCGAAGATAGTTATCGATCGCCTATCACAAAACACTTAGTCCCCATACTCAGCTTTTAGTATATGGTCCAACATAACATCGATATATATATTGTGTCTGCTGTTCAGATGATATTTGATGTCTGTGCCCTATTACCTGCCCAGTTAGTACTAAAATTGAGTGTTAGTTACTGTCTTTTCTGCCTAATTACAACTTAAGCCCTCAAGTAGCTGCCACTATTAAGGTTAATAGTACAACGACTCTACAGCTGGTTGCGCTTCAGCTGTATTGCCTCTGAAACTAGAGTTTAGACCAAGGTGGAGCTTTGGAGTTATCAGCTCTAAATCTTTTTTTCAACCTTTTAGTACTAAAACATAAAAAAAAAAGCAACATTCAGACGAATTGATAACCTCCTTCTTTTTTTGAAGTCGGTTAAAAATAGTCCCTTGCTCATTACTCTGGCGTTTACTTGCATATTAACCTCTCTGCCCCTTCCGATATTCTGTTGACCAGCTAGTTCGGATTATTTTCCGCTTTCGCTGTTGGACTGGATTCTAGTCTCAAAAGTGATCACTGCTATTCGCAGTAAAGGAGAAAGGTATTCCAGCTGTGCAAAAGATCAGTATAAGTCCGCATACTAGCGAGAGTACGAAAGCCAGCTTAATGTCAGTTTACAACCAATTAAATTTTGAATTGTGTAAAAAAACTTCTCAAATTTAAACAATAGAGTGGTCACCTTATTTCATGCATCCTTCTAACATACAAAAATTCATATAGAAACTTTAAAAAAATTTCTTTAAAAGGTATATTTTCTTTTTAACTCAAATTATGCGTAAATTTTGGGATACCTTTCTTCCGAAGTTTCTGCACAATCAATTTTAATGGTAAAAATATGATTAACTGAATTCTGAAGTCGTCGTACCAGCACCATTGACGCCAAACTTTAGGGTCGCTGAAAAGATGTTGGCTTCAATAAAAATCCATATTAAATGGCCGAATAAACTGTGTATTGTGAAAGTGTGTATTGTATAGAAAAAATCCTAAGTAGTGAAATCTGTAGCATCCTATATTTAATTTAGAAAAAGGCTCGAAGGAATTGAGTCTAAAGTTTTTGGTTTGTTAAAAAAGAGAAAGTAGCAAAGTAGTAGGGAAGTAAATACATAAGCAGCGTTGTCAACTTGCTGCGTTTCGCACCATTTTGGATGCTTTTTTAATTTTTTTATGCGAAAATTTCACGAGTTGGTGCGTGGTGCGCTTTTTTTAAATTTTGGTGCTTTTTTTAATTTTTGGTGGCACCAACAGTGCAAAATATTCATAGTCATTTTTACAGACCATAATAAGAACAACTAGTAATGATGTTTAAGACATACCAAATCATATGCACAAAGTAAAACGGTATTGTTGTTGTATTAATTTGTGTTATATTAAAAAAAAAAAAGAAACATTTCACTGTAAGGAATTTGCTATCCCTACAAAACACATTGGTTTTCCCATTCAGCTGTTAGGCAAAAGACCTGCGAACAAATATATCAATTAATAATACTGATAAAGAGTTCCATTGATTGCAGACACTCGTTGGCTTTTAATAGAAAAGTCAAAGCAATTTTAAAAACATGGCTTGAATTAAAAACGCTATTTAATACATTCCTCAACAATATTTTTTATCTAACCAGCTAAAAAATATATACAATGATGATATTAATTATGTTTACTTAGTATATTTATCCGATATTTTAAAAGAGGTGCAACGTGTTAATCGCGCATTTGAATCAAAAAATGCCGACCAGACTAAATTATTTGATGATTTGCACAATCTCTTAAAAATTTTGATATCGAAACTCACTGAGCTGACATTGAATTCGAAATTTTTAACATCGTTTGATATTTGTTATTTGGGTTTTAAGTTTGAAGAAGCTTGCGCATTAAAGAAAATAAGCAATGAAGCAAAGAAAGATATATCAAAAGTTTGTTGTAAATTCACCAAAAAATTAGTTGAAAAGATTCGGGCGCGACTGCCTTCTAATGTTGAAATTTTACAAAAAATTAACGTAAAAAATGTTTTATCTCATTGCAAAAATGATATCATGCCATTAGCAGTATAATTTGCATCCGATATTGAAATATTGTCTAGTATTGAAAACGGATGGCGAATGGTTTACCTTATGCAATGGAAAAATATTGATTCAACATTAGAATTTTGGACTGAAGTTAAATGTTATTGTTAAGTTTTTTGTTAAACTATGTATATTGTGAATGATCGTTGATTTCTATTTAAAAAGTTGTGTATGCAAAAGTACAACTGAATACAAACATATTTGTTTAGTTTTTTTTTATTTTTCTTAAGTTTTATGATTTAATTTTGTTTTTTTTTTTTTTTTTTTGAACCTTCAACTTTAAGACTGTTTTATTGTCATATTTTTAAAACAAAAATATTATACTTTTTTTGGAAAATTAATTCATTCAAGATTTTAAATAAAAAGAAATTGTAAAACTTGGTGTGTTTTCTCTTAAATGGTTCGTTTTTTTTCTCCACTTTGGTGCGTTTTGAAATTTAAAAGTTGACAACGCTGTACATAAGCCATAGCTAAAGCACTAACCACTAACAGATGGCGCTGTTTTATAAAGTAAATAATATATCCAAATAAAATAATAACCATAACTGAAGCATAGTTTAAGGCGGCACTAAAAGAGTAAGGGTTTTTGGTGTGGATTGCTTTCAGAGCAAAATCAAACAAAATATTGCAAGGACGCTTCCAAAGTGGGCACAGCTAGTCTATACATTTAATAATAAAATAGTAAATAATCGTCTGCATGTCTCTCTGCTTTTCTTTTGCGTTCGCATCACGTAAAAACTACTGGATGGATTTTAACAAAACTTTGTGAGGAGGTACCTTTGCATCGTGATTCCAATATAGGATACATTCTTCCGCAAAAATATTTAATTTCCAAGAGAAAGTGGAAAAAAAGCAGTGAAAGTACGCAGTTATTTTAGTAGTAAAGAAAAGACATAAACCATAACTGAACTGAACTAACCACATATGTATACTTTATTTTTTATAAATTTTTTATAAACCGTTATTTAGCATAGTTTAAGGTGGCACTAAAAACGTAAGGGTCTTTGGTGTGGATTGATTACAAAGCAAAATGGAACAAAATATTACAAGAACGCTGACGAAGTGGCGGACACAGCTAGTATAATATAAGATTCTATAGAGATCCTTAGAAAAAAAAAACAAAACACAACTGCACATTTACTTATATAAAGGTTTTTTTTGTTTTTATCATAAAATTAGTTATAAATTAAAAAGTTTGCATTTGAATTTCAAACTAATTTAACAATTTTTACGTTTTTTTTATTTTTAGTTTTTTTCCAAGGAAGAATAACTTCTCTCTCTCTGTGGTGATCTTTTTGAAGTTATCATGCAACGAGTATCCGCTTTCGACAACACACATCAATCAAATTTTTATTAATTTCAAACTGAAGCAACAAACGCAGCACAAGAAATTAAATAAAATTTCTAAGGAAAAAGTAATCAACGGCAAAAAAAGAGGCATTAATTTAAGAAGAATAAAAAAACAAGCAATATGAGGTTTTTAATATTTGTATTTTTAGCTTTAGGTGAGGCCATTTGATATAAAATCTTTTTTTTTTTTTATTCAGAATTTTATGTATCGAACAAATCCTTTTCCTTCTTTTTAGTTCTACACCTAACATGTGGTCAGTATCATTCTTCCAGTGCCACGGCAGGCGTCAATTTTGAAAATATTTCCCCATCACATGCAGCGGGCGGTGCATTGGCCCAGTCCCAAAGCGAAAATAGACCACGTCAACGACGCATGTATGCCATGTGTCCGCCAAACTTTCAACGTATTGGCCAAGAATGCTTTACATACCCTCAGCAACATAGCAACTGGCTGGAGGCTCACTTTTTTTGCAAAGACAAAAATGCCCGACTGGCTGAACCGGATAAGTATTCGGATCGAAAGTTAAGGGAATTTTTGTTGAGATATGATGACGAAATGGGAGGAGGTACATATGTTTTGAGACAAGCAACTGGCAAATAATTTCTCATTTATTTTGGATTTTTTTATTTCAGATAAAGATCCCATTTGGATTGGCGCCACTTACGATTATATAAACAATGTTTGGCAATGGGGTATTTCTGGACGTAATTTGACGTATAATGCTTTTAGTAAAAAATATTATGAGTAAGTAAAAAACTGAATTATGAGTAAGTAAAAACGAGAAGTTTAACTGTTAAAAACTTCAAAGTGTGAACACTAGAGTGGGTCAACTTTTTATTGACCAAACGGTGATCAAAATCGTAACCTACGAGGAATTCTAAGAAGATTTGCCCAAGAAATCATAGGTCTAAAATCAATATCAAGTTTTAATATTGTAGTACGATGAAAAAACGAAAAGTTTCTCGTTAAAAACTAGAAGCTTAATTTTGATTTTAGACCTATGGTTTCTTTGGCAAGCCTTCTTAGAATTCGTCGTAAATTACGATTTTGATAACCAATTGGTGAATTTTTTTTAATACATACGAATTGACCAACTCTAGTGAACACATCAAATCATAAAAATTAAACTAATCTCTTTTGCCCTCCCCTGCACGCGGTGAAGTAGCTCCAAAATATACTTGGGGGCGCCGACCCATACATGAGACTTGTATTCCATGCAATACAAAGTATATAGACATACATAGGTGCTATCGTATTTAAAATTTAAATTAAAATTTTAAATCATGTAAATATGCAAAGTTTCGATACATGGCATCAACAATGCAACTGATTGATTGCTTGTTTGCTTGTTTACTGCGTCAGTAATCTTTGTCGACGACGTTTTGAAAAGGTATACACTGTCAAAGTTTTGTACTGCGGTGTTGGAAACACTATACTTTATTCTAAGAAAAAGCAAATGACATCTTGTAAGTCAGCCCATCTTGTGCACCTTTTTTAAAACCGAGTCCCTAGAAAGCTTTTTACGTGCACGGCCATATCACTGGATTTTCAAGCCTCTAACATTAAGGCTCACTTCATAAACGCAGTTGCAAAGTAACACTGCAATCAATATAGTTCATAAACTCCTTGGCATTCTTTTTTTTACAATGTCGTGAGTTCATTATTGCATTGGAACCCTTTTCAATGCGCATCAGTTGGCAAATTTGTGCACTGTTTTTATTTGTGATGTGTAGTGAGATGAGCGGTTGAAATGAATTTTCTTAAAATAAAATCTATTAATTATTTTTCATAATTTAGTAATAAATGCCCTAATGTTTTGAAGATCCACTTCACAATATTTTGTTTACACAAAACAAACGAAAATTACGACAAAGCAATTTTGCGTTCATAAACGTTTAAAAAATGTGTTGTATAATTTGACAGAGCAGTGTTGACGTGCAATATTGATATGCCTTGCTAGCGCAGCTGTTTGAAGTGTTGCTTTGCAAACTCCGTTTATGAAATCAGCCTAAGTACTTAATACCTACATCACCAATAGCTACAGATGAGCCATTATTTTCGAACGCACATCTGCTCGTAAGCATACAACATTGAGTCTTACGAGCATTGAAATGGACTCTATTCGCACGACCCCATTCATAGATTGCCATAAGATCATGATTGAGCGTATTATTTATGATTTGTTTCATATCTTGTTTCAAAACTACAACTGATTCGGCTTTTTATTGAATTAATATGAATGGCAAATGCTGCTGTCATCTGCAACAGAATAGATATAGTTGAAAGTTTGGAAAAGAAAGTCATTTAGAAAAATAAGAAATACCTTGAGATACTCCTGAAATAATCTTCAATATAACTCGTACAGTGCTATTTTTGAGAAAGCTCGACATAAATCGAGAGAAGTTATCAAGTGCATCTATAAAGCAAGATAGTCTTTATATGAAATTCTAAAATTTATATTAAATTCTAAAATTATTGTAGAGATCTGTAAATAAGGTCTAAAATTTCTCGCTTATAAAAGTAAAAGGTGCTGCCAAGTTTTCAGTACCGTTAAATCGGTAAAATTGCGTACTTTTACTATTTTATTTCTTTTTTTTTCTTGGAAATAAGATTTTTTACGAGGTACTTTCTCACAAAACTTTAATAGAATCCTTCCGGATACGATCCTGTTACCGTTTTATTAAATATATAGATTTTTTATTTAATATTTTGATTATTTATTATTAAAATGTTACATAATCATTTTTTTTTCTTCTTTTTAGACATAATCCAAACATGGATAATCAATGCGCTGTATATGATCCACAATTGAGATACAGGTAAAAATATTTTATAAACTAAGAACTAAACTCTTCTTATCCAATAATCGACTTGGTAACAGAGTTAGTCTTTATATTAAGACGTTCGTTATCTGGCATGCTGTTTATGAGGAAGCGTCATTTCTAGGCCGTTTTCGGTACACAATAACATGTTTAATAATTCTGTATAAATACCTATTTTTACCTAGACTTGGTTTTTGTGAAAAGTTATTAATTATAAATTCATATGCATTTGAACGTGTACCGATAATGGTACACTTGATAGGGTAAATGTTAAGCAAGTTTGCGTTGAATAATTTGTCTCTTCCTTAGATCAATTTGTTTTTCTGCCAACATTCAGAAGAATAAATTATATTTTTAAAAAAGTGCATTATGCCATACATACAAGAAGGAGTCAGATTATTCCTTAGAATTTATTTTTGTAAAAAAATAACGACAAACCAAATGAATTTGTAATGCCGACAGGTCTGTAGAACCTTTTCATATTTTGCCTCATGTAAACTGAGACTTATTTTTCATTGATTACGAAAAAAATAAGATTAATAAAAATGTTGGCATATTGAGCGAATGATTTGTACGTGTTAATGTCAGCTGATAGCAAATAATAGAAAAATTAGGTTGTTGATACAATTGACAACGTAAACAACAAGTTTTTATTAATTATTTACACATTTTTATCAATTATTTATACAGCTATTAAACAAAAGAGAAAAAACATGCAGAACAACTCGGAATTAATTTATAATCCTAATAAGTTTTTGCATTAAATGCCATATCTGTAGAACAATCTCAATGAATACAAGCAATTAATCAAACAATTTTATTATTATTTTTCTGTTTTTTTAATATTTATTTCATTTGTGAATAATAAAGATGGTCCTCACGTACTTGCGTGGATAAACATCGTTTTATATGCCAACACAAAATGCCGAAGGTTAGTGAAAATAATCGTCATAAGGTCTATCATCGTTGGAATGCCACCTATCCCCAGCAATATGCCAATGAAGTAGTTTTGGAAGTTATCGATCATAAAGGAAAAGGAAGGTAAATATTGTGAAACAATTAAAATATAATGAATATTTTGTATTAGTTTCATTTATTTATTATTATAATTATTATTATTTATTATTTTTTTTATTATTATTTATTATTTATTTTTATTATTATTTATTATTTTTTTTTATTATTATTTATATTTATATTTTTTTTTTTTTTTTTTTTTTTTGTTTAAGCCTGGTTCAGTTTTTCAATCGAAATGAATTTGTATGAAAAAGTAATGAAAAAATGTGACAGAAGTAGTACTCTGTTTTTACTGTGGCAACATTTTGCCAAAGCTGTGAAATAAAGCAAATGGGCATTATTTCATGTGGAATTTTTTGTAAAATTTTTTGTGGAAAAATTTGTAAAACAATGTGTTATATTCAAAAGCAAAAAAATCGTAAAATTCTTCCAAATCGCGAGATAGACACCACTTTTTCAATATAATAAATGCTGCTCAATATTTTTCACAAATTTGAACAGAGTACTACGCTTTAACTGAGATATTTTAATGTGAAAAATAAAAATTATTTATAGGGTTTGTATACCAGGTGGTCCAAATATAAGTATCTGTTTAAATCATTTGTTATTTTGATTCTTTGTACCCGAAATATTGACTATCAGTTAGTTTCAAACCTCTGCGGACCAAAACGAGTCGCTTTACGCGACGTTGAAAAATATTGCAAAATTATTTCAAATGAGTGTGCAGTTAGAGAGTGCAGCTTTTGTTAGAAAGAAGTTTTTGCCGAAATACCCACCGCGATTGCTATACGTAAAGTTCGTGGCCCTAATATGCTAGTGGACAACATTCATGATCTACGTCGTCGAACGGTGCGTATCAATGATAATGTTTTTGCTGTGGCCGAAAGTATTATAGACTCAGCAGATGAAGGCATTTGGGCATCACAGCGGTTCCGATTGGATATCGGAAAATCCGAAAAATCATCTTTTCAACAAACCAATGCATTCACAGAGAGTTTGATGTGGTATTTGGAGCATATGTTTTCTGGACGGCAAATACTGCAGAACTTTGGTATGGTCTGAAATGAAATATTAAAACTTGGATAATTTTTGGTTTTAACTGGATAGCGCACCATATCATGCAGCTCTTTAAGCCATCGATTTTTTGCGCACTAATCGTATTATCGAATCAATGCGAACGATCCATAACCTTAAGCCTAATATCGTCCATGCCATTCATAGCAATTAAAAAATTGCGACTGACTGGCAGGGAATATTTATTTCGTTCATTTTGTTTTATTTAATTTTTAAAAGATGCTTTTATTTGGACCACCCGTTATAATAAGTCAGTTAGGTTAAGAAGGATTGTGCCATAAATTACACCTCTACTAATGGACCAGAGTGTCCATGGTGATTAATCTTAGCTAGCTAAAATAAACAAAACGAAAAAGAGAGACCTATAAGAGTCGTGCTACCTATTACCCGATTTCCCTGATGAAACCGACAATATTCTTCAAGACACTGCAATATCTTCCCAGGGCATTATTTTCTTGTGTAGTTTTAAGCTATAGTATTCACATTTAAGCTATAGTATTGTTGCAAGCTTGCATGTAAGCTTGTTATCAAAATGAGAAAGCTTGGAAATTAATCGTGGAAATTTAGCTCAAATTGGAAAGAATATTTATTATCAATTTATTCTCAAATGTTATTCGAATGCTGTTTGCTTATTTTTTAATCGTGCAAATTGATAAACTATTGAATTTTCAAACAAATTTTAAATATATTGATTTTAATGAAACATACGTCTTTCACCTATTTTTAGCAGAGCTGTTATTTTACACCAACCTTTTAATTATGAAGTTAGCCAATGAGATAAGTTTTTTAAATTTAAAAGTAATGTTTCCGTTAAAATGAAAAAATCTTCTTAAGAGAATTTATCACCAGTTATTTTTATTCAAAATCCCTGATTAAAGATTTTCAAACTCTATTGTAAAATTTACATTTATTTTAGCTTAAAATTCTGTGAACTGCCCTTGCTCAGTATTTAGTTAAAAAAACAACATTTTGACTTTCAACCTTTCCAAATACAATAATTCTTTGTCATTTCAAGCCTCCGCCAGTGAATCCTCCTTTTTATATTCATGCAAATCAGATTTTTTATTTTCTTCCGTTGCCAAGTATTGATCCCACTTATTTAAACGTTTTTTAATTTCTTCTTCGGTTTCTTCAATTCTATAGTATTAAATACAGTTTTAATCGTCTGTTGTTATTACGAAAAAAAGAAAAACAGCTTACTTATATTTTGTCTTGCCATCCCAATGTTCAGCGGTTAATTGTCGTTTTCCAAAATATCTTCCGTGCATCATTTGTATCACCAAGTCGGCTTCTTCCGGTGAAGACATGTTTACTTGAGCTACTCCCTCCGAGTGACGCTGTAGAAAGAAATATTATTTCACATATCATTACACATTCCTGACTATATGTACAATTAAAGCATCACTTACATCATAGATTACCACTTTTCTAACAGTACCACACTTGCTGCACTCCTCTCTCAGATCATTTTGATAATCGAGTATCAATTGCACTTCCTTTTCGAATAATTCAGGATGAAAGAGATTTTTTATAATGATCGTCTTTTCGTGTTTAGATCGCTCACCGCGCATTTTTTCCGGTCGCCAATCGAAGAGTCTGCAAGATTTCTTTTTAAAACAGTTCCCGCCACACCAAAAACGTACTTACTTTTCCTTGATTTTCGCTAATTTTTCTTTGTCCTTCTTTTTTCGTTTAGGTTTAAGAGCCGGATTGTATTCACCTCTCATTTGAAATTGAGCTTTTTGCACCCGTATCCTGTTGCCTCTTAGATCATATTCATCTAGAATTTTCAAAGCCAAGTCAACCGATTCGACCTTAAAAAATATTAATTAGATTTAATTCTATAAACACTTAAAATACGAAATAAATAAAGCGTGCAGCACTAGGTGACAACAAACATTCAGTAATAATAAAAAAATTAAGAAATAATTTAATTATAACAAACAACTAAGAATTTTAACATTTGCTTAGTATTTACACTCACAACATTTTTTCTTTTTCCAATAAAACTTACACTTCATCCTAAAATTTACACTTTGAACCCACTGAAAGCTAAATAGTTTTAATCAAGCGGCCTTTTTTGCCGTACCATAAAAGGACTTGAAACTACGTCTAAGCGAGTATTCCATTTTTTATTTTATTTTCATTTTAGTTAGCAGCTCCTTAATCTAGTTATAATTTGGTCTTCATGTACTTTTTGTTTCATCTTAAATTTCAATAAAAATCTTCGTTGCTTAATTTTTGAACTTAGAATTACATTCGTTTCTTCTTTCATTTCTATTTTCCAACAAAAAAAAAAACATTTCAAGTCACTATTTTTGCTTTAGACATACCATTTTTGGTCTCGATTTAAGGTAAATTGTCATAACTTGATTTACATATTTCATTCATAGAGCAGTTGGTAAGAAACTGCCTTATTTTATTATCTCATTTACTAAACATAATTTTTTATCATATTTTTTTTTAAACAAAAAAATATTTCTGTGTCTTTAAAGTTGAACCCATTTTATATTAACATATTCCCAATACCCTTTTGTAAAATTACCTTACCGGAGTTTGTAAAACAGCCTCATTTTTTACATTTACATTACATTTATTCTTCTTCAAAATTTAAGCACTTAAAACAACGAATTTTCAAATGAAAGTCGGTTTTACTTTAATTTACTGTTGTACGTTTTGATATCTTTAATCCCGTTCTTGCAAGATAATTTAACCTTTTGTTCCTTATACAATCTTCTATCTCTAATGTTTTTGAATTCTTTATTTTTCAGATACAATCGACGTGTCATAGCCGAAGGCAGCAATGAAGAAATGGTAGTTCCATCAAGACCACGTCATCGCCAAAATACACGTCGTCGACCACGGCCAACTTCTGCTAGCCTACCGCAAGACAATAATAACAACTATCAGCCACAGTCAATTGCCCATCCCAACGACATTCAACAAGAATTTATGCCTACGAAACATTCAAGATTTCCAACCACAACTCTAGTACCCGCTTCTTCGACCAACAGCAATGACAATGAGATTGCAGCACCTAAAGATGTCATCACTCCCACGCCAGACAATGCAGAAAAAAAAGCACGAAGGCGCACTATGCTTGATCGAAAATTGGAAAGACAAAGACAAAAAGAATTGAGACGTTTGCAACGGAGGCAGGAGAGAAGAGAAAAGATGAAGCGTGAGAAGGAAGAGCGTTTAAGGAAAATGCGTTTGGAAAAAGAACAGCAGAGGCCCAAAATTAGAGAGGAAAAGCAAAGACAACGGGAGCAGCAACAAAAGGAATTAGAGGAATTGCGACAAAAAGAAAGCTATCAATCTGTAGAAAGACAACAGAGAGAGAAACAACATCACCATGATAGACAACAAGAAATCGAGGATTTACGACGCCAGAAAGAAGCAGAAGAAAAGAAACATTTAGAAGACCAAGAAGAGGAGCGCAGACGACAAGCCTACCTGCAGACTCTTAAAGAACAAGAACAGCAGGAAAGGGCTAGAAAAGAAGAAGTACAAACCCTCGAAAGAGATCGACAAAGGCAAGAAGAACAACAGCTAAAGGAGGAGAGAAAAGCTTTCGAGGAAATGAAACGCAAAGAATACGAAGAAAAATTAAAACAAGCCGAAAACGAGAGAGCTAGACAATTGGCCGAAGAGCAAGAACGCAAACGTTTACAAGACGAAGAAGATCGCAGAAGACTAGAGGAAGAGGAAAAGCAAAGGCAAGCTGAACTGAAGAGTCAACTAGAAGAGGAAGAAGAGCGTTTAAGATTAAAGCGTTTGGAAGAAGAGAGAATAGCAGAGGAAAAAGAATTAGCACGACTAAGAGAAGAGCAAAGGAAACGAGCCGAAATACAACGTAAACGTGAAGAGGAAATTGCTCGCTTAGAAGCCGAACAAAGGCGCCTCGAACAAGAAGAGGCACGCATTAAGGAAGAACTAGAGGAATCAGAACGCAGAGCTAAGTTCCAGCATGATGCTGAAATCAAGAAAGCCGAAGAAGAAGCACGGGCTAAAGAGGAAGAAAGAAAACGTGCTGAAGAACAAGAGGAACGAGAACGACAAGAAAAGTTAAGACAAGTCAAAATGATCGAAGATTCCAGAAAACTCCAAAACAAAGAAAATCTAACATCAAAACTTAAAAAACGATTGGACTCGCTATCACCAGAATTGCGTAAAGAATTTATAGAAAAACGCAAGCAAAGAAAAAGGGATAAGATTCTAAAAGAGAAAATGCAAAAACAGCAACAATCAGAAAGTACGAATAACGAAGCTTGATTTAATGAAGCACGACTAAACTCTTTCATTTGCAAAACAACTCTATAAGGCAGCAGCTGGGGCAGCATTAAAAACAGCAATTTTTAAGGCAACATTTGTTAACTCTCTTGATTAAGAGAGTTTTTTAAACAAATCATTTATTATTTTATTAAGAAATCAACAAAAAAGCATCTTTTAAAGAAAACAAAAAAAATCATATACTCATTGTTTAACATTTTAAGATTTATTTTTCTTTTTGTCTTTTAAATGCACTAGTATTAATACTCCCTTGAAACAACAAAAAGTAAAAAACGTGGAAATTTAAGCTATTTTAAGAACAATTTTAATTAATTTAAGTAATGTTTTTAAACTAAATATAAAACAATTAAAGAAAAAAACAGGAAACAATCAAAAACTAAATGCCAAAATAATGAGTACAGAACAACTAAAACATTTTACCAACACACATGTACTGTAAATAAACATATCCTTTTTTATTGCCTTCGCAAATAGATGAAAATGCACAATTATTAAAATAAATAATAAAATAAACTGAACCACAAAATGTAGTATCAAAAATTATAAAACGAATATTAAAACCGATAGCACTAATTTTTTTTTTAAGCGCGACTTCCAGAAACTCTATAGCAGCCATATTTAACGAAGAATGAGTCTAAAATTATATTTCATAAAAATTGCACAAAAAATATATTATTTTCCTGTTATTTTACGTTTTTTATATTTGTCTCTTTTATTTGTGTATCAATGCCAATGTTATTGTTGTCGTTCTTCTGTTTTTTGTATTCGAATTTTTTATATAATTATTTATTTAAATAAAATAAAATGAGAAAAAACCAAGTTACTGTTACACTTTAAGCTTTAAATATTTTAAATATGTGAGTTGAATTTTTTATTACCTCAAAATGTAAGTTATTTTTCATCATTATTCTAAAATATATTTTTTGGATATTTTTTTTTAAGAAATACGTACGTAAATTTAATGTATGTATTTGTATTTAAAATCTTTTTCATAAATAGTTTTAAATTATACAAATTAAGAAAAGTCTAAACTAACATAAAAATAATATCGAAATAGTCAACATAAATCTATTCTGTAAGTACACTATAATATGCAGTTAAGTAATCTAAATAATAAAAAAATTAATAAACAAAAAACAAATTAAATGTCGACTTGTTTTATTTTTCTTGAGAGCTGGATTTTTTATTTTTTTTACCTGTTTATACTGCGAGCACAGTTTTAAATGAGCTGTCTGCATATTACAGCTCAAAAAATAAGGACATAAATACATATACATATGTGCATATGTTACAATCACGACATTGTCGACATAACCTTTAATTTTTGTTGTTGAAGTACACCAGTTATAGAGATAGAAGGCGCTGACAGACGGACAGTCTTTTTGCGAAAACAATAGTTTATGTTTGGATACGGTAGAAATGATAGTTTCAATTACCATCATTTCTAAGAATAATTTTGACAGACTCCTAAAATCGGTTAAGCATTTTCAATCAAAAGATGGTGCAATAAAAATTTTATAACAAATTATGAGAATCCCAGAATAATAGAAATTTAATATAGGCATATCTATCAAGTAACCCCGTTTCTATAACAAAACAATTTTGCGGCTACTCTTACTGACAAACTCCGTATATACATGAACAAAAAAGGCATATGAATTAATGAGCTGAAGTGAGCTAATGAGCTGAACGGAACTAAGGAGCTGAACTAAACGTAGGACCTAAAATGAACCTCACTTAGGTCAGTTTATTGACTAGTACAACTAAACTAGAGCGTTTATGAACTACACAATTCTAGTGAAAATATGCTTCACCGCTAACGATTGTGCTCGAAAACGTGGCATTATCTCTGAAATACTGTTCAACAATAAAGCCCATTAATAATAATCATTTCAACAGTAAACCGTAAGTCGTCAAATTATTCTTGTAGCATCGCTAACACTTTAAAATACAAATGAAGGCAATTTAAATCCTACGTTAATTTAAGGATATCTTTTGAACGGTAAAATTCAGTTAATTTTAATTACTTTCTTTCTAGATTTTGAACAAGGTTAGGTTAAGCAAGCAGATATGTGAAGAGCCCACTTTGGTCCAAGTGTTGGTCCCTTCGTGCTACCCTCAAAAATAATAACAAGGGAGGAAAAATATAGAGAGGTGATAATACATAGATATAAGGAGGAAGTAAAAAGATGTACAGTCAGACAGACACAGACAAGAAAGAAAGAAACTAAACCCTCGAAGATGTTTGAAATAATATTTATATGACAAAAAGAAAATGAATTAGATTTATCTGCAATTGAAATATTTAAATATTCAGATCTACTTAAATATTCGACTTCGTCAGATTAAAGATATATTTTGTGTGTTATCTTTAATCCAGTACAGAATTTATGGTAGTCGAAGTAGAACTACGACAAAAGTAATAAGATTGATGAAATAAATTGTTATTATTTTTGAAAATATTTTAAGATTGAAAAAATACAAAAAATTTACCAAAAAGATAAGGAAAAAGTGTTCGTTTAAAATTTCTTACACACAATTATTATTATATATAATTAATATATAAATCACTTAAATTGTGCATCTCGAATTCAAAATCAAACAAAATGCTTGCGATTTCTCGTTTTCTCTAAAAGAGCAGTGTTTTTTATGATAGACAAGTGAACTTTTTAATGTTATTTTTCTAAATTAAAACGAGAAATTTTCTAATGAGAACATTAAAATAAAGTTTTCTGTAAATTCCATGTCAAATAAATAAAATAAATAAAGTAAAAATAAATATATAACACCTATCCCAAACAAAATTCAATATTTTCAATATAGTGATTAAAACAGGTGCCATAGTGCAGGAATACATATAAAAAGAACATAAAATATATTTATTACAGTTCCAAACTTACCTTAATATAATCACATAAACCATCGCCTTTGATTTGTCCATCCGATTCAGTATACAATTTTAATTTGTATTTTTGAGTTTGAGGGTCACGCATTATCATGCCGCACTTACCCATAACTTCAGCAAATTCATCGAATGTTATGTCCAAGGGCAAGTTGGAGACATAGACTTTAGTATTGTGCTCAGGATCTATTTCGAACCATTCTGAAATAAAACAGTACACCATTGACTTAATATTAATTGCAAAAGGATAAACATAAACATGTTCACTTACTGGGAGGCTCTGGGGGTTGCTTATGTTTTAGACCTTGTTTGTTGCAATCTTTTGAGGCCTCTTCATTTGCTTTGGCCTCCTCTACCATTTTGGAAAATTCTTTCTCTTTTTGCACAGCCGCTTCCAAATCACGTTGCTCTTTCTCCTTTTCACTTTCACTGGTGTTGTCTATAAAACCGTAATTCATTTGATAGCGAGCCATAAAATCATCATCGATTTTAGGAAACCAAGCATTCTTCTCAACGTCCCAAAAGAAAACCATCCCATCCTTATCGGTGTAAGTGCGTTGACCATCTTCATCAATATCATATACAATATCTGCGGTACTTGTCAGCTCTGTGTTTTTTGTTTCCTTAACTTTTGCCACCCATTGGTTTTTATCTGCATCCCATTTGTAATGTTCCGTTTCGGTTACTTGTGTCTGTTTGGGAATCCATTTGTTGGTTACACTGCACCATTTGTAGTGTTCATTTTCGTAAGCGTTCGTAGAGGAAGTCGCATCGCTTGGCACCCATTTATTTTCCTTAGTACACCATTTGTATTTATAGTTTGTTTTTGGGTCAGTATAAATAGCTGTGCCATCTTCGTTGTAGGTTACATGTTCGGCATGCTCATCTTTGGAAATGTCTTCGTTCTCATTCTCCTGCATTTCTCCGGATTCGATAATTTGTGATGTTACGGGAGATGTTTTTATAGTTGAAATTTCTTTTTTTGCGCTTGTTTCTTGTACAGTAAGTTTAGTGTGATCCTTTTTATCTTCGACAAAGATTTCATCTTTTACATCATTTATAGTAAGCGTGGCCTGTTCGTGGAAGGTATGTTTTTCTTGCGAATCTTTAAGTGGAAGGTCTATTGGTTGATTACTTTCTATTGTTTTCACGTCATTTTTAATTTCCGTTTTCTCTTCTTCCCCACTTAGGTTTTCTTCTTTAGATGTTTTATTTATTACGATTTCTTCACTTGTCTCATTAGTAACTAATGTCTGATCAACGGACTTTACTTCTGGCTCAGAGCATTCACTCATTTTAAAATATCTGTTAAGCAAATAAACATAAAATAATTTATTTTATACGAGTTTATTTTATCGAGCAACGAATTAATATGATTATCTGTCTGACATTTTCAACCCGAGTATTTCTTTTTAGAACCTTATTGAACGTTACTTAAATTATTTACCTCAACACTTAAAAAATATTGCAAATGTGTTAATAACCGATAACAATATAATAGTTTCGTAACTAATCGGCTGTGCCCGCCACTTCGTCAGCGTCCTTACAATATTTTGTTAGATTTTGCTTTGAAAGTAATTCACACTAAATTTTAAGACTATTAAAGGTGCTGCCAAGTTTACAGTACCATTGAATCGGTAAAATTGCGTACTTTCACTAATATTTCTTATGGAAATTAGATATTTTTAGGGGAAAAATTATCCTACATATATTTAAATCAAGATACTAAGGCACCTCGCATTCATCCAGTAGCTTTTACGTGATACGAACACAGACAGACAAAAATTCTAAAAATCGCTGTTTTGTATCCCATTTCACTTACAATCTGCACCAGCAACAAAATGTTCAAAAAATATTTCATGTACAAAAATGGTCGTTATGTACATATATAGATAAAACATATATACTTTTTAATAATTTTCGCTTTTGATCTCTGTTAAATTAAAAAATAAAAACATAATGTTTCAAGTTTTAAATTTACCACTACGTGTTGAGTAAAGTGTTAGCAACTCTAAAAGAAATTTAAGAGCCCACAGTTTAGGTTAAAAATTTAAGCGTTATACGAAAGATCAAAAGTAATCAAATAATGATACTGAATTTTTGACTAAAACTGTGGAGTGGATCAATACATGCCGAGTTGGAGCACGGTTGGTCTAGTCTGCTGTTGCACTCTCAACAGAAGGAGTTGGATAGTTTCCAGCTCCTAAGCAAAAGGTAAGAGCATGGGTCTAAGTTTACCATGTTTGTATAAATTGCTACTCATTGTGACTGTGGGATACGTGATAGTGTGCTGTACTACACAATGGGGGTGCTGGTCTTCACCTTAATTTCACCCAGTGGTAAGACCAACATGGCTAGGTACTGACGTAACTCTTCATCGCTAACCTTCTTGATTTTGTTAAACTTCAAAATTTCCGAATTTTGATATTCTAAAAACGAATGCATGCATAAAGTGTCACTGTTCGTTTCAAATCAAACACGACGCTGGTAAATTAGTGACTGCTACTGATGCTCGACATCATTTAATGTAACAAGACGATGTCACATGCTATAAAGAGATTTACTGATCGTGTAATCTGTCGATTCGGTTATCACGTTTTGCAGATAATACTGCAAACCAACCTGGTACATCGGACCAAAGTCAAATATCCGTGGCGTCAAAATTATGCTTTTGGATGGTGGGATCAGACAAATGTCATATATTAACAACTGTTAACACCGGGTCAAGCGATCATGGAAGACCTTATCAACCACAGTTTTCCGTTTGAAGAGAATACTGAACAAAAAACGTCCAGAAAGAACATGCCACCAGTCAATAATTTTTTTAATTACAATGCTCGGCCGCATGTTGCTCAGGTAGCTGAAATCTTTTTTTGAAAATAGTGGACGAGAAGTCGAGGCAATTGGCCATTTCGACTACTACTCGTATTGTTCCATGCAGAATGTCCTAACTGGATCATAATTCACTCCAAAACAAGATATCAAAAATTGGCTTGATTCGTTTCTGGTTTTAAAATGAAAGGAATAAATTGCCAGAATGGAAAGAAAACCTAAGCTTCTGACTGAAAATATTTTGAATAAAATATATTGTGCGAGTAACTCAAATCTTTTTCATCAAAAACAAAAATTACAAAAATTTAATAAAACAAATAATTATATATTAAAACATTTTAATATTTAGTCCACATGTTTATTTAACCATAGTTTTATTTAATCTAAAATTTAGCACGTAAAGCCATTTGCGAAAATTAAAATTACATGTTTCCAAAGAAAAGGAAATTTCTTAACTCCGTGGCCATGCTGATAAGAAGCGGAAATCAAACATTTTTCTCTATTACACTTGTTTCATTATTTAATTTTATTTTGCTTTATCCTTTGGTAATTGTACTACTTTTAGCATGAGAAGAAATATAAAATAGAACAAGTAAATAAAAATAATCGCTTAAAGAAAGTAAACCAAGCCAATGTCAAGCAAACTTTTCGAATAAGGCATCAGAAAAAAACAATGAAACTGGATTTAAAACAACTTTTTTCCCAGAAACTTTTAGTTTTGCGTTTGAGTACGGAAATAAAAGTCAATTAGGGAGAAACAAACAAACAAACATACAAACCAAAAACAATTAGAGACGTTCCAAGTTAAAAAGTTAAATTCTTACACTCAACCAGTTTCTTACTGCCCCCAAAAAATTATTTTTTTATTTATTTTGTTGAATTGTATTAATGGTTGTTTACACTTATTTTTTTGAGCAGTCGCATTTGTTTGTTATAAAAATAAAAGCAAATTCTTGAAGAGCAGGAAATAAGGGCATCCATCCACCATTAACAATTTTACTGTATTTTAATTTATTTGAAAAATATTCACACACATCTACCAGTTGCTTTAACATAATAGTTTTTTTTATTTCAAAGTCATCTACACACTGTTCCTTTATTCTTTTAATTTTAATGTTTATTTAATCTTACATGCGACGTATATAACCAGAAGAACAAAAAGTAATTATAGGCATATGTATATTAAATCTTATGTGTGATAAAGAATTACGTTAGTCTTTGTCAGCTTGTCGCCTTAACCTGACGGGTTAATACGATGCGTCTACCAACGCCCTGGTTGGACATAGTGACACAACAAATAGTTGTGTTGTTGCCATTGTTGCACTTATCCTACCAGATTTGGTAGAAATTGTAGAGAAAATGTATTCCTTTTTGTATAAAATCGCTAATTTTATACCGAAAATTACTATTAAATTTTCGTTACCCTTTTTTATTTTATAATTTAAAATCTATTAACATTGTATAAACATGTAACATATTTCTTAACATAAACTATTGTGATTGAAATAAGTAGTTTAAGCTAAGTAATGTTTTAGTGGTGAAATATTAAATGTTCGAACATTCGAAGGAATTGAAACAATGTAAAAACTAGACTTAATCGCTTTAAAATGAAAACTAAAAACTTCACTTCAATTTCAACTTTGGGCTAGTTAAGAACTAAATTTGTCTAAATTAAAACTTACAAACTAAACTTAATATTATATAAAATCTAAAATATTTGGCTAACTACAATTGGAAATTAAATCTAATTAGTCTACTTAAATCTAAATTTGTTCTACTGTCTATTATAAATATATTAATGAAACTATGTACTGTATTTAAATTGTACAATAAATTTAAATGGATTTATGAAACTTTGAATTATATCGAAATCACCATTTTGTCATTCAACATTCACACTTAAACAAACGTACCTACAACCAACCACCAACACAACATACATACATATTAATAGAGAAATACGGTGCCAACCTGAAGGATCCTACTCTATCCCTATACAGTCCACTCATTGTTCTTGCAACTCATATCTAACCAGGTAACGCAATTTTCTGCATGGTCCTTTTTAGCTGAAAAGAAGATAACCAGCATTGACACTACTTACATAATATGAGGTAAGAAAACCCTTAATATATACAAAAGCTAACAATTGTATAATCATTAATCAAAAGCCATAAGAATTTATATGTATAGTTCGTGTCGGTCGTTTAAAGAAAGGTAAAACAAATAAATAAAAAACGTGTGTTTAACAAATCGTTCATAGAAAACAATCAACAAATACTTTAAATAAAGCGGGAATAATACGTAAAGAAGTGTATACGAAAAGTTAAAATAGTAAAAAAAAAAAAAATTGTAAAAAAAAACCTACCAACAAGTGTAAGTTTCATATATGTAAGTATGTATGTACATAAAATTGTTTAAAAAGACTTTACATGTGCATACAGTAAAGTACATATAAATAGAAACTACAGTTTAAGTCAAAAGAATTTTTCCCCCTCTAAAAATTTTTTTTTTAGTTAAAAGTTCCGTTTTTAAAAAATTCTTACAAAACCCGTTTTCAATTTTTTCAATACATAAGTTTTGCTAAATCCCGTCAAAAAAAAAAAAAAACCGTTAATTCTCTTCGTGATCATTTTCTAGTATACATACATAAAATCAAAATTATTTAAACGAAAAAGAAAAGACAAACAAGAAAATCGAATTCGCCGGCAATAATTTTAAAATATTTACACATTCATACGCATGTGTGTATGTATGTACAATTTATGCGAAGTAAATAGATAAACTCAAGAAAGTATAAATACATTTACTTAGCTTGATTATATACTCGGTAAAAAGTGTTTTAAACAAAGTTTAATAAATATCATAAAAAGTGTATTCAACAATATCAAAGTATTAAAATACTTTAATAATTAAATTAATAACTTGTCAAAAAAAAAAAAACCTTAAATAAATTAATTTTATGCACTTACATTCATATGTATTTGCATACAAAAAAAAAAAAAAAGCTATAGCAACATTGTTTCACACTGTATCTCTCAACATATTGCATACATTATTTCTCAACATTGTGTATATACACCTATAGGAAAATATTCATATACATCAAGAATTTATGTAAAGAAAAATCAGTGTTGCCGAAAAGTATTTTCAACCAACATAAAACCAAAAAAAAAAGAAATTCATCATAAACACATAAATTAAAATACATTTCAAGCTGCAACTATAACACAAAATAAATCGAACAACAAAACAGAATAACTAAATCGGTATTTACGAACGAAATAATAAAAATTAATAAAATAATAACTAAGGCAATTAAGGTAATTAATAATAAATTTTACAAACATATTAAAAAAAAATATATATATATATATTAAATTATTAAATATCTTCAATATTATTTATTTAAAGATACATATATACACATGTATTTTTATGTATAATATTTAATGTTTTGATAACAAATTATTATACTTTAAAAAAAAAAAAAAAAAAAAAAAAAACAACAATAAAATACAGTCGTTTTATACCAAAAATTAACAGAAATAAATTAAATTATTTACAAGTTAAATTATAGTTGTCACATGCGAAACTTAAGTTAACAAAATAATCTCATCAAATGAATAAAAGTTGGTAACAACATCTTGACATTGCCATCCTCATGTCGTATATTTAGGCGTTTCTCGTGCTTTTTCTAATGCCAATTTTGAGTCTCTAAAACGGATATATTCCATTTCTTGACTTAAGGTTATAAGTCAATTTTCAAATAATAAATATTACCCTTTTCAAATTGCATTTATTACGCAATAGTGAAACTCTTTCACATCCCATTAATATTTATTATCCCTAAATCTTTATATGGTTTGCGTCAAACATTTAAAGATTATTTGTTGATTATAAACAATTCTTAACTCAAAATAGCATAACTGATTACAAGCCTAGCATTTTCAAAGACAAAATGAATCGTTCCACGGGAAATTTGTCAGAAGACGTTATGTCAATGAGACATGAAAAGTTCCTTTTTAATTGCGATCACTTATTAACACTCTGTTCAACCATTGAAAGTTCTGATGTCACAGATCAAACTGATTCAATGTTAGAAACAAAGTTACAAGATCTTGAAAACAGATGGAGAAAACTTCAAGATTCCTACGAAATCCTTATGATTTCACCCATCTCTGAAAATAGCAAAGACTATAAAGAAAACGCAAAAAGCAACTTCATTTCTTGTTCAAACAGTTATTACTCATGCAGGTCTCAAATAGTAGATATACTTAAGCTCTCAACGGAATGTAATGCTCAAAATATAGTATCACGAACAAGTCTCATTCCCCAAACGCAACAAATCGCTACTAGAACCTCGTTCATAAAACTGCCTTCATGTGATATTGAAACATTCACAGGCAGTTATGAAGAATGGCCAGCTTTTCGTGACCTTTTCACTACCGCATGCATAGAAAATAACGAAGTCCCCAAAGCTCAGAAACTATTTTACTTAAAGCTTAAAACCGGTGGTAGTGCTGGAGCAATTGTCAAAAGATACAGTCTCTGCGACGAGAACTTTGAGCTGGCCTGGAATGCACTCAAATCTCGTTTTGACAATAAAAGAGCCTTAATAGATAATAAACTGAAGATTTTATTTAATATCCCAGTCGCTGCTTCTGAGAACAGTGAATCTATTCAAAAGATTCATTCCACTGTTACGGATTGCCTAACTACACTAAAGGCACTTAATGTAAAGGTAGAAGGATGGGACCCAATTCTTATTTATTTGGTCTCAACAAAATTACCAAATGAAACGTTAACACTCTGGGAACAATCCTTTAAGTCGCAACAAGAAATCCCAACATGGGATCAAATGGACGAATTTCTCATAAATCGATACGAGGTTGTAGAAAGAATTTCATCCATAAAAGCCACAAAAGAACTTCTAAATGCTCCACGTCCCACCCTTCCCAATTCTACACATACAAATTTGCTAACATATTCATCTCAAGAGAAAAATATTAATAATTGCAAACTTTGCAAAGAAGATCACCACTTGAGAAATTGTGGGAAATTTCGAAAATATACGGTACAACAAAGAATAGATTATGTCTTCCAAAATAAGATCTGCAATAATTGCCTCTCCTCGGGCCATTTAAAGGCCAAATGTCCAAGCAAAAACACTTGTTTCATTTGTAAATCAGGACATCATTCTTTACTTCATTTGCAGAAACCTCAAGACCAAGACCAACAATATAAAAGTTCAAAAACTCAAAAAACTGAATTCCCTGATTATCTGCCCTCAACATCAAAGCATGGTCATGTGCAAGCAAATTTTTCCTCTAACAATGATTTTATTTTGCTTCGAACTGCCCTTGTACAAATAGAACACCTAGGTGAACTTTACACAGTTAGAGCGCTAATAGACCCTGGTTCCCAAAGAACATTTTTATCAGAAAAAATAAGAAATATGCTCAAATTGCCGTATCAGAAATCTCAAGTTGATGTTGTCGGAATTGGGGGTCAAATTCAATCAGCAAATAAAGCATGTGACATAACTTTATTTGCAAAGCGATGCAACCTGAAATTTAAAGTAAATGCCATTATATTACCAAAACTCACTAAAAGAATCCCCTCAATATCTTTTGAAACACCCAAATCCTCAAATCTCTCAACCCTTGATCTAGCGGATCCGACTTTCAATAAGTCTTCGCAAATAGACCTCATACTTGGAAATGACTCAGAGCATTTCATTAATATGGATGGAATTAAAAAGAATATATGTGGGCAAGCATCAGCCTATAAAACAATATTTGGGTGGGTCTTAAGTGGTCCAACTCACACTAATAAAATTCAGTCCTTTTCTACTACCGTCATTCCTTCCGAAAACGCTGTTTTAAACGCTACATTAAGAAAGTTTTGGGAACAGGAGGAATTACCTCTACAACCCCTAATTTCAGAGGAAGACAAGTATTGTGAGGAATATTATAAGACAACAACAACAAGAAATGAAAATGGAAGATACATTGTAAGGCTTCCATTTAAAAAAGAATTTCCCCAATCAAAATTTCTTGGTTCGTCTCGAATTGCAGCCCTAGTTCAAGATTCTCGAATAAAACAATCTCTTTCTAAAACACCTGAGCTCGAAACAGAATATAACAAGGTTCTTAAAGAATATTTAACACTCAACCACATGGAACCAGCATCTTATCGGGAAATTGTCTCTGATAGTAAATACTTTTCATATTACTTGCCTCATCACGCGGTAGTTCGCCCAGAGCATAAAACTACAAAATTAAGAGTAGTTTTTAATGCTTCTCGTAAAACAAAATCAGGTTATTCCTTAAATGATATTTTATATACTGGTCCAATATTACAATCTGATTTGATGGCTATAATTCTTAATTGGAGAAAATATAAATATGTCTTCAGTGGTGACATTCAAAAAATGTATCGACAAATTCTTGTCCATCCAGATGATAGGCCGTATCAGCGCATTATTTATCAAGATAATCAAATTAGCCCAGCTAAAGACTATCAACTCAACACTGTGACATTTGGTGTCAACTGCGCACCTTTTCTAGCCATTCGAACTCTATATCAACTCGCAGAAGACACTCAAAGCCAATATCACAATGCTGCTAAAATACTTCGCAAAGAAACGTATGTCGATGACATCTTATCAGGTGGACACACTATTGAAGAGGCAGAAGATGCTCAATCTCAAATCCTTCAATGCCTTCAATCTGCTGGGTTTGTATTAAAAAAGATAACGGCTAATGACAGTCGACTTCTAGCACAATTTTCAAGCGAAGATTTATACGACTCAGACTTTCTTAAATTCCACGAAACGAGCTCTGCTAAAACTCTAGGAATCAAATGGAATGCCCTAGCAGATGCATTCAACTACTCTGTTTCCCCTTTATCTTCAAATGAAAACATCACTAAACGGAAAATTTTGTCTGACGTCGCTTCGATTTTCGATCCCGCAGGTTGGATAACACCTGTAGTTATAAAGACTAAAATGTTCATGCAGCAATTGTGGCTAGAAGGTCTACAATGGGATGATAAGGTTAACTCTGAAATTTTAGACAAATGGAATAAATTACTTCAAGATCTCTCTAACATTCATAAAATACAAATTCCAAGATGGCTACAATATAAGCCAGCAGACATAGTGCAAATTCATGGCTTCTCAGACGCATCAAAAGGAGCATATTGCGCTGCTATCTACCTGCGATGTGAAAACTATTCCGCGGTTACCTTTTCTAATTTAGTTGCTGCCAAAAGTAAAGTAGCTCCTTTACAGCAAATATCCTTACCACGATTGGAACTCTGTGGCGCCTTACTATCAACAAAGTTAGTGAAATATGTCGCAGAATCTCTTAATTTATCTCAGTGTGAAATATTTATGTGGACCGATTCATCAATTGTTATAGGATGGCTTTCTAAACCTTCATGGACGTGGGAAACGTATGTCGCAAATAGAACGTCTCAGATTCGTAGCACTTTACCTAACGCAACTTGGCGGCATGTAAGAACTCATGAAAATCCAGCTGATTTGGGTACTCGTGGTTGCAACGCGCTAGAACTCGCAAACAATCTCTTATGGTGGCAAGGACCACCTTGGTTAACAAAACCACAATCTGAATGGCCCAAAACTATTTCGTTATCTACTCCAGAAAACGAAAAAAAGGTTCAATGCTTACAAACTGTTCTTGAAAATACTGATGTATTAAACGAATTCTCTTCGTATCACAAAGCTCTCAGAGTTTTAGCCTACGTATTTCGCCTATATCGAAATGGTTTAAGAAAATTTCGACAAGTCTTCCATTGTACACAAATAAATCTCACTCAAAAAGAAGTAAATTTTGTAAAATACCGCTTAATCACGTTGGCTCAAAAAAGACACTACTCGGCAGAATTTAAAGACATCTCAAATTCTCTGCCAATCTCAAATAAAAGTCCATTAAAAACTCTTAACCCAATCATGGATTCACTTAACGTTTTACGAGCAAATGGTCGCCTTGCGGACGCATCACTCACATACAATGAACGATTTCCAATTATTTTGCCAGGAAATTCAACATTTTGTAACCTCTATTTAAAACACTTACACAACTTTCTTGCGCACTCAGAATGCAATCAAATGTGTAGAATGGTTAAAACTGAGTTCTACATATCCCGCTTAAAACATCATATCAAAAAAGTAATATATCAGTGCAAAACCTGCATCATATATAAGCAAAGGCCATGTTCTCAAATCATGGCTCCATTGCCCCCAGACAGATGCAATCTCACAGTTCCATTTCAAACTTCAGGAATAGATTTTGCCGGTCCATTCGATCTTAAGAGCTCCGCTCTCAAAAAATCTCCCATAATAAAAGGCTATGCATGTGTTTTTGTATGTTTTAGTACGAAGGCCATACACTTGGAAGTATGCTCAGACTTAACCACAGCAGCCTTCAGAGCAGCATTCACTCGATTCGTTGGGAGGCGGGGACTCCCTTTCAGGCTATATTCAGACAATGGTAGAAATTTCGTTGGAGCCAGTAAACAGCTAAAACGAGAATTTAATTCATTCATAACAACAGCATCGTCTGAAGTATCTCAAAAGTTTATAACTCATGGATTTGAATGGATATTTATCCCACCACACGCGCCCCACATGGGTGGATTATGGGAAGCGGCGGTAAAGAGTTTTAAGTTCCATCTTAAGCGCACTGCTCGTTCACACAAATTTACCTTTGAGGAATTTTCTACCATCCTAACTCATATCGAAGGGATTCTAAACTCACGCCCGCTTTCAGCAATGTCTGAGGACCCTGCCGATTTATCAGCCCTTACACCAGGACATTTTCTCAGAGGTGCCCCTATTATGAGCTTTCCAGAACAAAATACACAACAAATAGGACTACTCAACCGTTGGGAAAGACTCAGAGCAATACATCACCAATTTGCCATTCGATGGAAAGAGGAGTATTTAAAGTCACTCCACAAACGCTACCAATGGAAAAATGCAACTTCAAACCTAAAATCTGGTGACCTCGTAGTGGTCATGGATGACTTGCTACCTCCTTCGGAATGGTTATTAGGTAGAATTCAAAATACTTATATTGGTACGGATAGAAATGTCCGCATAGCCGATATTAAGACTGCCAAGGGCCTTATCAAACGGCCCATAGTTAAGTTATGTTATCTACCATTACTCAATGATGAAGACGTTTAACTGATAAGTACTCTTTTTTACACTCATTTCTATTCCCCTAGGAAACTATAAAAACCGACATATATTTCTGTCTAAACCCTTAACTAATTACACTTGTTTCTTTCTCTGTATCTTTTGGTTTTCCTATAGTTACAAGCAACATAAACGCAACAACAACAAACCTAAACGTGATCCTGAACTGTACCAATGTAGCCTATGCCAACATTACCACTCAATACGATTTTGCAGAAGATTTTTAGATATGAACGTTAAGGCAAGAAATCGTATAGTCAACAAACACAGATATTGTGTCAACTGTCTGGCTAAAAGCCATGACCTGAGAGCATGTGTGTCTCTGGATACATGCCGTAAATGTGGAAGTTATCACCACACCTTGCTTCATCCAGGAATTCACGCCAGGCTTTATACAAAAAGGATTAAAAGGGTGGATTCAAAGGCTCCTTCAATAGCCACTAACCACCGTTCATCGGTTAAGCAATCAGGTTCAAGTAAAAGTCACCGTCGTTCTTCAAAAGAACATGCCGGTACTGTATTATCAGTAGATACGAAGCAGCCAACCTCATCATCAACCGTAAACCAACGCATCATTTCCGAAGCCATCCGGTCTTTAGCGGAAGTTCTATGTGTACATCCCACAAACCTTTCTTCTGGTGGCCGGAATGTATAAAATCGCTAATTTTATACCGAAAATTACTATTAAATTTTCGTTACCCTTTTTTATTTTATAATTTAAAATCTATTAACATTGTATAAACATGTAACATATTTCTTAACATAAACTATTGTGATTGAAATAAGTAGTTTAAGCTAAGTAATGTTTTAGTGGTGAAATATTAAATGTTCGAACATTCGAAGGAATTGAAACAATGTAAAAACTAGACTTAATCGCTTTAAAATGAAAACTAAAAACTTCACTTCAATTTCAACTTTGGGCTAGTTAAGAACTAAATTTGTCTAAATTAAAACTTACAAACTAAACTTAATATTATATAAAATCTAAAATATTTGGCTAACTACAATTGGAAATTAAATCTAATTAGTCTACTTAAATCTAAATTTGTTCTACTGTCTATTATAAATATATTAATGAAACTATGTACTGTATTTAAATTGTACAATAAATTTAAATGGATTTATGAAACTTTGAATTATATCGAAATCACCATTTTGTCATTCAACATTCACACTTAAACAAACGTACCTACAACCAACCACCAACACAACATACATACATATTAATAGAGAAATACGGTGCCAACCTGAAGGATCCTACTCTATCCCTATACAGTCCACTCATTGTTCTTGCAACTCATATCTAACCAGGTACCGCAATTTTCTGCACTTTTAAAAAAATGTAACTTATAGGCTGAGAACTTTGTTATCAAAAAAATTTAATTAATTCCAAAAATCCACACAGCCAAATATTTTTTATCGCCCTGTGTAATTATTGAAAAACTTGCACCTTTGATAGTAATTATATTCCAAGTTAACGATTCCCAGCATTTAAGACTTGGATGCTGGCTCGTGGCTGTAGATTGTTAAAAATTGTGGGATTTTTTGTTAAACTTATCATTTTTCAAAATCCTGCCTTTTACACCGAAATAAATTGTTGCACCAAATTAAAGCCGCTCTTTAGTTTCATATATTGCATTTTCCTAATTAAGTGCATAAAAGAGTCAAATAAAATATTAATTAATTTTATATATAAAACTTAATTAAACTTTTAAACGGTGCAACATATTTTTTGTGTGTATTAAGTTCTTAGTGCTCCCTACATTAGGTATTTTAAAGACATGTTGACTTATCCACGTACGAGTGCTTTTGCAACAACACCATAAAAATAAAAACAAAATAATGCTATTTTCATACGTTACAGCAATAACAATGACTTGAAGTCGACAAAATACCATATATTGGGTTAGTAGAACTATAAAGCTAAATACAACAACAACTCTTGAGAAAAACAACAAACAGGCAAATAATTTCATATTTATGCAGAAATTAATTAGAAGAGCAAAAAAAGAGAGAGAGTTATTGTTGGTGTTGTGCTGCATTTGTTCTTGTTTTTTAGTTTTAAAGTTGTTGCACCTTACAACCGAAAGTAGAATTAATAGAAAAACCCTAAAAGAAAAATAGCCCAGAGTTAAAAAGTAGAAATATGAAGGCCTTCTAGGAGGCTTTTCGTAGCAAAAACTGTCGAATTATTTATCTTTTTTCTAATTTTATTAAGTACTAAGATTTTGCTTTGAAAGTAATCCACACCAAATTTTAAGACTTTTACGTATTTACTTTATATAAAGGTACCCCTCCCTGGATAAAATTCTAAAAATTTTTGTAAGCTCCGTAAAAGACAGATAAGAAATGAGTTCCTCATTATTTTAAAACAGCGCCATCCGTTGCGCAACAGTGCTTAAAATATACTGCTTTCAAAAATAAAAGATGCCTTAAAGTATGCAGTACCTTTATCGGTAAAAAAAATCGGTGTACTTTCACTGCTTTTTCTTCACTTTCTCTTGGAAATAAGTTATTTATGCGAAAAAAAGTATATTGGCAACAGGATACTAAGGTACCTCCTCACAAAATTTTGTTGAAATCCATCCAATAATTTTTAAGTGATGCGAACACAAAAAAAGGCAGACAGACAGGAAACGAGTTACTGTTTTATTATATGTATAGATTTTAAATTAATTTTTAATTGAATAAAATGAATTTAAATTTTTTCTTCAATTTTTTGGACCAATCTGTCTATCAATGCATTTAAGTGGAGAGCAGAACTCAATTAAATTGGTTTTATATAAATGAGAAATCTAATAATAGATAATTATGTTTTTGGCATACAAAATGACAGATATAAAAATATAATATCACGCCTCCCTTCTAAGAGAAGGGAAGTAGGAATGTGTAGCAGATATTTTAGGAGACTCAAGGCTTTTTTTGAAAGGCATAGAAAATTGAGGGACGTAGCGAAATAAATTCTAAGCATGCCTTATATAAGGCCTGAACTGAGAAGGCCTTTTTAGTGTTTGTTGTGGAGTTTAGGTATCATTTTAACAAACGTACAGTCACAGAAAAATTTAAAAGACTACAAAAACAACACAAAAAACAGGTGAATTGTAGTTGTAGTTGAATTTGAATTTGTAGTGGTAAATGTAATTGTGTTACGAGTAATAAGAAATGCAACATTTTTAGGACAATGTCCTGTAAATGCGACACCACACTAATTTATGTGACCACAGAAGAACGAATACACACAAACGCACACATAAACTTCACACAAACACAAAGTCAAAGTTAAACGTTAAGAGTAGATTTTCATTCGTTTGGAATAAGACAACATGTGTAATAATTCTTGCAAAAAAAAACCGACTACAAAACAAATATATGTGCATCAATTCTAAACTAAAAATTTAAAGGGAAGTAATCTGTAAGAAATAGTACTCAAATCAAATAATTTAATACTTGTTGCTCTAACGGACATAGTAATATATGTACGTTCTGTACATTCAAATGTCTATCCATAACGGTTTAGCAGATAAAGCCATATACGACAAATTACGTCAGATATGAGGACACCCTTTATTTTTTTACACTTATTATTACTGATCACCTAGGGGACACCCTTTAATGTACAATTTTAAATTAAACACTTACTTTAAAGGACAGATTCTTTGTAAATTTTAAATGTCTGTCTAAAACGGTTCAAAAGTTTGGCCATATGCATCAATTTACATCAACTATTGAGACGCCCTTTAAAATTTTAAATATTTATAAATGTTATTATACGGGACATAGTAGTGGAGATTCTGTCTAATTTTTAAGTGTTTGTCGATAACGGTTTAAAAGATAGGGCTAGATAGGTACAATTATATCAATTATGGGGACACCCTTTAGTTTCCAAATTTAAATTATATACTTGATGTTATAAAGGAATTAGATATACAGGTTCTTTGTAAATTTCAACCGTCTCTCTGTTACTGTTCAAAAGTTTTGCAATATACATCAAATTACATCAACTATTGGGACACCCTTTAACTTCTAATCATAAATATTTAATTTCTGATTATAAATATTGGACATTCTGTCCAATTTTCAAGTGATTGTCTACAATGGTTCAAATGGTTCATATATTTAAATTGACGTCACATATGGGGACACCCTTTAATTTTTAATTTTTAAGTTTATTTTTTTTATTAATTTCTGTTATTGGCAGCTATAGTAATAAGCAGTTTTTAAAATTTTAAAAGGGTGCCGTTTACGGTTGATAATACACGTAAAAAACACGTATGTTGTATGGGGACACCCTTTAATTTTAAAAATTCTGAACTTCTTTTAAAATGGGACCAATCTGTAAGCATTTCCTTTCTAATAATGAAAAAAATTTTAAAATCGGTTCAGAAATGACTGAGTTCTGCGGGCACAAACCTAAAAAATAAAGCAACATTCAGACGAATTGATAACCTCCTTCTTTTTTTGAAGTCGGTTAAAAATGCTGACATTTAGGATTTTAAAATTATCAAATATTCAGTAATCATAAACTTTATGCTCATTGCTAAACTTTAAGTCTCCAGAACATTGCAATAAACAACAAACATTTCTAAAAGTTTATTTATAAAGAATTTGACGAAGACAAAGAAAAAGGAAAAGGAAAAGGAAAAAAGAGGGATTAAAAATTTATTTTTGTTAAGGGTATACGAAATTCTTAAATTTCATCTGATCTTACTAACTTTTGAATTATCATCATCGCCTTTGAGAAATTATTTATTAGTCGCCAAATTGAAATGCAGAGATGGTCATGTTAGGTTGATAATTATTCGCACGCAGGAAAGGAAAATTAATGAACCTGAATAATTTTGTTTCCAACCAAAGCTATAAAGAATTGGTAAATAATTAAAAGCAGAACAGAATGTATGTATCATGTGCTAATGCGTTATACACTCGCTTCATATTGTAATTTGAAAAGTTCAAATTATTTTGTTTTCTTAAAGTGAAATTTTCAAACTAGTTTTTGGCTTAATTTAGGCGATGTAGAAAATTAAGTTAAATTGTTTAGTTGACGTCATATTATAAATATGCAAATTTCAAAGTAACTCATGTCCAATAGAAATTGTGCGTTTTTATTTCTTTTGCGAAAAAAATATTCTAATTACAAAACTTTAGGAAAAACATGTTAGTGACGGATTTATATGATTGTGCTGATACTATTAAATCACCACAAAAAAATATATACGAAATTCCGCATTTATTTAGGTCATAGGTATGAGTGACTGACAACCGATGCTTCATAAATTCTAAGTAATAGTTTATGATATATCAAGAATCATAGATGTAAAATTTAATAAAGGGTTGTAATTTTTTATACTAAATAAAATAAAACAGAAACTTACAGGAAATGCATGATTAATTGAAAAATTTTAATTTCTTCAAAAAAAACTTATAAAAATCAATTTTTTGATATTCAAAATACACGCACACAATTCCAAAGCAGAGACTAAACAATCGGCATGTATGCGCAAGTGTGTATGATTAAACAGTCGGCCGAAATTTTCCCGAGAGATTAGGTTGAATTGAATCAGGAAGCTTATCAAACTTTTTTATCGGCCGATACTGAATCTCTGTAGTCTCCGCAGTCTGCGGAGCCCCTAATACCGTACTTGCAACCAAATATATGACACCACAAATAGAAAGGTACCTAGGCGTAAAAAACTAAATTTTATAGGAGATCCGTTTTAAGTTTACCTTTTTTAACGTTTTTTTTTACAGGTAAATCCTGTTATGACTCCGGAATTACCGATTATGACCAGAAAGGTTAACATGAATTCATGAATTCATGAATTCACATCAATTCACTGAAATTAATTACCATTATTCTAATTTCGAAATCGACTTAACTAACTTTGTGCCGAATTACATTATGCAAATTTTTGTCGCTGCAATCTTTCTCGTTTCTTCTTTAATATTGCATTTGTGTTTATATCGTGCAATTTTTATGGATGTAAGTATATATATGTTTACATTTTAAACTCCAAAATTAAAACTACGAAAGAGAGGACAAACGGAATTTCAAGACTACTGATTCTGGTTCTGGTTCTCTTTTACTATATTTTTTACTATCTTTTCTACTATCTGTAGATTTTTTGCACTGTTTATAGGAAACTAAAGATCTATTGGTTTAATTCTTGATCTTCCCATAAAAACACCATTTTTGATAAAAAAAAAAAAAAACAAAACCATTATCTTTAGCAATTCACCGATTTTAAAACGAATTGTATCACTAACTTAATTTAACGCAAAAAAAAACGTGTAAAAATATAATAATGTTAAGAAAAAGAAAATTAGTAAAAAAATTGATGATGTTGTTTTTCGCTTATGTTTTGCACATTACTGTGTGCAGATATACAATTCTGTGGCAAATTTTTTGCAAACACAATCCTGAAATGAATTTTTACAATTTACTATTTAATATTTTTAAAATGTAAATAGGTATACATACGTACATATGTATTACATATGTACATATCATATCATTTCGCAAATGAAAGTTGATTCTGAGCGAATAATATAATGCAAAACATTTATAATAAACAAATAAAGGAATAATTATTAAATATTAAATGAACTCACAAGTTATTTTTCTCTTTTTCGACATTTTCTCTAAACAAAACTTACCTTTTTAGTACAAGCGAGAGAAATTTAATGTTTATGAACAAAACAGTATAACGGTCAAGCGATTACTGATACTAACACTAGATACTTAGCATACTTTAGGGCTGTTTGTACTAAAACAAACTAGACCGCAGGACTAAGCACAAATTTATACAAATTGAGTGTCCAGTTGTAGAATAAACGCCGTGTTGACCACACATAAGGGTCGCGTTAAACGCGTTTTAATAAAAAAAAAACAAAAAAATCAAAATCAAAACTACTACTAATAAAGGAATATAAAATAATGAATAATAAAAATGAAAAAGGGAATAAATTCAACCGTTTTGTGCTAAAACAGAAATCAATACAAAAACTTAAATATTGACAAGAGTCCTGAAAACCCCTTTTTTTATTTACAGTTTTAGTGTTTTAGTTTTAATAAATTAAAAAATCAATTAAACATTGCGTAAAATGTCAAATGGTTAATTATTTTATGACCAAAAAAAGAAAAAAAAACACATCGTCATCATGGATATTCCTAATACAGGAGCAATCTTTACTTTGGGAAAGTCTCATTTAGCCGAAAACACACAAAGTTACTTTTATATAAAAAATGATCCAATTAAGCGGCTTATAGCTGGACCCTTTCAAAGTGCTGTGATTTGTGGTAATGTTTTTTTTTCTATTACTTTTATAATTTGATGATCAAAGAAATATTAAGTTGTGCACTCATCTATACCCCCTTTTCTTTAAAAAGCTAGTTGTGGGTGGTGGGTTTGTTTTCTAACCTACAATTTTTAAAAACCTGCATTTTGTAGTTTTTTTTTTTTAATGTTTGTTTGACACCTTAGGGAGTTTGATTCCGGGATATTAAGATTAAGGGGGATGGGTGGGATGCAGATAAATAAAAAAGAGTGAAATATTTTATAAAAGATCGTTTATTGTTAAAATAATATTGATGTTTAACAAAATAGAAGAAATATAAAAAAAAAAACTATTTAGTGTTTTCTAGAACAAGTGCAATTAAAATTGATTTAGATTTTTCAAACAAAATCACAAATCGTTTTCTTTTATAATTAATGTTTTGGTATATACATACGTATGTATGTATATGTACCTATAAGTCAAAAAAAAAGAAAATTTTGATTGTGTCTGCTAGAATAAACATCAACGTAAAATAACACGACCGGAAGATTGCTTGTGGCACTGTTCTCTGTAAACCAGAGATCTTTAACGCCACTAAATTAAATTTTAAGCAGTCATGTGTTCGAGCTATCAGTGTTAAAGGTTTATTTCACACTGTCATCATTATCTAATTTATAAGTGCCAATCAGACCTCCAGACTGCACAATATCTCCTTGTAAATTCATTGGTTTTTTGAGTTTCTTACGTATTTTCACTGACACAATTGTTTGTACACTTCTTCAACAAGGATATTTTCCGTTTACTATTTAAACAAGTTCAGCGGTTATTGAACGATCCATTTTGAAATGGCAAGCATTACACTAAATACAAACAAATGTATGTATGTAGGTATGGATGTATGTATATTTGTATGTATATGAAGCCGTGGTTGACAATTCTGCTTTACATATCACTCTTTTACTCCAACATACACCTCCTTTCAAAATAAAAGGACATATCCATATGTATGTATATTTTTTTTACATTAAAGAATTTTTAAAAGAAAAGCAAAGAGAAGAATTCAAACCAACACTATTGAGTTGCATGTCGTCGGTAATTATTTAATCGAGTACAATTGCAAGAACTTTCACTTTTGATTAATCATACGAGTATCACAACAAATTTTATTTGTTGTTTCTGTTGTTCTTTAGCCTTTAGCCGGTGCTGTTGAACAAATAGTTCAACTTGATAAATTCGTAAGAGAGAGGTGTAAATGAATTGCGGCCATGATGACATTATTAAAAGGATTTAATTGAAAGTAATTTTACGAGGTAAAGTCAATAAGTCTTTACAAAAAAAAAGCATTTTGGATATGGATTTTCAACAAAGTGTCTTTTAAGCTCGTAGAAATCATCCAGCGTTTTATTTATTGTTAAAGAACTATTATCCGCATTCTGCTTGAAAACTTTTTTTCTCCCAGCCATTTCTTTAAATTTGGAAACAAGTTTTAGTTTCTTAAGTGTTTGTTTGTGAATTGCCAACCAATTGAAAATTTATTCGGTTCATGACTCATTAGACAAAGAAAGTCAATGTGTATAACGATAATAATGTTTGTATTTAATAAAGTTCATATGGAGGGATGTGCAAATAAAAAAAAAATTTTTACTGTAGTAGTTCTTCTTTTCATTTCTAGTTTATTGTCGAAAAAACAACTCAAGCAATTTATATTCACATATATAGCTTGTCAAATAAATGTTTTCAATAATAGAAAAAAATAAAAATGTTCCACATATATATTATGATTTTTTTATTCATTTATGTATGTTTTCACATACAGTGGATCAATAAAGTTTAGGCACAACATGATTTTTAAAAGTGTTTCTCCAGTAACTTTGCATCTGCATATCTTGATAAAATTATTTTCATGCTGTTTTCAAGATTGATAGGTTTATTGACCATTTAATACGAAAAATAATTTGTATCTTATTATTTCTAATATACAATGGCCTTTTAACTAAAAAATAAGGTAAGTCTATGTAAAAAAAGTTTAGGCACACATGTGAAAATTTTCGGTATATTCGGGGTTTTTGCATGTCTAGTATTTGGTTAAACCTCCTTTAGCTTGGATAATTGCTTCTAAACGTCTACTCATACTTCTTACTAGGTTAGATGTTTCATAAGGAGTAATTTTTTCCCATTCTAAGCGAAGTCCCGCTTTAAGTGCTTCTTTGGATGTAATGTGATGTTTCCGTATTTTTTTCTCTAGTAAGTGCCAAATATGCTCTATAGGATTCGTGTCTGTCGATTGCGGAGGGGTTTTTAACTGTTTGCAGTGGTATATAAGCCATTCCTGCACAAGATATCAAGAATGTTTTGGGTCATTATCTTGTTGGAACAAGAATTTCCCATTTAAGCCCAGCTTCGCAACACTTGGAGATAAGTTTTCTTTTAAAATATTTAAATAAGAGTGCTTGTCCATTTTGTCGTCTATAAAGGCAAGATTTCCCACTCCAGATGCCACCATACATCCCTGAACCATAACATTACCACCACCGTGCTTCACAGTCTTAATAATATTATTTTCATGAAGCTCTTTGTTTGCTTTTCGCCAAATTTTTATGGACCATCTGAACCAAAAATGTTAAACTTCGATTCATCACTAAATATCACACTGTTCCAGAAGGCTTCAGGCTGATTAATGTGGAGTTTTGCGAACTCTAACCGCTTTTTCTTGTTTATGTCTGAAAGACAAGGTTTGCGACGGGGAACTCTTCCATGATATCCAGCTCTGTGCAGCGTATTTCTTATTGTTTGTGGATTAAGGTCTTCACCAAAACTTTTCTTCATTTCCCGAAACAATTCTACAGCTGAAATCTTTGGATTTTGAGCCACTGCAGCAACAATCATACGCTCCTGACGAGATGTAAATTTTTTTGGACGTCCACTTCTCCTCTCACGTTCTAATTTGTTGGTTTTTTCATAATGTTTTATGATGTTTCTTACACAGGTATAAGGCCTCTGTACAATCACACCAATTTCGCGATAGGATTTTCCCTGTGCATGAAGATTTATTATAATTTTACGGACATCTACGGAAATTTCTGAACGATTGCTCATTTTGCTGTTTTCGTCACGAATTAAATACCAAGAATATTCTTTACATTTAAAACTCTCGCCTACTGAGGATTTAACATGTGCATAAACATGAGTTGAAATAAAAAGTGAAAATTTACCGTTATACAAGGGATTAAAGGGCATTAATGCAGTGTGTGCCTAAACTTTTTTTACATAGACATAGCTTGTTTTTTAGTTTTTAAAGCGTTGTATATTAGAAACAATAAGATATAAATTATTTTTTGTTCTAAATGGTCAATATAACTCTCAATCTTTAAAACGATATCAAAATTATTTTATTAAGTGAACCAGATGCAAAGTTATTAACAGAACACTCTTGAAAATCATGATGTGCCTAAACTTTATTGATCCACTGTATGTTTACTACTATTTTATACTGATAAAATAACTTTAATAGAAATATTTTAATCTTAACTTTGAAAAAAAAAATAGCTGAGTTTTTTCACTGCGAAATAAATAAACGTTTAAAAAATTGTCTCGCATTTAAATTATTGTCTACTTAATTACATAAAAAATATTATTTTGCATTGTTACGAAAAAAGAATTTATTCGTTTTAATCTCTTGAAATAAATGCGCAATAATTTGGTATGCAACAACACAATTAATGTTGTGTTGTTGTTATAGTTTCCAACTCCTCTTCGTCCTCGCTTACCCTACAGAAGTCCGATGTACCAGTAACCCATCTACTGATACTTTCTCTAATGACGCAATGGCCAGTGACCACACCTTAGAACTTGGCTCTTAGAACTTTTATGCCCAAACTCAGAAGTAGCTTAGTTTTTACATCGCCAAGTTTGGGGCAGGCAGTTCTCTCTACTACAAGCCTATAGTAGTGGTTAATCGGTGGCTTCACCGATTCTCTGTTAAAGCTAGTATCCTCTGATCCCAATCTTGCGAGTTCGTCAACGATTTCGTTGCCCTCAACATTGAAATGACTCGGGACTCAGTATCTAACCCTATTCTTGTCCGACAGCACATCGATAGACTTTTTGCACTCGCCTATCAGCCTTGATTTAACACTGTGCATTTACAAGGCTTTAAGACTTAAGAGTGACCTCTTTGCCTTCTAGAACTTGTCGGTGACTTTCAGAACCGCCATCACCTCTGCCTGGAACACACTACATTCATCTGGTAGTCTGTACAAAATGCGTGTACTACTTCCTATAATATGGACCCCAGCACCGGTGCCCACGTTCATCTTTGAACCATCTGTGAACACCGCAACCCCGTCGTACAGTTTACCAGACCCCAACCAGTCTTCGCTTCGATGAGTTCGAACTCAAGTAGAATCTTTGTGCGTCTTATATTACTCGACCTCACCAACCCTCATTCAAAAACTCTAAGCAAACTTATGGCCGTCATTCCGACCTTAGAGCCCTCAATGGAAATCAGAAGCAGAATGATGTCCATAAATACAAAAATAAAATAAACATCTAGAACAGGCTGCCAAATCTTTCTAGAATAGACCATTCTAAGCGTTTTTGCTCGCCTTTAAATACAATTCATGGTTACGAGCGGTATGACGGTATTGTTTTAAACGTCGTTGTCGTTCTTGTAAGAGTTAAACAAAGCTGATTACAGTAAAATTTATATAACATGTTTATAAGCTCCCAACGTAAAGTAAAAACGTTACAATATTATTAGGAAATTTTAGTTTCTGCAGATCTTTTCCTAATAGTTTTCTTTAGGTGTACCCACAAATTTTAAATGAAGTTTTATGATCTGGTTGATTATACTGATACAATTTATATTCAAACTTTTTAGATTTTCCCCTGTGAACGGGGTGCTACTATATAAAAGTAAAGGTCTTGAAATTGGTGTTTAATACTTTCAAAACAAAATCGAACAAAATATTTTCAGGACTCCTAAGACGAGGCGGGCACCGATAGTATTTAATAAAGAATATTCCCTACACACGGAAATGAGTTACTACTTTATTATTTGTACAGATTTTGTGTCTCTGATATAAATTAATGCGCTCCTTATATAATGCAAGCGAGCGGCTCGTCTAGACAATTTGTACAGAAATAACTCAAAAAATTAGGGGATTTATTTATTTCGTTTATGAACATTCAAAAATCAATATTAATGATGTCATAAATGAAAAATCTAAAATTTTATATATATTTTTCACGCTCATAAACGAAAAACAAAAAAATTTCCTGCCGATGTTCATACATGAATGCGTGTACCTGTTTGTTTTTTGTAATATACATGCATGTAGAGTGATAAATTAGCTTCTTCTCATTAATGTTCTTTTTCATTTATGAACGTTGAACATTTATAAAATTTCTCAACGATCGCACACGCAGAAGAAAGAAATAAAGAAAACATTTTGTTACTGCATAAGCCGACAGTAGCACATTATAATAATGCTTAGCATACTTAGCGCACATTTTTCTACCATCTTTTCATTTATGTACATTAACAAAATTGTAAATTCTCAAATATGCGCACTTGCCCGAACAACAATATATTTTCTAATTTAATCACTTTTGAACAGAAAGAGAAAAAATAAATCATCGCATTTATTAATTTTAAAAAACACATAATATTTTTGTCTCTCATACATGCATGAGAAGATGCAGCTAAGAAATAAAATGTACACATTCATACATGAATAAACAGCGAGTGAACATTTCGGTACTCTGATTTTCTAGACGTTTCGCTCGCTAGCAATACATAAACAGCACTAAACTAAAGTTTAAACTAAAATTAAATGAAATAACTCTCATTTCTCGTTTCTTTTTAATATGTATAACAGATTCAGGACGTTTGTTTGTCTGGGGCGAGAATTATCATGGGCAATTGGGTATTGGGGGTCAACATTTATCAAGCAATAACAATAACAACATCGGCAATGGAGACATAATTTTAAAACCCACTTGCGTTAAATCCTTAAAAACTTTGGGCCTTAAAATAGCCGACATATCATTTGGTAACGATTGGTCAATTATTTTGACATGTAAGTATTTTGATTGTAATCAATTTAACTCTTTAACCATTTTTACTCATATGAATGTGTGTTTTAGACAACAAGAACATTTACTAAATACAATAAATGATTTATTTTTCTAGTATCGAATGAATTATTTTTTACGGGTCGTAATATATTTGCCAGCGATTGCACGGTATCCACAAATTTTACAGAAGCAACAGTCAATGAAGAATTATGCAAAATTATACGAAAACCCTTTCGTTTAGAAGAGTTCGATGACTGTTTGTCGAAAAGTGAGGAGGCCGAAAACTTTACAAATGTTTTAGCAGGAAGTGAACATTTTGTTTTATTGACATGTAAGTCTGTCTGACTATCATTCAATGAGTAAAATTGTAAATATTTGCAATTTGTTGTTTTCCTTTGTTTTGTTAGAACTTCATAAACATGAAAATTGCATAAAATCAACAACAGGTTTAACAAATATTGATTTATTTTTAACATGCAAAAACTTTTTATATCAAAATTATAGTTGAAATAAAAAAAAGAAAACCCTTATGACACCCTACATACTGCGGAAATGATTCGGAATTGAAGCATGAGAACACAAAATCATATTTATTTTCGTTACTAACGACCTAACTTTCTCTTCTAAGTTTGTTTGTAGTAGCATTTTAATTAAAACTAACTACGTGCCTTGTATGAATTTGTGCGCAATAAAGGGTCTGGCCCCGTTTTATGACAAGAATTCGTTAAGAAAAAACTCGCATAAACCAAACTCGCAAAAAAATATTAAGATATCTTCATATGTGACCGCGCGCGCATATATAAAAGGACCTAAGGGTAAAAAGTAAGTTTTACAGGAGAGCTGTTTAAAATTTTCCCTTTTTTAACGTTTTCTTGTGAGTGTAAATGCTGTTAACATACCTGATATATGTAACTCCGAAATTACCCATTATGACCGATAATGTTAACGTGAGTTCATGTGAGGTTCCGTGAGGATGTGTTTCGTTCACTTATCCTTAGGTCGCTTTCTTTGTGCGTGGTCACATATAAAAACTACTAAATTGAGCCGTTCCCACGACAGTTGGATCTTCGCTCCGGAACGACCCAAGTATCACTCGGCCAAAGATTGTCAACTCAGGAACACCTGTACCAACCGAAAGTTTTTTCCTCAGGAAAGAACTTCGGACAACAGCAGAGCCGTTATAACAACAACAACTAAATTGAGCATAAGAATATAATACTACATCAAAATAATGAAGATGAATTTAGTTTAAATTAAAAGGAACAAGTATAAAATAAGGGGTGAGCTTACTTATTTATTTCGAATTCAGTTAGAGTTTAGTTTGTGTGCTAAACTCTTAAAGAGCAACATCTGTAAATAATAATGAAAATAATCCTGAAGACAGTTTAGTGGAGCAGTTAATAACGCTGTACTCTTGTGCAATTTACAGCTCCAATTGCTTATTTTAGTATCAAATGGTAGTAAAGCCTAGATTTTGCATAAAAAGGTTAAACAAATAGAATATTTTCATTTTATTTAAAAAATAGAAGTAAAAAAAGAGGAGTATTCAAAGAAATACGTATGTATGTTCATAGATAAAATGTTTTTCATATGTAGAGCTAAACTTATACTAAACCGATTTAAATAAATTGAAAGATATATTAAGAAAAAATTTATAAAATTTATTTAATTTCTTTAGCTTTTGGTCGTCTTATTGGTTGGGGTTCTAATAAGTTTCATCAACTTGGAAGGTCTATTGTTGCACCAAATTAAAGCCGCTCTTTAGTTTCATATATTGCATTTTCCTAATTAAGTGCATAAAAGAGTCAAATAAAATATTAATTAATTTTATATATAAAACTTAATTAAACTTTTAAACGGTGCAACATATTTTTTGTGTGTATTAAGTTCTTAGTGCTCCCTACATTAGGTATTTTAAAGACATGTTGACTTATCCACGTACGAGTGCTTTTGCAACAACACCATAAAAATAAAAACAAAATAATGCTATTTTCATACGTTACAGCAATAACAATGACTTGAAGTCGACAAAATACCATATATTGGGTTAGTAGAACTATAAAGCTAAATACAACAACAACTCTTGAGAAAAACAACAAACAGGCAAATAATTTCATATTTATGCAGAAATTAATTAGAAGAGCAAAAAAAGAGAGAGAGTTATTGTTGGTGTTGTGCTGCATTTGTTCTTGTTTTTTAGTTTTAAAGTTGTTGCACCTTACAACCGAAAGTAGAATTAATAGAAAAACCCTAAAAGAAAAATAGCCCAGAGTTAAAAAGTAGAAATATGAAGGCCTTCTAGGAGGCTTTTCGTAGCAAAAACTGTCGAATTATTTATCTTTTTTCTAATTTTATTAAGTACTAAGATTTTGCTTTGAAAGTAATCCACACCAAATTTTAAGACTTTTACGTATTTACTTTATATAAAGGTACCCCTCCCTGGATAAAATTCTAAAAATTTTTGTAAGCTCCGTAAAAGACAGATAAGAAATGAGTTCCTCATTATTTTAAAACAGCGCCATCCGTTGCGCAACAGTGCTTAAAATATACTGCTTTCAAAAATAAAAGATGCCTTAAAGTATGCAGTACCTTTATCGGTAAAAAAAATCGGTGTACTTTCACTGCTTTTTCTTCACTTTCTCTTGGAAATAAGTTATTTATGCGAAAAAAAGTATATTGGCAACAGGATACTAAGGTACCTCCTCACAAAATTTTGTTGAAATCCATCCAATAATTTTTAAGTGATGCGAACACAAAAAAAGACAGACAGACAGGAAACGAGTTACTGTTTTATTATATGTATAGATTTTAAATTAATTTTTAATTGAATAAAATGAATTTAAATTTTTTCTTCAATTTTTTGGACCAATCTGTCTATCAATGCATTTAAGTGGAGAGCAGAACTCAATTAAATTGGTTTTATATAAATGAGAAATCTAATAATAGATAATTATGTTTTTGGCATACAAAATGACAGATATAAAAATATAATATCACGCCTCCCTTCTAAGAGAAGGGAAGTAGGAATGTGTAGCAGATATTTTAGGAGACTCAAGGCTTTTTTTGAAAGGCATAGAAAATTGAGGGACGTAGCGAAATAAATTCTAAGCATGCCTTATATAAGGCCTGAACTGAGAAGGCCTTTTTAGTGTTTGTTGTGGAGTTTAGGTATCATTTTAACAAACGTACAGTCACAGAAAAATTTAAAAGACTACAAAAACAACACAAAAAACAGGTGAATTGTAGTTGTAGTTGAATTTGAATTTGTAGTGGTAAATGTAATTGTGTTACGAGTAATAAGAAATGCAACATTTTTAGGACAATGTCCTGTAAATGCGACACCACACTAATTTATGTGACCACAGAAGAACGAATACACACAAACGCACACATAAACTTCACACAAACACAAAGTCAAAGTTAAACGTTAAGAGTAGATTTTCATTCGTTTGGAATAAGACAACATGTGTAATAATTCTTGCAAAAAAAAACCGACTACAAAACAAATATATGTGCATCAATTCTAAACTAAAAATTTAAAGGGAAGTAATCTGTAAGAAATAGTACTCAAATCAAATAATTTAATACTTGTTGCTCTAACGGACATAGTAATATATGTACGTTCTGTACATTCAAATGTCTATCCATAACGGTTTAGCAGATAAAGCCATATACGACAAATTACGTCAGATATGAGGACACCCTTTATTTTTTTACACTTATTATTACTGATCACCTAGGGGACACCCTTTAATGTACAATTTTAAATTAAACACTTACTTTAAAGGACAGATTCTTTGTAAATTTTAAATGTCTGTCTAAAACGGTTCAAAAGTTTGGCCATATGCATCAATTTACATCAACTATTGAGACGCCCTTTAAAATTTTAAATATTTATAAATGTTATTATACGGGACATAGTAGTGGAGATTCTGTCTAATTTTTAAGTGTTTGTCGATAACGGTTTAAAAGATAGGGCTAGATAGGTACAATTATATCAATTATGGGGACACCCTTTAGTTTCCAAATTTAAATTATATACTTGATGTTATAAAGGAATTAGATATACAGGTTCTTTGTAAATTTCAACCGTCTCTCTGTTACTGTTCAAAAGTTTTGCAATATACATCAAATTACATCAACTATTGGGACACCCTTTAACTTCTAATCATAAATATTTAATTTCTGATTATAAATATTGGACATTCTGTCCAATTTTCAAGTGATTGTCTACAATGGTTCAAATGGTTCATATATTTAAATTGACGTCACATATGGGGACACCCTTTAATTTTTAATTTTTAAGTTTATTTTTTTTATTAATTTCTGTTATTGGCAGCTATAGTAATAAGCAGTTTTTAAAATTTTAAAAGGGTGCCGTTTACGGTTGATAATACACGTAAAAAACACGTATGTTGTATGGGGACACCCTTTAATTTTAAAAATTCTGAACTTCTTTTAAAATGGGACCAATCTGTAAGCATTTCCTTTCTAATAATGAAAAAAATTTTAAAATCGGTTCAGAAATGACTGAGTTCTGCGGGCACAAACCTAAAAAATAAAGCAACATTCAGACGAATTGATAACCTCCTTCTTTTTTTGAAGTCGGTTAAAAATGCTGACATTTAGGATTTTAAAATTATCAAATATTCAGTAATCATAAACTTTATGCTCATTGCTAAACTTTAAGTCTCCAGAACATTGCAATAAACAACAAACATTTCTAAAAGTTTATTTATAAAGAATTTGACGAAGACAAAGAAAAAGGAAAAGGAAAAGGAAAAAAGAGGGATTAAAAATTTATTTTTGTTAAGGGTATACGAAATTCTTAAATTTCATCTGATCTTACTAACTTTTGAATTATCATCATCGCCTTTGAGAAATTATTTATTAGTCGCCAAATTGAAATGCAGAGATGGTCATGTTAGGTTGATAATTATTCGCACGCAGGAAAGGAAAATTAATGAACCTGAATAATTTTGTTTCCAACCAAAGCTATAAAGAATTGGTAAATAATTAAAAGCAGAACAGAATGTATGTATCATGTGCTAATGCGTTATACACTCGCTTCATATTGTAATTTGAAAAGTTCAAATTATTTTGTTTTCTTAAAGTGAAATTTTCAAACTAGTTTTTGGCTTAATTTAGGCGATGTAGAAAATTAAGTTAAATTGTTTAGTTGACGTCATATTATAAATATGCAAATTTCAAAGTAACTCATGTCCAATAGAAATTGTGCGTTTTTATTTCTTTTGCGAAAAAAATATTCTAATTACAAAACTTTAGGAAAAACATGTTAGTGACGGATTTATATGATTGTGCTGATACTATTAAATCACCACAAAAAAATATATACGAAATTCCGCATTTATTTAGGTCATAGGTATGAGTGACTGACAACCGATGCTTCATAAATTCTAAGTAATAGTTTATGATATATCAAGAATCATAGATGTAAAATTTAATAAAGGGTTGTAATTTTTTATACTAAATAAAATAAAACAGAAACTTACAGGAAATGCATGATTAATTGAAAAATTTTAATTTCTTCAAAAAAAACTTATAAAAATCAATTTTTTGATATTCAAAATACACGCACACAATTCCAAAGCAGAGACTAAACAATCGGCATGTATGCGCAAGTGTGTATGATTAAACAGTCGGCCGAAATTTTCCCGAGAGATTAGGTTGAATTGAATCAGGAAGCTTATCAAACTTTTTTATCGGCCGATACTGAATCTCTGTAGTCTCCGCAGTCTGCGGAGCCCCTAATACCGTACTTGCAACCAAATATATGACACCACAAATAGAAAGGTACCTAGGCGTAAAAAACTAAATTTTATAGGAGATCCGTTTTAAGTTTACCTTTTTTAACGTTTTTTTTTACAGGTAAATCCTGTTATGACTCCGGAATTACCGATTATGACCAGAAAGGTTAACATGAATTCATGAATTCATGAATTCACATCAATTCACTGAAATTAATTACCATTATTCTAATTTCGAAATCGACTTAACTAACTTTGTGCCGAATTACATTATGCAAATTTTTGTCGCTGCAATCTTTCTCGTTTCTTCTTTAATATTGCATTTGTGTTTATATCGTGCAATTTTTATGGATGTAAGTATATATATGTTTACATTTTAAACTCCAAAATTAAAACTACGAAAGAGAGGACAAACGGAATTTCAAGACTACTGATTCTGGTTCTGGTTCTCTTTTACTATATTTTTTACTATCTTTTCTACTATCTGTAGATTTTTTGCACTGTTTATAGGAAACTAAAGATCTATTGGTTTAATTCTTGATCTTCCCATAAAAACACCATTTTTGATAAAAAAAAAAAAACAAAACCATTATCTTTAGCAATTCACCGATTTTAAAACGAATTGTATCACTAACTTAATTTAACGCAAAAAAAAAACGTGTAAAAATATAATAATGTTAAGAAAAAGAAAATTAGTAAAAAAATTGATGATGTTGTTTTTCGCTTATGTTTTGCACATTACTGTGTGCAGATATACAATTCTGTGGCAAATTTTTTGCAAACACAATCCTGAAATGAATTTTTACAATTTACTATTTAATATTTTTAAAATGTAAATAGGTATACATACGTACATATGTATTACATATGTACATATCATATCATTTCGCAAATGAAAGTTGATTCTGAGCGAATAATATAATGCAAAACATTTATAATAAACAAATAAAGGAATAATTATTAAATATTAAATGAACTCACAAGTTATTTTTCTCTTTTTCGACATTTTCTCTAAACAAAACTTACCTTTTTAGTACAAGCGAGAGAAATTTAATGTTTATGAACAAAACAGTATAACGGTCAAGCGATTACTGATACTAACACTAGATACTTAGCATACTTTAGGGCTGTTTGTACTAAAACAAACTAGACCGCAGGACTAAGCACAAATTTATACAAATTGAGTGTCCAGTTGTAGAATAAACGCCGTGTTGACCACACATAAGGGTCGCGTTAAACGCGTTTTAATAAAAAAAAAACAAAAAAATCAAAATCAAAACTACTACTAATAAAGGAATATAAAATAATGAATAATAAAAATGAAAAAGGGAATAAATTCAACCGTTTTGTGCTAAAACAGAAATCAATACAAAAACTTAAATATTGACAAGAGTCCTGAAAACCCCTTTTTTTATTTACAGTTTTAGTGTTTTAGTTTTAATAAATTAAAAAATCAATTAAACATTGCGTAAAATGTCAAATGGTTAATTATTTTATGACCAAAAAAAGAAAAAAAAACACATCGTCATCATGGATATTCCTAATACAGGAGCAATCTTTACTTTGGGAAAGTCTCATTTAGCCGAAAACACACAAAGTTACTTTTATATAAAAAATGATCCAATTAAGCGGCTTATAGCTGGACCCTTTCAAAGTGCTGTGATTTGTGGTAATGTTTTTTTTTCTATTACTTTTATAATTTGATGATCAAAGAAATATTAAGTTGTGCACTCATCTATACCCCCTTTTCTTTAAAAAGCTAGTTGTGGGTGGTGGGTTTGTTTTCTAACCTACAATTTTTAAAAACCTGCATTTTGTAGTTTTTTTTTTTTAATGTTTGTTTGACACCTTAGGGAGTTTGACCTGTATTACTTTAAATAAAAATACTAACGGGATATTAAGATTAAGGGGGATGGGTGGGATGCAGATAAATAAAAAAGAGTGAAATATTTTATAAAAGATCGTTTATTGTTAAAATAATATTGATGTTTAACAAAATAGAAGAAATATAAAAAAAAAAACTATTTAGTGTTTTCTAGAACAAGTGCAATTAAAATTGATTTAGATTTTTCAAACAAAATCACAAATCGTTTTCTTTTATAATTAATGTTTTGGTATATACATACGTATGTATGTATATGTACCTATAAGTCAAAAAAAAAGAAAATTTTGATTGTGTCTGCTAGAATAAACATCAACGTAAAATAACACGACCGGAAGATTGCTTGTGGCACTGTTCTCTGTAAACCAGAGATCTTTAACGCCACTAAATTAAATTTTAAGCAGTCATGTGTTCGAGCTATCAGTGTTAAAGGTTTATTTCACACTGTCATCATTATCTAATTTATAAGTGCCAATCAGACCTCCAGACTGCACAATATCTCCTTGTAAATTCATTGGTTTTTTGAGTTTCTTACGTATTTTCACTGACACAATTGTTTGTACACTTCTTCAACAAGGATATTTTCCGTTTACTATTTAAACAAGTTCAGCGGTTATTGAACGATCCATTTTGAAATGGCAAGCATTACACTAAATACAAACAAATGTATGTATGTAGGTATGGATGTATGTATATTTGTATGTATATGAAGCCGTGGTTGACAATTCTGCTTTACATATCACTCTTTTACTCCAACATACACCTCCTTTCAAAATAAAAGGACATATCCATATGTATGTATATTTTTTTTACATTAAAGAATTTTTAAAAGAAAAGCAAAGAGAAGAATTCAAACCAACACTATTGAGTTGCATGTCGTCGGTAATTATTTAATCGAGTACAATTGCAAGAACTTTCACTTTTGATTAATCATACGAGTATCACAACAAATTTTATTTGTTGTTTCTGTTGTTCTTTAGCCTTTAGCCGGTGCTGTTGAACAAATAGTTCAACTTGATAAATTCGTAAGAGAGAGGTGTAAATGAATTGCGGCCATGATGACATTATTAAAAGGATTTAATTGAAAGTAATTTTACGAGGTAAAGTCAATAAGTCTTTACAAAAAAAAAGCATTTTGGATATGGATTTTCAACAAAGTGTCTTTTAAGCTCGTAGAAATCATCCAGCGTTTTATTTATTGTTAAAGAACTATTATCCGCATTCTGCTTGAAAACTTTTTTTCTCCCAGCCATTTCTTTAAATTTGGAAACAAGTTTTAGTTTCTTAAGTGTTTGTTTGTGAATTGCCAACCAATTGAAAATTTATTCGGTTCATGACTCATTAGACAAAGAAAGTCAATGTGTATAACGATAATAATGTTTGTATTTAATAAAGTTCATATGGAGGGATGTGCAAATAAAAAAAAAATTTTTACTGTAGTAGTTCTTCTTTTCATTTCTAGTTTATTGTCGAAAAAACAACTCAAGCAATTTATATTCACATATATAGCTTGTCAAATAAATGTTTTCAATAATAGAAAAAAATAAAAATGTTCCACATATATATTATGATTTTTTTATTCATTTATGTATGTTTTCACATACAGTGGATCAATAAAGTTTAGGCACAACATGATTTTTAAAAGTGTTTCTCCAGTAACTTTGCATCTGCATATCTTGATAAAATTATTTTCATGCTGTTTTCAAGATTGATAGGTTTATTGACCATTTAATACGAAAAATAATTTGTATCTTATTATTTCTAATATACAATGGCCTTTTAACTAAAAAATAAGGTAAGTCTATGTAAAAAAAGTTTAGGCACACATGTCAAAATTTTCGGTATATTCGGGGTTTTTGCATGTCTAGTATTTGGTTAAACCTCCTTTAGCTTGGATAATTGCTTCTAAACGTCTACTCATACTTCTTACTAGGTTAGATGTTTCATAAGGAGTAATTTTTTCCCATTCTAAGCGAAGTCCCGCTTTAAGTGCTTCTTTGGATGTAATGTGATGTTTCCGTATTTTTTTCTCTAGTAAGTGCCAAATATGCTCTATAGGATTCGTGTCTGTCGATTGCGGAGGGGTTTTTAACTGTTTGCAGTGGTATATAAGCCATTCCTGCACAAGATATCAAGAATGTTTTGGGTCATTATCTTGTTGGAACAAGAATTTCCCATTTAAGCCCAGCTTCGCAACACTTGGAGATAAGTTTTCTTTTAAAATATTTAAATAAGAGTGCTTGTCCATTTTGTCGTCTATAAAGGCAAGATTTCCCACTCCAGATGCCACCATACATCCCTGAACCATAACATTACCACCACCGTGCTTCACAGTCTTAATAATATTATTTTCATGAAGCTCTTTGTTTGCTTTTCGCCAAATTTTTATGGACCATCTGAACCAAAAATGTTAAACTTCGATTCATCACTAAATATCACACTGTTCCAGAAGGCTTCAGGCTGATTAATGTGGAGTTTTGCGAACTCTAACCGCTTTTTCTTGTTTATGTCTGAAAGACAAGGTTTGCGACGGGGAACTCTTCCATGATATCCAGCTCTGTGCAGCGTATTTCTTATTGTTTGTGGATTAAGGTCTTCACCAAAACTTTTCTTCATTTCCCGAAACAATTCTACAGCTGAAATCTTTGGATTTTGAGCCACTGCAGCAACAATCATACGCTCCTGACGAGATGTAAATTTTTTTGGACGTCCACTTCTCCTCTCACGTTCTAATTTGTTGGTTTTTTCATAATGTTTTATGATGTTTCTTACACAGGTATAAGGCCTCTGTACAATCACACCAATTTCGCGATAGGATTTTCCCTGTGCATGAAGATTTATTATAATTTTACGGACATCTACGGAAATTTCTGAACGATTGCTCATTTTGCTGTTTTCGTCACGAATTAAATACCAAGAATATTCTTTACATTTAAAACTCTCGCCTACTGAGGATTTAACATGTGCATAAACATGAGTTGAAATAAAAAGTGAAAATTTACCGTTATACAAGGGATTAAAGGGCATTAATGCAGTGTGTGCCTAAACTTTTTTTACATAGACATAGCTTGTTTTTTAGTTTTTAAAGCGTTGTATATTAGAAACAATAAGATATAAATTATTTTTTGTTCTAAATGGTCAATATAACTCTCAATCTTTAAAACGATATCAAAATTATTTTATTAAGTGAACCAGATGCAAAGTTATTAACAGAACACTCTTGAAAATCATGATGTGCCTAAACTTTATTGATCCACTGTATGTTTACTACTATTTTATACTGATAAAATAACTTTAATAGAAATATTTTAATCTTAACTTTGAAAAAAAAAATAGCTGAGTTTTTTCACTGCGAAATAAATAAACGTTTAAAAAATTGTCTCGCATTTAAATTATTGTCTACTTAATTACATAAAAAATATTATTTTGCATTGTTACGAAAAAAGAATTTATTCGTTTTAATCTCTTGAAATAAATGCGCAATAATTTGGTATGCAACAACACAATTAATGTTGTGTTGTTGTTATAGTTTCCAACTCCTCTTCGTCCTCGCTTACCCTACAGAAGTCCGATGTACCAGTAACCCATCTACTGATACTTTCTCTAATGACGCAATGGCCAGTGACCACACCTTAGAACTTGGCTCTTAGAACTTTTATGCCCAAACTCAGAAGTAGCTTAGTTTTTACATCGCCAAGTTTGGGGCAGGCAGTTCTCTCTACTACAAGCCTATAGTAGTGGTTAATCGGTGGCTTCACCGATTCTCTGTTAAAGCTAGTATCCTCTGATCCCAATCTTGCGAGTTCGTCAACGATTTCGTTGCCCTCAACATTGAAATGACTCGGGACTCAGTATCTAACCCTATTCTTGTCCGACAGCACATCGATAGACTTTTTGCACTCGCCTATCAGCCTTGATTTAACACTGTGCATTTACAAGGCTTTAAGACTTAAGAGTGACCTCTTTGCCTTCTAGAACTTGTCGGTGACTTTCAGAACCGCCATCACCTCTGCCTGGAACACACTACATTCATCTGGTAGTCTGTACAAAATGCGTGTACTACTTCCTATAATATGGACCCCAGCACCGGTGCCCACGTTCATCTTTGAACCATCTGTGAACACCGCAACCCCGTCGTACAGTTTACCAGACCCCAACCAGTCTTCGCTTCGATGAGTTCGAACTCAAGTAGAATCTTTGTGCGTCTTATATTACTCGACCTCACCAACCCTCATTCAAAAACTCTAAGCAAACTTATGGCCGTCATTCCGACCTTAGAGCCCTCAATGGAAATCAGAAGCAGAATGATGTCCATAAATACAAAAATAAAATAAACATCTAGAACAGGCTGCCAAATCTTTCTAGAATAGACCATTCTAAGCGTTTTTGCTCGCCTTTAAATACAATTCATGGTTACGAGCGGTATGACGGTATTGTTTTAAACGTCGTTGTCGTTCTTGTAAGAGTTAAACAAAGCTGATTACAGTAAAATTTATATAACATGTTTATAAGCTCCCAACGTAAAGTAAAAACGTTACAATATTATTAGGAAATTTTAGTTTCTGCAGATCTTTTCCTAATAGTTTTCTTTAGGTGTACCCACAAATTTTAAATGAAGTTTTATGATCTGGTTGATTATACTGATACAATTTATATTCAAACTTTTTAGATTTTCCCCTGTGAACGGGGTGCTACTATATAAAAGTAAAGGTCTTGAAATTGGTGTTTAATACTTTCAAAACAAAATCGAACAAAATATTTTCAGGACTCCTAAGACGAGGCGGGCACCGATAGTATTTAATAAAGAATATTCCCTACACACGGAAATGAGTTACTACTTTATTATTTGTACAGATTTTGTGTCTCTGATATAAATTAATGCGCTCCTTATATAATGCAAGCGAGCGGCTCGTCTAGACAATTTGTACAGAAATAACTCAAAAAATTAGGGGATTTATTTATTTCGTTTATGAACATTCAAAAATCAATATTAATGATGTCATAAATGAAAAATCTAAAATTTTATATATATTTTTCACGCTCATAAACGAAAAACAAAAAAATTTCCTGCCGATGTTCATACATGAATGCGTGTACCTGTTTGTTTTTTGTAATATACATGCATGTAGAGTGATAAATTAGCTTCTTCTCATTAATGTTCTTTTTCATTTATGAACGTTGAACATTTATAAAATTTCTCAACGATCGCACACGCAGAAGAAAGAAATAAAGAAAACATTTTGTTACTGCATAAGCCGACAGTAGCACATTATAATAATGCTTAGCATACTTAGCGCACATTTTTCTACCATCTTTTCATTTATGTACATTAACAAAATTGTAAATTCTCAAATATGCGCACTTGCCCGAACAACAATATATTTTCTAATTTAATCACTTTTGAACAGAAAGAGAAAAAATAAATCATCGCATTTATTAATTTTAAAAAACACATAATATTTTTGTCTCTCATACATGCATGAGAAGATGCAGCTAAGAAATAAAATGTACACATTCATACATGAATAAACAGCGAGTGAACATTTCGGTACTCTGATTTTCTAGACGTTTCGCTCGCTAGCAATACATAAACAGCACTAAACTAAAGTTTAAACTAAAATTAAATGAAATAACTCTCATTTCTCGTTTCTTTTTAATATGTATAACAGATTCAGGACGTTTGTTTGTCTGGGGCGAGAATTATCATGGGCAATTGGGTATTGGGGGTCAACATTTATCAAGCAATAACAATAACAACATCGGCAATGGAGACATAATTTTAAAACCCACTTGCGTTAAATCCTTAAAAACTTTGGGCCTTAAAATAGCCGACATATCATTTGGTAACGATTGGTCAATTATTTTGACATGTAAGTATTTTGATTGTAATCAATTTAACTCTTTAACCATTTTTACTCATATGAATGTGTGTTTTAGACAACAAGAACATTTACTAAATACAATAAATGATTTATTTTTCTAGTATCGAATGAATTATTTTTTACGGGTCGTAATATATTTGCCAGCGATTGCACGGTATCCACAAATTTTACAGAAGCAACAGTCAATGAAGAATTATGCAAAATTATACGAAAACCCTTTCGTTTAGAAGAGTTCGATGACTGTTTGTCGAAAAGTGAGGAGGCCGAAAACTTTACAAATGTTTTAGCAGGAAGTGAACATTTTGTTTTATTGACATGTAAGTCTGTCTGACTATCATTCAATGAGTAAAATTGTAAATATTTGCAATTTGTTGTTTTCCTTTGTTTTGTTAGAACTTCATAAACATGAAAATTGCATAAAATCAACAACAGGTTTAACAAATATTGATTTATTTTTAACATGCAAAAACTTTTTATATCAAAATTATAGTTGAAATAAAAAAAAGAAAACCCTTATGACACCCTACATACTGCGGAAATGATTCGGAATTGAAGCATGAGAACACAAAATCATATTTATTTTCGTTACTAACGAACTAACTTTCTCTTCTAAGTTTGTTTGTAGTAGCATTTTAATTAAAACTAACTACGTGCCTTGTATGAATTTGTGCGCAATAAAGGGTCTGGCCCCGTTTTATGACAAGAATTCGTTAAGAAAAAACTCGCATAAACCAAACTCGCAAAAAAATATTAAGATATCTTCATATGTGACCGCGCGCGCATATATAAAAGGACCTAAGGGTAAAAAGTAAGTTTTACAGGAGAGCTGTTTAAAATTTTCCCTTTTTTAACGTTTTCTTGTGAGTGTAAATGCTGTTAACATACCTGATATATGTAACTCCGAAATTACCCATTATGACCGATAATGTTAACGTGAGTTCATGTGAGGTTCCGTGAGGATGTGTTTCGTTCACTTATCCTTAGGTCGCTTTCTTTGTGCGTGGTCACATATAAAAACTACTAAATTGAGCCGTTCCCACGACAGTTGGATCTTCGCTCCGGAACGACCCAAGTATCACTCGGCCAAAGATTGTCAACTCAGGAACACCTGTACCAACCGAAAGTTTTTTCCTCAGGAAAGAACTTCGGACAACAGCAGAGCCGTTATAACAACAACAACTAAATTGAGCATAAGAATATAATACTACATCAAAATAATGAAGATGAATTTAGTTTAAATTAAAAGGAACAAGTATAAAATAAGGGGTGAGCTTACTTATTTATTTCGAATTCAGTTAGAGTTTAGTTTGTGTGCTAAACTCTTAAAGAGCAACATCTGTAAATAATAATGAAAATAATCCTGAAGACAGTTTAGTGGAGCAGTTAATAACGCTGTACTCTTGTGCAATTTACAGCTCCAATTGCTTATTTTAGTATCAAATGGTAGTAAAGCCTAGATTTTGCATAAAAAGGTTAAACAAATAGAATATTTTCATTTTATTTAAAAAATAGAAGTAAAAAAAGAGGAGTATTCAAAGAAATACGTATGTATGTTCATAGATAAAATGTTTTTCATATGTAGAGCTAAACTTATACTAAACCGATTTAAATAAATTGAAAGATATATTAAGAAAAAATTTATAAAATTTATTTAATTTCTTTAGCTTTTGGTCGTCTTATTGGTTGGGGTTCTAATAAGTTTCATCAACTTGGAAGGTCTAGGGATGATGTAATTCTAAAACCCCATGAGATTGTTTTAGATGCTCCTGTACAACAGTATAGCTGTGGTCCTGAGAGCACATTGGTTTTAACAGAAAATGGAAAACTTTATTTAACAGGTCGTTTAAATGACTTTGTATTTCCCGATTTTACTGAACTGCAAAAGAACCTTTCATCCAATGAACGAATCATATTTATGAATATCTCAAAAGCAAGTGAAATATTCATAATCACTAATACGGGCAGCATATATCGCAGCTACGAATCAATGCGTATTAAAAGTTTAATATTTCAGCGATTTTATGACTACGATAGTGAAGAAAATGGCCCCATTTGGAAAATGTTAAAGGGTACATCATTTTATGCCGTACTCACAAAATCAAATAAATTTTATACCACATTCTCGGAAAGCGGCCATCATTTAAAGACTTTTAGAGAAATATCAAAATTCAAAAACCTTCGAATATTAGACATGGCTTTGGGAGATAAGCACATTTTGGTACATGGTATTCCAAAATCATCAACAATGGCTGCCACTATAGGGCCAGAAGGAGAATATCGGTATATGACACAAAGTGTGATAAGGGCAAATACAACGGGTGGCATATTGAGCAGAATAAGTAATGGCACAAACATGATATTAAGTGAAACAGAAACGAACTTGAAAAATTCAATTATAAACGGAAATGTAGAGATAGATCCAAAAACAAATACACCCGTTCTTTTTGCGAAAGAAATCAAAAAAACACTTGAAACCGAAAAAAAAGATACCAAAAATGTCGCCAAGTTAATTAACAATGAGCTTTCCGAAAAAGAGAATATAGATAATGAAACTTTAGATTTAATTCATAATGAAAGCGTTAAAGAATCAGAAGAATCAATAGAGTCTTTTGAAAGTGACAAAACCGTTTTAAATAAAAAATCACCAACACGGTCGCTAAAATCCCAAAAAAGCATAAGTTCGGTAAAAAAAGAAACAGAAGCTACAACATTGAGCGTAAAATCCTTACGTCCTAGCACGCCGTTTCCCGAGAGCAGCCCACGTAACTCACCAGCACCGAATATCAAAAAGACACCCAAGCAAAATTTTTCATATGAAGCTGCCATAAACAATGAACTCGTTAAAGACACACCACCGACTTTTGCACAAAGTTTGGAGAATATACCTGATCTTGAGGCAAAAGAAAGTGGTGAGATTTAAGATAATTTTAAAGCTACTTTTCTTAATATATACATACATACATATGTTCATATTTTAGATGATTTTCCAGGTTTGACTCTTTCTACGCCAACTCCACCCACCGAAGAAGACGAGGAATTAAGATTAGAAATTAGTGAAACAACTGATCCTTTAGATCATACGATTACCGTTAATGAAATACGCTTCATTAACAATGGCATTGATGTCACTGCAAACGTTAAAAAATTAAAATCAGATGGTTCTGAAGACTCTCTAGACGTTACAGACGAAGAAGAGGAGGAAAATAAAACAGATAAAGAGATTGACAAAAAAATACGAATAAGAAAACAAGCAGAAAATTTTATAGAAGAATTGGAAGATGAAATTGACAAAAAAGTTGAAGCCGCAAAAACTTATCAACAGGAAGAAGAAATTTTATTTAAACCTACTTCCAAAGGTTTTGGATCTCAACATAACCAAACAAAAAATTTAATTGAGCAAGCAGCGACAGAAAATAGTTTAGATTCTCAACTAATAGTAGCTAAGGGAAGTCTTATGTCCGCTCCTATGAAATCGGAAACAGAAAAAGCAGCGATAGACGCTAAACATACCTTGGAGAATGTGGACAATACAATAGTCTCTACAAGCGGCGAGGCCCACCAGGCAATGTGTCAGATGGGTAACAAAGTGGATAAGGCATCTGAAGTGGCAAAAGATGCTATGAATAATGCCCTGAGAAAAATAGCTGGTGATACAAAACATATGGCGGGCTCAGTCACTTCAAAAATTTCGAATGAAGTACAAGACGCAAGAAATAGTATTAGTTCTATGTTGAAAGTCAAGAAAAACAAAGTTGATATACAAAAACCCATTGAGCACATACAACAGGAAGCCGATTTTCAGTCCGAAGCAACTTCCAAAGAAAGCGCTGAAGGCATATCAAATACCACAGTTCAATCCAATAACAATACTACAGGCGTAAAAGAAGATGACGAACGTACCACAGCTTCGGCAAATTCAAATCACACAGCCTCAGCTGACAACCCATTTGACAGCACGGATCCTTTTGACCCCGAATTAGACGCAATGGTGCAAAGAGGCAAACAAGCTCTGCGGGAAGAATTAGAAGCTGCCAGTTTGGTAGTAGAAATTAAACCAGGAAGAAAAGTCGCTGATGTAGTGGAAGAAAAAAACAAGTTTTATAAATTTTTAGACGATATGAGGGAGAAATCTAGGGGTCTCTCCTGTCGAAATGAGAAGTCAATAAAAATTATTGGAGGTAGACAAATGCATTTGCAGAAAATTACCTTCAATAAGAATTTAATATTTTAAACTTTATTTCAGATCAACCACCACGGTATAGCGTAGAAAACGAAGATGAGCCGGTTAATAGTCATGCCAACAGCTCAAAGGTGTGCGCAATTTTATAAACATTTTTATTTTGTATTGAAATTCAGAAAACAACACAAAGAAAATAAAATATTAAAACAATGTTGCATTTGATTTAATTTAAGAATGAAAATAAGTGTTTTAACTTACATTTTCTAGATATTTCTTAATGTATTCGCAACTGATTATTTTGTCAAATCTAAACTTTCGTTTTTTATACTTTTTAATTCATTTTACAAAACCTTAAATAAATGTTTCCCAATAATCGTACCACACAGCTGTTTTAGTAGAACGTAAATAAACTGAAGTTGGCCGCAGCAATATTGCCAAATCTATTAATTTCCAATACAATTGGTTGCAGCAATTTTACCACCGACACCATTAGCCATTAACATGTCTTAACAAAAATCGAACTTCATATAAAAAAAACATTATTTTTAATACTCGTTTTTTATGTGAAGTTTGACTTTTGTTAAGACATGTTGATAGCAAGTAATAACGAGGCGATCTTCAAAATTTATTTGTGTGTTCTTTCCTATCAAGGCACATTAATTAGGTAGTCTCACTACGGAGCGGAAATATTAAGGCAGAAATAATCAGTTTTTTTTTATAAATATTTTGCCAGTTAAACTTACAATTTTCGCCCTTAAATGGAAGTTGAACTATCAAACCGTATATAAAAAAATGGTAAAATATTTGCCTTAATATTTCCCCTTCGTAGTGAGGTTACTTGATTAATATGCCTTGTTTCCTATTTAGTTCTTAACAAAACTGCTCCTAAAATAAATTAAAAACCAATAAGCAATAAGAGAAAATTGAATAACAGCAAAATAACTCGTATGTACTCAGTTTTGCTCATACTTATTTTCAACTAAATTAGTAGAAAAATTGTAAATTTTCTGTTGTTGCTATCACAAATCAGACAAATCAGTTAGTAATCTGTGGTTGCTATAATCTTGAGTTTTGCTAATATACACCTTAGTTTTATATTGTATTTTAATAACTTCATATACCAAAAAGTGTTAATTTAAAACAAAAATTTATCGCCTTATGCAAAAGAAATAAAAGATGAGAGCTAACAAGTCTTTAATGCCAAAGGAAGCAAGAAGAGTACTACACAACATTATACATATTAGTCTGATGGTAAGCAGTATTACTGGCGCCGCCGACAGCATGAGACAATTCAAGGAAACCACATTGAAAAAATGGTCAAGCACGTCGGAAGCAACATCATATAGTGCTGTTTTTTTACATGGTGGCATATTGGTTCATTGCAAAAAATTGATCGCATCATGAGAAAGGAAGACTATTTAAACAATGTGCCTACCCATCCTCCCGATTTTTTTTTTTTTTTTTTAGATATGAGCGCATATGCTAAGGAAGAACTTGTGTTGCATCAGATTGGAGACCCAAAACACACCTGAAAAATCATTGAGGAGTGTTTGACTTGGAAAAGTTTTCAATTGATGCTGTAGTTCCGGTCTCAATCAGTTGACAATTTGTGGTCAATTGTAAAAACACGGTCGGGAAAATATCGAAGTGCTCCGGGCAAGGAGGGCGCTGTGATATGCATTATTATAAATAGAATTAATACATAGCAGAAAAATCGATGTCGCCACGGCTAAGTATTGAACTCGTGAGTATGCTTTATTAGTCAACGTGCTAACCATTTGAGCTTCAGAAGATTATTAATATTACAAGTGTTTTTAGTTTTCACTTCTATCGGCAGTCTCAATAACTACCTGATTTTTTTGTTTGAGTATGTAGTTTTTTGATTTGTTTTAAAAACATTATTGTTAACCACTGTATAATAAATAAAATAAAAAAATAATAGAGTGAATGGCTTCATTATTACTATTTAATTACTATTATTACTATATAATAAAATAATTATAATAATATGCATTTTTAATTTTATTTAATCTATTTTTAAATGAATAAATTAATTATTTAGGCTTATGTTCTTAATTATAAAGAGATAAAGAAAATTAATAACAATTGAAACTACGAAGATACGAAGAGTGCTGATGACGGACGTAGCTGTCTATAAAATGCATTCCACTCTGCTGGAATCTATTTTTTTCTTTATCTCTTTATAATTAAGAGCATAAGCCTAAATAATTAATTTATTCAATTATAATAAATAACAAACAAAAATGTACTACGCAAGTACATTCACTCTGCATATAAAATCATACCCTACGTGATGGACGCTTAACCTGGGAAAGAGCTAAAATAAAGTTAAGTAGTGCAATTAAATTAGTATATTAGCAGAAACGCAACCCCAACTCAACCTTTCGAGTACCTAGGCTTATTTTGCGCCTTTTTTAAGAATAATAAAATAGTTAGGTATTATAAACAAAGAATTAAGAAATGTGTGACACGAACCACTGGAAAGCGACCTCAAATGGCTCTAAATGAATATACTTAAACAATCGAGAATAACGGTTCTAAAGTTTACGTGCACATATCTATTTAATAATACTGCAATAAGTTGTCAAACAAAATTACACTATAATGTTAGATGTTTATGTAACAATGAAAAAATTCTTTTTGTTAATTGGAGAAATTAATTGAATAATTTGGCTTTGCCTTTGTTTCTTATTTTAGCGAATTTTATAAGTTTCATTCAAATATTTTTTTGTAATTTTTATAAAATTTTTTTAAATTAAAAAAAAAATATTAGCACAAACTTACCTTATATTATTTTGGCGATTTTTAAGATTTATTATGATTAACGTGAAGAAGACTCAGACAATTCTGTTAGTACTTGTTTATGCAACCATGTATTAAGCCAAACGAAACGGAAAAATGTCAAAACCTGTGTTCGCGAGAGGAAAACGACAAAAGTGTTTTTTATAACTTTTCTTTTTATTTTTGCTACAACCAAAAAAGCAACTACACTTTTTCTTAACCGACCTCAACAATTCCAGAATTGTTTTATATTTTTTTTATAAAATAAAACATAGTGTTTAAAACAAGCACTGAATGAATAGTTGAAGAAAACAACTCGCTAGAGGACAAACCCTTTATGAGAAGTTTGCATAAGGATTAACAATCTCGTAAAAAAGAAAAGTTGTTAAAACAGGCAAACAAAAATGCATATATGGATGTATATGCCACAAAATAATTTAATGATGTCTTAAACGGTATCTTTTTAATAATTAATTTAAATAAAATTAGTGAAGCAGCCTCGCAAAAAAGGTGGTAAGGTAGGTCAAAGTTGAAACAATCGTGCAAATGAATGAAATGTTAAAAATGTGTGTGTTTTGTGTCTCCGTGTATGTAAGCGAATGTGACTTGTGTGGAAGAATTGAAGAAAGTGAAAATATTTGCTACGGGTGTGACGTGACATTTCTTCGTAATCGTAGTTAAAAATATTAAATAAAAAGTTATAGACATATTTTCTAATTTATGTACAATAAAAATATAAAACATGCCAGAAATTAATTATTCAATGGTAGAATTACCAACAGAAAATAAAGCCTAACCTCAAAATTTGATGTGTGTTGTTTCTGTATGGAAAAATTCAAGTGATTTTTTAAGTTTGTACACATTTACATATACCGACTGATTGGTTCATGAAAAACCACGGAGGAACTAACAAACCAAACATTATGGTGCGACTTACTGGCGGTTGCTTGGCATTGTTTTGTATTGCATTACAAAATCTGCTGGGATAATGTAAAAAAACTTAAAAGTAAATAAAGTGATTAATTTCGTTTTTACTAAGAGACGAAAAAATATATTTAGCAGAAAAAACAATTTTCATAAGATTTTATATAATCCTAATTCCTGGCACGTTCAATTTAAGCTCGAGCGGTAAAAGAAACTATGCATTGAATATAATAGGTATAATCAATATAAAAATCATATTTTTATTTCATTTGTGTAGTATTTTCAATGATTACCGACACTGGTTTTCTTGCTTATAGGTTTATAATAAATGTAATATTCCAAACATCGGCCACATGTACCTAGAGTTGTCATTTTGCTAATATTCTTGAAAACTAAGCTATTTTAATATATGTATATAAATAATAAGGAAGTACCTAGGTATTTATTTATATAGTATTCATGTGGACTTTTAAAATATTGATTGTACTGTTTGCTTTATTTTGCTATCAGCTAACTCAATGCTCTATCAAACATAACCGATCCGGTTAAGTTTTTCTCTTTTGTAAAGCAGACTTATTGTAGAAATAAAATACATATTGGTGTTTAAATTTTTAAATATTGAAAATAGTATTGAATATAGTATAGTAGGTATATTCAATAAAAAATAAATTGAAAAAAAAATAAAACAATATCATGAAATAGGTATACCATAAAGTAACTGTTTGAATATGCCTTGGTAACTAAGATGGCATAGGAGCGAAGCTTGATGGGTATTAGTTATTAAATCATAGGGACGGAATCTAATAATTGAAAAAAAAATATATGAACAAGCTTAGACTATTTCGAAATGTCCCTTATTTTATAATATTAATAACCAATGCCGGCATTTTAATGCTTTATTTTCCTCTAGAGATTACCTGTTTTGAAAACGTAAAATTGGCAACCTTGTATGTAACGCACATAAAATTATGAGAAGCATGAAAAACTAAAAACATACATCTCGATCGGCTCGTGTTTAACTCGAAAATACTTGTCAGTGGTTGTTGGTATTCTTGAGGTGGTAAACGGGAGGGAGAAAGTCAGTTTTCATATTCAATAGACAACTGGTGGATGTAGGAAAACAAGACGAAAAAGTAACAAACACGTTGGCATTATTGTTGTTTAAAAATCAAGCTGGTAAAGCATAAAATAAAAACTTGTAATAAACATATTTACATCCACTTTTTTCTTTTCTTAATTTGTTTTGAGAAATTTTTATCAGGTATTTTTTAATATTCAGACACATGGTCGTGCCAGCTGATTAAAAAAAGTTTGCCTTGAATCTGTAACGAGAACGTAAAATGTACCAAAATAACCTTTCATTTTAGCAACCTGTCTAGATAAAAGTGATTGTTCTGTGCTCTTAAAGTGTGTAATATGCATTTTTGTTCTACATATGCTGGATTTGTGTTTATTTCTTTTATTTAATTTGAAAAATTATCAGAAAGAAACCAACCTATATTAGCTGCAATAAAATTATGGGATTCGTGTATGAAAATATAATGAGCGGGAGAGAGTGGTTTATCTCGGTATAGTTGAAAATTTAAAATGTCAAAAATATGTGCTTGTGCTCTTTTTATAAAGAAAAAGTTAACCAACAACAAAAAAAACGTGTTTTAGGACGCGGTTGTATTTATAGTGTACTAAATATTTGTTATTAAAAATACCCAACAAACAATTTATTTAAAAAGTTGATTATTCAGAAGTTATTTTAAATGTGGTCCTTCCTAATATGTGATTAATATTTGTTGTACCTAATATTTTGTTTATTTTTACAGGAGAGATATAAAATTCAACGAAACTTTTCCTTCTACCTACTAAATGGCGAAAATATAACTAAATACGTGATAACATACATAAATAGATATTTAGCCTTTTCAACATTAATTTAAAAATCAAACGAGACCATACTTTAAGTTAATGATCAAAGAATCGTTAGACAGGAATTTATTGTGGAATTTGTAAAGTTCTGATTTCTCTATCCATTTATAAAATATACCTAAAAATTTTGGCATTCCAAGAATGCATATAAAAAGTCTGCAACATGCTCATGCTGCAGCAGCAGCAGCAGCATCCATGCCAAACTGTGAAATTGTAATCGTATCAACTTCACCTAATCATAATAACAACAACAACAATAACAATGAAAGTACAAATGGGGGATCGAGTAACGGTAGCGGCGGTGGTGGTACTGTCAACAATGGTCATCAGCAACAGCAACATGGTTCCTCAGCAATAACGCAAACTGAGATTTCAATTCCGTTTATGCATTTGGCTGGAGTAACAGCCGAGGCTCATGCTGCTGCCCAAGCAGCTGCTATGGCTGCCGCCCAAGCTGCAGCCGCTCAAGCTGCTGCAGCCGAACAAGGCGGCATTAATGCACCACCACCAGGTAGTACGCTGGCCCATCATCATGCCATATTACAGCAACATCCCTTGGCCCATCTAGTGGCTACGGCTGCTCACAGCCCCGCTTTATCCGAACAACATTTTATAGCCCGCGATGCTACCGTCTTGACTAATGGCCATAACGGCAACTCAACGCCGGCACCGGGCGTACCTGCCCCTGAAAAACCATTTCAGTGTAATGTATGCGAACGACGATTCCGCCAATTAAGTACTCTCACGAATCACGTAAAAATCCACACTGGGGAAAAGCCGTACAAATGTAATGTTTGTGATAAAACTTTTCGTCAATCGTCCACTTTGACTAATCACCTGAAAATTCATACTGGTGAGAAGCCATTTAATTGTACCTATTGCCCGAAACATTTTCGTCAATTGAGTACATTAACAAATCATTTGAAAATACATACAGGTGAGTTTTTTTATCTCATTCCAGTTAAATATTTACACCCCATATTTATAAAAAATAAAATATACATACATATTTGAAATCTGTTTTAGAACAAATTTTTCATACAAAAGTTGTTCTAAAATACATTTGAAATCAATTTTATTTTTTATAAATATGGGGGTTAGATTTTTATTTTAAAAACAGTAAGACCAATAATACTCTTTGATATCTACAAAGTAAGATGTTCATACAAAGCCGGTTAGCATTCAAATATCGTAATCCAGAGAGGACTCAATGAAATTCTCTCATTTATAAAATTTTATATTTTATAAATCAATTCATAAAATATACAAATACAGTATTTTTCGGTTAATTGCACATCAAAATTTGCACAACTTTTTGTTCAATTAACCGGGGAACCAATTAGCAGATATGAAACAATGTATTTTTTGACAAGACATTAGCAAAAAAACGAGAGCAAAAAACAATCAGCTGGGCTTTCGACTCCACCTGGTATGAATTCGCCTTGATACATACTAATGAATTAAAAGAAATCGCATATGTGCACTTTAAGTTTTCCAAAATAATTTTTTTTTACCTTAAACAAAAAAATGCAAGTAACAGAAAAAAATGTACATATATGCTATACTTTTTCCTTAGCAATAAACATATGTTTTCAATTAGTAGAGATGCCACCCAGTGTTTTTCACAAATGATGTCAAATATGTATGTGCAAAAATGCCAGATTATTTTTCAATAATACACAATGCAATTAACCGGGTAAAAGTAAGAGGAAATTTATTTTTGATGACATGAATTTTGAACCAATGTGGTTCAATTAAGCGTGGAAACCAATTAACCGAAAAATACTGTATAATAACGCGAACAAAAAATTTAGTTATCAAAAGTATAACAATTAAATGTAATAAGTTATTTTGTTAATTTTATTTTATTGTATATATGTATGACAACTATTATTGTAATTTAGAACAAAAAGTTTCTCTTTACGAAATCTAGAATAGCAAATTGTTGTTCTTGTCACAAATGTTTTACTATCACAAAAATTATTATTCGAGAATTAGACATATAATTTTTACACAAAGTTAAGTTACAAACACACTGGCATTCAAAATAAAATATGTTCTGAAGTTTCCGTAAAGCGGACTTTCTTTTAAGCGAACTAGTATAATTTGAAACTCAATTAAAATATTTTTTTGTTAATTAAGCAGCGTGCAATTATCCGAATTCTACTGTATTTGGATTTTTATAATTTAAGGATGCATTATTCCACTTTATAATTTATTGTTCTCATTTTAAAACTAATAAAACTGGAGTGGGTGGTCTACACTCAACTTTACCATACCCAATGGAAACGTTATGGATTTATTACATAAAGTATAAAAGTTCAAAGTATATTCGCATCGAATAATTGATTATTTTCGGATTGGGGTGTTAAGTCAACTACCCCTTGCCAGACTTCATCGCGAAAATAGCCAAAATGGATTCAGGAGACCTCAAAACTTATAAATCCGTCGAAAACCCGACCTCGATTTTTTCATGATTACTATACTTTATACTACGTATGGTAAAGTAAAAAGGAATAGTTAGTGTTAAGTTAATAAAAAAGTACCAAAATTAAATAAAATATATTTTTAACAAAATAATAGTAATTCAAAATTAGAGAAAACATTTATTAATGTGATAAAGTCCAAATAGTGATACATACATTTGGGATTAAAAATAAAATACGTCCTGAATTTTAAAATAGATTCATTAAGTTACCTAAGTTACTTATTATGCATTTATATTGCTCTATTTAATTAAAATACAAAGTAATGTAAAAAACCCAATTTCGCCTTATTAGAGTTATCATAGTTGTTTATCGACTTCGACAGTTTTGTTTGTTCTAGATTAAAGAAATCTTTTAATATTTTTTTAACCTGGCACCGTATTGTAGTAATCGAAGTGCGTCTACGACAACCGTAATATGATAAAAATGAAAGAAACCCGCTATGACCTTGCTTTGCCGGTAAATTTAGTATTTTTCTCATAAGCGGTGATATTTTGAGCGCAATTTCAGTAAAGCAAGTGAATATTTTCTAATCCAAAAAATTAAAATTCGTTGAAAAATAGTGAATAAAAACCAATAGAACTGTTTTTCCCTGACCATTTTTAAATGGATATTGCCAGGAACATTTATTTATGTCCAAAGGGAAATCTTATTTATTTCCAACTGAATAAAAATTATATCATATGTTTAAACATTGAAAACATTATATTTTTAAAAATTTTTATTGATTCACTGTTATTCACCATACTGAATTTTTATTTTTAGGTGAAAAGCCCTTTGAATGTGCTGTTTGTAAAAAACAATTCCGTCAATCTAGTACCCTTAATAATCACATAAAGATCCATGTTATGGACAAAGTCTACGTGCCAGTGAAGATTAAAACTGAGGAGGAGGAAGGATGACTAGAGGATATGATGGTGGTTGCCACTGGAGGTACTAATAATACACATCAACAGCAGCATCATCATCAGCAACATCATTCACAACAACAGCAGCAACAACAACAACAACAACAGCAGCAGCAACAACACCTACTCGCTCAACAACAACAGCAACAGCACCACCAACCACAACATCGTCAAATTATTACCTCCACGCTTGCACAACACCAACAACAATTACAAAATAACAATACAACTATAATAGCAACAACACAACAGCAAAACCAACAACAAACTACTAACGGCCCAGCCACAACAACACCGTCCAATCTAGAAGCTTTTTCCAACATTGCAACTGCAGCTCAAACACTCGAATTAAGTTCACTGAATGCCGCCCAATTGGTGGGCGGCCATTTAACAGCCGATGGTAACTTTGTTACTATGGGTGGTGTTGTCGTCGGACGCCTACATCCGGCTCCAGGTTCAGCGGGAAATACACATTTCATTCAACATCAAATACGAATACAGACACCTCATTTGGGCGTTATCAAAATGGAACCCTCTCCCAATGCTCATGAATATAACAACAACAGTAATGTAAATAGTAACAATAACAATAACAACAACAGTAACAATAACAATAATTCAGCGACGCACACAAACAATACTAACGAAGGATGAGTCCCCGACTATGAGACCCTTTTGGAATATGTGCTCAATGACTAAAAGCGAAAAATATCAAAAGGAACTTGTAAGCACGTGTAAGCAAAACACTATTTTCAAATCTTATAAATTTTAAAGAATTTACACGCGATTATTTATACTTTTTTATTAGTGTTTAACTTTAGTTAAATTTGCGGAAAATTAATTAAAATCTTTGTCAGAAATAATATTTGATAAAAATATTATTAAAAGAGGGAAAAATTGACTTCATTGATTAAAAACTTTAGTGTGACATTTGGACAATGTATTTTAAGTCAAATTTTTGCTGCACAACTACTAAAAGGAAAGGAACAAGGGCTCTTCTGTAAAACAAAAAATTTCCATACGAATGTACTTATTTACAATAAAATAAAAATACTAATATGATCTACAAAAACGAACTATTTTAAGAATCATAAAAAGAGAAAAGTATCCTCCCGCTAGGAGAAACTTAACTATTATTGTTTTAAAATATTGTTGTCACAAAACAAACACAAGAGAAATAAATAATATTGTTAGTTGTTGTTATAATATCATCAAAATATTAAAAATGCAAAACGAAATACTTGATGTTTGTTGTTAAAGAATATAAAAAAATCTTAAAAATTCAACTACTATAACATTGTTACCGAGGTGAAGAGAAAACAATGGATGTTTAATTGTTATTTATTCATTTGCATTAAAAAGCAAAGTAAACGAAAATAAAATGCTACTGTTTATTATTATTATTATTATTATTATTATTATTATTTGGAAAGCAACCAACCAACCATCATCTCCTCTAATAACAATTTTAAGTTAAAGAATAAAATAAAATAGAAACTCAATCATTAATAATTAAACCAATTATAAATAAATAAAAATGTGAATCCTATTAAACAAAAACGCAAACTACAACTACTGCTACTACAAAGCAACTTTAGTGCTAACTACAAAACAAATCAACACCACTAAACAATATTTTATTTTAAATATTTTTTCTTTTAGATAATAAAGTTGTTTTATTCTTATATTTTAGTTTATTATTCGTTTTTTAGTCAATTTAAAAACAAATCTATTATTATTTAAAAAATAATTACGTTTGTTAAACAAATTTAAAAAAAAATGTATTTTATTTTTATAAAAAAACAACAAAAAATAAGAGAGACAAGTAAAAAACTGATTCAATATTATTGAAAACAAAACATAATTTACAAGTAGACTTTTAAGGACTCACCAAATGTTTTTAATATCATTTATAATTAAAAAAAATAATGAGGAAGTTTTATTAAAAACACATGTAACCTGTAATTTATAATGAAGAAAAAGGTCATATTTATATTTTCTTATCAATTTTTATAATTAAATTAGCAGTTAGAAGATTTTTAAATACAGTAAAAACTGAAATTTAAAATCTTTTCTTTTTACTAAAGTTTAAACAATAACGAAAATTGTTTTCAAATACTTTAATTGTATCATAACTTTTTTAGAAATATTTTTGTGAATATATACAAAATTTTCCAAAATTAATAAAACTTAATTTGAAAAATAAAAGTTCTATTCAAATATTTTCAATATTAAGAATAAGTATAATTTATTAAATACTCAAAGAGTATTAAAAAAGTTAATTTTGGTTTAAAAAACTTTTTGAACAAAAGTCTTTGTAGACGTGAATATTAACGTCCGAATTAATAAATTAAAAAATGGAAACATTCTTTTTTGAATCACGATTCTATTTTCTGCTTCGTTTCCTTGTGTCTAAAACAAAAAAGGCATTAAACAAAATAAAAACAAAAAAATTAAATTTGCTTAAAATACAATTTTAGTCAAATTGAAATATTTTATGAATTCTAAATTTTCAATCGAAAAAGTTTTGATTGGGAAATACAATTGAATCAAATTTAAAAGTTAATTTTGTATCTTGATTTTAATTTTTTATTAGAAAGAATTTATCTACACCGCTTTTGGCCAGTATTTATGTGCCTTGTGCAAGTTTGAATTTTTTAGGAGAAAACAGGAAATTAAATTTAGTGTGGATAGCAGTACAGTATGCAATTCTACCTGAATTTCAGATTTGAAATTTGAAAAAAGTGTAAATAACTATGAAATGTCATAAATTCCGTAACCAAACATTAGTTTTTGTTTCAGTTTTTCCGTGCGAGTCATATTTTTTATGAGAGCGAGATATGTACAAACTCACTTTAGTTCTCTTTTTCTCTTCCATAAAAAAAGAAAGTTACGCAAGAAAAGTTGTTCTGTGGAAAACTAGTTTTATGAATATAAGTAGTCAAATTCGAAAGAATTGTTTTCGTTAGCCTTATCGAGGCACATCTAATGATGCTCGGAAATTGTAATACAACGTACTTTAGCAGACCTACATGTCGAAACATACTCATACACACTATAAAACATCTTTTTTCGTATTTGTCTGAAAATATTTTCTATATTTGTTTTTCTTTTTTACTCTGAAAGTGCATTTTAAATGCTACTAACTGTAATAATTGATTATCAAAATAATTTGAATATTTGTAAATTTTTAATTTAGTTTTAAAATATGTTACTGAAAGCTGTACTGTTCTTATCTTGAGTATTAAGATTGAGTTTCTGTCAAAGTAATATTTAAAATTCTAATATCTTCGTCAAGTGCAAGTTTGTTCTAAGTCCCAGTTTAGACGGGCAAACATTTTGAATTCTCTTGTTTTTTTCATTTGCGAAAACATTTTATTATTATTGAAGCAAATTTCAAAAAGCAAATGTCAACAAAACGTGTCGCCGAGTACCGAAAACAAAAACGATGCTCTCTTCTCCACCCGTAATATGCTACCAAACTAAATGTTTTCGTGTCTAAACTTAGACTAATGGCTGACTTCATAAACGCAGTTTGCAAAGTAACACTGCAATCAATATAGTTCATAAACGCCTTAGCATTATTTTTTTACAATGTCGTGAGTTCATTATTGCAGTACAACCCTTTTCAATGCGCATCAGTTGCCAAATTTGTGCACTGTTTTTATTTGTGATGCGTTCGTTGTGAGATGAGCGGTTGAAATTTATTTTCTTAAAATAAAATGTATTATTTATTTTTCATAATTTAGTAATAAATGCCCTAATATTTTGAAGATCCACTTCACAATATTTTGTTTATACACAACAAACGAAAATTACGACGTTCATAAATGTTTAAAAAATATGTTGCATAATTTGATAGAGCAGTGTTGACGTGCAATATTGCTATACCTTGCTAGCGCTTCTGTTTGAAGTGTTGCTTTGCAAACTGCGTTTATGAAATCAGCCAATACTCTTATTATCGATTATTTTATATTTAAAAATTTACATGAATAAATTAATTATTTAGGCTTAAGTTCTTAATTATAAAGAGATAAAAAATTAGACACCAGCAGAGTAGAATGCATTTTCTTGACAGCTACGTCCGTCATCAGCTTTTTTTTTGTTTTTCATGAATTAAGAACTTAAGCCTAAATAATTAATTTATTTATTTAAAAATAGTTCAAATAAAATTTAGAAATTTACTTTTCGAAATTTAAAATTACAATTAAGTGAATTATTTTTGTAAGGTCTCAGTTTTTTTCAATGAATGAATTTATTATTTAGTTTCAAAAGACATTTTTGACTCATCCAAATCTTTTTCGAAGTTTGTGATTAAATATTTTTTCAAGCTGGCAGAATTTCTATTGAAAATTTAGAATTTGCAGAGGAGATTTATTTTTAAATACGCCGTTTAACATTTAAAACTTAATACAGAGTCTACTTGTAAATAAAACTTCCTAAACGCAATTCAATTGGAAAAATTTTATTATTGCTTAATCAGTTAAATATTAATAAAAATTAGTTGTTAAAAATTTAAAAGTTTCTGAACAATTTTACAAACTACAAATTTATTATTAGGAAGATATAATTAAATAATGGTTTTGTTTATTAAACAAAAATTCGAAAGAAAAACAATAATAAAGTTAGTCAGAATTGTAATTTAAGTTTATTCCATTTAATACATTGATATATGTATTGATATATGTATTTAATTTTCTGTTAATTTATTAATGAAAAACAAAGAAAAAATCGAAGCTATAATTATTAAATGCAGTCGAAATGATTAAAAAAAACACTATTTAATTGCCCAAATGTAAACATGTAAACTATTATTATTTTTTTTTTTTTTAATATTAATTTATTATTTCATAACATTAAAATTAAGAGAATCATTGAATATAAATGTATAACGAACAACCAACTGATTTAAGCCAGGAGGGTTACTGCGTATTTCAATTCAAATAGAATATCATTCGGATTTGTATGACTAAAGTAGTACAACATTGCAATTCGAAAATATTTTCTTTCGAATCGAAATACGAAGTGACTCTGCAATTATTTTTTAAATTCTTTATTTAACTCAAGATTTTAGTTAATAGTTTTTAATCGTTAAATAAATCTTAAAATCATGTTTTCATGCCTTAATGAGAACAAAATCCTTTCAAGATGATAATAATACAAGAGTTTATATGTAAAAAGAAAAAAACTGAAACTAAAAACTTTACTGTAATATAATTGTTAGACAAATTTCATAAGATGCTTAACTTAAGTTATTTTCATTTTTTTATTTTTCTATTTTTTGTTTGTAATAAAAACTGCAAATCTGATTTATTTAAAAATAATGAAAAAACATATTTTAATTTTTACCAGCCAAAATAGTCGTAAAGTAAAGTTTAGGCCAATAGTAATGTGATGTTTGTAAAAATTATTCTTTTTAGAAATATTTTTCTGCAAAATAAAAATAATGTTTAGTTAAGTTGTTGATCACAGAGGTCAAGAAACATTAAAGTCAGGTGTCAAGCTTCCAAAATGTTGAGAAAGCAATAAAAAATAAGCAGATTTTTTTAAGCTTTTATAGTGATAAAAAATTATTAAAACACAAAATTGATCTATGGACTGAATACACTTTGCAAGTCTTCTCAATTTTTTTTTTTTTTTTTTTGAAGTAGTCAAGTGTTTTTATCGTTGACATTTATCTTATCTACATCTCGTATTATCAATTTTCATTTTAACCTAAGCAGTTCAACAAAAAAACGAGAGTACAAATAATCAGCTGGTCTATCGCTCTCACCTGGTAAATTTAATTCGCCTTGGGCTAAATCCTAGTACTCTGTTCGAATTTGTGAAAAAAGTTGGGCAACATTTATTATTTCAGAAGAAAAACTTGACATTTAAAAGATAGTGTCTATATCGCGATTTGGAAGAATGTTACAAATTTTTTTATTTATGAAATGCAGAACAGAGTACCTGGCTTAACGCGTTATGGTGTGTCACCAATAATCACAGTTAATTAAACCTCAAATTCAATTATTATTGTTTTCTTAGGAGTTTCAGATATTTGATTGAAAATAATTGTTTGATGAATGTCGAAAGATGTCAAAAATCATTATTGATTTTAAGTTATCATTTAAAATGCAGACCATAAGATAAACTTAGAAAAACAAAGCATTTAAAAAAGCTATTAAATCATATATTGAAAACATGGAAATAATGGGCACAACTTTTTCAAAATCGGTTTCAATTACATGCGAGGGGCAAGTTACGACACTCGAATTCGATCGAATTTTCCATTTAAATTCTATTGAATAATCGTTCGATGTCGAATGAGGTAATTTGCTCCCTGATTATGCAATTATATAACTTTTTCTCATATTCTTTAAGATTTTATGAATATTTTGGCTGGCCTTTTCCTTTTTTTAACTCTACTATGTTGTTTTATTTTATCGTGTGCCACAAATATCATTGAAAATAGTTCCTAAAATAAATTTAGGTGTTTGAATTCCTGTTTTTTGCATAATTTATTTATCCTTTTTTTCATTTTTTATTTTTATATGTAGCTGTAATTATTGATACAATTTTGAGAGACTTTACTTTGAGTTTTAGAATAAATATATCACAAACTCTAACTCAATGTATACGAATTGTAGAAAAAGATAAAATAAATAAAAAGATATATAGAAACAAAATATAAATGTTGTTCAGTGAGAAAAATATATATACAAACCAGATATATAGTATATACATATAAACATTAAAATAACAACTAAAAACTACAGGAATATTTAAATTAGTTTTAACTAAAAATGGCATTAAAATATTTAATATCTTAGTAACATTAAAATATAAATATTAAAAGAAATGCTTATTTTACAAAAAAAAAAAAAAAAAAAAAAAAAAAAAAACTAATATTTTATTTCTGTTATTAGGTATTTAATCTGGATTTCGATCAGACACTCTGCCCTGTTTCAGGCAAAACAGATTAATTTTCAAGTAAAATAAATAGTATTGCTCTTTCATTTCTCTTTCAGATTTACTAAATGATTCGAGTTTTTACGCCATTTTGTATTGTTAACATATCAAAAATAATTTTTCCTCATTTTGAGAAGGATGCAAAATCCAATCAATTTTATATTTATTTTTTATTTATTAAGTCCATCAGAGACCTGTTTATTTTCTTTTACCCTTCGAGAGTTTTACATACTTACTCGTTCCATTGACCAAATCTATTCGTTTATTGTTGTTAACTATACAAGTGCAGTTGTATTTTGTGAAAAATATACAAATATACAATACAAAAATACTCGCCATCGCCTGGATATATTAGAAACATACAAATAAAAAACTACACTATTGGATAAAAGAACCGTATTTTACGAAAAATTTTTGGTAATTGGATGAAAGAAAACCTAAGAAAACTCGAAAACGTTTGGATAGAATAGAATAAAAAACCAACATAAGAAAAAATACATATTTGGATGAAAGAACCTAATGGAGAGAATCTGAATAAAATTCACAAGTGATTGATTGTTACCTCACTTTATTGACGTGGGTACAGTACAAACAAAAACCAAAGACTGATACTGATGGAGATCAATAATACTCGAAAAGTAATAATAATGGGAGTGCCTAATTTCTGTGAAAAGGTATATTTCGACTAGATGTTTCTGAAGGAGGCTTCTAAGTTGTTAGAACTTGGCAATAAGTATATCCCATTACGTACATGTACGTACGTATTTTACTGTGCGTTTTGGTGTAGTAGTTTTCTCCATAAAACCTTCTGGCAAAAAGAGAAATCTCTGCTAACACCAACTACCTGTTTTCATCTCAACATACGTTCCAACTTTAACCTCCGAATACGAATATTGAGCATTAACAAACAACAAACAACAAAAAGCAGGGTGCAATAGTCCGAAATTAAATACTTAAGACGAGTGGCAGACAAGTACTGCTGCGATATGATTTATAAACAAAGGCCCCCAACCAAAAAAAGTGGTTAAAATGAAAATGCATTGGTTTGCTAAATATTTAGCAAAGTGACACAAACCTACCTTGTTGAAAGCTGGTATGCTACTGATTTAAATTTTCTACATGTTTTGTTCTCTGTGAGATTCTCGTTGAGATTGTGTATGTGCTTACAGACCCTTAGGAATTTTCGTGGGGGCTCTTGGTTATAAATAACACTGTTGAGAAACACTGTATAAAGATTTTATTATAACCCCTTACGTCTGCCATAAACTAATCAAGAAAAGTATAAATAAAACTTTATTTTTTTACTTTACCATACGTAGTATAGAAATTTAGTATGTGCCTTTGGTATATAGATGATGAACTCATCATATATAGATGATGAGCTGTATAGTTTTTGGGTATAATCGGGAGGGACAAGGAGTAGTTTCCTTACCCCCAATTTTTGTGAACGCTCTACAGGTCATACCGTATGACATATTAAAACGAAATTTAGTATGTGTCTTTGATATATGGAGAAGAAGAGATGCTCTTACTACTGCAAGGAGCATAGGGCCGCATTTTAATACGGTTTCGGTAATTTCGGTTTGCTTTAAGATAAATGACTGATTGGGCCAAAACATCCGATCCTGGAGCGAGGGCTGCCAGCAACGCCTCCATGCAGGCAACGGGCAGTGGATTTAGTCACTGCATCCTTAAGGGTTATACCGCCCAACTTCGGTCGACAGAGCCTCGTTTGTTATCGGCAGGATGCGCCACGTGCAGGTAAGGTTGCCATTTGGGTAGGATAGGCTATATAGTCGCTTCACTACCCCCTTTGCCATCCCAATATATGTAATGTATCCATAAAAATATCTGTTTCCATAGGGTATGGTAAAGTTGAGTGTAAAGTCCAGTGTTTTTGCTAAACCTTTAATGGGTTTCTAATAGAATTCTCAATTCGTTGTTAAATTTTAAATATCTATGAAATACATATTTTAGGAGTTTCTAACATGTGAATAAAACTCTACTGATCAGGCTGAAGCAACTAGCGAAGATTTATAAAATTTCTGTTACCAAAAATGTTTGAAGAAATAAAAGGAATAAACCATAATATATCTTTCTGTTAAACAATGGCTGCTACGAATAAACTCAGGTCCAAAAATAACTATTAGCAATAGTCTTAAAAATTTGCAACTGTTCTGTCACGGATCTTTTGAACCGTGGGAGGTAGTCACTTGATATTAAAAAATATGAGTGTCCATATTAAGGAACGATTTTTTAATACATTCTAAAAACATGCTTGAACATAAATTCAAATTCACACTTGTTAGGCAAAATATGCGAAAATTGTCAAATTATCAATTACTTAAGTCGACAGTAATTCATCAGCGTTGAGTTTCAATATTTTTAACAAACTATAAGAAATTTGGTGGTACTTACAATGTAAGTCAGAAGGTGGTACGAACATAAGTGTCTTTTAAAAATTAAATAAAATGAACTTAACTTGATTGCTTTTGATTGCTAATACATAAATATTCCCATAATTCCCGATTACTGCGGCTGGCTACGCCGTATTTTATCCTGTCAGTCCAATTTTCCAAGACTTTTTCGATGGTTTCTGGTTCTATCTCACAATTGGCTTAAACGATATTAGCCTTAATAGTGTGGATCGTTTCTGGATTATTTGCGGAGCATCGATCTTCAACGGCAACTCAGAAGAAAAAGTCTAAATGTATCAAATCGCAGCTCGCGAGTCGGTCAATAGATAATCGCCAAGACAGCTGATAACACGATTACCGATATTAAAGCGCAAAAGATCAAATGTATGATGAGCATGATGCGCCATCCTACTAAAACCAATGATTATCCAGGATCAGATCTACTTCAAGTTATAAAAAGTCGGTAATCATGGCTCTGTAGCGCTCGTTATTAACTTAACACCACCCAAAGTAGATAGATGCGAAGAATGCTGAAGACGGATGTAGCAATCCAAAATGAATTACATTCTGCTAGTATCTAAAATAAAATTTTTCCATTTATTCTTAAAAAATTAATCACATTATTTGTAATAAAAAATATTCTTTCAACTTAGAATAGGACGAATTTAAGCTTGACTTCAAAAACTTTTTCTGCATGTTAATAAATACTTAGTTCGACTAATTAAAATTTCTAATTTTATTTTTAAAAAATTATTTAAGTTTAAAAACCCTTCGTAACTAGTCCTAGATGTAGCAACTTCAAATGTAAGCAATTAATAATAAGTGCTTTTAAAAAACCCATAATCTAGGAATTTCATGGAACTAGTAACAATGGCAAGGAGTCGAAAGAAATACTTCTCTTTAACCATAGAGCCAGACTAGAGCGGGAACTGGTTCTGCTCTTTTTGTCTTAAACTAGTTTTCGAAAAATAAAGCTTAAGTAGGATGTTTTTTTTTTATTCCAGATTAAAATTTACTATAATCGGGAAAGATATGTAGTGACTTACTTTCTGCTTTCAACGTAATTTAAGCAGGGCCATTTAAATATTAACTGCTTTTGGCATTATTTTTTAGATTTTTTCATTTTATATACAAAAACCTAAAAAAATTGTTATAAATGTAATTTATTTTTGTAGTTAAAGGTTTAAAAAAAAACAACAATATTTTCTATGATTTTTTAGTGTAATAAAAAAATATATATTGAGTAGAAAAAAGATGTAGTGAGATTAGTTATTAAGCATTTACAAATGAAATAAAATATTAAATATTTCAAAAACGAAATTTTAAACATACACACACCACACCATACATATGTACATACTTGAATTAAGTTTTTGCTGTATAAATGTAAACAGATGATAAAAACAGGAAAAACAAAAAGATTTAAATTAAATAATCACTTGACATAAGCAGGATTAAAGCTGAAGCAAATTTTAATTACATACCGGTAATACACAAGCATGTATGTATGTATGTATGTATGTAAGTATGTATGTATGTATGTATGTATGTATGTATGTATGTATGTATGTATGTATGTATGTATGTATGTATGTATGTATGTATGTATGTATGTTTATATGTTTATATGTTTGTAAACTAAATTCGTATGTGTCTGAATTCGAATGCAAACTAAACATAAAAAACTCATAATAATTATAACTACATACATATGTATATACAATACATGATATTAGTAAATATTATTGTAATAATATAATTGCTAAAGTATAAATTTATTTATTTAATGTATGGTATGTATAATGATGATATTTTGTTAGAACCGTAAAAGAAGAAACTGAACAAACAATTAAAAATCAATAAACTGTACCTTTTTGGTAGGTATAAAAGCTAAAGAACATTAAACGAATATTATAAATAAAGAATGAAATTTAAAATAAAATAAATTGAAATTGTTGAATAAAATTCTATGGTGGTGATGGCAATTATTAAAAATAAATGAAGTTTTTATTCAATGCATTTTTCGGAAAACATTAAGTTTCGGTAACCAAAATTTCTATAATTTCGTTTTAAATTTACATATATGTATACTAACAAATATAATAAATCGAATCCAATAACTTTTAGTCGAAAATTGAATAATCTGAATTTTTTGTCGTTCTTGTATTCCGCTTAGAAATTTTTTTTTTTGTTTTATTTAAGCAAAAAATTTTAGCACAATCAATAATTTTTTTTTATCAAAACTTTATTTAGGTGTTTAAATAATAATTAAAATCTTTACAGAGTAAATGTTTAAAATTTCTATTGCTAAACACGAACACGAACAAATATATTTTTTTTTATTTTGATGTACGCATCTCTTTGAAATAAATTATATTTTGTTTGAAAGACAATTTCTTGTTTAACTCGTCTCTCCACAACATTTTTGAAAAACGAAGATTCTATTTAATATAATTACACAACTGTAGATGTTTTTATTATTCGTTGTAAATACAGCTTAAAAAACGTCAAGAATTGGTGAGAATCATTAAAAATTTATTTTTGCTATCATTCGACGCCTTTCAAACAATAAATTTTTGTTTTAATCAAAACAGCCTTTGACCAAAGGCCGATATGAAACAAAAAAATAATAATTATTCAGCAAACTCTAATAAATCTATAGAAAATGCAATACAAACTTTAAACATTCTGAATCTTATATACCCTTCATCATAGTTTTGTTAAATATTACCTTACTCTGTTATGTTTCCCAATTTCACAATAGTATACATATGTACATACATTCGGTTTTTACTTTTATGATTTTCAACATCATTATTACAAATATAAAATAAAGTTATAGACAATTTTATAATTAAGTTTTAACGCTCTAGGTCTTTTTTATAAAAATATTGTAATTTATTTTTATATTCGATGTTTCGCTACACCATTGGGTAGTATCGTCAGTTAGTTTTTTTTTTTAAACTTGATTGACAAAAAGTTTTTTCAATCATTTTAATATTTTCATTTAATTAAATATTATAAAACTATTTTTATTTCCTGACGATGCTACCCAATGGTGTAGCGAAATATCGAATATAAAAATAAATTACAATATTTTTATAAAAAAGACCTAGAGCGTAAAAACGTAATTATAATATTATTAAAAAGGTCAAAAATTACAATAATTGTTTGATATATACAATTTTTTTGTACAAATTTTATAAATATTTTGTGAAAAAATTTGTTTGTTAAAATTTTATCAAAAATTATTGTTAAAAGTTTTAACGATTTTTTTTAATTTTATAAAAAACTTTTGCAAATATTTTTTGAAAATTTTTTTAAAAAATTTTATTGAGAATTTTTTGTTAAAATTTTATGGTAATTTTTTTGTAAAATTATTATCGAAAATATTTAAGTTAAAATTTTATCGAAGATTTTTTGTTAAAATTTTATCGAAAATTTTTAGTAAAAATTTTATTAAAAATTTTTTGTAAAAATTTTATCGAAAATTTTTTGTAAAAATTTAATTAAACATTTGTTATAAAATTTTATTGAAAATTTTTTCTAAAATTTGATTGAAAATTTTTTCTAAAATTTTATTGAAATTTTTTTGTAAAAACTGTCCGTTGTGTTCGGGTTGAAATCAACTTTGCCAAGGCACCAAAAAGAGATACAGAAAATTTCAGTCCACCAATCTGCGAGGCATAGTTTAAAAAATTTGCTATTGCAACGTATTCAGCAACGTTAGACCATTCCATTTGCTATTACAGCGAGCATATTACTACATTTCCGGTTGGCCTGTAACGGTTTTAAAAATAATGCCATATTTGGCAAAATCAGGTGTTTTATAGGTCACCCTTTAATTTTTGATTTATTCTTGTACTTGTTATAGCTGATATAGTAATATATACTCTGTGTAAATTTCAAGTGTGTTTCTACGGTTCAAAAAGTAAGTAAGGTAAGATATGTATAAGTAAAAGAAACGTTACCATTGGCACACACTTTAATTTTGAAATTTATTTTATTATTAATACGAGGTTTAAACTAATCCAAATTATCTAAAAAATTCCATTATTTCTGTAGCAGTAAGTAAGGAAAACGTGCTTAAGTCTGATTTGAAAATAGCTTACCTTTAAACGTTGCAATTAATAAGTTTTGAATGATGTTTTTATGATTTGGAAAAATAGCTTGTAATTTCTTAAGCTTTTTTGGAAATGCGATTAGACATTAAATAAAGTTAAGCAGATCGTCATTTTGCTATAACTTCCTGAAAAATGGTATAAAATAATTGAAACTTTGCTCATGTTTACTTTGGAGTACGGAAAATAGAATGTGCAAAATTTTTTTTGTTTTTCTTGTCTTAATGTTTAGTCACTGAATAACTCTTTGTTAAAAATGTCTTATTATGCAATTAAAATATTTCAAATGTAGCATCGGACCGTCTCATAACTAGAGTTACAATTCTTAATCTCATTCACTCCGGATTAATGTAGTGTTAAATATTGTGTGCTTATTTATATTTCTACCTGACCATATGTATAAAAAACAAAAAAGCAATGTTATTAATAAATACTTGCAGTAGTGAGCAATAATGTTTGAATGTTTGCAACATTCCAACTAAAAATCCTTTAGAACCGTTTATTAAAGCGAACATTTTTGATGCATAGTAAAAACACACCAAACAAGGAAAATTTCTAAAATTTTTATTTCGTTTGCCTTTTTATTTTAAATTATACAGACTTTTTGGTTAGAATGTTGTTAATATTCATTCATTATTGCTCGTTACTGTATCTTTTATATAAATAAAAAATAATAAAACTCGGGAAGAATCCCAATAAATATAAGAAAAAATAAAGAAAAGTAACCATATAAAACTTTTAAAAATATAAAATTTAGTATGATTTAAAAACTTGATTAGTTTGATTCTCCTTTAACCGTCTTCTTTGGGGAAAAATCATTTAAAAACTCCAACCATTCGGCGAAATCGACATCGGGATATGTTTCAGATTGTTTAAGTAAAACATTTTGCAAACTTACAACAAATTTTAAATCATTCCGATATTTTAAAATAATATCCTCATCAATGCAAATATCGGCTAAAGGTAAATCAACTTTGGGTTTTGACATACGTACGGTCATTTTAAGTTTACTTTCCAGCATAACAATGTCTTTTGCCATTTTCTTTAGAACAAATACTCCACTACCATGCGTGGGCCAACGATGAACTGTATCACTAGTAGTAGTAAGATGGGATATTTCCTTAACATTGGTGATGACATGAAGAAATGTTTTTGAACCATGAAATTCGCAATAGTTGCGTAAGGCATCCAGCAGTAGATGTAGGTACTGTTCGCGTGAAATGTCTTCATCGTGGTTGATAAGTTCTGCAGCTGGTTTATATTTAAGCCAACGTTTTTTAGCAATATCTAATGCAATCTTTTGAGGTGTTAATGGTTCGGTATTTGTAAACTGAAACATGATTAAAACGTTATCGATGAACTCATAACGTACATATGGTATACGTAAAAGTTCTATAGTCTCCATATACTTTGAAATTTCTTCACGATTATGAGCTGAAATTAAAATAACTTGAGTAAAAAAAAAATCTTGATATAGTACACTAACTAACCTTTAAAGATTTTAAAGAACTCGTGTATCAAAGTTTTAGTTTGATCTCCTAAGTACGGATATTTCACACCTATAGCTGTATTTTCCATATCAGCGGTATTGCTGGCTACCATTAACAAAGCAATAAAACGCTATGAAAGTTTGATAGCACGCACAATTAATTATTGTAAAGAAAATAATTAAAAAATACTAACCTCCAACACTTTCAAACGTTTTTTGCACAAACCCTTGGCAGCTGCCTCACTGTAAACACTAAAAATTCTTCTTGCCACTCGGGTCATCCTGGTGTATTGTGTTAATTCACAAAGTACTACTATTAATGGTCTATTTTCTGCACAAAATATCCATTCCTTGGTTTTTTTGTTGTGGTGCAACATCCACATGGCTAAATCATTTTCCAATATTTGCAATAACAATCTTAGAGACATGAATACTCTTTCTAGCTGTTGGTCACTGGGTAAGGCAGCGAATGTTTGCTTTTGCCTTTCTCTTTGTTCGTATTCATTTTGATTCCAATATTCACTGCATACACTCAACTCCGAATTTTGAACCGGCGAAGTTGCATCTAAATAAGGACTTTGCTGTACTTTTATTGATTCGGTTTTAGATGTTTTTAGATCTTCAGCATTACAACGACCTAAGGCCTCTTCCAATAAGTCTAATATAACATCAAATATTTTTGAAGATTTCGAAAAGCTGTCTTCTTTATCGTTTTTTAATTTTGTTAAATCAAGACCGTATTCCAAAAATCCCACATAATAGGGGCGCATTTTATGCCAACAGGGTGGAAACGTTCGCACGATCATTGAAAATAGTGCTATAGACTTGTGATATGATTGTTGGTAGGTGGATATATTGACATTGGGCTTTTTAGTGACGTAGTTAATGCTCTGGGAAAAATAAAAAATATTTTTATTTACAATAGGCGATTTTTAAACTACTTACCAGAACTAATTCTATTATTTTTGTAAAAATTCCTTTTCCGGGAAATTCCCCACGATGGCACATATCTGTGGTGGCATTAATAAATAACACATAACGATAATGTTGCAGAGCACTGCGCAAACTGTGTGCTTGAGATGTCATAGGAGCTTCCGGCAATTCTGAACGATAATGATGGCGGTGACAAAAGGCCAGATCGTCCAAACATCTTGGGGGAAAATCTAAATGCAAACGTTCGCCTACATTTAAATACAAATTGGATATAACCGTCAGCAATTGTTTGGGCAAGTTGCTACCAGTGGAGGCATTTTCCTCAGAATCCTTGGAGGCATTGTTTTGCAATTTTAAGGAAATGCTTTTGGTTTTTGTAGTGTTACTGCTAACAGGTTTTTCTTCGTCTGCAATTGCTGCCGTGTCTTTTTCTTTTATTTTATTCAATGTATTTATATCCAATGTCTCGTTGTCATGACGTTCATATTGATGCTCATTGTTTTCATCAATTTTTTGTTTTTTGCTTGGAGAACATTCTTCATTACCTTTTACGGTGTCTGCCACATCCATGGGCTCATCTGTTGACGGTTGCTTTAAATCTTCTTCAATTGGCTTATTGGCATTAGTTTCTGTCGTCTCGATTAGGTTTTCCTCACCAGTCTCTTGCTGTTGGATACATTCTTCACCGTGGACCATTTTAGTTTTACTGATTTTTCTACTTTTTGTGGAAACTTGCTTTTGCTTTTCACAATTTATTTGTTGAAGAACTGTTCCAGTTTCGATTGACACACGTCCAGCCCGCAATTTTCTTTCGACTTTCGTCAAGGTCTGTTGCCCCTCTTGGGCGCTTAAGTTCTCCTTGATTTTAATATTTTCCGAAAGAACTTTGCGCGACCTCGTTGATCTAAGACCGGACATAGATTTTATTAGTTATAAATAAAATATGATATTTAATAATTCCGCAAAAATAAAATAAATAACTAATGATGTTTAAATTTGTTTTTATGTTTCAGAGATGTAAACTTTAGTATATTTGTTTAGCTACTTTTTTTGTAACAAAGTTTATTTTATACAGTACATACTTAGATTTAAACGAATTTTAAGTTTAAAAACAATATGATTTTGTAGCGTATTAAGTCTTGCAACATGTCGAATAAACCTGCAACGTACGACAAACAACCAGTATCTTATTGATGATTATCTGGCAACGTCAGTCAACATTTTTGAAATAGTAGAAACCGTGGTAACCCTCTAGAGAAAAAACGAACTTATTATTATTGTGAAATACGACGCTTATCAACACAAAATATAGTAAAATAAATAAAACTTAACAAAACATTAAATAATCGTTGTTATAATTATTTCTCGTCATACACTCCATATTGGTGACCCCATACATGAAAATATTATAAATGGTTAATGACGGGGATAAACAACAACAGCAGGAGCCTCCTAAACAGGTGCCTGCGCCGCAAGATGACGGTCCCTCAACAAGTGATCGACAATCGTCTTCTGAAGTGTTTCGTGTTGGTGTTAAACCGCCAGTTTTTTGTAAGGAACAGCCGGATCTCTATTTTATACAGATGGAATCCCAGTTTGCTGTCTCTGGTATAACGACTGACAACACAAAATACCACCACGTTATTGCTTCATTGGAACCCCAGTATTTATTACAAGTAGCTGATATAATACGAAACCCACCGAGAAACGACAAATATGATGCAGTTAAGCGTGCACTAATAGCTGAATATACCGATTCTGATCAGAAAAAGTTGAGAACATTAATCCGAGAGGTAGAATTAGGTGATCTTAAACCTTCTCAACTTTTAAGACGCATGAAAGAATTAGCAGGCAATAAGATATCAGACGACGCCCTTAAATCTTTATGGATGGAACGATTGCCTGAAAGTATTCGATCCGTGGTCTCTATCGTCGATGGCGATTCCTCTAAGATGGCAGAACAGGCCGACAAAATGATGGAGGTACAAAATTTTTCGTTAGTGGCATCCGTTCAAAGTAGTTCACCCCTACAAATCGAAATTGAAAACTTAAGAAAGGAGGTGGCAGAGTTGCGAATATCTCGACAGAGAACCCCAAGTCATTCAAGATCCAGAAATCATTCTTCTCATCGTAGTAAGTCAAAGGTACGTTTTCCATTCTGTAAGTATCATTATCGTTATGGTGATAAAGCGCGAAAATGTATCGAGCCATGTCAGTACAAGAAACTTACTCCGGAAAACTAACTGCAGCCCTGTCAACGACGGCTGATAGGTATGCAGCAGCAGATTGCCGTCGTCTATTTGTAACGGATAGGAAAACTAAAATAAAATACCTTATAGACACTGGTGCCGATTTTTCAGTAATACCACCTACACATAGAAAAAATGCACAAACGGGTAACCTTTACGCAGCAAATGGCACTCCCATAAATACCTATGGCACGAGAATAATTTCAATCGACCTTGGATTGAGGAGAAACATGGACTTTGAATTTCTCGTGGCAGAGGTTACAAGGCCTATTATAGGGGTTGATTTTTTACATAAATATGATTTGCTTGTCGATGTACGCAGGAAAAAATTAATTGATGGTAAAACAAATATTATGGTCAACGGGTTCAAGTGTAAAGATAACCTCGAGCAAATTTATACTATATCACCAACAATTCATACGTGGATTAGAGAATTGCTCGATGATTACAAGGATTTAACACAACCGTTTAAATTTTCTGCTGTCGATGCAAAAATTAATGTTCATCACCACATTGTTACAGAAGGCCCTCCCGTTTACTCTAAATCCAGAAGACTAAATCCGGACAAATTGGCAATAGCTAAAAGAGAATTCGACTACATGTTACAACACGGTATATGCCGTCCAAGCAGCAGTCAATGGGCAAGTCCATTGCACCTTGCACCGAAGAAGACCAGTGGGGAATGGCGCCCATGTGGCGATTATCGACGTTTGAACGCAGCCACTAAGCCAGATAGGTATCCTATACCCCATGTACAGGACGTGTCACATAGGTTGTACAACAAATCAATTTTTACCACTTTGGATCTAGAACGTGCATATAATCAGATCCCTATAGCACCTGAAGACCGTGAAAAAACAGCAATAATAACACCTTTTGGGTTATATGAATTTAATGTAATGACTTTTGGATTGCGAAACGCAAGTCAGACGTTCCAAAGATTCATGGATCAGATTTTCCGAGATCTTGACTTTGTCGTGGTTTACATTGATGACATATGCATCGCATCCTCTAGTAAAGAACAGCATATGCAACATTTAAAGATTGTTTTTGATCGCCTACGTAAATATGGACTCAGAATTAAAATTTCGAAATGCGTCTTTGGACAAACTGAAATTAATTTTTTGGGTCACTGTATTACGGCGGCTGGTGTTAAGCCAACTACGGAAAAAGTTTCATCAGTACTAAATTTTAAAAAACCAACAGTTGCTCATGAACTTAGACGATTTATTGCACTTTTAAATTATTATCGTAGATTTATTCCCCAAGCAGCATTTAGACAGAACAAACTACAAAAACTCATAAAAGGGAATAAGAAAAACGACAAGTCTATCGTTGAGTGGGATGACGAAACCTCTTTGGCGTTTGAAGAATGCAAAACTTCTCTTGCAAATGCAACGTTGTTGGCTCACCCATCATTAAAGGCGAAACTGGTACTTCATGTCGATGCTAGTAATTTTTGCGTTGGTGCAGCAATCCACGAAATAGAAGATGGTCAACTTAAACCACTAGGATTTTTTTCCAAGAAAATGACGGACTCTCAGAAGCGGCTTAGCACTTATGATCGAGAATTGCTAGCTATTTATCAATCCATCAAGTATTTTTCTCATTTCATAGATGGTCGAGACTGTGTGGTGATGACTGACCATAAACCACTAACGTATGCTTTTCGCCAAAAGCCGGAAAAGTTAACACCGAAGCAATGCCGTCAACTAAGTTTTATAAGTGAGTATTCTACAAACATACAACATATTTCAGGTAAAAACAATATAGTAGCTGACACATTGTCACGCGTAGAATCCATATTTAACGGCAACCAAATTGATTTTGAAAAATTGTCAGCGGATCAAAAGGATAATTTAGAAATTGATGATGCAAAATCGGATACTAGTCTACAATTGAAACTTGTACCAATACTAGGTTCTAACTCCACAGTTTGGTGCGATACTTCTAATAATCGCATACGACCTTACATCACAACAAATTTTAAAGAACAAGTATTTAATTCGATTCATAACATGTCACACCCTGGCAGGCGTTCAACTGTAAAACTAATCACCGAACGTTTTGTGTGGAAGGATATGAAGAAAGACATTTCCTCTATGGTAAAGACCTGCATACCTTGTCAACGATGTAAGATTATAAAACACAACAAAAGTGCTCTGCAACGTTTTAATGTGCCAGACGAACGATTTAGACATATTAATATAGACATCATAGGACCTCTACCTATTTCAAACGGGTACAGATATTGTCTTACTTGTGTTGATCGTTTTACTCGGTGGCCTGTTGCAATACCTATGAAGGACATCACTGCCGAAACAGTTGCCCGAGCTTTTCTGCATGGTTGGATAGCACAATTTGGAATGCCCGGCGCAATTACAACCGATCGTGGCAGGCAATTCGAATCAACATTGTTTAACGAATTATCTCGTCTTACAGGATCTAAACACCTACGTACTACGGCATATCACCCTCAGGCTAACGGGTTAATTGAACGTATGCACCGTACCTTAAAGAGTGCTATAAAATGTCACACTTCTAGCGACTGGTTTGATAGTTTACCTATCGTACTGCTAGGACTTCGTGCAACTTTGAAACCTGATCTTAATGCCTCCCCAGCTGAAATGGTGTATGGTTCCACTCTAAGATTACCTTGTGAATTTTTTGAAAAGCCATCCAAGGAATATGTTGGTAGTGATTTTGTTAAAAACTTACGTAACGTCATCAGTGACTTAAAGCCTGTATCAACTTCTCAACACTGTACAAATAAAGTATTCATACAGAAAGATCTCGCTAATTGTACACATGTATTTTTACGAGATGACACAGTACGTCCACCTTTAAAGCCACCATATGATGGCCCATACGAAGTTCTAAGTAGAGATAACAAAACTTTTAGCATAAAACTCGGTGATAAAGTTACAAAGGTCAGTATTGATAGAGTCAAATCCGCATATATAAACAACCAGGAAGATCAGAATTTTTTCGAAAAGCAGTCAACGACTACTGAACAACCGCAATCTTCATCAACAAATCAACAAATTCAAAACGAAACATCTCAAACTATTCAAATTGAAACACCTGTAGCAGTTCAAACTGACCGTAGGGGTCGGGAAATAAAACGGCCAAGAAAATATGTTAGTTTCGATTTGGACCAAATTATTGGAGGGGGAGTGATGTAGCGTATTAAGTCTTGCAACATGTCGAATAAACCTGCAACGTACGACAAACAACCAGTATCTTATTGATGATTATCTGGCAACGTCAGTCAACATTTTTGAAATAGTAGAAACCGTGGTAACCCTCTAGAGAAAAAACGAACTTATTATTATTGTGAAATACGACGCTTATCAACACAAAATATAGTAAAATAAATAAAACTTAACAAAACATTAAATAATCGTTGTTATAATTATTTCTCGTCATACACTCCATAATTTTATCGTACATTTTTGTAATTTAATTAATTGATTTCCCAGTATTTCTAATAAGAAATTTTTTAATATATTCCTATTTTTTGTATTTCATATGTTTTTATAATTTATATGTGTGTAATTTAGACATTCTTTGACAGGTTTATAGCCTGGAACAATGAGATTTAAATATTAGTACTTTAATTAGCTTGCAGGCGCCCCTAGTTAAGTTTCAAGTTGTTTTATAAAAATTAGTCAAAGTCAAAGTTTTACAAAAACTCATACTGGGTAGAATTCATTACAAAAAATTCAACAAATAGTTTTAAATGAATCTTAATTTAAAAACATTTAAAAACTTAAAGTTTTTTTCAACGCAAAAACATGTAAGACATATTGCAACAATTAGAATAGTTAGTTTGAGAAAAAATTAAAACTTGTATAAAATGAAATTCACTAGTTAATGATTTTTATCTAGATGTACTAGAAGAGAACTAGTTGAAGTTTGTGTTCTAAGCAACGTTTATGGTCATTTAAATATCGTTTACGTTTGTGGAAAAAAGTATTAAAACAATAAGAAAAATCAAGATTTTGTTAAAAGTCAACACAGCAACACACACACACATATAGTATGTATTAATTTTGAAAAAACTATTAACTACAAAAGTTTAATTTTTAGAGCAACATAGATTTTGAATATGTACTCGTACATGACAAATTTACTGCTTACTATTGTTTGTTCAACTGACGGCATTAGGATAAGAGCGACCGATTTTCCGATAGTTGCCAAAACCGGGTTTTAGTATAGTTCGTAGATTTAAAAAACCTGATTGAAATGTTATATTTTGGTAAATTTTCGGTTTTCAAAACAACATCGTGGGAAAAATGTGAGTAAAACATTAATGCACGCAAAATTTCTTGTCCACATTTCAAACCTTTTGGAAAAAGACGCGTGGAAAATTAGTAAAACTGTAATAACTCTTGCAGGGAAGAGCTTTAAAAATAAATTTTCGAATAGATAAAATGTGGGAGTAGCATGTTTTTTTGAGTTTGTTTTGCTTTTTAACTTCATGTTAATATAAAAATAGTGTTGTTAACTACCTAAGAAGCAATACGTAAACTTGACAATTTCAATAGTTAAATATTGATTCTGGTCAGTACGTGGCGGTGGTCTTAACACTGGGTCAAAACAATGCGTCCACAACGCCTAGTTGCGCGAAGCAACACAACAAGTAGCAATTTAGAACATAAGTGGCATGGCCAATGCTTATACTCCCTGTTTAGGGGTATGAACATTGGCACGCCATTGTCGAGAGCGCAACAGCACACCGGACTAAAAATCGGCATTCCTGAGAATTATGTATGCAAACACCACGTTACTCCCTGAAGGTCCTTACAAATAACCAAGCACAGGGATTAGGGAAATTTTTGTGGGGCTATCGGTTCTCGTGGACCCACATATGTTGGACACTGATGAGACCTCGAAGGTTCTTATACTAGTTTCAGGCCTCTGCTCTCCTTGGGGACTGGTGTCTCCAGGTATTAAGAGTCAACAAGATAATATAAAATCTTTATTTGTGATATACAATTGCCAATTCGGCTGATAAGACGATTAAGAAACTTAGGTGTCAAAAGATCAGTTGTTTGATGAGCTGAGTATCTTTGCGCGACATTCTGTTGAAACAAAATATTTTTCCAGTTTATATAGAAGATATAAATTTGAAAAATCCTTTTTCACGCCTTTGATTGAACTGAAGTTATCAAAAAAATTGGTCATGTACTCGATAATGACGTCGGGAGAGCTACAAGCTCTCAACGAACAACACATACTGAAACTGTGTTGGGTGTCCAATCATTACAACATTGTAAGAAATGAAGCTGCAGACGAGTTGACACAACCTAACCTACATGGGGATCGTACGACAGTGTGGATACGAGTATGACGTGGAAGTGTTGATTTTAACTGCAAGTTTAAATAATTAAAGATGATTTGTTTTTCGTAAAAACGATTCTTACCGTTTAGTATTTTACTAATTTTATTATTAGCACTTTTTGTATTAAAAAGTTAATTTCTATTTAAATAATTTTATTTTTCTCATGATTAACCTAATTGCATTTGCCTTTGTGGCTGATTGAAGAAAGAATATAATTCTTATTTATAAATTTACAAGTTCCCAGGTACCTAGACGTTAAAACTAACGGATTTTTATTAAAACTGAAATGTATTTGTACTGACTGCATGCACTGCTAACAAGAAGCAGCATGGATGGTGGGGCTTCCGGTATTTGATCTGCCGAATAATTTTTTCCCATGCAAACATTATTTATTGCTGCAATTTTCTCAAACTAATTTGTACTTATTGGTTTATGATAGATTTTTGCTTCAGTTCGTCCAGTTTTGTTTCTAATTTGTAACAAAAATGTTTAAAATGCCTGAAAGTCATTCATTATGAAAATAGTTGTGTTGGTTAAAAGTTATTCAACTCGAATGTTCATTTAAAATAAATTATTTATACGTAAATAATTGCCTTCCACTTTAAATCACATTTAATTAATTATTACTAATAATGTTTTAAAAGTATCTACAATTGGTAAAAATTAAAATTGGTAAAATGTGCAATTAATTTCCTTTGAATATTTCAAATTCTAACAAACATAAAAAGTTTCCGTGATTTTGTTTTTAAATCATTAAAAATCGATCATTTTTTACCGCTAACGAGTTCCTTTGAACCATCTGTTCGCTAGCGCTAGTTAAAAAACTTCTTTTAGCGTCATTTAGCTGTTTTGGGCATTCATTAAGGAAAAACTGACTGGCGTGCTGGCTGAGTGGCTAGTTGGTTGGTTGGTTGGATTAAAAAATAAAAACGTAAAATTTCTGATGCAACTCCAGTGCCTCATGACCAAAATCAGAACATGCTGCAGCGAATAACTGTGGCTGTGTTGACTAACTTTTGATCTAAGTAATTAAAATATGGTTGACGTCGTAAACTGTTAAAGAATTTTTGGTGATAGAGTTTTTTTTTGTTATTGTATTTTTTGTTAACCTGGCGATATAAACATACATAGTACATAAATAAATGAAATAATGTCTTAATTAAAGTTTTAAACAAAATAGAAACGTAAAAAAAGAAATAAAGTTATACCCTCTTTTGGGTTGATCAAACAGCGTTGTTTAGGCACTGAAATTGGTGGTTTAATGTTTTAATTTATTTTCACAAATTTTTCGTGGAACTTTTTGTTTATTTTTGTCTTCATTTATGCTAAGCTCTAAAATCGTCCAACCGATTTTACATACAAATGAATTAAAACGTAAAAAGATTTATGTATTTTTTTAAATATGAAACCTATTTCAGCTATAAATAAAACTGATGTCTTTGTCACGTGGCTTCGATTTAAATTTATCACGTGAAAACACTATACCAAGGCATATGCTCACGAGTTTAATACTCAGCCGTGGCAACATCAATTGTTCTAATATGTATTTATTCTCCTTATAATAATGCATGTCACAGCGCCCTCCTTCACCGGTATTACCACATAGCACTAAATAGCCGGCGAAGTAAAATAATTATAAATTGTCTATGGTAGCTTTAAACTAATACGCTTACATACAACCAGAGGCGCTGTAACACTTTTCTAAAAATAATCATAACATGCAATAAGTGAAGCTTTACTATCACACTAACCATCTGTGTTACCTACTCCTATACTGCTTGAGTGCTACTTTTCTTAAAAAAATGTGGCAGCGCAAGAGAACATAAAATATATAAATACATTTTTTGAATTATTTTCTATGTGGATTTTGAGAAATGTGATCAAGGCCATGTTGGCCTTACCTGATGGTGGTCTTATCACTGTATAAAATTTTGGTGTAGACTAGCGCCCCCATTGTAAAATACAAGTATTGCACAATGAGTGGCAGTTTATAGAACATGGAAAGCTTCTACCCATGCTCTAACCCCTTGTTTAGGGGTGTCTGGAGACCACACTTGACTAAAAGCCACTACATGTACACCGAAGGTAATCACTAATAACCGATCACAGCTATGGGTGGGGGGGTTACAGATGGTACCGGTCGTTTCGACACAGGTCGAGCCTCGAAAGACCAATACTACACAGACCTGTTCTTCCACTTCGTCAAAGCACTAAAAGGTGCGAAGTGGGGGGATGGATTTTGGCAGTAAAAATCATTTCATTTTTAAATTAAAATAAAATTTTTAACGTCAATAGTAATGCTAACTATTGTGTTACCCTCTTATGTTACCCTCTTGGTTAAAAATTTTTTTTTTAATTTCTTTAAAAATTTTTTATACATATTTTTTAGTTTTTGAAAATTGTTTGTAAAATTTAGTATAACATTTTTTCATAAATATTTGGAAAATTGTTTTAAAATTTTTTTATGATTTTTTAAAATTTTTTTATGAAAATTTCTAGTAATTTTTTTTTAATTTCAGCAACTTTTTTTTGTAATTATTTTTTGGAAATATTTTGTAAAATTCTTTTTGAAAATTTTTTGTAAACATTTTTTTGAAATTTTTTTTGTAATTTTTTTTGTAAAAGTATAACCTTCCACCAATCTAAATTTTTTGTAAAATTTATTTTTTAAATTTTTTGTAAAATTAATTTTGATTTTTTTTTTTAAATTCCTTGTTAAATTTTATTTAAAATTTAGTTGTAAAAAGTAGAACTTTCCTACAATCTATATTGTGTTAGAATGGTCAGACTAAAACAAACAAATTTAAAAAATTTCTTCATATTGACCCCCCAATGGGCCTATTGCCTGCTCCTGGTTACTTTCTTTGTTTTTTAATTATTTTTTATATAAAAATATTATTTATTTATTTTAAATATTATTTGAATATAAATATTATTTATTTATTTAATACAATCGAACATTTTATCTCCAACCTTCTTCACTTTTTAAGAAGGTTGGATTTTAAGGATTTTAAGGATTTTATTTTTTTAAATACAAATTGTTTATATTTAACTATGCGTAATTTCTATTCTTAAAAATTAATATTTCATGATGGTTTATCATCTGGAAATCATACTTATAGCTATTTTGCTAGTGCCCAACTAGATAATCAAAATTTCTGAATAAAAAGTCAGGTTTTTATGCTTTTTCCATAATAATAATGTATTTCGATTATAATCGAAATTTCATGAAATATAGAATTATTTTATTAATTTTTAAGAATTAAATTTAATTATTGGATACTTAATCTTAATAAATAATTTTTTTAATCTTTTTATAAGATTAAATATTTTCAAGACAATTTAGTTCATAAATTGTCTTTATGAATGCACGAAACTAAAAATAAATAACTTCTTAAAAAATATTTATTGCAAAAAATGTTCTCATAAATTTTCCTCAACTATTCTCACGTCATTTTTTGTAATGTTGCATGTAATATTTTCAACACTTTATGCTTAAACACGAACAACATCATATTTTAACTTGTCCAAATACTGTTTTTTAATTAGAATTTTTTATGTTTTGTTTTGCTGCTTTTTTTATATTCATATATTTTATATCTACTACAGATTTATGTCCATTGGAGTAGTTATTTTGTTTACTAACAACAAAAACAAAAAAAAAAAAAAACTTATTTGCCAATTGTTGCCATTACAATTTGGCATAAAGTCGTAAAATTTTTGGAAAAAGTGTATAAAATCGTTAAGACAAGATATGTAATTCCTCTAAAATTGTTGGTGTGAATATTATACACCGGTAAGCTTCACTTAGTCAGCTTAATGCTACTATGTTACATTTTTGGATAAAAGCAAGATATTTTTGCGGAAAAAATATCCTATATTTGAATAGCGATACTAAGGAACCTCTTCGCAAAATTTTATTAAAATCCATCCAGTTGTTTTTACGTGATGTGAACACAGACAGGAAATCAATTACTGTTTTATTATATTTATAGATGTATAGATGATATGGTTGGCTCTAGCTTAGAACGCAGAATAGTTTTTGAACCGCTATAGTATTGAAGATATTTATATAACCAATGGTAGTGTTGTAGATATCTACATACATTCACAGTATATTTTTTCCATACAAAACTATTTGTATGTTTTTTCATATTCCTCATCAAACTAACTATAGCCCATAAATTTTTTAATGGTTAGGATAAATGCCCGTGCCGGTATATAGAAATAGTGATTCTATTTCTATATACCGGTTTATCTTTGTAAAATTTTTTTTATCAAGTGAAATAACGTTTTATTTTAATTTTCAACAGCTTTTCAGAGATAGAAGACAATTTTTAATAAAAATTTTTAAATTATCACAATTTCTTAACTAAACTAAAAACCGGGCCGAGGGCCACGTAATGAGCGGCAAAGTGGCAGTTTTCAGTGACAAGTCGGTTATTACTGCGGTTAGCTGGTAAATTACTATTTTCAAGAGAGGCTTGTTTAAGGGAAAATCGTATTTATATATGTATTGGAAGTAAATACGATCCATCCTTTAAAGCAAGGCTAAACTTCGATGAATTTTAAAAATTCCAGTTTAAAAATTCTGTATAAATACTCATTGTTCCATTTTGTTTTTTTTTTGAACAAGTGTAAAACAAACATTAGAAGGAGCATTACTAATGCTAGGCACATTACTCATCAATGTAAGTTCTTTGGTACTGCTCCCGATAGGCATATTGCTTTCCAATCATCAATAATAATATTTGAATTATTAGAATCAAAGATATTATTAAATATTTCAATGAATGATCATTATGGGGTTGGGTTATATCTAATTTTATACACATTTATTTAACTTATTTGAAAGGTCAGACAAAAATCAATGGTGACAATACAAATACGTGCTTAATGTATAGGTTGTTAATTGGTTTTAAAAGAAGTTTGTCGGCTTTGTTTCTGTTATTTTTATGGCGAAAACTTGATAAATCTGGCAACCGTAAAGTCGATAGCAGAGACAAAGATGTAAAATAATAAGTGCCAAAATAAATATTAGAATTTTAAATGAACGTTAGCGTGTATGAGTTTTTTTTATTATTTAAAATAATTAATTGCGTGCAATGTCTACCGAATTTTTGTTAATGGTTACCAAATACAACTTGTCAATATTTTCCGTAAGCGGGTGGTAGTGGGTAGCTTTACAATAAATAAAGTGGTTAGAAAAGAAATGTTTACATACATATATGTGAATATGTATACATAAATATGTATAAATTTATGTATTTCTTAAAGTATACAAGTATAACTACATGTGCTAAATTAAGATCAAGTTTTGAATTTAAGAACTTAATTTTTGTTGGGTCAAAAAAAAAAAATTATAAATACTCAAAAATAATATATTATTTTTAACTATAATATATTAATAATAAACAAAATATGTTATTTTTATTCATGTGTAACCAAATAATGTTTGTCAAAATCAAAAATTATCAAACGCGATGAATAAATTTTGTTTTTTTTTTTAAATAATAAAAATAAATTGAAATAAATAAAATAATAAGAATAAAAAATTAAATAAAATAGTAAAAAAATGTGTAAACAATTTTATGCAGCAGTGAAATCTACATGATGATTTCATTGATACATAAATTAGAAAACTGAAATCGTTGACAAATATAATAAATAAAAAATTTTATTATACAAAATGTTCCCCTGCGACATTTCATAGTTTTAAACCATAATATATACGTTTAATTTAACCATAATATTATAATGTTAAATAATAATATGATTCGACTACAACCATATAATTTAACTATAATATGTTGCTCTTAGATTATGGTTAGCTTAACCATGTTTTTTCTTTACGTGTAGGGCAATAAATGTTGTTAAACCAACTGGAAAACTGATTATGGACTCTATATACCCTAAAAGGGAATTGTTTATATCTGTACAAGAAGAAAGAATTCACGTAAGCCGTCTATACATTATTTATTTATTATTACTATATTCTGTAATTATGTAATTAAAGGCGCCTTTAGGAACGGCCATCTAATGCATACTTTTATAAAGAAGTTGCATATTTTCAAAATACACTCCCAGATTTTTACGATCTCTATCTTCTTTTATTTTTCCAAACCAGTTAGAAACGATATTCACATGATTTTCATAACCTTCTGTTGCAATTATATTAATCAAGTTTTTTTAATCCAATATCAACCTTATTTCTTTTGAGATGCATTTGTAGTTTGAGTTATTATTAATTAAAAATACTGCAATGTTTGCTGGGATATTTATAAATGTTGCTTTTAAGGCAAAATAAATTGTGTTTTGATGCACAAACTGATTTTAAAATGTTCATTGATATTTTTTAATTATAACTGTTTAAAACTTTTTAAACCAACCAACCAACAATGATTTCTTAAATCTTGTTTTTGTAAATTATTGCTGAGGAGAACAACTCTTGACACTTACAAAGTATAGAAAAAAATTGAAAAACATACAATTTTAAGCAAAAGAATGGAATTTCGAAAGGGTCTGGAGGCCGGAACATTAGATATTTGTACTGTATTATAATTTAAGGCAAAGACAGCTTAATTCAATAACGCATATACCTTATGATTTCTCGTACTAATACATTGTGAGCGATAGAGAGTATCCGTGTTTGGAAAAATCCTTTGAATTATCAGTATTCGTTGTGAAGGTAAACAGAATTAACCCGAATTAAAATCGAATAAAAGCGGTGAAAGTTGGTACAACAAATGTTGTAATTGTGCTTTTAGTTAGCCGAGACTACGACATAATTCCACCATTTCATATTATACTCGGCATAATGAATCATTTTGTGAAAGCCCTTGACAAAAGTGGCGAATAATTCGAGTTTCTTTCACGCAAATTCCCAGAATTAAAAACAGAAAATTGAAAGCTGCAATTTTTGATGCGCCATCATTAAAGGCGCTCGTTAAAGATCCTAATTTTGAGAAAACAATGACTGAAGTCGAACCCAGAGCTTGTTTGGTTATGAGTAATTTCCTATGTAATTTTCTAAACGCTTTCGATATAAAGACATCTTTTTCAAGTCGCGTTTAAAATAGTACTAGAGAGTTAGTATTAGCTGATTTAGTATAAATAGTAATGGGTTTAGGTTATTGTTCCTTAGGGTGGTGTTTATTTAAATGGTGTTGTACAGGTAAATTAAAACTACTTCCTCCACTCGGTTTTTGACCGATTTCCTCAAAATTTGGGTGATTTTAGTTAGGAGCATGATAAAAGATTTTATCGGAATCTTATTTAGGACCCACATCTGATGGCACACTACTGTTGGAGTTTGTAACGAGATCTACTTATTCAAGGAAATCTTGTAAAATATCATTGTATAGTGTTCAATAGAAATTTCGTTAACATGTGTATTAATTTTCTTGTATTTTTTTTACCGAATAATAGTAATATTTCAGTATTTTTTTTCATAGCCAAGGCCATATAACAAAAAAAAAAAAAAAATTAAGGAAACAAGACTTGTGTTGACCAGTGTTATTATTGCAAGAGAAATTGGTCTTAGTAAAAGGATTAGTAACATAAAAGAGTTATTAAAAGATGTTTAAAATAATTGATCTGCTCACCTCACGACCTATAGGCCTATACTACTGGTATGTTGCCAATACCCCTTTGTAATGATTGCTGCTTTAAATTTTCAAAAAATTTTAAATTTCCTGAAAAACAACTATTTTTGAAAATGTTTTGCTCCAGCAAATAAAATTTATATACTTCGCTTATATTTCTCTAATAAATTAAGTGTTAAGAATCATGACCACTTTTGGATTGATTAAAATGCCACCACGTAACCAGAACTCATTCAATGTGATTTTATATACCAATACATATTTTATTTATATATAAATTTTTTTAATATTTTGTCGCTGTTGTTGTCGTTGAGACATGATTGCAACATTTACATTTTCATCATCATCATCTAAAAAATGTATGACAACAATTACAAAAACGCTTACAACTACACTTACGCTAAATAAACACATGCTTACATATTTATTCATATGTAGTTGTTTTAATTTTTACCCAGTAAACACAAAGTCAAACGTTTGAGAAAATATGTTATTTTATTCGATATTTCCAGAAACTGCTAGAGGTTTCAATAAAATATTTGAAATCAAATTGATGTTTATTTGAAAGCAAACATTTCATGTTAATTTCTAACATTGGGTAATTCCATGTGAAATCAATCAAAAAAAATTATTTTCAAATTAATTCAAATTAAGTGGTTAGCACGTTGACTACTAAGCAATGGTCACGAGTTCAAATCTCAGCCGTGGCAACATCAATTTTTCTGATATGTATTAATTTTTCTTTACAATAATGCATATCACAGCGCCCTCCTTCGCCGGTATTACCACATAGCATTAAATCGCCGGCGAAGTAAATTAATTATAAATTGGGTATGCTAGCTTCAACTAACTCGCCTAAATAACACCAGAGGCGCTGCAATACTGTTCTAAAAATAATCATAACGTGCAATTGCAGTGTTGCCAGAATCGAAGCTTTACTATCACTGACCATCTTTCTTATCTACTCTATCCCTTTTCAAAGGAAGTACCACAGTTAATGTAGGCATTAACTGCCTGAGTGGTACTTCTCTTTAAAAAAAAAAAAAAAAAAAAAAAAACACTTCCGATTTTATTGAAACTTTTGTTATTTATATTTTCTGAAGCCAAATATAATTTAAAAAAAATTTTATCTCCTTTTTTAGCTATAGAGTTATAAAAATAGGAAAATATCGCTTTTTTGCATATGCGCTCGAGGGTTAAATATATTCTTATTCCAGTTCTATAAGCCCTAGGAAGTTGGGTAATAGCTCATTTTTAAGGGGATTTCATACGCTTTAATTTGATAGGAATTTGATTTTTAAAAATTTTTTTTCTTTTAATTTTTTTAAAAGTTATATACATATGTTTTTTAATGTGGGTCAGTAAGTACATCAGAGTGGGGCCATGGCGGGATCAGAAGTTAAAGATCAAATATTGGCAAAACACAGCTGCAGAAATCAATAAAAACAAGGAGAATGCAAATAGCAAAATGTGCTTTGATTGGTTCACTACGGCTAGATGTCTAAATATTCTATTTTTTAGTCCTATTTTAAACAAATTACCCGTTTGAAGAATTTTTTCAGAGCCGACTTTGTTGCATTCCAATAAAATAAAAAAACATTGTAGCTCGCTTATAAGCGGACACCGATAAGTGTCCGGTTATGAGAGGTTTCACTGTATTTCGAAATTAAATGTAATATTAAATTAAATATTTAAATTTAGATTTTTGAAAAAGATGATTTAAAAAAATAATGGTGACCATGTAATTGTAAACTCGTTAGCCAAATGTCTGTGGTTTCAAATCACTTTTTTGGTTTTTTTAATTTTTGTAGTAAAATTACGTAATATATAAGAAAATTACACATGTTTAAGATGTTGTTTCCAAAAAAAAAAATTAAAATTAAATAAAAATTTCTTTTTCGCTCCTTTTTCATTGTCAGCAGATTAATTGTTTGGAAAATACATGTACGTGTAGATTCAAATCGTTATGGTGTCTCTAATAACTTCTTAAAGATCCTAAAGTAACATTGATGCTTTAGAATCTTCGGGTTCTTCAAAGCCTTTAATAAAAAATTAATCTAAAAAACAATAAAAACCATCAAAATCATAAAAAATACTAAATTATGTAATTTACACACATGTGATTTAAAAATGGATTGTGATATAAAATCATTTGATATTCAGATCAGGCCTGTATATAATATTTTTCAGAAATAATATTTTTTAGTAGTACAATAGACCGCTTATGGCCTTATGGTTAGGTTCTTGAATAAATAAATTAATAAATAAAATAAAATAAAAAAAATTATTATTATGCTTTTATTAACATTTAAGTTTTAAATACAAATCAACAAAGTAGCAAATTTTAATATACCAAAACTATAAATCTTTATACAAAATAAAATAAAATCTAAAATATTTAAAAAAGCGTTTGAGAATAAGTATTGACAATAAGTTGATAAATTGAGAAATGTAATCAATAATTCTTAATTAAAAACAAGTAAAAGTCCTATATTCGGCCGTGCGGAAACTTCTATACCCTTCACGGTGATTTAATTTATACAGACATGACCCCCCATATGCCTTTTAACTGCTCCTGGTTACCAGTAGGTACCCTGTGGGTCCATTGGCTATCTCTATGTGCATTGCTTTCTATAAAGGTCTTTAATACAAATCAAAGCAGAAAAACCCTACCAACCTAAAAACAAACAAAAATCACCCCTCGGAGGTGGTTATTGATCCTGCGAGATCTATGTGCACTCCTTGCGATCTACCTGTCCTGGTATAATATTTATTTGACAGAAAAAAAGCAAAAGAGAATCATTAAAGCCGAAAGAAAATAAAAAAAATATAGCTGGGCATGGTTTTTGGCCAGCAGCCTCCAAGGGAATGATCCGATGTTGCTGAATTGCAATGCCAAAATTTTCGAAACTATGTCTGACAGAATGGTGTGCTTAAATTTTTTGTATCTCTCCTGGTGCCTTGGCAAATGACATTAGTACCCGAACACGGAAGGTCAGATTGACAGATGGATAGACGGACAGACGGGCATCGCTTAATCAAATTCTTTATGTAGAATTTGTAGATATTGTAGAAATTACACATAGAATGCCAAGCTTATATTTATACTTTCCACCTGTGGTGAAGGATATAGTATAATGTAGTTAGCATTTCGAAAAAACTTCCGTTTTTATTACGAAACTAAGATTCACTGATTATTTTCAAACGCTCACGATTTGATGAAGAGTTTGACTTTAAACCATTCTCAGTTTGAGAGTTTGCTGGGTTACTATTAAGATCACATAACTAACTATCGATCAAATTATAAATGCTTTAGTCGCAGAAGGAAAGAAAAAAAAACTTAAAATAGATTAAACTGTCAATTAATAAAAAGTTGTCTGTTTCAATGGTCTGATCTGGTTATTGACTGTTTCTTCTACTGACCTAATTTTGTATAAAGTTTTTTGTTTTGTTTTCATTTTTATATTTATTTATGTGAATTTTGTTTTTCTGTACTGCTAAATATTTAACGATTTTCTTTACGCTTTTAAATTGCAGATAAACATAAAAAAGAAACTTATAATAATATTCAGGTGCTGCTGTTGCATGCAACACAAAAAAAATGCAAAAATAGCGGCAGCATTAGAGACAACAAATGGCAGATATTATAAACACATTTAATCGATATGAGTTTGAAATCCATTGAATGATTTTCGAAAAGTTGGTTTGTTATAATTAAGATGGTAATTTGGTTAAATTTTAAAATTTTTGTAAAATAGCATTAACACATTATAGCTAATTTTAAAACTATGATATTAATTCTATAATTAAGATATTGTGAACGATTTCCGAGATTTCCGAAGTTTTTTAGATCACAATAATAAGAATTTTTTTTCTTATATACCTAATGAGGTATTTATATCGCCATAGATATACAATAAGGTATGTGCGTTTTTACTTTATTAACCGACTACAAAAACGTTCTCCTTTTATCAATTCGTCTGTATGTTGCATTTTTAGTGTTTGTGTCTGCAGAATTCAGTCATTTGTGAATCGATTTTGAAATATTTATTTTGTTTTAAAAAAATTTCATAATATTCAAAATTAAAAGGTGTCCCCATGCAACATACATTATTTGTACGTGTATCTTAAAGAGTAAGAGATTTAAAATTTAAGAAGTGCCTAACACTATAGCTCCCAATAATAAAGAGTAAAACAATAAACCTAAAAATTAAAGAGTATTCCTGTAGGTGTCATAATTTGCCCTATATGACCCTATATTTTGAACCTTTATAGACAAACACTAGAAAATTAGATAGAATATCTATTACTGTCCGTTATAAAGTAGAAATTTTTTAAACTAGAAAGTAAAGGACACCCTTTACTTTACCATAGTTGATACAATTTGATTTATATCTATGGCCAATCTTTCAAACCTTTACATTGCTGATGTTGTACTGCTCAGTCCTCTATAATAGAAAACATTTCATTTAAAATTAAAGGGTTTCCCAATAGGTGCTGCTATTCGATGTTCGTGCCTTATCTCTTGAACCGTTATAGAGGGACACTCAATATTTATTTAGAACTTAAATTACTATGTCCGCTAACACTATCACAAGTATAAAGTTGGAAATTAAAGGGTGTTCCTATATTTAATGAAATTTCATCTATATGACCTTATCTTTCGAACCCTTATACACTCAAAAAAATAATGAACTGAAATTTAGGAAAATTTACTTAATTTCACGACAAAATGGTTGTCGTATGGCGTCAAAGACATAATTTACAGGAATATAACAAAACTTTCCTTGATGTTAGGAAAAAAACTGTACTCAATTCTATGCTGGAATTCCTTATTTGAAATAAAATTTTCCTAAGTTTTAGTTTTTTTTTACCCAAACTTACAAAAAATTATTTTTAAAATAGTTCAATATAGTATTTATTGTTCAGTTCATGAATATGAATTGGGGGCGATTTCAAAGATGTTGCAGATATTATTTTATAGTCCAATAACACATCACTCACTGAGTATGATATAAGTTCCTTAATATAGGATATAATATTTATTTTTTGGAATAATAGGAATATTGAGCCATTAATTTCATATATTTCTTTAATTTTTAATGCGTTAAAAATTGGATCATAATAATAAATAACAAAACCACTTTTATATAAAGTTCCATAACGTTCAAAGCTTTTATAACACGTACTCCGCACTATGTCATCTTCTTTTATAAACTTTACTAGATCAATGTAGAAAGCAGAATCCTGAATTTTGTATCTTTTGTTTCCCATTACAAATACAGTCCTTTCAAAATTTAAAATTGTTTCAGAAAAAGAAATGCTAAATTTGATTGCTAATGATAAAACAACGTTCCTTCTTGAGTTTACATTTTTTACATAAGATTTTAGTTGTCGATGTTTCAAAGGTAAATGTCCATAAATAAGCAAATGGGCCAGAATGCTCTACAATTCTACAATAATGTGTTAAGAAATGATGTTTTGGTTTTAAATTATCAGAAAAAAGAGATATATACTTCTTATTGTGGTAATAAATATGAGTTTTTAAATTAATAATATAGATATAACAATATCTGGTTATCTATAGATAACCATTTAAAAATTTTAACAAAGCAAATATTAATTGTCTATAATAACAAGTACCAAAAAACTTAGAAGGTGTCCTCTTAGGTGATGTAATGGGACTTAAAAGCCCTTTCTGCCAGTTTCGTATAATTAGATTTAAAAGAAAAACAAATTTAAATTGTTTTTGTTTTGAAAGTAATTGTACGAAAGTGAAAGAAAAAAATCTATGATCTATTAGTATAATTAGCTTCTCTTTAATATATTAGACAAGTTGACAATTTCTACTACTTTCTACTTTCAAAGTCGAGCAACTGAAAGTTTTTTTCCTAGGTTAACTGCGGCGCTACGTTAAATCAGTGAATCGTTGTATATTAAATTTCTTCTAATTTTCGAGATATATCTAACGAAAATAGCGCGAGAACAGTTTCAACTATGTACTTAAGTAAATCATAACAATAAAATCTCATTTAAAGCAAATCTATACTGTCTTCATATCTGCTTAGTAGTTTCAGAGATTTCAAAGTAGCTGTAAGATGATTATAATTTTTATCAAAATGTATCGTCTCCTATACGTCTCAGCGAATATACGTCTCAGCGAATATCAGAAGGAGGTGGAAGTTGAAATAATAACAGTACACTTGCTTACGGAGGGCATTGGCGTAGAAAGGCCATTCAGGGCTAGCAATACCCCTCCAGACTTGCTGTTGCCCCTCCTACAAATTTTTAAAAGAATTGTACTGTATATTTATTTTCAGAATATTATTTTCCAATTTAAATAATTTTGCTCCCAACCCCCGCCTAGAAAATATGTCATCTGACGATAAGCTATACCTTTGGCATGCAAGCCAACCAGCCTAATTTTGATTTAAGTTGACTACAATAATGAATACGACAATCACTGAATAATTCGATGAAATTCGAATAAAGAATGTAAGGCAAAGTGTGTTGCGACGCATGTAGGGTACACAGTTAAAAATAATAATAAACAAAAATATCATAAACAGCCGAATACGAATACGAATACAATTATTATAACAGCAACGGCAAGCTGTTAAAGGAATTCATGTAATCAATGATAAACTAGCTGTGTGACTATTAATAAATAACAGATTGGCTGTTTGACTGACTGACAGACAGATAGGCTCGCTAAACGACTTTTCGGCCAAATGTTCAAATAGACGAATAAATAAAAATTGCGACTACTTTTATGTCTATCTAGTGCTAAAATGTCTTACAGCTTCACATTTTACTTTTCACTTCAAAAATAAGACATTTTTTTGATTTTCTTTCAAGCAAAAACTATAAACTAGTAGCAGACTAAGTGGTGCGGAGCTGTAGAATGTAAATAAAATGCAACTGGTTTAATAAATAATAGTGTTGCTGAAATTTTAAAATTTAAAATTTTTTTCTAGTTTTTTTTTTGTTTCTATATTTTTTTTTAACAAAACGACCATAAATATTTTAAAATTATTAGTGATTATTTTATTAAAATTAAAATTTTAATATTAATTGAGTGCGTTAAGATGTCTTAATAATATTCATTGCTTTCCTCACTGTTCTGATTATTGTAAACAGTTTCGTTATAATCCTCCAATTCTTCAGAATCATTCTCGTCATCGTCATCGTAGTCTTCGTCATCTTTATCCTCATCTTTGTGATGTTTTTTGTTTTTATGGCCATCAACATTTACGTCACTATTTAATTTATAACCATGGCCATCTTCATCATAATGATCATCATCAGGATTCTCGCAATTATCATTATTGGGTTTTTCGTGCACTTCATAATGTGGTTGCTGAACTTCATGATAATCACTGTCACTATCATTACTACTACTATTACTACCGTCTTTATCTTTACTATCATCATTACTATTACTATTGCCATCACCATCATCATCACCATCATCGTCATTACCATCATTGTTTTTGTTGTAGTGATAAATTATGGATGGCTGTGGAGGTGTTTGCTGCTGATTGTATGGATTATATTGCTCATGAATTATTTGAGGCAGCGGTTCGAAATTTGGCGTATATGCATTCGATGATGAATAATATGCATTTCTGTCTCCTTTCAAATGCGTTTGAGATTGCGGATAATGATGTTGTTCTTGGTCTGGTTTGAAAACGTTGTTGTTGGTATTGTAACTATTGATCATTGAAGGTGGTGCACGATTGTAATCATTTTGTAACTGACCATGCAATGATGAAACTCCATTACGTATGACTTCAGCTTGAAAACCATTAATTTCATCGGCTGTATATTTAACTACACGCAATGTGCCATCAGGGTCAATTATACTGTTTGGTGGTTAAAAAAGCGATTAAATAAAGTTTGTAAGTTTTGGAAAAAAAGTATATTTTTTAAGATTGTTTTTGAGCGTAATGTGAGTTTTTCTATACAAATTTTGAAATAACTTAAGTTTGTTTAATGATTTTTGCCATAAAGAGCAGGCTAAAGATTACCAAGAATGTGGCCTGGGACTCAGAGGGTGTGCCTTGGTAAACAAATTAACTAATTAGCAGTTGAACTTGCAGAATAGGTATTAGCTCCGCTGTTTTGCAAACAAGTACCCAGAATACAACTGGAGAATGTTATGGTCTATGGCCCTACAATTGTTAAACTTTATGAAAAGGTGTTAGAGAAAAACTAGTCATAGGCAACTTCGAATGGCCCTCCAAAAATAACAAGACAAGAAAGCAAAAGCGGTACTTGACTAATGTCTGATTACTTTAAGCTGAGTGATTGCTTTGCTGACAGGAAATATAAAATATAATCTGGAAGAATAATTGGAAGAGTATGATGCTTGTGCCTGAAGTAGAAGTGAAAGTTATGTGCGAATGTCCAGCATTGGTTGGACAAATAACTATATACCACCAGCAGGTACATACATATTTGGATACCATAGAGGACCTCGATCTAAAGCCGTTTTGCGGTACTCAGACCAACTATTAGGCCGCCAGATATCACTTAAGCTAGACATCGTAACAAATAAAGAGTCAGAAATTTCCAGTGTGATTTCACTGGTTCACAGACACTAGAAAAAGGAATAATTCCAGTGGGATCTTTGTCCGCCCCCACAGAATCTATACATATAATAAAATAGTAACTCATTTCCGTCTGTCTGTCTGCTTTTGAGTTCTCATTACGTAAAAGATACTGTATGGATTTTAACAAAATTTTGTGAGGAGGTACCTCAGCATCCTGATTCCAATGTAGGATACTTTTTTTCCGCAAGAACATTTTATTTCCAAGAGAATTTTGAGAAAAATCAGTGAAAGTACGCAGTTATTTTAGTAGTAAAGTAAATACATAAATTGATATGCAGCATAGTATAAGGCGGCACTAAAATCGTAAGGGTTTTTGGTGTGGATTGCTTTCAAAGCAAAATCGAACAAAATATTGCAAGGTCGCAGATTAGATTAGAACAGTGGGCGTCGTACATTGTATATAAACTGATAGTTTTGTCGTGAGAATAGCATGATTTTAAATTTAGGTTCATTTTTTGATACAACACAAGACCCCAGGTGCTATTACCAGGTGCTATGATCTAGCGACTAATTTTAGCATTTAGATTTAAAAGATTGTACGCAGTATCATCTTTTACATTCCAAAGACTATTTGTTGTATTTGTGCTAGTCAAATGTTATACTATTTCCTCTTAAACGTCCAAAATATGTGTCAAGGACTGCGTAACCAAAACATTACGTTCGGGACAACATATAACATTTTTTATTACTTGTTAACTTTAAGCTCATTTTAGACAATAATATTGTAAAATGTGCTATAGCCCCGGTGTAAATGTGTTTTATTTGCTATCGGAACTAAAAATTGGATAACGTTATACAAACTTCAATTCAAAAATCTATTTTGCACAAACACTTTCTTTATGTATCAATCGATCGGATAAAGCTTCCGTTTTGCTTACAGTTTTTTACCAGTGTTACTCACACGTATTTTTCATTCATAACTCACCTATAAACTCCTTTAACCGCATCACCGTCACGCACTTCATTACGATTGTGCAAAATATGCGCATCTGCGTCTTCCACACCATAAGCAAATTCATATTTTGGTTTGCCAACATAATCCAAGCGTGGTGAGCCACTGCCATGATGCTGTGTTTTACCACCATTGCCAGAGTTGGCATCGTTTACATAAATTTTGTGTTCGGGACCAGTAACGGGACCAATGAAGCGTGTGTATGAATAACCGACAGCGTCGACGTTACATATTGGCAGCAACAGCAGCATCATCGAGATGACACCTAAAACCATGATGAATGAATACGTCACACCGTGCTGCATATGAGGCTGTTGCATCTTCTGTTGAGGCAGACCACATTTTATCTGGTGACTAAACAAAACCTGAGACTGATCGTTATGATTGTTTATTATTTCAGCTAAATGTTCATATTTTTCAATCATCATTTTTTATTTTTTCTTTGGATTTCAATTTTGATTATAATTTTATGTGAGTTTCTTATTAAATTTTATTACTTTTTTTTTTTTTTTTTTGGTTTAGGAAATGTGATTATTACAGATCGTTTTGATAAGAGAAAAGGAAACAATGTAACGAATAATTTGTAATTCAATATCCCAATACCGGAGTCGATACTGTTTGTTAAACAAATGTTAAACTAAATAAGATTAGTGACATTTTTCGTTTATTTATAAGATTTTCCTATTTACATCTTGAAAACATAATTTTACAATCTCACGGAAACCACAAGAAAACAGAAAAATGGATCATTGTTAATTTAAAACAACTTTACACTTGAGTGGCAATGATCATCATTTTGCAATTTGCTGCATAAAATGTCTTCTCAGACATTGATTGGCATGGAAAATATTTCTTAACTTGTTTAGAAAGAAACAATCATGGTAACCACAATATCAATCAGAGAATACTGTTGATGTAAATTATTTCCTGTTAGCAAAATTGATTTTTAAAGAAAAATTCAAAATTCAAAATTCTTTAAATTATCTTCTAACAAGGCAATATTTGTTACGGTTCAAAGATTCTCAATTATGCAATGCAAACACATAATTGACACATAATTTATTTCATTTAAGTTGCAATTTTCAAAAAAAGAATTGTGACGTTTCCAGTTTTTAGTGAAGTTTCGTTTCTGGATTGCTTTTACTACATATATTGTTTTTAATCTTTATTTCTAAGATTATAATATAAAAATTGCTTAATAATCTTATAGATAATTTAGTTTTGATTTTTTTTTATTTAGCTTTGATTTTTTAGGGAAACTTTTTACTTATAATTTTTCGATTTATTGCTCTTTTTGTGAAATTTTGATTTTTTCTATAGAACTTGGTACTTTTTAGGTGATTTCTTACTCTTAAACTATGCGCTTTTAAAATATTTTAAGTACTTTTAGCGATAGTCTGACCGTCAATTCCATATCAACCGTTTATTTTAGAAAATCCATAAGGCATGCTTGCATAATTATTCAGGAGAGACAATAAACTGTTTCTAGAAAAAAAAATTGTTTTTGTGATTTGTACTTTTTTGATTTCCTCTACTCGCGAGTATAGGGAAAAAATTTCTGCTAGCGAAGAGTCACGTAAACACGTAAATCAAATGAGTTATTATTATTTTGTAGGAGGGAAACGAAGCAGATCACTGACTTCATGGGATTCTCTTCGACCTCCTTCGTTCTATAATGATTTCTGTTATCTGTTATCTGGAATACCATACTTTTATTGGGTCTCGTGCTGTCATTATCCTTTTACTCTCGACTGTAGTTATTTCATACTGGCTTATGACTGATATATGTATGTCGAATTTCTTCCTCATCACAGAGTCTGTGGCAATTGCTAACATTTGCTTAAGACTAAGGTCTCCACAGCAACTCTATATAATATGTGTCTGTCCGTCTTCCAAAGCCTTTTTGTATGTTAGCATATTTCCAGGCACAGTCTGAAAGTATCGTCTTACCCCGATTTTTAACTTGGCCAGATAATATTTGAGAGTCCGTGACCTGCCAATAACGCAGTTAACCATTTGTAGGCACCCAGCTTATACCAAGCTCCTTCTTCGTCTTCCTGCCAACTTGTAGTGAAAAGTTCTAGAGTCTTTGGTGGAATCCAACCCACAACCCCGTACCAACCAAATGAGTTGCTTGTACTGCTTCTAACACAAGCATTCAATGTGACAGAATGGTGCCTAAGAACACTGTTATAAAGTGAATCAACTTTTCTTTAAACTAAAATCCAGTTCATGTCATGTTACAAGGTGGTTTTGAAAAAATTGCTATAAAAGCGATAAGATGAGATAAAAAGCACAAAAGAAATCTTGGAAAAAACTTGACTAATGAGGCTTCTGAAATACCTCTAGAGAGAAGGGAACTAACATGTGTTGAAGTCTTTTCCTAAGGATCCATTAAGGTTCTAACTCTTTAAAAGGGATCTGTCACTTTAACATGGTGATGGCCTAGGAGGTGGTCAATTCACATTGATACCATTGGAGTATGCTATCAACTGTTTTTGAACTTTTCGCTTTAAAATTTTGCTTTACTTATGCGAACATAAATGCGAATGTTAAAATTGAAAAACAACCTAGATAATTAGCAAATTCCGATTACAAGTGCAAATTTAGTCACATTCCTAATTGTAGTATAAAAATATTACAGGAAAAATTATCACAGTAAGTAAAATATTTTTTTAATTTTGTTGTAACTCCATTTTTGTGTTAAAATATAATTCGCCATCACTGGCCTTTTATACTTTTGTGCTTTTTGTGTATTCAATCATATTTCTCCAACTACACTGCTTATAAATACTTTTTTGACAGGCGTTTAGGATGCAAAAAAGCATAGAATCCTGTATTTTTGGTTTTGAGAGAAATTTCGACAATGTTTGTTGAAAATTCGATTTTATGGTAAAATTTTAATTTTCTGGTAATCGTTTGGAGAAAATTCCGTTTTTTAATGACTTTTAATAGTTTAATAAAATTTTAGTAATTCTAAAAGAATAAAATTTAATAATTTTAATTAAAAAGCAGTTAAAGGCAGTTAAACTACGTTTAATCGACTCTCCTACATGCAATACCGATTGAACTCTAAAATTAAAATATTAATACAATATTTAAAACGATTTACATTATTATTTAATTCCTAGATAGAGAAAGATGTAAAATATCTATAATCCACCAATCAATTTTATTAATAGATTTCAAACATTTATTTAAGCACCTCAAAAAAAATATAATAATAATTTAAAGATCTTTAAAAATAACTAAAATAACATCGATTTAAGCGATTTTTCTCATAATCTTTTGAATCGTAATAACAATAATAATAAAAATCTTCGAAACTATTAAACGAAGTGTATTTAGGTTTTTAAATAATATTTATAGTTTTTATAGATATTATCAATTAAAAATTATGACTACGACGATGACGACGTTGCAAGTCAGAAAGATCAAAGCCATCTAAAGAAGTTACAAAGGTACCCAGCAGTTCTAATCGTTACTACTGCTACTTATCCTTTTATATGTTTGTAAAGAATATAAAATTTTATTTTCATTTCTGGAAATCCATTTACTCTCGAAATGTAGTCAAAATTAATATGGAAATTATCATTATAGATGCGCTAGTAACGCAGTAGAACGATAAGAACTGCTGGGTACTGACACATACAGGCTTTTTTGAACATTTACACACATGTTCCTCTAGACTGACTACGTTTTTGCTAAGTTTTTTCCTCTTGCAGCTGGTTTTTAAGTGCTGGGTGATGGCGTTGGTGGTTTCTTAGATTTTCTGATGTGAGAAATTATAGCAAAATTGTGTTTCTTTAGGAGGGGTGGAAATTCAAAAATAAAAGAAAGACACAAAGTCAAATGTTTTAAACAAAATGGTTTTATTGTTTGGTTTAAAACACTCTTCTTCTTCTCCAACCTAAAAAGAGATTTAAGTTTTTGATTTGAATTTAAATCGATTGTGGTTTGAGAAAGATTATTGACAGAAAGCTAATTTGATATCAATGTATTATGAGAACCGAAACTACGATTATGAAATTAAGGGTTTTGTAAAGCAAACTTGTAAATTTATTACGATTTTAGTCGGATTCAATTTTATTGGCAAAAATAGTTATTTTGTAATCGATTTTATACTTTCAACATGTAGACTTTAAACAACGGTTACGTACATTAATGAAATGGTTTATTATCGCTATGATATCGGTTCGCCTGCTACATGGCTTCATGGTTCAAGAAACTCATAGGTAGAAAACTAAAATGTTTACAGGTGTAAACCTTCGGCCGCTATAACTATAAAACGTGTGTGTATTTTATTTTTATTTATTTTATGGTGTAAAAATGTAAAGATAAATATTGTACGGCGATACGGGAACTCTGCGTGTGTTAGTCCGATTCACACTTGCCCGACTTAGTTTTATCTTTTAAAATAGCTGTGCCCTCCACGTCGTGGGCAATATTTTGTTCTATTTTGCTTTGAAAGTATTCCACACCAATTGTAAGACTCTTTTTTTATAGTGTTTCAGTTATGGTTTATGTATTTACTTTATATTAAGATACCCATCCCTGGCTAAATTCTAAAATTTATAAAAAATTCCAAAATTCTAAAAATTATTGTAAAGCTGTGTAAGAGGTAAAATATTCCAGTTTTTTAAATATCCTACTTTTGAAAAATAAAAGGTACGTAAGCGTGTTTAAAATATCCCAGTTTTAAACCGGAAATTGCGTACTTTCACTGCTTTTTCTCCACTTTCTCTTCGAAATGAGATATTTTTGCGAAAAAAATATCACAAAATTTTGTTAAAAGCTATCCAGTAGTTTTTACGTGATGCGAACGCAAAAGAAAAGCAGACTGACAGACAGACGGAAATGAGTTACTATTTTATTATATGTATAGATTACCCAGTGCAATAAATAAAAACTTTCCGGGAGTTTTTTACACCAAAGTCAAAAAATAATAGTACGACCATTTTTAAGGAACAGATTGGTCTTGGACACGTTCAGATTGTGTTATATCTTAATGTAGGAGGAATACCGAAGCAGAGCACTACCTAAATGGGTCCATTTTCGACTCCCTTCCCTCCACAATTATTATAGGCGACCGACTTGTAATTTACGGCAATCTTACTGTTATTACAACCAATCTTAAATCTAGACTTTAGTAATTTCAGACTGTCGACTGTTAACTTTTTTCTCATCACGGAGTCTTTAGTGATTGCAAGCATTTGTCCAAGGCTTAATTCTCCATAGCATCTACATTTAACAAGTATCTGTCCCCCGTGGTCCTAAGTACTGGACATTCATACACAATGTGCGCTACCATCTCTGCAAGTGTCATCTTCTTCGACTTTCATCTTAGCTAAATGATACTTGAAGTATTCATGACCTAACACTAACGCAGTTATCCAGCTTAAGGTAGCTCTATTATATCTAAGCACCTAGCTGGTCTTCCTGCCAAGGGACTTTGAGCACAGTTCGAGCCTGTCTAAATGTAGTTCCCTCCCTCCACTTTTTCAGGTTTAATGAGTTCAGCAATTGTAGGAAATTCGCTCGTATAAGACCATTACCCATTGATATTCTGGATTCTGAGCCACAGAAATTCACAGCAGATCCCCTTTTTGCTAGTTGATCTGCTGCTTCACTCCCAGCTGTACCTATTGTGTGCTTTAACCCACATCAATGTAACCTCATTAACCGAGGCACATCTGTTTAGTTTTAAAACACATTCCAGCACTATACTAAAGTACACGTTCACTTGACTCATGCATTTTATAACCGACTGATTTACAAGTGCAATGAGAACCTTTCTTCCATGCACCCGATTTTTCATGCACCCGATGATCCAATTCATGCAACAACCCATGCAATTTCGCCTGGACGTACTCCCCCAAATTGTGTATGTGTCAGATTCATATTATATCAACGAGTGCTCGGCTATATTATTACCGAACAAAGTTTGAATGAGATAATAGACAAGAAGTAATGACACCTTTTTAAAGAGTCAACTGATTTTCGCAATCTTTCAAGCCCCTTAAATAAAAATCGGTCACCAAATTCAACAAACCGAGTATAGGGTTGTAATACCCTCTGGTAGTAGAACCGAACCTATACTGTCAAGTCCGTGTATTTTTTCACTGTTACACAGTCCTATTAGACATTTTAACTTTTAGAAAGAAGTTAAATTGCATCAACCTCAATTTGCCGATTCCTCACTCACACTAGAATAATTTCCTTTTGTTAATTTTAATTTTGAACTTTTTGCACTTCTCGTAAATTTAAGTTGACATCGAAAATGCTAATTACTTTCCCACCTCTGTGCAACATAGCCTGAAATTTTAAATTATTTACAGATATTTGGCTCGCATTAGTTACATATTTTTTGTTTTTTTGTTTTTATGTTTTTTCTGTTTCTTCTTTTTTTCAAGATTGTACTTGAGAATAAAGTATCCACAAAGCAAAAGATTGGTGTATCTGTGTTTAATAATGTATCCATAAATTTTGTACTAGCACCGCTACAAGTGTAAGTGTGTGCATGTGAATATTCATGGGTATTATATTTTCTTGATACTTTAACCTTTAGCAGGGTCTGGGTAATGTTGCCTACATAACGTTTGTTTCTTTGTTGTTTTAATAATATGTATTTCCAATTGTTTTTGCATACCTTTCGTCTTAGTTGTGTGTAGATAAGGCATTTTATTTGTATACTTTTGGTCTCAACACATGGCTTCCAAATGTTGCAAGTACGAGTATTTGGTAGTAAGGTGTTTCTTTGGTTTTTATGTTTTTTTTTTTGGAAAAAAATTTTACATGTCTAATTTCTTAAGTAGTAGTTGAGCTTGTTATGATTCACTCTTAGAAGATTTGGATTTTAGCATCTGTTTTGGAGTATTTATTGCCAATATTATTATTCACCAGTAGCAATAATTTCTCAAATATTTCTTTTCGTAGGTTTTGTCATTTAGAAGCCTGGTAAATAGTTTAAAAATAGTTTGTACTCGTAAAATGAAGATTACAAACCAAAATTATAAAATATTGCATTTCTTTATCAGTAAAAAGTTAAATATAGAAAATTTACAAGTAAAGTTTACAAACATTTAAAGGAATATTAAGAGTTTAATGACTAACTCAATGAAAATATGGTTGTCATAATTATAATTTGGTTGCCTATAACCATTAAGAGCGGAAGGGGGTCGAACAGGGAGCCATTAAGAAAGCAGTCTGCTTCGATACTCCCCCTACATTAATAATAAGAAGAGTTTAATAAAAAACAAGTAAAAGTGCCTTCACCACGGTGATTTTATTTATACAGAAAAAAAAAAACTGATTATTCATGCTTTAAAGAAATAGAAGAGAGGGGCGACGCAGCTAAATGAAAACAAATTCCGTTGGCTACAATTGTCGCCATGTAGTCAGCTACTTAATGATATTGCAGACGACAGCTACATCGTAAACTCTGTCATTGTTGTAGGAATAATTATTTTGCTTTTTTAAAATAAAATAACTTTTTCAAAAAGTTATAAATATTTCCTCCAAAACTTTTTGTTTGTATATGAATTTGTAATTTACAATTTTGTGAAATTTTCTGTTGTTGAATAAAATAGAAATTAGCCTAAGTTGACGACAGCCACAATGGTGGTCATGTAGCTATGTAGCTATACTGGCTTCAAAATAATCGTTTACATATAAACGTTATTATTTTATTGTTGACAGTTTGTAGTCGGTATCCTGATGTTGTCTATGTATTTAAACAGAGATCTCATCTATTTAAAAATCAAACGCATTTAAAACAATATGTTACTCTATATACATACATATATTCTTAATATTAAAAATATGTTATGTTCCGGTCATGATTTTCATTTTAACAGAAATATTCAATTTTTTTTTAATTTTTCGAAAATATTTGTAAAAAATATTTTGCAAAATTTTATCGAAAATTTTTTGGAAAATTTTTAAATTTTTTTTGTGGATAATATTTCTGTAAAAATATCGGTTTGAAAATGTTTGTAAAGTTTTTTGTAAATATTTATAAAAAAAAATTTAATTTAAGTTTTTTTATTTAATTAAATTTTTTTTTTAATTTTTTGTTTTTTTTTTTTAAATTTAGGACCTTTCTGCAATCGATATTGAGTTAGAATGGTCGGACTAAAGAAAAAAAAATCCTAAAAAAAATGTCCTAATATCGACCCCTCCTTTTAACTGCTCCTTTTTACTAGTGGGCACCCTGTGGTTCCATTGGCTATCTCTATGTGTATTGCTTTCTATTGTAATACATATCAAAGCTGTAAAGCCCTACCAACCTAAAAACAAATAAAAATCGCTCCTCGAAGGGGGTTATTGATCCCCCGAGATCTGTATATACTCCTTGCGATCTACCTGTCGCGGTCTAATATTTATGTGATAAAAAGAGCAAAGGAGAGTCATTAAAGCCGAAAAAATTAAATAAAAAACGTGAAAAAATATAGTTGGGCGTGGTTTTTTGCCCGCAGCCTCCAAAGGAACTATCCGATGTTGCTGAATTACAATCCTAAAATGTTCAAAACTATGCCTGACAGATTGTTGTGCTTAAATTTTTTGTATCTCTTCTGGACATACGGACATCGCTTAATCAACTTCTCTATGTATAAGGATCCAGAATATATATATTTAATGGGGTCGGAAATGAATATGGAAGAAAGAAAAGATAGAGAATCGTTGGATGAATCCTGATGGAGTCTATGTTGAAAAAAAAATTATCCTTGGAAGATTTAAATATTATTCGAATATAAAACTGATGATTTGAAGTCTCCGCTTCATACATAATTTTAAGAATGAAACATTTAAGTCTATTTTTAAAACATTAAATTAATCAGAGTTTAATAAATGTTAACCACGTTTAAGGTTCATCCACCCTCTTGGCGAAAGTTTTCATCACTATTTTACATAAATGTGACTGTATTTCATTGATGTTGATTGATGGAGTTTAATGCTGAACGAAGAAACTAGAAAGTACACGACTAGGATATATTTCATTCATTAATTTCATCCGAAATCATATCGCGATATCTGTGTTTTGAACAAGGTCTTAACAAGGTGGTTTAAACAAGGCTTAGCAACATGCTACATAGCGTGTGCCACAATGTATTTATTTAAAGAAACACTGGGTGAATGAATAATCGAGCTTAGTGGAACCGTACCGTACGAACTCAAAGTTTATGTGATTCAACACCGTTAGGCAATTTAAAATTATTTTTTAGATTGTTGCCTTGAAACACAACATTCACCACGTTATCACCAAGATATGGCATCCATTGCTGCACTAATGTTTATAAATTTGACTTCCATATCAGTGTCCCTCCGAGCCAGTCGAGGTGTTAATATGCCAGAAGTCATATTCAAATAAAAATAACAAAAAACTATCCTTCGATAAATGCCACATCCAAATAGTCAAATAGACCTTGCTTGGCTATTTCAAATCAACGTTATGCATTAATAAACAAAAAAAAACTTTTATAAAGAGCACCTGCTGTACACTACTGTAAAGATTTATTTTTGTTAACTTCTAAATGTTAACTGTTGTTGTTTTTCTTTTTGCTAGACTTGACTTTACTGCGCAAGTCGTGAATATTAGCACCCTTTCTAAGGGTTATAGTTTTTTTCTGTCTTAGCCATTGGGCGATGAATATCGTTTCTACAACTTTAAATAAGAGTTCACTCTATTATTAATTTGTTGAAAAAACACACGCAAAAATCTTATATGTCAGTGGAAGCAGCTGTATCAAATCTTTTTAATTTTTCACTTTTAATTTACTAATTTTGATTTCGCCCAAACGAGAGTCTCTTAGTTCATAAAATATTAATTTCTTTGAATACCATGATATACCGAATGCGACTTTTATCGCTGTAAAATAAATAAGTTTCCCGTTTAGTTGAAATTAGGAACCTTTAGTAAAGAGTGATTGTAAAAGAGGTATTAATCGAAAGTATTTATTAATAATTTGAGATGATTTAAACATTTGTGTTTAGTAAATCAATTTTTTGAAAGACAACGTAATAAAAAAATTCAAACAAACGATTACGTAGTAAATTTTTGAAGTGTATTAAAAATTAATTTTAATTTGAAAGTAATGACCAACATTGATTTGATAGTAATGGCGAATAAACGGCAACGAAAAGAGGAATATGTGCATTTTTAATTTCAATTCCTCGACTAGCAACTATGCCATTGCTATCAATCGCAAATGTTGCAATATCAAAACAATCATTGTCAAAATTATAAATTATGTATGCCAATCATGTGATAAATTTGTGTTTTCGCATTACAGGTTAGCAGCCCGTGATATCTATTTTATTTAATTTACTTTGGCTTTTCTTTATAAACCATTCACACAACTCACAAAAGAAATTCATTTGAATTTACAATAAATCTTATTTTTTTTTAATTTTTATTTAAAAATCTAATCAATAACTACATTTTAGGTTTTTGTGTTAGTAAGTAGACAAGAGTAAAGAAAATGAATGCTATGGATGCTTGTATCTATTTATATGAACGGCAAGTAATATTGAGCCTGAAGTGTTTGCACTTATAATTTTTTTAAATTATTTATTTTTTATAAACTTCTTTTTTTTTGTATTTGTTCATGTTTTTTTAAAGCTTTGGATGTTAACGAAAAGAAAAAATATTATATAATTTTTTTTTTAATGTAAACACAGAAATGTTGTGCGATTTGATAAAAATATGCTACAAATTAAATTAAAAAATAATAAACGAAACTAGCAAAACAATAGTCGTACATGTTTTTAGAAAAGACCACCAATGGTGTTTAGTGGGTGGATGTTTGGTCATTTGACTGCCTTTCGACGGAAAAATTTAATGAGTCTAAGAAATTGTTTTTATTAAAATTTAGTATTTTTAATTGAAGAATATTTAGTTTAATCAAACTCTAAACAGCGCCTACAGATGATAAATGAATTGTTTCAAATATTTTATAGATCGAACATAGTTATACAGAGACCATACATTGAGCAACTTTACTGTTGCGTAACCGTTGAGTGTTTGTATTATAGGTCGATTATGGATGGCAACCGAATTTAAATATATTGGTATTACGTATGGCAACTTTTTTTAGTTGCCAGAAAGTTATCGATAATGCTATTTTGACACTGTAGCATCTGGAAATAGATATAAACAATCAAAAAGTTTTAAATAAATAGGCAAGAAGAAAGTAATTTAAATTGAATAAAAATAATTAAATAAAATGATTATTTTCAATAGACAACGTGTCGATTGTTTTTCTTTTCTTATATTAAATGCTGAAAGTGATGCTGAAGTGTTGTGTTATTTTACGGTTTTGAAATCTACAATTTAAAGAAATATGTATGTATGTATATTATATAAATTTAGTTTTATATATATATGTAAATATTTTAAACTATTAAATATGCAAAATTACATGGAAAATAAACCTAGTTTTTTCAGTTTACCGCCTGCGAAAAAATCAACAGCAACCACAAATTTATGGTCGCCAATTTGGCAACTGAAATTAACAACTTTTAGTTGCCAGTTGCCATACGTAATACAATTTCGGCAACTGGCAACATAACTGAGGTTGGGTTGCCTTCTATAATCTACCTATTAGAAGCACATAGATCGATAGTTATGCTCGACTCAGCAGTTGGGTATTGGCTTTTTTTTTAATTATATCTGTAATAAATACAACATGGCAACATGTTGTAGTCAGCATCAAGACGTAACTGTTCGGCGCAAATTTTAACTTTAACAAATATTTAATATTTTTTGTTTCCTCAAATTGTAAATCAAGCAAAAATTGAATAAATGGCAAGCTCTAAGAAAATTTGCATGTGTAAGGTACCAAAATTCGAACCCACATAGTGCAAACGCTGGTAAGTGGATGATGCCCAGCATCAAACTAAAGCTCAAATACTCCTCTGTTATGCTCATGACAAATTTTTAATCAATCCCTTTACAAATGGCTGAGTTATTTCCAAAATACTTTGATTCTACCCCACTGTGGACAGATGGAAAGGGTATATAAGTTAGTTCGTTATTCTGGATCTTTATACATAGCGTGCTGATTTAGTGATTTTCGCAAAATTTTTATTTTATTAATATTTTTTACATAAATTACTTATTTTTATTCTGCATATACTCAATACATATAAAATGAGAAAATATAACAAATTAATTATTTAGGCTTAAGATCTTAATTATAAAGAGATAAAGAAAAATTAGATACCAGCAAAGCAGAATGCATTTTCTAGACAGCTACGTCCGTTATCAGTACTCTTCGTATCGATCCAGCCGGTAGTTTCAATTGCTATTAATTTTCTATTTAAACAAACTTATCAAAGAAATAGAATCTGAGAAATTCTAATTTTACATTAGATTTCATAGAAGATAGAGAAAATATATTTTTTTAATTGTACTTAATATGAATACAATTTTAGTAAAGTTTTAAAACTTTCAAACGGTTTCTTATGTTACTAAATAACATAAAAAACTATATGTTTAGTTGATTTTCTAATTTATTGGCCTATATTTCTAAAAAGGCGTTAGAGCTTTTGCAAATGGTTTGAATATTTCTTTTTTATATTCAGATTTAACTATTAAATTCAACTGGCAACTGCCTACAATTGCTTAGATTGTTTGCAAAAACATGTTACAAATACCTTTCACATACTTAATAATAAAAAAAAGAAAAGCAAGCATACTCCCCTTACTTAACAGCGGCTGACCATTTTGCTAAGTGCATACTTTGTAAACACACACATAGACAGATGGACAAGCACTCGTATTGAATTTGGTTTTGATCCATTTTCATTTCATAGATACTCGTACAATTGTTTTTATTTAATTTACCTTTTTTGCTCAAAAAACCCACCGGTATATAGCAATTTCTGGCAAATAAAATTGGGAGTAAATGAATGGCCTAGTTTTTACTTTTCTTGGTTACATAAGTTTTCTGCATGGTTAAGCAAAACAAAACATTAAAATAAAAAAAAAAAGAAGAAAGAGAGAGAAAACATAGACAAAGTATGTCGCTTAAGTCTTACGTTTTTAAAAGAAAAAAATTTTTGTTTTGTGTATTTAAACCTCAAATTGTGAATATTATAAATTATACTTCGTGATAATTGTTCCAACCGTACTCGTCCTATGTCTTATAAAGATCGATATCATCCTACTATTCTGATTACTTCATTTATGCCGTTAGTATCTAACCCTACTATCTTGCAAAACAGAAAGAGTTTTCTGCTTCAAAAGAACAAATTATTACGCATTAAATGAGCATATGAAAAATACTTGCTGGAATAATCTTTTATCTAAATCTATAAAGAGTAATTCAGATTTAGATCTGATGATCACCACCTTCTATAAAACTATTTATTCGTTTTTTGAATCCTGTGTTCCTAACAGAATCGTTCACACCCCAAGTGGTCCACCTTGGAATTCTAAGCTTTCAAAACTTAAAAACTTGAAAAACAAATATTATAAAATTTACAAAATCTCTGGTTCGATGACAGATTATGGAAAGTAGTCGTGCAGAATACAACTTACTAAACCGTTCGTTATATAATAATTACATAAATAAAATGAAACTTAATTTTCTTCATGATCCAAAATCTTTCTATGCCTTCGTCAACTCAAAAAGAAAATCCAATGGTTATCCGACAATAATGAAATTTTATAATAAAGAATAGAGTGATAATGATGTTATTTGTAATATGTTTGCTGGTGGTATTAGCCAATACTTATGGTAATAGCCAATATGATGAAACAAATTTATATCCCTATCCACTAGCCTCAAATGGTGTTATTTCTTTCCCTACTTTAAATAGTAAGGATATATTTAATGGCTTGAAGGCTCTGAAAATATCATTTAATCATGGTCCTGATGCGGTGCCAAGTTGCATTTTAAATCGTTGTTCAGAGTCACTAGTTGCTCCTCTAACATTATTGTTTAATTCTTCGATTAGACTTGGATACTTTCCTTTGCTTGGGCGTGACTCGTATATTATCCCTCTACATAAATCTGGGAATAAGTCTGACATTACAAACTACAGAGGAATTGCCAAATTAAGTGCTATTCCGAAAATGTTTGAAAAACTAGTAGCGGAGTTTGAAAAACTAGTAGAGAAGTTTAAACTGGCTAATGTCTTATTTAACCTGTAGAAAACAAAATGTTCGATTCAACATGAGTACATCTAAGAACATTGATGTTTTATCCGGTGTTCCGCAAGGCAGTCATCTCGGACCTCTTCTTTTTTTGCTGTTTATAAATGACCTTCCGAAAGTTATCAACTTTTCCCACATTTTAATGTATGTATGTAAAAAATTTTTATAGCTTCAAGCAATATGTTGATCATGCTTATCTTCAAAGTGATCTTAACAACTTCTTTTTATGGTGAAAAATAATTTAATGGAGCTAAATCTAAAAAAATGTAAATGTATGCGATTTTTTAGAAATAGTTGTATAGCTGTTAACTACTCATTGGGAGGACATCAGCTGGATTTATTCGACACTTTCTTGGATCTTTGAATTTTACTTGATTCTAAATTAAACTTCGTTGCACACATTACTATGACTGTCAATAAGGCTGGAGGTGTTTTTGCATTTATAAAAAGGTGGGCAAAAGAATTCTCTGATCCAAGCAACTTTACGTTTCACTGGTCAGACCTATTTTGGAATATGGATCAGTCGTATGGGATCCTTATTACAATATTTATTGCCAATATATTGAGTCAGTGCAAAAACAGTTCTTGCTATTCTGTTTACGTAATCTTCATTGATAAATAAATCTCCCTTCTTATTCTAGCAGACTTGCGTTAATAAAACTACCTACACTAAAAAGCCGTCGCACTATGCTAAATGTTTCTTTTATGTTAAACCTTATAAATGGTAATGTTTGCTGTGAATTTCTGTTGAGTAATATACAATTTAATGTTCCGTGTCGCAATACTCGTCATAATAAACCTTTTTTTGTTAAATTGTTTAAAACTAATTATGACCTAGCTGATCCTTTTTACGCGTATATGTCGTCAATTTAATAGTTTGTATAATTTTGTTGATTTTTTTGTAAATGTAAAATTAATTCAACATAATATCATTGTTTTTTTAAGTTCCTAATTTAACTTTTTATTTTTTTTTCTTAAGATTAAGTTAATATGTATTTTAAATTGTCTGTAAGGATTGTATCCATAGACTAATATTAAATAAAATAAAAAATAAAATAAAATTATAAATGGCGCACGAAGTTATTAATTTTGAAGAGTTATAAAGTAGACATTTTATCTGAAGTAGGGAGGTTAATATAGTAACAAGGTCTAACACCATTCATAGAGTATCATGTCAGTTTAGGCCACCCGCACAAAGCTAAAATGGCAGTTTCCTTTTATAATAAGTGTTAGAACTGGAACCGGTTCCTATGACGTAAGAACTATTAGCGAGATAAGTCATGAGTTAGTTTCCTTCCCCCTAGGAATTATACAAGGTTAAGTCAAAATGTCTATATAAAACAATATAAGCACTATAGAGAAAAATTTTAAATTTGTCTTAGCCAATTGTTTAGTTTATAGTATTATTATGTTTGTTAAACCGCTTGAAGCTTGTTTAATTACCCTTTTTTTATAAATTTTGTCCGCCATATTGGATTTTTATCAAACTATTTAGGAAGAATATAGTCAAATTGTTTCATAAAAACAAAATTGCTGTAGAGTTCATATATCGAAATTTATAATATCTATGGAAGGTAGAGTCAAAAGAGGAGTAAAGTGTTAAGTTTCAAAAAGATGGCATGTGTTATGCCATGATTAAATGATTGTGCAGCTTTTACACACAGTCGAGTAAAAACGCAATCGTGTGAATGATTCAGTAGATTGTTTAGAGTTTCTCCGTAGTGATCCTGCTGATTATTTTGCCGACTCGTAATTATTAATTACACGAATTTAAAAAAAGAAATAGAAAAAAAAAGAATAAAAGGAAAAGAAACAATTGAAAATATTATTTTTCATTACTAAATTAATTAAGGAAAAGAATAAAAAAATCCTAAAGTTAGTCATAAAAATAAGAATGATCATCCCTTAAAATAAAGCTGTGGTACACACTCGCATAAATACACAACATAAATTTCGAATTTCTGCCGCTTCCACCTTACCTCCAGATTTAGCTGATAGAAACTATTTCCGATTTTTAAATTTAAATTGAATTATTATGAGTCAATTGAGTAGGATATCTCTGCCACAATATTTCTGGACCATTTAAATTTTTGAAGCAGTTAGGTGAAGGAAGCTTTGGTAAATATGTTTTAAAATATTTGGTCAAAATTTAATTTTTGTTCTACTAGCAAAACCGTGTTTTCACCTCCAGTTTTGAAAGCCATTTTTGAAAAAACAAAACGTTTCCAGCAAGGCAAATTAATACTAGGTGATTGCATGGGCGAATTCATGCTTTTTCGCCCCCTTTGCAGTTGTCAGATTTCATATAGAAAAAATTTGTTTTTTATTTATTTTAATTGGAGTTTGACTTTTCGATTTCATGCATATGATGAGCTTTTTCGCCACTGCAATCACCTGTTATGGATTCGCCTTGGTTTCCAGTATTTCAATTAAAAAGCTCTGATATTAATAATTTTGACATTTCATTATGAAATGACAGCTTTTATGTTGTAAAATAAATTACAAAAAAAAATATTTCTTGCAATATTAAAGGTTTACAAATACCTGTGACACAACACATATTTAACGCTTGCTGTCTTACAACTATCATTTGCATAAAAACCTTTCACTTACAAAGTCTCGGAACAGGCGAGTGAGTGTGTACTCGTACAAACAAAATAGATTTCAAAAATCTACTATACTCATGTATTTAATCTTGTTTTACCACTTGCCATATTAAGGAACATTTAATGGTTGTTTTTATGAAAGAATAATATTGCTAATGAAATGAAATTAATGTTTGTTAAACATTTTGTATTGAGGACAAATGTGCGTTATATCACTTTACATGTACGAGGAGGCAGAAAAACACCAAATTTATATAAATTTTTTAACAGAGGTAATCGAATACCGTTCTAACTCTGTTAATACGTTTAATTTTCATTAAACATATGTTCTTTGACATTAATGATTTCAATTCCCCCAAATAAAATAATAAAATAATGCGCATAAAGCAAAAGTTGTTCATTATGACTAATTTTTCTATTAAAATATCTGTAAGAAAATCAATGCAAAGTGGGAGTAAAAAATATTATTTTAAAATACATGATGCTTGATTGGATTCTAGTTTTAGATACAATCTTATTTAAAACTCCATATTATATACAATGCATGTATGTGTTTACATGTATGTATATATGTGTGTGTGTGTTAAAAATGCAAGCATTGTTCTAGTATATTCTTATTTTAAATTCTCAAAAATTTTAAAAAATGTAGCCGTGGCATAACTTGAAACAAAGCCATAAATCTCAAGAAATTGTCATGTGAATTCCTTTAATCGTTAAAACAATGATGCATTTTTTTAGGCAAACATTTTTTGTTTTTGTTTTAATAGAACCCAGCAAACAATGATTTAAGCTGTAAGAGAGCCTTTAATTACAAACCCTGTTTACTTTTTCACATAAATCATTTTTTTTTGGGCGCTTAAGAATTTTCAAAATTTATTGCTTTCAATCTTCTAGTTATTAGTTTTGAATGCTTGCCTCTACCGTATTTGTGATTTATTTATTTTAATTTTTTAGTTTATATTTTTGAAGAAAAAAATTAATTGATTGATTTTCAAAAGTGAAATAAATAAATTGTTTTTCTCAAGAGCTTTACGCAAAGCATATCAGATTTTATTCAAAAGATCTTAGCCACCATATTCGTTTATATTAATTTTTTTTATCTAAACTTTGCTGATTGTTGTGTCAAATAATAAATAACATTTTTGTTTAAAGTGCTCTACTTTAGATGGTTGGTGAGAATAGGCAATTCCATAACAAAGACTAAATGAAAAACAAAAATCGTTTGAAACACTACTCAGTTGCTATTGAAATTAACAATTTTAATAGTTTGGCAAAACTTCTCCCACGATTTAGCTGGGCAAAACTGTCACAAGTGTGAGTTTAATTTGGAATGTTGCAAACGACCTAGATACATTGTATTGCTAACTTGTAATATTTTAATTTGAATTTAAAATAATAGTTTAAAAACTTCTTTCTGTTACAATTTTAATATTTTGGCAACCCCTTGCATTGGGGGTACCAGAAAGTATATCCTTATGTAATTTTTTAACTTTTCGATTTTTTAACAATTTATTAGTAATTCATGTATGTATTCCACCATATGTATTTAAATGCGTAAAATATTAATTGGAAATGTTTTGTTTTTATGTTTGTGTATGTGTGTCTCAATATTTTTCTGCTTCAATTGGCACTAGAAAAACCGACATGATACATGGTGGAACGTGATTATTGTGACAACTGACTGGACAAGTGAAACGGATATCGACCACAAGAAAAACAAAGCAACGCATATATCTTTTCTGAATTGCCTTAAGTGGGCAGCAGTAGTAGGAATAGAACATAAAATTTACTTAAATTGAAGTTGGAGACAGATAGACCGACAGACAGAAAGGCATAAAAAGTATATTTTAATTGTGAATTATGAGTTTGCAAGAATTTTATGAAACGTTTCGATTTATTTTTAGACATTTTAGACACGATTTCAAAAAATATTTTATTGCTTTAAGCTTTTTAAAATAAAAAAAATAAAATATTTTTGCCACACACTTTTCACTGCAAAAAATTTAATATTTTAATCATGTGCAGATTTTGTGTAATTTTCATAAAGTCAAAAATCATTAAGAAAAAGAAAATGCCAATAATGAGCGTTAAAAATCTTAAACAAAGATAACAGTCATTATTTTGTAGTCGTTAAAGTTTTTTTCTTTTTTAAACTTATTTTAATAGTTTTTTAACAATTGTAATGGAAATGACTTAGTTTTTACAATTTTGGTTTAAAAAACTCCAAAAAAAATTAAACAAAATTTTATACATATTTTTTATTTAAATTTAGTAGACCTTAATCTAAAACAACCATTACAAACACCTTCGTACTGGCATGTCTTCTAATACAATTTTAAAATCACACAATGAAAATTACGTTTAAAAGACCATTCAGTTGGCAGTTGTAGCAACCCAAATATAAGAAAACTCGGTGAATAAAGAAAAAAAGCTAATAAATACAAAAAAACCTCAACATAATTTCCAATAATTTTCTAAAGCCATAAAATCAACAACTGCAATAACTGCCAACTACAAAAGGAACAACAACTTAAACTTCACCAGCAGCAGCAGCAACAGCAACAATAACAAGAAGGCAATAATTGCATAATAGTATTAAATTAAAAGCAAAAATAAACTTAAATATCAAGAAAAGCTTTAAAAAACTCTATTAGTTTTGTTGTAGCAGTTGGACACATACAAGTACCTGAGAAAAACTGGAGGAAAATAGGTAACAAAACCAAAAGCGGCATGTTTTTGTTAAACTTTAACGAACGGCTAAAAACACACAAAAGAAAAAAAATACAAAAGATAGACAAACCGACTCAGGCATCAAACACTAGGAGATCTTAGAGCATGGACCGTAAAAATGCTCTGTGCACTGTGACAGTCAAAGACAAAATGTTAAACCAACTCATGGCATGGACAACAGCCATTGGAGTATAAAAAAAATATTAAAAGAAAAAAAAGAAATCGTGATGTTGTTCAGTTTTTGTCTTTTTTCTATAAATTAAGTGTTTTAGTTTGTTCTTTTTAATTTTTTGCTGGTGACAATTCGTTGCATTGTTGCTAACAAGCTGGAGCAACCAACTGTTAACATTAAATGTTGTTAACAAAATTTTTCTATTTTTTCCCATCGTTTATTTAATTACAGATGTGTGTGGGCGTTTATTATTCTAAGTGAATATTTGTTTGCTTCAACTTATCAGAGTCTTATTTTCTTCTCTAAGTTAAGTGAAGTTTGTGAAGACACTAACAAGTTAACAACATGTAAGAATGGCGCTTTAATTGGATTCTTGAACCCTAATACATTTTAGCTCAGTCTCTCCAACTACTCAATAAGGTTCTAACAGGATTTTTATTTACAAATTAGGTGATTACCTAATTAAAAATTAGGTAATTGATTGATTAATTTTTAAAGAAAATGGGAGAAACATTTTTTTGGACACTATCAGAAGGTTATCTTTCTGGATCGATTCTCTAGCATTCTTTGAATCTCAGTTTTCTTCACGCAAAGAAAAACCATGGTTATGGTATGATCACAGGAACCACATTATGTTTTCTGTACCAATATATGGTTGCTATGAACAAATCTTGGTTATTTGTAACATTATGGTTAAATGTAATATGTTATTTTGGAATATTTTTAGCTATAAATTATAAAACCAACCATGTTTTTTTTTATTTAATATTATACTAACTACCCATAACATTTTATAATAAAAATGCAATTTATTTATTGAGGAAAAAGTTACTTCCTATACGTATTTTTTCTGGTTGCTTAGGCCAGATCATCTGGAAAAATTTGACCTAATTTTAGAGAAGCCAAAAATATATGTTGCATATTTTGTACGTTGTAACCATTTAATGATACAATTTTAACCAAAACTATTTTATCATTATTAACATTTAACATTAATAAATAAGAGATCTCTGTTTTGCGAGTATTATGATCATAACATGAATATAAAGATAAAAATAAATTTACAATTAAGTCGTTCTTAATTTTTTGGGTACAAAACAATCAAAATTTTCTTATATTTTTAAGATTGGACTTCAAGGATTCTTACGACAAAATTTGCTTTAATTTTTTCAACTTTTGTTGTGATCAGTGCTCGAAAATTTACCTTATATAATGTATATACTTTAGCGTTTTGTAGAATATTGAATATACAAACGCAAGTAGTGTTTGTTTAGCAAATACAAAATACAAGAACTGTTATTATCCTTGTGATCTTTCTACACAACGAGAATACTGTACTAAACAAACTCAACATAAAGATCAAAATATTAAATTGTGTTCTGTGTTTTGTGGACAAACAACAAACTCCATTGTGTGTGGTTCAGCACATTATTCTTAATGTACAGTTTGTGTATTCTTAGTAATCTTAATAGTATTAGTATTCTTTTGGATTACGTGCTCTAGAATTGTTATTTGTATTTGAAAAAAAAGCATTACAGAACGCTAAGATATAATTGTTATGTTTTATAACGATAAACAGAACTCTACGTATTGTTTGTTACTTGCGTTAAAAAATCGAGATGTATTGTATTCGGATTGTGTAATAAAGCACAAACACTTGGTTTGTGTACAATACACAAACTAATGTTCAGTAAATTTTCGAACACTGGTTGTGATCATTAATAGTGAAGCATGCACAAATAGTCACTATAAGAGTTAGTTATAATTTCATTTTTAAAAAAAAATTGAAATTAATCTTGTGGTTTAATTACAACGTTAAAGTTAATCGCCAGTTAATACCCTGATCATGTTTTGTCAAGATATCATATCGCCTCTATACAAATAACAACAAGTTTCAAATGAACCCAAATGACAAAACAGAATAAAATAAATAAAAAAAAACATATAATATTTAATATTTAAATATTTATTAACATACAATCGAATTTTCGAAGTAATTCTGAAGTTTGTTTTAAAAGAATATTAAAAAAATATGTATATATAATTTAGCAGGGTGTATCGCTACATCCTTCTTAACTACATTAACCTTTTGGGGAAAACCCTGAAAAAAACGAAACGAGCTACGATAACAATCCGATAATAAATTAATCCATTACGTCAAAAATACAAAATTAAAAAATAGTTTATAAATTATTTTTCTCCCAAACTAGTTGTTATGTTGACAATCAAAGAACAACTTTGGCCACAATTTTGCACAAGGATTTGCATTTGTTTCCATTTAAGATTCGTTGACACAAGAGTTTCTTCCACAAGACCACTTAATAGGATGACAACCCCGATTTTCATGAAATAATCATAATGAGTGACGAGGTCATTTTCATTTGAATGGATATGTGAATAAACAGAATAGTCGGTTCTGGGCAATGAAAAACCCTCAAATTATTCATGTCACCTTTGCATACATTCAAAGTGACAGTCTGGTGTGCAATTTGGTCAGGAAGAATCATTGGACCTTACTTCTTAGAAAATTAAAACGGCGTAACGGTAACTGTGAATGGGGAGCGATATCGTGACAACTGCATGCTTTGGGCTTGATTAACATGTTGTATCAACAAGACGGTGCCACATCGCATACAGCCAGGATTACAATGGAATTACTGCGAGTAGTATACCTTCCCGGCAGACAGACACCCTGTATAAGCTTTTGTTGACATTTCAACACAATGTATGCACAAGGTATCCAAATTTGGAGGCATACCTACAAACACCTCTTTGCTATAGTGGGCCGAACGTATGAAACTCCATTTGAAAACTTTGTCTTTGTGAAATGTCATTAAGATATCTATAGTGGTTTTTGAGCTTCCGAATTATTTCCACTGTTCATTGCAGTAACCCTCTGATTTATGATTTCCTTGAAGTAATATGACATTATGGCTCTATTTCTATCCGGAACGGTAATTTTACACTTTGTTGTCGTAAACTATTATTATTAATTGAATAATTACTGACTCCGCAATGTACTCTTAATAATGATTTGTAAATTTAAAAATTATTGAAAAAAGTAGAAAAAATAGAAAAATTTTATATTCAATCGATGCTTATTAACCAAACTCAGAATTAGCCAATAAACAAACCTATGCCAAAAGCTTATTTTAAGCACAAAAACACTGTAGGTACTTACCTGTAATACCTCTTGGAATTTACGCACAGCATTATATCAGATTTTACTTGATGACAATATTTTGCTCGATTTTGCTTTGAAAGTATTCCACACCAATTGTAAGACTTAGTTTTATATTGCTTCAGTTATGGTTTATGTATTTATTAAAATTTATTTTAAAATTTATGAAAAATTCTAAAATTCTAAAAATTACTGGAAAGCTCTATAAAAGGCGTTTAAAATATTTTAATAACATTGTAATTCCACGAAGTAAAAATACAAATCAAACACAAATTTTATTCAATTGGCGCCTAATGTTGCACAATAGTTTTTAAAATATCCCAGTTTTAAATCGAAAATTTCAGTACCTTTAAACCAGAAATTGTGACATGAGACATTTTTGCGGAAAACAGTATCCTATATTGGAATCAGGATGCTAAGGTTCCTCCTCACAAAATTATGTTAAAATCCATCCAGTAGTTTTTCGAGATGCTAACGCAAAAAAAAGCAGACAGACACACGGAAATCAGTTACTATTTTATTTTATGTATAGATGACGATTTCCAGCTTAACTTATTATTTCCACAATGAAACTCTTGCCGAAATTAGGCAAAAATTAAACCCTAAATGTGATAAAAGTTACAGACCAATTGCCATATGGTTTTTTATGAAAACTTTTTTAAAGGCCGGTCAATACGCAGATGATTCGATACATAGAGGATTCAGAGTCTTAGGCGAAAATAGAACCTCAATCTTACCGAACTGTTAGAGTTATACTACCAACTCTTAAACATTTTTTTTATCAACATTACTTTTTGCAATTATTACATCTTTTATTTCTAGTTTGTTTAAAAAACTGATCACAATGAATTCTTTCGCACAGTTGGTTGCCGAAAAGTTAAAAGACCAAACAAATTCCTAAATCTGAGTAAGTGGCAAAAAAATTATATAATTTCGAATTCTTACGAAAAGATTTGTTTATGAACTCAATATTTCCTTCACTGAATAATTAATGAAAATATTTTATGGCCATTAATTTGAAAATATAAATTTATTAAAAATAAAAATTGTTTAGCGATAAATATTCGAATAATTTAATGTCTATTCGATATCAGTTTGCAATCAAGAAAATGTAAAAACTTACAATTAATTGTTTGTTTTTACAGTCAGCCAGCCAGCCATCCAGGGAGTCAGTCAGCCAGCCAAGCCAAGTATTTAGACAAATATTGCAACATGATACAAATGAATGCGTGTATTTGCATTTATTTCAGATTTGTAGATTAATAAATTTTGGTTAATTTACCATATAAAAATTGGTGAGGGTAGAGAAGTTATCGAAGATTGATATAAAAAATGAAGAACAAAATTAGGATGAATGAACCTGCTGTTTGATACTCAATACTCGTATATAAAAATACAGGGATATGAGCTCAAGTTTTACTAACTTCACGGTGCTGTAGCAACCAAACAGTGAATTATAGAGGGTTAACTTTATTTAAGTGTCATTTTATTATGGAAGCATATTATTTAGGGTCACAGTTAAAAAAAGTTATTAAAATAGAATTGAAATACAAAGGTATCACTGCCTTGTATTGGACTGTAAAAATGCAATTTTTGCAATTAGCAATTTTTGTGTGTAGAACCATTAAACTTTACTCCCAGTCTACATTAGACATAAAATGATACACATTAACACTAACATCATGTTAGTATTATTTTAGGTTGACAGTAGTATTTGCAAACAACGCCATCTGTTGCGCAATGGCACTCCTACTATCTGCTGTGCAATAAGCATTCAAACAACTTTGTTGGAAAACAGAAAATGATGTTTTAACAGTAAATGACATTAATACGCATTCGTCACCCATAACTACATGCACGAATTAATTCCGTTGCTCTGCCGGCGCACTGTGGTCAATATTTTGAGATAGCGGCCAAAACTCCTTTTGGTTTTTGTTCTCCGATTTTAAAGTTATTAGACTCATATGAAAGTAGACAGTAGTAAACCTCGGGAGCCAAAAAAATAGAACTCTATTTCAACTATTTCACTGAGAACAGGGTGGTCCAAAATGGGCTTTTTCAGAATTTAGTAAATTTATGATATTTTTAGTTAATTTTTAAAGTTTAAATGATCATAACTTTTTTGTTTTTCAAGATTTTTGGACGAAATAAATTTTGTGTTGTAACTTAACTTATTTCCTATTACTGGTAAAAAAAATTGAAGCTCTACTGTTTTCAGAACAATTTAAATATTTTTTTTAAAAAAGGTCAAATTTCTCGGAAAATTCCTACTTCATAGAGCACAACTCCTGTGAGTCAAGCTGAGTCAAAACACAAATTTACTATTTTGTAGTCCTAACTCTCCCCTACATTCCTATATATACATGTCCATGCATCGGGACTGCACTTTTTGAGCTACAGCAATTTTTCTGACCCAAGGTAAGATATTCGGTACAAATGCACGTCATATTTTTTGAGAAGTTATTTGTATGTGAAAGTGGATATTATGCATATATTTTGATGCAATTTTGTACAAGAGTTCTTATTGACCCAAAAAATAATTCTGTTGAAATTAGGAGAAGTTGGCCCATATTTGGACCTAGTCCACATAGAAGGGTGTATCAAAATTTTGACAAAAATGACAATAGAACTCTCAAATTATGTGGTATCTGGCAATTCATTTGGAAAAGGTAAAAAATGATTTTATTGCCATCTAATATTACACAACTTAAATACCTGAAAATTGCAAATAAATTTAAAACCAATGGAAATAACTGGTAAAACCAAGTACCTGTTATATTATGTTTCAAAGAGGTAAAAAAGATCATGTTGAAACTTCGAGCAATAGTATATTAATCCATGCATTAATTTTTTTCTTCATTATTGTTTCTAAATTCAGTTATAGTGTTCTATCTGATATATATTTTGAACGGAAAGATGAAAACGACATTATTTTACATATAATGAATAATCCATTCTTCAAAATATGCGACAAACAAGAAATTAAAATTCATAACTTAAAAATAAAAAACTTTTTAAATACTTTAAGAAAACGGTACAATCAATGTTCCAGAAACAAGAAATTGTTTTACTCACGCAACCAAGAATGGCTAAGAAATAAACTTATTTTTAAAAAGCCATCAGTAACTACCACGGAAACTGGAAAAGGTAGTCGACCAGCAAAGCCAATTGATAATTGTAGTGAAAGATCACGAAGACGCAAGCTTAAACATATCAATGAAGAAGTTTCTTGTATCATCATAAAGGATTAATTTCTGCATCAAATTCAACCATCGAAAACTAAAAAGAGTAAAATTGCTATCATTAAAAAAATAGTGGAAGCAAGCCCCAGACGCACAAAAAGGATTTTAGAAAGTATGCCGACACCAACTAAAGAAAATAAATTTACTCCAGAAGAAGCATTTGCACTATTTTTGGATTTGTAAATGACTAAAAACCAATATACAGAATTGCGGAAGCGAACCAATGAAAAAAATCGTGGAATTTTTCCATCATATCGAGATATACTTTCTGCCAAAAAAGATTGCTTACCTTCACCAACTGCTATTAGTGTAACTTCAAGTTCAGCAGAAATAAAATTGCAGGATCTTCTTGAACACACTGCAGAACGATTATTAAAGACATTTGATGCTGAATATTTAAAGAAGTTTAAAAATTGCAGCATGACTTTAATTTCTAAATGGGGATGTGATGGGTCCTCTGGCCAGAAACAATACAAACAATGTAATGCGGAAAATTCATCAGATGCCAATTTATTCATGATTTCTTTCGTTCGATTACGTTTAACAAAAACTTATATTGGTTCAGAGCCGTCAACTAGTAGAGCTGCAGAGATAGATGTATGGAAGAATGAAATTCCCTCGTCAACAAAATTTTGTAGACCAATAAAGTTTGCTTACAAAAAAGAAACTAAAGATGTCATAACTGAAGAAGTTGGCAAAATAACAGATGAAATTAAAGAACTTCAACCAGTGATATTTGAATTTAATGACCAATGCATCGAAGTTAACTTTAAAATGTCACTTACAATGATCGATGGAAAAGTTGCACAAGCTTTAACCGAAACAAAGTCTTCGTCAAGCTGCACCATATGCCAAAAAACATCAAGTCAATTGAGCCAACCACCAACACAAGATAGTTTTAATGAAGCATATGAATTTGGAATGTCACCTCTTCATGCTAGAATTCGTTTTATGGAGCATATTCTTAAATTGGGATACGATTTGGAATTTGGCCCGTTAGGCGAAACAGTGAGAAACAACAAAGAAAATTTGGAAAAAAGAAAGCAAAAAAAAGATATTCAAGAAAAATACCGTGAGATAGGCCTTATAATTGACCAGCCAAAGCAAGGAGAAGGAAATTCTAATGATGGAAACACAGCAAGGAGATTTTTTTCCGATCCAGAAACTGCAGCTTCTATAACTGGAGTAAATTATGATTTAATACGACGATTCCAAATCATATTAGAAGTTATAGCATGTAGCAAAAAGATAGATGCAAAAAAATTTGGTCAGTATGCTAATGAGACAGCAACCCTTTATAACCAAAAATATTCTTGGAGACATATGCCAACCACAGTTCACACTTCCAATTGGAGAGGAACAAAGACTACAGATTGGAGGAACAAAGACTACAGATTCTTTCGCGAGCACAATACAAGAAAAATTTCCAGATATTGTACTAATGAAGATCTCATTAATATTTTGTTGTGCACATCAGACCCATATATGTCCAGTATTCGACAAAAATGGAAATCAACCTCATTAGAGTTAGATGAAGAAGCTAAACAACTACTGCAAAATGAAAATCACAGCTATTTGGAAGAAATTTTTACTAATATTGTTTAATTAATACTAGTTTAAAGATTATAATTTGTTTCTAATTTTAGTATAAATTTTACATTTAAATAAAATATATGTGCACTTTAAATCAATAGTAAAAGTTTACTTAAAATTTTATCGATGTTATGTTCTGTATATAATATATCCAAATGGTATTGATATTGTTGGGAATTTCAGTGTTATTTTTCAGTTTAATCCTCACAAGAATTAGCTTTCTTCCAAAAAACTAACCTTTGGCCCCTGTGAATATTGAGACTAAATAAATGTCAGGGGCCAAATGTTGGCATTTTCTGACCAAAATTAAGTTTAGGAATAATAAATAAGTATTGGTTGTAAAATACGATTGAACAAAATAAGAAATTATAAAAAAAATACCTATTTAAAATGTCAAAATATTCAACTTTTACATGGAAACTCAACAAAAAATTAAAATGCATTTTTAACTCCACATTACTTACGTTCCTATCAGTCGATTTTTACGTTTGAACACGCAAATTGAAGCTTAAAGTCCCTCCTATTGAACAAAAAAAAATCGCGTAAAAAAATACCAATCCGGTCAAAAGTTATAGAGTTTTGACCGCTATCTCGCGAAATTGACCACTGTGCGGCGTCTTGTTTATGTTTTTTCCATTTGATGACTAGTGAAGACGGCCTCTGTACCTCGTTTTTGTAACTAAAGTGAGAAAATTTTCACATAAAAATAAAATAGTCACCCTGTCTTTTCAGGTTTTCCTATAGCTAATCCCAAACTGTTTAAAATAAAGTAATGACAAAGTTCGTTAGTTTCTCTAGTTCACCCTGTGTAAAACAAGATGGCTATAATAATTCCATGTGAAAAGCAAGGTATATTTATCTTACTAGGTAGTGTCGTCCGCCGAGCTGATTTTGTAGTTCGACATGTCAAAAGTTGTATGTGTTCAGGAATTTTATAGTGTAGAAGTGAAAAGGCAATAAAACACATACAGGCCTTCTCAATTTTCTGCTATGTTTTTTTACATTTTGAACTACAAAGCAACAACAAAATGCCATTTTGTTCTTGTATTGTTGTATTTGTTGTAGGGACGCCACTACCTAGTAAAATAAATATACCTTGGTGAAAAGTTTGTCACATAAGTTAATGAAACGAGGCACTGGTAGCATAACAAAATGAGATTCAAAAACAGCAACAGCAATAGTTCGCAACGTCAAGGCCTGAATTCAACGTATTTCACTTTCTGAAAAGTTTCAATTTGGCTGCTCGTAGTATAGGGCTGTACAAAATAAAAAAAATTAAAGATTTGACTGGCAATTCTCCTAGCAAGAGTAAATATATTAAAACTCTTGCACGTTCGTAGCGAGCTTAAAGTATTGTTATTTCCTAAACTGATTTTTGTAGTTTAGCAAAAGGTGAAGAAAAAAAAATTATCGTCAGAAATTTTTCTGTGAAAGCAACTGACTGCATCAGTGATATTATGGGCCACAGGAACTTCCACAAAACTCTCACCATTCGTTTCAAATAAAAAGGCTGCAAGATAAAAAACAAATCTACGGCAAAACAATTTAAATTAAACTTTAATGCTTTGGACATGCAACAGGATATAAATCACTGACCCTTTCAACAGCGTGGAACACCATACCATTAATCCCGTGAAACCTAACGTCTTTTACGCGAAATTGTTCATGAATTTCTTCGCAAGAAAAGCAACAATATTCTGGAGACTGGAACAAAATGGATTTTTCCATATGGCCCATTTTAGAGGTCTAAATATTATAACGTGATTTTATCGTAGGCTAAGGTAACTAACTGTCTTGTACCTGATCTACTTACAGATTCATAAAACTTTTCCTTGGGTTATTATTAATCTAGGGGTAATATCGAAGCAGACCACTTCCTTACAATTACAGTTGTTTTCTTGTAGGAATAGGTACATCATATAAGACTTGGACACTGTAAGTACACTTGTATAGTAGAAGACCCGACTGGTTTATCTTGGAAAACCAACTGATATTTTTGAAATATATCAACGGGTATGTTAAATAAACACAGCAACTTAGGCTGACTGTTCCGACAGCGGTCTTTTGACTGACTGACTATTCCTACAGCGACTTCGGTACACTGTTCCTACGGCGACTTAGTCTAAAAAACTGTTCCCTAGTCTAAAAAAAGCTTTGTAGTATTGTAGAGTCTAAGTCGAATTTGAAACACCGAGCACTATAGGTCGATAATTATCAACTTCTTTTGGCCTGAACTGGACGATAAGGACGGCACAGCGTATGAAACATTACACATTACAAACACATTAGAAACATGTGTGCAAGGTCATAGTCAACAAAACCGCAGCAGACAGCATCGATAGTCCTTTTATACGAATTAAAAATGTTCATGATATTTCACAAACACTTTGTTTTATTTAAATTTGAAGATAGGAAGCGCTTAATGAAATACCAGTTACATATGTAGACCAGAATATGTGGGCGATAAAATAAGTTTAACTTTTCTCCTTATGCTGACAATTAATGTAACAAAAAGTTATTAAAGATGTCAAAATAAAGAAATAATTAAATCATCAATCAATGAATAAAGCCAAAGAAAAAAAAAGAATATAAGATTGCTTCAAAAATACAATACAAGCCTTCATTAAAGTAAGCATTTGCACATTTCTGTGCTTTCAGCATACCAGTATCAAGACTATTTTTTCAATTTGTCAACAGACCCATATTGTGTCATAATTGCTCCAAAGAAACATTGTGTAAACTTTGTATCTATTTATTACAGCTTTTGATATATTTTTTATTCAAGATTGTTGTTTATGCGATTTTCCAGTATTTTATGTAAAAAACAAACAATTTAATTTGTCTCTAAAGGCATTTTATGCGTAAAAACGTAAAACTAAATAAAAATACGATACTTACTTGAGTGTGACTACTAATCGTATTTGTTGGAAAAAAAGAGTGGGTTTAAAATATTTGTGCTATTTTGTCATTGTAACAAATGTGTGTTTTTGTATCTGTATCTCAGTATCTATGAACACGTACGATTATACCAGTATTTATTTTGTTGTTGTTGCATGTTTGCATATCTTAACCGAAGAAAAAAAATTATGAAATATGTTGCATGCTAAATTAACGTCTTTAAAATTTTAAGGCAACAAAAATAAAATGAAAAAAAGTATAGAAATAATGTTTGCCAAATTAATTTAAATGCGAGTATATTCTCAAAATAAAACTTTTTCTCGAATAGGTTTACTTTTTAGAAATTGAAAACGTTAACATTTGACGTTCTTACGGTATTTTCTATATTTTAAGATGCTTTTTAACGGGTTGTTAAAGAAAATTAAAATTAAGCAACATTTTAGTTGCCGTATGCCAACTCGGAATTTTTATAGTGCTACATTTTATTTTTGATAAATTCAACCCCAAAAATTACCTATAAATTAAAGCAAAATTAATGTTATAAAGAATATAAATTGAAAAACAAAGATTGATATTTTTTTGATTTGTTTTGTTACAATGCAATTACAAATTACATTCTTCGACCATAGTAACGAAGACCCTTACTCGTTGAAGCGAAACAACCAGGTAGAATTCGACCATACAACTCCTATTGTGATAAACTAGCTTACTATCGACTAGCCTACCCGGTCACCGTTTAATTTTAATATTTTGTACAAAAAATTTAGCTTTTCGTTACAGTAACCGAAAGTTTGTTGGGAAGTTAGAAAATGCTTGACAGCCCGTAAGCAAGAGCTTAGCAGCTCGTTGGCAAGAACTAAGCAAGAATATGATGACTAAACTGTATTCCAACTTCACAATATTTTGTTGTTCATAAGTCTCTGACTTTTAGCAGAGAGCTATATAATTTTCACTATTATAATTCAAGAACAACTGCGAGTTCCACAATGTCCAAATAATTCGCTCTTTAAATTACTTTCAAAACAAAAACAAATTCAAATATTGTGTTTTTGTTCTATATGTATTTGAACGAAAGAACAAAATCGTTCGACATTATGAAACTAGCAGTAAATTATTTTGGTCAGGGTATGGAACAGCTATTATATCAGTTGTAATTAGGAATAAAATGTATATTCTAATCAATTGTCATGCTAAAAATATTTTTAATGCTTTTCTGTGTTAACGAATTGCTAGCAAAATTGCAGCTATAGTTTGCTATATTTAGTAGCACAAAAAATTAGCATTTGTCTTGTGTTTATTTTATAATAAGCCAAGCGAAATTGTTGTGCTTTAGCAGCGCACTCGAAAATTCGTTTAACTAATATTGCGAATGGTCATTACATTTTTGTTGTGCTTTCTGCTGCTCATAGTAAAAATTAAAAAAGGTTTGGTTGTGCTGCTGTTAGTAGCAACAAAAATGGGTTTCAGTTGTGTTATCGCTAGTTGTTTTTCTTACCATATTTATACTATACGAGTTATGTAAACTGTGGTAAAAAGGTATGCAAATGGTTTATAAATAAATGTTTAAAGGAAGATAGCTTTTTTATATAATTTTACAATATAATTTTTTTGAAAATTTTAATTATTATTAGTCGAACTGTTTATGTATTACATACAATGAAATTTATAATCAAGCTTAAGTTCGTTTTTATTCTCTCTAAGAAAGAATTAATTAAATTACAAATTAGGTGATAATATTAAAGAAAAATTGGAAAAATTTAATTTTTTGACACCAGCAGGAGCGGAATGTACATTTTCTAGACAGCCACGTCCGTCATCAGCATTTTTATAATCTAAAATGCTTTAAACATATAGACGACATCAGCTACACAGCTATACAACTACTAACGTCGTTGGCTACTATCATCGCTGATAGTGTAGTAGAAATCCATACATATATTACTTTTATATAAAAAATAAAATAACTTTTTCAAAAAATACTTTAATCACTTTAAAGCAAATAAATTTATTTTCTCAAAATCTCTTGATTGGTAATGAACATTGTAAAAGAATACAAAGGAATCGCATTAGTATAACAACTACAACTGCAGGCAGGTTTGTTATAAGCAAATCTGGAGTGGCCTACACTTCACTTTACCATACCTCTTGGAAACAGATATTTTCATAGGTATATTACAAACACAGTAATAAAATGTCAAACAATTTCGAATCGAAAAAATAATTAAACTGAAAGTTACTGCGGCACCAACTCTGGCAGTTGCATGTAGGAAAGAATTCTAAAGAAGCCATAATATACAAAGTGAACGAAGAAAAAGATCATTTAAAAAAAATTTTAAAAATGTGATTGTATTTGAACCACAAGATTTGTAGGTTCTTTGACTAATGTAAAACTCGGCCAATTGTCATCGCTAAGATGGCTGGTAACACGATTATCGAAATTAGTGCGTTAAGGGTTATTTGATAAGCTATCTTATATGTAGCGCCATTACTTCCATTTCAAGCTATAAAAAGTCCGTAATGATGGTTCAGCAGAATTAGAAAACAATTGTGCCAATGATGCCACCACTCCAAAATCCACACTAAATTATTACTCTTAGTGGATCGTTTATCTAGATTTTTTGATTAATATTGAATTAACAAAACTTCTTTTTTAATTTAAATAGTTAAAATCCATAAGGGTGAACTTATTTTTTACTTATCTTTTCGTTTGGTCTTCAGATCCAAAGACCGTAAATATGTTCATGTTATTGTTAATTATTGGAACCACTATTTATTTGGCATAAACAAAGATTTCAAAAAAAAATTCAAAATTAAAAAGATCTGACTGACCATGTGCTGGTTTCACACTTTTCTGCATGATTTTAATTAAATAACCTTTAGCCCTAACAAAAAATGCCAAAGATATTAATCATATCATTTACATTCAGATCAGTCTAATTTATAATACATGCAAGTGTCAAATGCGCATAAAAACATTAACAAACTAAAATAAATTTACTTCACAAAAAAACAAAAGAAAAAAAAACACACACACAAACAGTTCAATCTGAAATAAATTAAAAACGAAAGTCAATGAACGCAAACGTTCTGTTAGCGACACATACATACGCACACACATGCTACAGGATAAAATACTATAAATATTATAATCCAAGCACTCACTAACACTGAGATACTGGCACAGGCAGTTAGCCAGGTCGACTCAGGCCAGTTGAATACACGAGTAATAATGTTTGTTGTTGAGAATGATTGTTGTACACGGATTGGATTATTCACATGCGAATACAATACTAGACAACAACATCAATTTATTTATTTGTACAACTCCACCTTTAAGACTTAGTAACCCAATTTTTTCACTTTTTCCTCTTGGCAGATATGAAAAAAGCAAAAAAGAAAAAAAAAAAAACGAATGTTTGGTGTATTTGCGTAAGTACTTGAAGTTGAGAAGGAGGCTTATTTGTTTTTGTTTCTTTATTGTTGTTTGCTTTATTCATTTTTGACGTTACCTCCACCTTCAAATGCAACGTTAAATTGCAACTAAGCCATAGAAGAAAAACAGAATAAAACGCCTAATCAGTAACGGCAGCTTAAAAAAAAGTAAAATCTTTTGCAGGCACACCTTTAGACTTTGAAGCTGAAAGCGAACAAGGCACAGAGTTTATTTTAAGTGACTATTGTGTGCATGAGTGCACTGGCATAGTGGTAATAAAGGGAAGAATTTAAGGTGCTTGTTTTAAATTTTATTTTATATTTTTTTATAATAAATACAGTGTTTGTAGTTAAATTAGAGTTAAGCGAAATTTCGCTAAGTTAGTTTAGCATTTGCAATAAGGCTCAACAAGGATATTTATAGAATTCCGTATCAGACTGGAATTTGAACATCAAAAAGTATAAACTCAGTCACTGCAAAATTTTATTCAGTTCCTTAAAAATAAAAAGTATCTGTATAAGTATCTGTAGCTCTAGATCTTGTTTATTCTATTGACGTGGAAGTAACAAAGTACATTGACATTCAAGACCGTGAATCAGAAAATAGTTATTAGGATTACCAATACAAAACAACCAAGCAAGACACATTTATACAAGATAAACTTACTTGGAGGCCCCATACGAAAACAGTATTTTGTCTATTACACTGCCGTTTAATATTTTATGTTTCAAAGTTTTTAAACTCGTTTCAGCCATTTATCTCCAATTTTGATATACAAGTAAATGAATACAAAATTAAAAAAAAAAAAAAATACGAAATAAATTTATAACATGGGTTTATTTTTTAAGGTTCCATTTTCCTACAGGTATTTAACTGGTAACTTTACAGCCATGATTAGGAATTATATATGACCATAATTTAATGTTATGTTTACTGACAAAGTCAGATGTCATGCAGTGAGTCACACAGTTGACTTGCACAATGGAATAGTGCGAAGCCATCCGCTTTGCCTACAGATACGGTAAATCGTACTGAAACCCTAATATCATTAAGCTATCCTTTCAATAAAACAAGTTGGCCAATCTAAGTAATATTAATTTTCATTGAAATTAAAATTAAGGCATCCTGTATATCAGATTATACCATATACTAGGTTTTTTTTAATATTTATCAATATTAAAAGAAATAATACATATTTATATAAAAAATCTGGAATGGCCAAAAACTCAACTTTACTTTACAAGTCATGGAAGTAGGCATTTTTATGAATATATTACATAAAAATAAAGTAAACTACCCCTCCTCCTTCATCACAATATACCAAGAGAACATACTGAACTTCATTTTGATATATCAAACCGGACGACTTATAGAGCCCTCCCCATTCAAAGATAGGGGGAGATAGTCAAAATGGGTTTCGTAGACTTTAAAACTTAAAGATATGTTAAAGGCCCGATATCAATATTTTTCACGATTACTTTACTTATACTACGTATGGTAAAGTATAAATGTTTAGTAAATAATAATTAAAAGTGTACCACTGTATCAAGCTGTTTTAATTTCTATATGCAAAAGATCCGTAAATTGTGCGGAATATTCTGTTGCCGCTTAGTATTCGTAAGTGTAACAAACTAAAACTGCAGCACATGCGTGGTTTTTCTAAGTCTCATGTCTAAAGAATAATCTCAACGACAAAAAATTAAGATGTGTGCGTGTGTGTATGCATGTGGAGACAAATTTTTTTTAAAAAAATTTTACCATAATGACTGCATGTTGGTATCACTAACCCATGCAAATAAATAAAAAAATACGGAGTAATGCACTTAGTAAGCACTTATGCTGCCTAGCAGCACACATACACATAACTGTAAGAGGTGTATGTGTGTTATGTTGGTTGGCACTGTTGGAGAGCTCATATCTGTTTCCATCATTTAACTAATGTTTGTTAGTTTCTTTGAACTTTTTTTCAGCAACAGCTTTCGCATTCGTATTCGTATTCGTTGAGGTTGACGTTGTTTTTGTCTCATGCAAAGATTTTGGAGCTGCAGTCGCTATTTGCAGTATTTGCAATAGCAATTGTAACGTATATAAATAGTTTTGGTCATTTGGAATAGTCATCAGTTCAACGTTTTCTTGCAAACGGTGTGTACTAAATATCACAATCATAATTAAAGAATAACTGACTACAAAATATTATGTTTTAACTTATAAAGTCACCAAGAGAATAAAGAAAAATTAATGTTATAAAATCCGAATAATTTAAAAATTTGTCTTAATTCTTTTTTTTAGAAAATCGGTTTAATTTAAATCTTTCGCAAAGATCTCGTGTGTGGTCGTGTCCTTTTTTGTGATTAAATTAATAAACCCAGTATAAAATGAAGGTATATAAAGGAAAAAATATTTAAGAACAAGACTTTTCAAAATCAAAAATATTTGAAGAACATTTCAAAACTAATAACACACATTGGTTTTTACAATAATTAATTAAAAGAATTTCTAGTGAGAATATTGAATGGTATAAACTGTAAAATAGCGTAGTACTATATAACATAGTATAAACAGTATACTATTAAGTACAAACACAACGTGTACAAAGAAGCTTTTCCCTCGCTGTTTAAGATTGTTTTAAGCAAATATCCTGGAAATACAGAGGAAATTGTTTTTCTGAGAAGAAGTAAAGTCTTTTCAGTTTAGAAGTGTTTTAATACAATTTTTAAAGCTCTAATTTAATAAAACAATTTGAAAATTGTTTAGAAGCTAGCACCATTTTTTAATTAACTTTTATTGTTGAAAGATATAACAATCCATTCACATTGTAGAGTTAGAAGAATTTTGAATTTAATTGACATTTTTAAGATAATATAACAAAGCTTTCATAAATAATTAATACAACACGTTTTTGTGTGATTTCCTATACCAATGATTCTGATATTCTCTTTAATAATATCATCAGTTGAATGTTAGACAAAAATACGGACTTATAATCCTTTGACTGTTTAAACTCAAAATCATCGATTACAAAAGTAAGCGAAATTAAATTGGCATAATTAAAACATAATAAATATTTTTCTTGCGAATTAAAATAATTTATATTTTATTAATTAATTAATAATCATTGAATTTATAAGTAGACGCTATTAATTAGAAAAAATATTATTTGTTGCATTTTTAGAATTTTATTTAAGCAACCCGGGCTTTTCTTTTTGATATAATTTTTGAATATACATAAATTTTAAGTTGGAATTATACTAAAAATCTCCTAATACTTTTGACGATTGTAACGAAGACTAAAGCTAAGCTTAAACTCATAGCGGATAATTAGGCCGAAAAGATGTAAATAAATTTGTAGTTGGTAAACTGTTAGTTTAGGACATCTTAAGGCTGCTGGCTATGCTTCCTCATAATGACAGGTAAAGGGAACACAAAAAACTTACTCTTCAAGACGAACATTTCTTGTAGCAATATAATAGTTAACCTATTTAAGCTATCAGGAGGTGAACTAACTAAATATCTCAATGCAATAGAGTGCGTCTAACTATCCACAAGGATTCACTTGTGAATCGGCTTTATTGCCCGGACGGGTCGGGCCTGTAGCAAGATACCCATAAACTAAGCCATAAATAAGCTCGTTGTACATTGTTATTTTAGTTGATAAAGAGAAGACTATGCTCTTAAACTATCTGTTTAGCCTGAAGTAGCATCTATTTACCAGTTGAATCCTTGACTTCTTCTTCTTCTTTTTTAATTTTAACCAATGAACTGCGTTACTTTCTCTGGGAAAGGGATAGAGTAGTGATTGCAGGTGGTGGAATAAAGGAAGAAAGATTAAGTTTTGGCAACTTTGTAATTAAACGTCGTAATTATTTCCAGAACAGTGTAGCAGTGCCTCCGGTGTCAAGTAGTTACATTATTGTTAAAGCTGTATTGCCATTTTATGAATATTTTATTTTGCCGACGATTTAGCGCTATAGAGTATACCGTAATATGTATGTATATACTACTAAGAAAAACTAATAAATCAGAAAACATTGATGTTGCTGATTAGCGCTGGGATACGAACCCAGGCGAATAAAGCCAAAATGTTTGCTTAGTAGTCGACGTCCTAACTAACTAAGCTTCAACATTTCAATACTAACATAAATATTTCTATTGATGGCTGAACCGAGATTTATAAATTCTTCTACTACCTTGATATTACTGTATAATTAAATCAATAAAAAAATTTATTAAATTTAACTCCAAACCCATTGTGTCACTAAACACAGGAAACATTTTAAATAGTTTAAATTGCAGTTCAATTAAAATTTTAATTGACTCTAATATATATTTGTTTAAAACAGAACGGAGCGAAAAAATTTCCTACCTAAAGAAATAATTGAATCAATTAAGTATTTAATTAAATTTTAATCTAAAACCAATTAAAACCTTTAATTGGTGAAATATTTTTTTTCTGTGAATAAGCCAACCAACCTCTTCCGATTTTTTTTAAATTAATTTATTTGTTGCAATATATTTCCTAATATTCTATTTTTTATTTCTATTTTTGTGTGTTAAATATTGCAAGAAAGAAAAGAAATACTTTTGCAATTTTTTTGGATTTGCAAAATTTGTTTGAAAATTGTCTAAAATTTTACATAAAGATGATTTTTAGAAAAATAAACATTTAACAAGTTTTGATATCAAATTATTTATTAATAAAAATGAAATGCATATAAATTTTAAAATTTTAAAAAATTTTATAAATTTTTTAATTTTTTTTACTTATAACTTCTGACAAAGAAAATATCTGTTAGGACCCTTTCACGCTATAACGCAAATATTAGTACCTTTGAATAAAATGCCACCCTAACCTAATTGCGGATTGAAATTTTTCAAAAAACAATAACAACTCATCATGTCGGGTTTCATTTTCCTCAGTATTAATACTTGTACGATAGTGTGAAACGGTCCTTAATAATTATTTTTTAAATACTATAAGAGTCTCTTGTCAGCAAAAAAGTTAAATTAAAAACGCCGACAGGATGTGTAAAAAAGACTAGGCTAAAGCAAGTAATAAAAACATTTCTCATGTCGAATATTTTTTCTTTTTAATTTGTACGTGGTAACTTTTACGGTACAGTTTTTTTTTTTTTTTTTTTTTAATTATTAGCTAAGGGAATCGAAGAAAGGAACTGATCAAATTACTTTTTTCGCATGCCCTGCTTAGAAACTAAAAATTATTTGTTTGTCCCAAATCTTATGGAAAGCTTCGCAAGTTTTTGTTTAATTTTTAAATAGATTTGCAGTATGAGTTTAAATTAAAAATTATAATTTGGTTTTATTAATAGGCAACATTAAAAATAATGATTAGTTTTAACTAAACAACACATTTAGAATTCATTGATTGTATTACTTTTATTTTATTGTTTATTAATAATAAATTCTAACAAAAACCTAATCACATTTATTTTACTTTACAAACAGTACTTCATTGCTATCGCCTTACTTGTTGCTGCCACTCAAGCCATTCCAATTGAATTGGGTCATTACGGTCATGGCCCATTATTACACGCTGCTCCATTAATAGCTCATGCTCCCGTTTTAGCGCATGCTCATCCAGAACCTGTGGTATATATCGCAGTAGTCCTGCAAAGTTTCAAATTTCATAATTTTACAAATTTATTTTTGTCTTCCCTAGGCCTATCCCAAATACTCGTTTAATTATGGCATTAAAGACCCCCACACTGGTGACATTAAATCACAAGCCGAGGAACGTGATGGTGATGTAGTTAAGGGCCAATACTCCTTGGTTGAACCCGATGGTTCCGTACGTACTGTTGACTACACTGCCGACGATCACAATGGTTTCAATGCCGTTGTGCATAAGACCGCTCCCAAGATCATTGCTGCTCCTGTACATGCTCCTATTTATGCTCATGGCCCGGCTCCTTTGTTGCATCATTATTAAATTCTGGAGTAAAAAAATGAAGAAAAGAAAATAATAATACAATCGATTTAAAGAAGACAAAAAGGAATGTCAGGGATGCAATTTGATGAAACGAAATTGAATTGAATTGAAGAGATTGAAGAAAGTAAGGACAAATTTTGCAATGAACTGGATTACGGTATGGTTTTTTTTTTAAATAAATGGTCTAGAATTTTAACATTATTATTTGTTTAAGCAAAACTAATTATTTAAGTTAAAAGTTAACGATATAAAGCGAAAGAAACGATGATGATGAAAATGAAAATGAAAAAAGGGGGAAAATAGAAAAGGAAAAAGTACTTTAATTAATTTATGCATTTAAATAGTTTTTTCCCTTTCTGGTTCTATGTATTTAAGGAAACAAACGGTTTTATTTTATTTTGTATTTTCGTTTTTTAATAATTTTATTAAGTTAATTTTTCTAACTTTAAACAAAAACAGGAAATTTTTTTTATTTAATTTCCCTGTTCTTTTCTTTTGTATCTCTTTTTATTCATTTCTTCGCCTTCAAAACATTATTTAAGAGATTGTATTTGCTTAAGAGTAGATGAGGCTTTTTAAATTGTTAGTGATATTTCAAACAAGTCAAGGAGTTTCATAAGCATGGAGAGCATTGAAGAAAACCACCGTCTATTAATTTTACATTCTCAATACTCATAGTCTATTCTTAACTTTAATTATATTTCGCTTTTGTAAATATTTATTTATGTATCTTTTACTATCTAGTGAACTTTGTTGCTCTTAATGTGAACAAACAACTTTGCTTTGCGTATGTATCCCTTTCTCTTAAATGCAAAAAGCTTTGATAATACGTTTACTGTTGGAAAAAAGAAAATTTGTTGAAAAATTTTTGGTTTTATGCATAATATTTATGCTGCTTAAGTTTCAAGTGCCATTTTATGAGCATAAACTATTACTCTACTCTTTGACATTATTCATCTCTTTTGTAATGTTTTTAAAAGGATGCAATTCTCCTTTTGTCTTTTGAAAAAAGTGTGATAATGTGATAACTTCCTACTGATTTTATCACGGTTTATGTATAAATTTTTTGACTAAGCGAAAAGAGATTTTCAAATTTAACAGAGCCGGTCACTGTGCATTAATGTATTTTTCATTTTCAAATTACATATATTTTCCCTACCCTTCATGGCTATCACCTAATGGTCTTCTCTACTATGGGATAAAAACACTCACTTTTAAAACTAGTTTCATGTGCATTTATATTTTATGTCTAGAAATTCTCGAATTGTATGTAATATTAGCTCTAATAAATACTTGTACTCATATTTTATATTCTAATTGTAAATATTATGGTCTTTTCCTAATTCTAAATATTAAATTTCCTTATAAATTTGTTGTACACTTTTTTCACACTCTCTATCTCTATGTCTATCTTTCTTTCTCGTTATCTCTTTATTTCTAAGTGTTAACAAGAAATGCTCTTGCTGTAAATAAATTAAATTACTTAAACATTTAAGGAGCATTTTGTTAAATTATTTAATACTAATAGTTTGCTCTTTCTCTCTGTAATGTGTGTAATACTTATGCTCTTTTTTGCATATTCTTTCTATATGTTTATAATTATTTTATTATACTTATGTGTGTATATATTTTAACGATTGATTTCACAAATCATTTGCAACAAAACAAAATGTTTATGTAAATAAAAAAATAAAAAATATAAAATAAAAATATAAAAATAAAAATAAAAAACTTTTAAAGTCTATTTATTTATGTTCATTCAGAAGCTTTGCCTATTTTTCTTTCCAATTGTTCCATCAAAACGAAAGACTTAAGCAGCAAACATGACAAAAATTTTTTATTGGTTTCTGTTTTTTCACGTGTTGGTGTTAAAATAATTTGCTAAAATCGTATTTACCATGACCATTAATTTATATCGAATTCATAACTGATGACTATAAACTATTTGAGTATTTGTTTTTTTTTTGCAAACACAATTATGACAAATTATAACCAATTGACTATTAGTCAAATAAGGTAACTGGCAAACAATTCAAATAAATAAAAGAAAAATATTTCTTTCGAATGTTATTCTATTAGAATGTCTTTATTAAGATTTAGTATTATTTGATAAGTAAAAGAGTGTAAGTCAACAAACGTGCAAAAGTTAAAAAATTTTTATAATACAACCGCTTATTTAAGTAAAGCCAAAGAATTGCTTAAAAAAATAATAATATACATATAATGTCTAATAAACCTCGTATAATAATTGTTGTAAGTTGAAAGAGTTTCTAATTTCTAGCATTTTTTAGTCTGAAAAATAGCTTTATGATGTTATAATTAATTATAAAAATAATAAAGGGAGATTTATGCGGAAAGTGGGCAATTTGACTCCAGAGAAATTCAATTAATACGTTGCAAAATGTGATCGATTAACGTAGTGGGAATCAGTGAAGTTTGAGGGAATGGAAGCTTAGAATAATGAAAGAAAAATAGCAGCTCTTCATCTATTATTAAAATTATTAATGTAGGCGAATATCGAAGTAGACCACTTCTTCAATGAGACCCTTTTTGATGCCCTTCCGCCCTCAATGATTATAGGCAACCGACTTGTAATTTATAGCAACCTTACCTACTCTAAGTCACGTGCTACACGTGCCTTTACTCTTGACTTTAGTGATTTCAGTCTGCAATCAACTGGTAACTGTTGTCCTTCTTTCTCATAACGGAGTCTTTAGTAATTGCTAGCATTTGTCCAAGGCTTATTTCCCCTATGGCATACATATTTAACTAGTGTCTGCCCGTGGAACTAAGTCTTATATTAGCCAGTGCAGGACATTCATACAAACTGTGTGCTACCGCTTCAGCGTATTCCAGGCATAGTCTGCAAGTACATCTTCTTCGATTTTCATCTTGGCTAGATGATACTTACTTACTGATAGTTTCCATGACCTGTCACTAACGCAGTTATCTAGCTTAAAGTAAATCTATTATATCTAAACACTTTGCTGGCCTTCCTGCCAAGGGTCTCTTTGAACACCATTCGATCCCGTCTACAAGTAATAGCCTTCCTCCTTATCAGTTTTAGTGAATTCAGCCATTGTCTTTTTATTATATTATTACTTTTATTGATCTTCGTTCGCATTAGGCCATTACCTAGTGCGGAGAGATACAAATTTATTGGAAGGAAATAATAATTGTAAAGATAATTTTTAGTAATCAATCTGAAATTGTCGATAAATATTCACGCTGCCAGCTATTACTTAATTCGATTTAGAACAAATATCCACACCACTAGATAAACCATCGATAGATGGCCATCGATAAACTCGTAATTCACCCTTTTATCTGAAGTTTACCGATTTCCCCAAAGCGTTGATGAGCTAAGACGCGTAATTATTCGGTCTGCACTTTTTGTTAGAGGTTTATCAGTTTTGGGTTTATCAGTCTTTTGTTTCAGTATTCTGCGCAAACATCTCTAGACTTCTCTCATATTATCTTCCGAAAGAAAATTCAAAGTGCATTCCTATTCTTTAAATAATTAGATATTTTTATATTCTTAAGTCGACCACTTGTACTCTGGGTTACTATGTTTGTTCATTGCTTCTTTATCCCATCTGCATTAGCCAGATAATGACAAACAGTAACTCTAACATCATGTTAGTGTTAGGTGTAGGCTCCTCATGTTAATCTTTTTACCACATCGTAACATCTGTGTTAAAACATTTGCTATAAAAACTGTTTTATAAAATGGCAATGTAGTTGTTATATGTGTTTTAGTTTGACAGTTTTATTTTTAGACAGCGCCATCTGATGCTCACCCCTACTACTAAACAATATTGTTGAAAAACAGAAAATTATATTCAAACAGAAAATGACATAAACACGTATTCTCCACCTATAACAACATATTGAAATTAAATCCTTTGCTCTGTTCAAGTATATGGCTAGTGAATACGGCCTCTTAAGTTCATTGCTTCTTAAGTTCATCTCTGCTAATTATTACCATTACAGCCTTCATAGTTAGGGTTAGTATTCCTTAACTCATTATTAATGTTATTCCCAAGATAATATAACCTTAAATCAAAGCACAGTTATCACCCAGTAATTCAATCTTTATAAATTTTTAATTCATTGAATTATGAAAGTATGACCTTTGACATTATAGCACAAAGTACTGCATTCCCTTCACATAATGAAACCATTAAAAAATTTGACAATTATTGATTAAGGAAATCAAAAGCTGTGATTCAATCTAATGTATCAAGTTTAAATCTGTAACATCCAAAACTAAGCCAGTCGTATTATAATATTTCCTGTAACTACAAACATAAATAAATAAAACGAGTAAGAGGCCATGCCGAATCTTATATACCCTTCACCATAGTAATGTTAAATATTCTCTTACTGTTTTATGTTTCCTAATTTCGCAATAATATTCGTTCGGTTTTTATTTTTATGATTTTTAACTTCATTATTATAAATATATCTAATATAAAGATATAGAATTTTTTTTTGTAAATTTTTTTTGTAATAATTTAATAAAAAATGTTGTTAAAATTTTATCAAACATTTTAAAATTTTATCGAAAATTTTTGGTAAAAATTTTATTGAAATTTTTTTTGTAAAAATTTAATCTAAAATGTTTTGAAAAAATTTTATCGAAAATTTTTTTGTAAAAATTTTATCGAAAATTTTTTTGTAAAAATTTTATAAAATTTTTTTTGTAAAGATTTTATTGAAATTTTTTTGTAAAATGTAAATGTAAAATTTTAATGAAAATTTTTTGTAAAAATTTTATCGAAACTTTTTTCTAAATTTCTTGTAAAAATTCTATCTAAAGTTTTTTGTAAAAATTTTACTGTTGTTTTTGTAAAAGTTAGGACCTTTCTGCAATCTACATACATATATTTTTCGAATGGTCAGACTAAAGCACATTGGGGGTCAGATCCACCCTCGCCCCCCTCATTGTGTCTATTGGCTGCTCTTGGTTCCCAGTGAGCACGCTGTAGGTCTATCGGCCATCCTATGTGTATTGCTGTAGAAACCTTAAATGCAAAACACAGCAGAAACACCCTACCCATCTAAAACCAAATAAAAATTTCCCTTAAAAATAGGTTATTGATCCCCCGACATCTGTATGCACTTCATGCGATGTACTGGTCGCGGTCTAATATTTATTTAACAAAAAAAAAAAAGCAAAAAAAAAATAATTGAAAGCGAAAAACAACATCGTGAAAAAATATAGATGGGCGTGGTTTTTGCCATGGTATGGTATGATGTTGCTAAATTGCATCAGCGATTCATTTAGCGTGTGCTTAAATGTTCTGTATCTCTTCTGGTGACTAGGCAAAGTTGATTTCAACCCGAACACAGACGGACGGACAGACAGACGTACATCGCTTAATTAACTTCTATATGTGAAAGGATCCAGAATATACATATATACTTAATGGGCCGGAAATGAATATTGTAAAAATTACACACAGAATGACCCTTTCCATTCACCTATGGTGAAGGGTAGAAAAAATTATTTTTAAAGATTATTACAGCTATGTATAAAAATTGTGTTTTTAATTATAGTACGTCTAAAAAATGATTCGTTTGCCTTATTATATTATATTTTAGTAAACTCCTAAAACTATGCTTTTCTATTTATTGCAGTTCATCTTAGTAACCCAGCATATACGACTAATCTACAGTAAAACGTTGCCAACTGAATTCAAAGCCAATAGTGAAGAAATAAAAAGTCCAACATCTTCTTACTACCGCCATAACATATTTGGTAAGCTATAAAAAGTAAAGCTTTTAATTTAGCTATAATTTAACAAATTATTTCAGGTCCCAATACGTATGCTTTTGGTTTTGAAGTAAATGATAGAGTCTCTGGCAACATACAGTTTCGCGATGAACGTCGTTATTCCAATGGCACCACACAGGGTACATATGGTTACTTACGGCCTGATGGCAGTATAATGGTAACTCATTTTTTGGCTGATAGCGAGCAGGGTTACTTGAGTGAATCACGAAATTTTGAGCCAGGAGAAGAGGCCAAATGGCAAACAAATTGGCCAACTAAGAAACCAAATTTGTTAATGGAAAAACCTATAGATTCAGTGCAACCCGAAATTGTTGACAATGATGAAGATGAATTAAATTTAACCTCAATTCTATTGCCAGTAGAAGCCATTACGAAAGAGCATGGTATTGATTTAAATCCACCAGAACTAGAAAAAAAAATAGTTAATCCTGCCGTTCTAGAGGTTTTAAATGGTGAAGCTCCTTTGATAAGTGATCCGAAACGAAAAGATAATTCAATAGGATTCGCAACCATTAATAAATTTATACCACCAGAATTTCCCATTGTACCCTTTGAATTACCTCATGAGGATGTTCAAATAAATTTAAATGAGGGTTTAGGTGCTAAACCTATTCCTGTGCTGAAGAAAGCTAATGACAGTGATACGCCAAGTTTAAAAAAACCTCTACTCCTGCCTTCTATTGATTCTTTTCCTAACGACAAATTTAACGAGAAATCATTACCCACTACAGCCACCAAGACGAGTGAACATGCTGATGGCAAATTAAATAATTCTTCTTTGGTCAAAGCTTCTTCCATGGATGAAAATTCTGATTGGTATAATAAAGTCATTAAGCAAACACGCCAAAACTATTTAGAAATTTTCCATTAAATACACATCAAAAAACACTAATTCGCCGTATGCAGGTTTGTAAGGGAATGCCGAGTTGTTATCGCTTACAAACCTGCTAACGTATGACAGGATATTTTTCGCCCTTTCCCACTTAATAGCATTTCTATAAACGATTATTTCAGCGCAGTGTAGATGTACTGATATCAGGCCGCATTATGTTGATAACTAGTCGTAAATTTAAAACTTTTTATGTCTGCCTTACAGTTGTGCTCTTGGTATGCACTGCTGTAACGGAAAATGTAAAAAATTCGTAGCATATGTATGTATGTGCTTATTACGAGTATTAAGAGCTTTGCTCTAAAATAAATTTAATTTCAAATCTAAAAAAAAAAAACAAAAAATAAATAAAAGTCTGAAGAATTAAAATATTTAACATGGTTTTATTTTGCCTGACTCCACATATTTTATTCACTTCTTCTAAACCGATTCTTATGAAATTGTGCACACACGTTGAGGTAGCAAAAAAACCGAGATTTTAAAAATTAAAAAAAAAAGAAATAGTTATTATTAATAATAATAAGTATTATTTTTCTTCGGCCTTATTTAAATCTTAATAAATTTAAAGTAGATAGTCAAGCTTGAGGAAAAAATACTCTTTATAGAAAAATCGGCCCTATTACCGTTGGCGTTTTAATTTTAATAGTAGTTTCTATATCGTTGTTGTTTTTATTATCGTTTTGTTTCTAAATTCGTATTCTTCAAATATATTGAAACGTTATCGAAAAAAAGAAGCACTGCAATTTTTGTATGGAATTAATTAAAGTCTGTTTTTTTTGTAAGTTTTAACAAAATATGGCAAGTATTGAATTTTATTTTACAAGTTCAATTGATGATCAAATAATATATATAAATATAAATATTTTAAAAACATTTGTTAATATAAACATACATATGTTTGTATATATAAATTTTTATTTTCTTAAGATTGCTGAATACATTCAACCTCAATAAAACCGTCTTTCAATACGTTCTGGAACAGATTTCTGCTAAAATAAAATGCAACATGCGAAAGTCTGCAATAACGACAACAATAATTTATTGTTGTTCTTATTTTTTATTGTGGTCGTTTGAATTTTGATGCTTAAAATGATGACGACAGAGAACGAATGTTTCGTTGTCGTTACTATCTTCGTTTCAATAATCGAATATCGATAAAGTCAACAGTGGTACCAAATTGTTGTTTTATTTCGTTTTCATACTACAACGCCAAGGGGAAGGGGGCCGAATATTGCAGAATATTAAAGCTTCAACAAAACACTAACAAACTATGATTTTATTTTTCCTTACTATCCTTCTACAATTGGATGGTTGGCCAACACTTTTCCCAAATAATTTTATAAATAAAATAGTTATGTCAATGAAAATGAAATTAGTTGATTTAAAATCATCAGAAAATAAATAAATTGTTATAAGTTTAAAAATGTATTCGATTGTCTCATTATATTTTTGTGTTGCCACAACAATTATTTTAATATTTTAGACAAGGACTTCATTTTAGATTTAAAATCAGTATTTCTTGTTTTGTATGTTGCCATATTTTATAAATGAAGTAGTTTTGATGGAATGATAACTGTGATATGAAAGCAATTCCGAATGGAATTTGCGGCGTGGTTGTAATGGGTGATTTTTTTGAGGTTAGGATTTTCATGCATTAGTATTTGACAGATCACGTGAGATTTCAGACATGGTGCCAAAGAGAAAGATGATCAGTATGCTTTGACATTTCATCATGAATAGACTTACTAACGAGCAACGCTTGCAAATCATTGAATTTTATTACCAAAATCAGTGTTCGGTTCGAAATGTTCAAATGTGACAAATTTTGTTCAGCGATGAGGCTCATTTCTGGTTGAATGGCTACGTAAATAAGCAAAATTGCCGCATTTGGAGTGAAGAGCAACCAGAAGCCGTTCAAGAACTGCCCATGCATCCCGAAAAATGCACTGTTTGGTGTGGTTTGTACGCTGGTGGAATCATTGGACCGTATTTTTTCAAAGATGCTGTTGGACGCAACGTTACGGTGAATGGCGATCGCTATCGTTCGATGCTAACAAACTTTTTGTTGCCAAAAATGGAACAACTGAACTTGGTTGACATGTGGTTTCAACAAGATGGCGCTACATGCCACACAGCTCGCGATTCTATGGCCATTTTGAGGGAAAACTTCGGAGAACAATTCATCTCAAGAAATGGACCGGTAAGTTGGCCACCAAGATCATGCGATTTGACGCCTTTAGACTATTTTTTGTGGGGCTACGTCAAGTCTAAAGTCTACAGAAATAAGCCAGCAACTATTCCAGCTTTGGAAGACAACATTTCCGAAGAAATTCGGGCTATTCCGGCCGAAATGCTCGAAAAAGTTGCCCAAAATTGGACTTTCCGAATGGACCACCTAAGACGCAGCCGCGGTCAACATTTAAATGAAATTATCTTCAAAAAGTAAATGTCATGGACCAATCTAACGTTTCAAATAAAGAACCGATGAGATTTTGCAAATTTTATGCGTTTTTTTTTAAAAAAAAGTTCTCAAGCTCTTAAAAAATCACTCGTTATATCCGACTTATATCCAAACATGAATATCTACGTCATTGAGAACTGATTTACATGTTGGTATTCAAACGGTCGTTCTAAAGTCATATGCCATAAAATAATAAAATGAAAAAATATGAATGCTGTGAACGACCGTTGTAATTTAGTGTGTTACTTTTAATTTATTTATTGATTTATTTTTAATAATAATTTCTGCATTTCGATTTTTTTGGCGGCAGCTTGTTTTTACCATCGCCGGCTTAACTTAATAGCTTTAACCACTTAACACCGAATTATTTTGCCAATTTATGACAAAAAAATAAACATATGTAGAAAAGTCTTAATTTTTGTTCATTCGTACCAATTCACAGTGAGATAGAATCAAAACATTTTGGAAATAATTCAGACATTTGTAAATGGCTAGTCCGATTCATAACAAAAAATTAAAAAAATGAAAGCTATTATTAGGATCAAAAACTGCTCTGCTATGCCCATGCCTATAAATCGCACTAGCCGTTTATATTTCCAAATTAAATATAAACCAATAATTTTGCTGATAAGTTTCAAGAAGAGCTAGAAAAAGAATTATTTTCTTTTAAATCTTTTGTTTAAAAAGTAAAATTATTATTTTTGTTTATTTATTTAGGTCAATTACTATTATAAATCGTCAACTTAATTCACCTTACTATTGACAATATATTTATTATTTCTACGAATTATATAGAGTCTTTTACTACATTTTAAACTGCAACAATTTTAGGTTGAATATCAATCATGAAGTCACCTTAAATCACCCGGAAGATATTTCAAATAATTCACCTATTTTCTTTAAATAATCTTAAAGATATCTTTCTATCTTTGAATTTCTTATTTTTGTTTTTTTTTTCATATTTTTTTCTCATTCTGTTTTCTTTATTATTATATCCAAATATTTGTTTGTTTGTTTTAGTGTTACACACACACACACATACATACAAAATATTTATTGCAAAATTTTAAATAAAAAGAAAAGTAATAAAATAATTATAACATTGCCTTTTAATGTTTGCGTGTGCTTTAGTTTAATATGTTAATGTGTTTTTATTCATCCATACATACAGATGTATACATGTACATAGTTGCATACTACACTTGTATGTGGATAAGTGTATGCAGAAATAATATAAAATTATTTTAAACTATGCGAGTAAATTGCTTGGTTTCGAAGCATTTTTATGCTGTCGAATATGTTTTTTTTTGTGAAGTTACAGGTAAAATTATAAATAACAAGCAAATTTATCATAATTTGCTTTGCTTTTGTAAATTTGTTATTGCCTTAAAAGATATAAATAATATTTTATAATATTTCACATCGAAATTCTTTTGTTAATATTATGCAAATTAAGCACTATTTATTTTTTCTTATACTATATGCAGAAAAAATAATAAACAATTTATCGTTAATAAATATTTATAAATATTTTTTTAAGAAACCCTGCTTTTACTGTAACAATATGCGAAACTTAAAGAAAAGAAAATGTACCACAGTCAGTGACATTTATTAAAACCAAAAAAACTTTAAGCTTAATATATTGGTATTTACAAAATGGATGTCTAATCCTAGCGAAGAGGGCAGCTACGGTTGGATATGGCAAAAAATAAATCAATGCACTTGAGCTTTTTTAAAGAATTTATATTTTCTCGCTGAGTCCTAAATTATTATTTATTTTAATATGACCTTACATCATAAATTCGCAAGCTGAGTTATTTTTATCAACCTTGGATTCCAATAATTATGACTAAGGTTGTCTGTTCCAATTTTGGGGGTGAAATCGTAAACCATTTAAAAAGGTTCTTTTTTAATTTTTTAATAAAACATTTAAATGATTTGGACTCAAGGCAATTTTGAAACCTTGGTCTCATTTAGACCAGATTTGGATATACTCCTCTATTTTAAGAGTCCCCTTTGTAACATAATTAGCGTATTTTGAAGAAGTAAACCATTTAACATTTTTAATCTATCTGTATAAATAAAATCAAATGTTGTGCATTGGTTATCGCATCACTTGAATCGTCATCATAACTCAACAGGTTTTTCGGAAAAGTAAAATTGACTATTCCCACTTTTATGCAAACTTTTTAAGTAGCTAGTGAACTATAATTGGTATGTATATCTTTGACTCAATTCTTGTTTAGTCAAATAAATTTTTTAACAGCGAAATAGCCATAGACTCTAGCTTACCCCGTAGTAATCAATTTCAGTGAATTTATAAAAACAAATAATGTTGTCAAACCATTTTTCTTAGTTTTTGCTACAATAAGCCTTCTAAGAGACATTAAATTGAGAGGCTTTTAGCAGACAATTTTTGCAAGATCTTTTAGACGGTTTGTCGGCAAAATCGATAGTGAGAGACTTCCTTCGCTAGAAAAAAACCCTTGTGCCTACAAAGCAAGAAGTAAAGAGGCCTTCTAGAAGGCCTTTATACTCCTTCTTTTTACCGCTAGTAAAACGAATGAGACATATGCACGTAAGCATGTGCACCTTTTGATTTTTCTTTTTGCCTTTGTGCGCAAAGATATAACACTCAAATACTATTTTCATTTTTGTTTTTAATAGTCCATATAAATTTAAATGAACTAAATTTTTATGATGATTGAAAAGAAAAAAAAAGCAAAAAGTGATTGAAGTTGTAGGTGTTGCTGTTGCTGTTGCATTTATTGGTAATTGTTTTTTATACCAGGAAAATTGATTCTATTTGGCAACGAAATTTGTTACTTATCGGATTTTGTTGATTCCACAGCTGTTATATAATTCGATTAGAAATGCTAAATAAATATACCGAATGGGCCAATTTTCAACAGATAATCCGTTAAACGCATGGCTAATGTCAGACACCATTGTGAATTTTCTTTAAAATTTTTATAAACTTACAAAATCAATTATTAAATATACGTACATGTGTATGTATGTATTTTTTAAATAAAAAAAGTTAAAAAAAATTGTTTTGTGTTCGTACAGTTGGAATATTTTATATTTAGACTTTCTTTACTGTCAATAATTTTGTCGATTATTACAATTAATATTTTCATGTAAATACACTCTTGAGCAAACGATTAGAACCACTTAAATTTCTGTTTATACCACCATTAAAATGATGGTAATAAACATCAAACAGAACTTTTTCTTAAAGTTACAAAAATATTCAGAATAAAAAAGAAAAAAGTTTTTTTCAACAGCATTTTAGAATCCCCTTTTAGAAAAACAAAAATTTAATTTTTCTGCATTCTTACGATTATAACCATTTAAGTAATTTTAAATAAATAATTTAAATAAGAACCACTGATATTAAGTTTATTGAAATTTTTTTAGATATTTAAATAGTAATTGCTTGTTTAAATTTACTTCAAATATACGGTTTTTTATGGAATCAAATAGTGGCTACAAATAATTGTAAGAAATCTCATTCCAGGAGTCCTTAAATGATTCCTAATTGTCGAATTGTCCTCGTACTTCATAAAGCTTGCCGGAAAAACAACCCAAACATTCCCTATTATACTATCGTCATAACTTTCGTACCAACTGGCGCAACAAATATAAATAAAATATTTTGTTAATGTCGGGAGAATATAGTGGCCAATTAAGAAGACAAACATTTTGATTTGAAATAAATTTTTGTTAACTCTGGCATTATTTATAGAAGCATTATATTGTCGCAGATTTCATGGAATCAGTTTCAAAATATTACTTACTTCAGGGAAAACTGATTGTAACAGATTATTGCAGGTTTCTCAAATCAGTAATATAACTCTACCGTCTCTGCCGATTTAAAAATAGCTTTTCTTTTGTGGTATCGTGAAAATATTAATTGAAATCATCTAAAATAAATTTACTTTCGTCACTAAAAACTACACGACTGTAAACTTGAATGTTTTATTCAAAATATAATCGATCGTTCAATGGCGCTTTTTATACCCTTAACCACAGGTGGAAAGGGGTATATATAAGCTTGTCATTTCTTGTGTAATTTCTACAATATTCATTTCCGACACCATATAGTATATACGGTATGATTAAAATATAACAGTTACATTCAATTATCGTGAGCTACGTATGTTCGATTTTCGTCTATAATGTCTTGCACATAACATAACATAAATAACAGACATGTGTACCAACATTAAAAAAAAAGTGCGAAAATCGAACATACGTACCTCACGAAAACTGAAAATAACGCTTATTTTTTGATCATACCTCGTATATTCTGTAGACTTATAGATAGAAAAGTTGATTAAGCGATGTCCGTCTCGCCGTATTCGGGTGGAAAGGTCATTCATTTGCCAAGGCACCAGACGAGGTACAGAAGATTCAAGCCCACGTCCAACAATATTTTTAATGGCGAGTAAGGCTGGTAAGGTTTTTCTTCTTTGATTTTTATTACAGCCCTTTATAGAAAGCAATACACATAGAGGTAGCCAATAGACCCACAGGGTATCCACGAGCAGTCAAAAAACACTTTGGGGGGGTCAATATGATGAAATTTTTTTTAGGAATTTTTTTGCTTTTGTCTGACCATTCTAATGCAATATAGATTGCAGGAAGTTCCTAATTTATACAAAAAAATTAAAAAAAAAATACAAAAAATTTACAATTAATTTTCAAAAAAATTTTAACAAAAAATTTAAAAAATATTTTTACCAAAAATTTTCAAAAAGATTTTTACAGAAAAATTTTTACTAAAAATATAAATAATATTTTTACAAAAGATTTTCACATAAAATTTTCAATAAAATTTTTAGAAAAAGATTTTCAATAAAAGTTTTCAAAAATTTTTTTTTTTAATTTTTTCTAAAAAAAATTTTTTCTATAACATTTTTGAGTTTGATGTTAAATAGAAGAGTTTTAATGTAATTCTAAAGATTTTTCTCTTGTAGGTTGGAGTTAAAGTGATTGGAATCCATCTTTTGCAATTATTTTTGTATTCGACCTCAGTTTTGTGACTTCTCCCAGTATCCCGCGAAATGACATGGGTTTTGGGTCTTTTGTTGATTAAATTTTTTGTTCTCTTTTTGATGGTAGTAGAATTATATCTGTCTTTTTTTTAAATATAAATTTAAGTACTTGTAATCATCTGAATAAAATTCTGTTGTGTTTGCCGAATTGATTAAAAATTCAAGTAACGGACGTTTTATTTGATTATGCTGAATCTTATATCGCTTCACCTTAGTGATTGGAGGTATTAAGGAATATAATTGTCTTATATTTGTCAATTTGATTTTTACCAATAACTTCAGTATTATGGGGAATTTTTAGAATTTTACTAAATTTCGGTTTTTTTGGACCAAGTATAGGTTTTAAGTATGCACATGACAAGAAGTTTTTTGTAAAATCTGATTTGTTTTTTAGAAAGTTCCATTCTGCCGCTTTTCATAATTCAATCATTTTTGAGAAATTTAGTTTTTTTGTGTGAAATTTCGATATTCTGGTAAAGTATCGCTTTTTTGTGAAATTATGACTTTTTTGTGAAATTGTTTTTTTTTTTTTTTTTGAAAGATGAAATTTGTGTTATAGTTTTTTGGTAAAAAATAAATCTTCGCTTTGGAAATTTTTCTTTTCCTGTGAAATCTGTTTTGTGATGAATTATATTTATATTCTCAATTTTTTTTTTGGAAAGTTTTATTTTTGGTTAAATTTTGATTATATGCATTATTAGTTTATCTGAGGAGCTGAATTTGAGTTGGGATGGTTTAGCTACGCTTGATAAATGTAATTAAAATATCAGCCATCAGTAATATGGAATAAGGCAGCTGTACGAGATTACCGCATATCTCCAAAGGCGTTTCACAATATAATGTAAGTATTAATACTTTTAAGGAAACTGGAACCCTGATATAATGAGTTGTTACTGTTTTTTTTTTTTTAATGAGACAGCGATTAGCTCAGGGCGGCATTTTATTTAAGAATATTAATACTTGTGTTATAGTGTGAAAGGGTCTTAAATAAGATAAGGAAGCAGGAACATGATATTGATCTCCTGTATAGGTAGTGAGCAAACGTGGAAAGCAAATTACTCGCTGGGAATCCTGGTCTCCATCACTTTTCTGATGGCAAATATCACAGGCCAGTCATCGTGAACAGTTCAGACTACAAACTCCAGATAATTATTATTCCATCATAAATCAATTTACTCAGGTTACTGTTTAGCACCGTTCCAAATATGACTTGATTAGTAAAGAAATTCCTAGAATCCCAAACATTATAACATTGTCTACCCCTTTAGTAAAAGCAAAAATTCAAAAGTGTTTAATAAATTAAAAGAAGTGGTAAAAAACCAGATGCTGCGCAAAATAAATAATTTAAAGTTATTTTATTATTTTGCTATATTTATTACGTTTATTAATAATGCAAATCTATGTATAAATACAAAGAAATGTTATTAAAAAATATTTGATGGGTGAACAGAAAAATTCAGTCCATTTCGGACAATAACAATTGCACTTAGAAATTGTTTGAGGCATGTTGTAAAAACACACATAATTGTATATTCTAATAGTATTTAAAACATATTGTTAGGAAATATTTATTGAAATGTGAATTAAAAATACATACATATTAACTAATATGTATTTTTAAAACATTACACTGTACAACAATTTCCATCTTTTTCCAAAATTACGGGGGTTCCGACGATTGATGCAGGTAGAGGAGATCATATATATATATATGTGTCTGTGTTTTGAAAGATCACATCGTCATTTTATTTTAGAGGTGGTTAAATTTTCTCAGCTTTAGCCTGTTCTTGCAGCATATGGGTATATAAAACTATATTTTCTTTACATCTGATGTGTTCTGATATGTTCAGCAACTTTGTATAAAATGTTATGCTAAATAATTTTGTAGAACAAATTAATCCTCTGACTACCCTGCATAACGGCATTTTGTGGCTTTATTCTAACAAATCGAAAAAAAAAACAACCTGAAAAGGGCCACAAAATAGTTTCTATTTACATATGTCAAAACACACCAAAACATAAAACTTAACATAACCACAAAAAACCAAACAAATTCTAGCCACACGTATATTTTTTTTTGGTGTCCTGTATCAAAATCAATCGTCGGAACCCCGTTACTTTTTTTCCTGTTGAACTGTGTTATTAATAATGTTATTTGTTTCTAATGCAACCTTTTCTCATAATTTATTGAAATAATTTCTTAAGCCAACAACATTAAATATAATAAAACAACAAAGATTTTTATGTACGAGTAACATAACAAAAACAAAATAAAAAAAACTCACTCAACACGCATACATTCATAAACTGATTACCACTCTTACAATGAATTTAATCATTTATGTACGTTTGTAAGTTACCGCTCATACTCAATGTATAAGTAAGTTTTAAAACTGTTTTTAATTAATTTCTGTTAATTGTGTTGAAATGTTGAAACCGAATAAAGTGCAAAGTTACTTTCAAAAACTATGAAACTTAAACAATTAAATGGTTTAATTTTTTAATTAAAACTAAATTCTATTTATATTTTAAATACGGCTCGTTTTATAGTTAAATCTTTAGTGCTTGACCACCTTAAACTGTTGGCTAAATTCCCAAATATTTTTGATAAAATCATTGAAAAATATAAAAAAAAAAATTTAATTTAAATGCTGGGCGTAGGTGGAAGTTAAAAGTGTGCTTGCCAGCTTTCATTCAGAAATTGTGATAATGAACTTCATTATTATAAACGCTGGCCTCATTTGACATTTTCGTATAAGCATTTTGCATAAAATATTGCTTTTTTATTTTTAGAAAAACTAATAAAACTTTTGTTAAAAATCTGTAAAAAAAAGAGCCGTGACCGAAACCTTTACCCAAACTGCAAACACTTTCCTTTTATTTACCTCCAAATTACATAATTCAATATTTTCCTGAACAAAGTTTTCTTTTTTTCTATCAGTATGACATCACATGAGAAGCTGGTTTTGGTTTTATTGATTTAATTCGAAAAACTATAAAATTTATAAAATAAATATTAACAAGATCTGGTTAACAGCATTTCTCCCCTCTGAATGAAAACTGGCTTAATAAAATAAAATAAAATTTAGTACTAACATTCACCTGCAATAGTCAATGAAAAATAGTAAATAAAAAACAAAAATAAAATCAAACTGTGTAATTTCATAATATCCGGTTTAAGGGGAAAATATAGATTTATTGATACCGCAAACGTATTTCATTTTCTTGTTTGTTTCCTTCACACAAATAACAGGGTGACAATTTTATTGAAGTAAACTTTGTTTTATTGTAATGTTTAACAGAGAAAACTGAATTCGGAAACTTAAGAAAATATATGTGTAAATATAATTAAAATTTTTTAAACATGATGATATACAAGCTTTTGGGCAAAAAAATAATATTCGAAAATTAAGAAACAAATCGAATTTATTAGCTTCGTTACAAAATTGTTTGTAAAATGTTTAATAAAAAAAATTGTTTGCCAATAAACAAAAAAAAATAAAAAATGAACAACAGTTTGTTTCTTTATTTGCTTCACTGTTGCGTGTACTTTTGATATGAAAAGTATAAAAGCTTCATATAAAATAAAACTTAACTTAATATGCATAGTGAGTTCTGCAAAATTAATAGTTGTTTGTTAAACTATCGATCTCCTTTACTACACAGTTATATATTGTACACTGAATGTGCTACATGTGTCCAACGAACTGGTATCTCTTGAACCTATAGTCCCATAAGAACCCTGTGACCTTTTGTTGGTGAGTACCTTCGGGGAGTAACGTGGTTGCAATGCTTTCGACCTAAATCGCGGGAAGGGGTTTAAACTTAAATAGCAGGACCTTAATCGAAGGAAGGGCGATGTACTGTTGAACTTTACCAAAATCCAGCAATGGACAAGAGGTATGCGTTCTGCTAGCATTTTTCTAATATTGATACTTGTTTTGTTCGTATGCGAAATCAGGGTATCCCCTCGGGGGTTATTTTGCCTTTTTGACTTCTAATGCCGTGGCTAGCAGGAGCCTGGAAATAAAAGATAAGAACCTTCGAGGTATGACCAGTGTCCTAAAGATTGCTGCCATGAGAATCGGTAGCCCCACAGGGATTTCCTCAAATTTCTATGACTTATTGATGAGGCACTTCGGGTGAGGCCATCTTATAAAGAGTAATTTAGTTTGGTGTACTGTTGCACTCCCAACAGAGGCACAAATAGCATAATAGGAGTTTAGATAGTCTTCAACTACCAAACATGGTCCTGTCGTGTTGGTATGCGCAACAAGACGGTAGGTAACCTTAACCTTATTTTCATTAGGTCACGAGCTACCACTAGCCTTTACTCTTGACTTTAGTGATTTCACACTGTCGACTGGTAACTGTATTCTATGACATCCTTATTTAACAAGTTTCTGCCCAGGCGACTAGCTAGTCACTGACTTAAATCAGTATTACATCCGTTTACCTGTCCGCTTCACCGTTTGTTACACAGTTGCATCTTTCGAACCGTCACAAATGAAGTTTTCAAAAAAATATAAATAAAAAACTCAAAAGCAAAAGGCTTTCCATATTTTAAAGGATTTTATAGAAATCTAAAGAAAAAGTTTTATTTTTAAATACATCCTGAAAGCACGCTTCAAATAATATGCAATAAATAATATAAATTAACAGTTGCCAAATAGATTTAGTATAAAATCGTCAAAACTCTTTTCAATCAGCAAAGATTCGTCAGTATAAAATTCACTATTTCGAATATTTTATAAAACATTTCTTCATATCAGATATTCTAGCATCAATTATAGTTAACGTAACAATAAGTATTCATATCTTAATAGTAAAAATAATTTTTATTTTTGTTGTCCACATCCCAAAGTGAATTTTGTTATTTTATTAATATAAATTTAATTAATTAGTTAGGCTTTCATTAATTACATAAATTGTTAGCCATTTTTTTTATAATATTTAAAATATTCATAATAAGATATTTATTTGCCATTGTTTGCTTACACCAAGGAAGTAGTTGTGATATTTTTGTTCAGAAAAAATAAAAATAGCAGCTGAAAGAGCAACAAGTACGAATAAAATAAAAGCTAAAATAAAATTATGTGGCATGTATCTCATTCACATTCACCATACGTTAACGTTAATTAATCAGGCAAATAAACAAGTATTTTACTTAAGTAATCACACAGACAAACTAACTTACATGAGCTGACTTAAAAAACACATACTAGCTGCCACAAAAAAAAAAATAAAACAACCAGCAGCAAAACCGCATTGCAGCAAAAAACCAATAATAAGATGAAAAAACTACATCTTAAGCTGCTACAGCGGCTAGGAAGTAAATTGGTTAAAAGAAACCAAAACCAAACCAAACGTACCAGAAGCTGAAAAATATGTGTCAAAAATACGAAATCCATTTGCGAGAAGTTGATATAAATTTGGGTGACATACGGCATACACAAAGAGTTGTTTTTTACAGAGAGATTAAATAATTATAATTTAATTATGTTGTTTAGATTTTTAGCCACAATTACACATAAAAGTATTTGCTGAAATAATCATTTGCTCGTAAATCACACACATATTCCCATTTAAGTTTGATAAATAATTCGTAGATCAGTGTAAAATAATTATGCACTTAGGAAAAAGCATGATCAAAATCCAGTGTGTCTTGTTTTTTTTCTCTAAAATTGGCAAAATCAATAAAGTTTAGTTTATATGAGAAATAAATTTTATTTTCAAAAAGTTCAATGTTCGATCGATCACATTTTTTTCACATTTTTGATGTGTAGAAATTTAAACCTCTAAAAACTGTTTAGCTAAATTTACGCAATCGTTATTAGTTTAATTGCAATGTGCGTTATAGTAAACATGAAAATAATTAAGTAAAAAATAATATTTTTCTTTTCAAATACAGTGTCGCTGACTTGAACATAAAACATGTTTATATAACTTTGCATCATCTTAATTAATCCAATAAATATCTTAATTAATCCAAAAAATCTGGGATATAAAAGCACCGTGCTATAAACTCTGTTCTGTCATTTGACTATTTTTATTTTTTATTTAATTAATTTTTTTTATTTTTTACTCAATTTTGTTTGCTTTCAATGAATTAACGTAACGTAGAATAACTTGCTTTTCTTTATTTTTGTTTCTTAATTCAAACACCCAGGCCTGATTTAAACCTATCTGTCAGGTGGCTGGGGAAATTTACTATTTATCTGTTATACTTAAGTTAGTTAAAGAAACCATTTTTTAATAAATTCAATTGTTGAGCTTAAAGAGAAAGAACCGGTCGTGTACTTATTTTTTGCGATTTTAATTATTAAAAATAAATACAGTCGTTTTTTTTTAAATTCAAAATAAAATCATTTGGATTTTACTGCCTTAAAAAATATTAAGGCATAACATTTTGGCGCCCGAGCAGGGACTGTGTTTTTAAAGACTTTTTTTAATAAATTTTAATAATATATTCGCGGTTACCACGATCGTATTTCAATACGTGTGTTAGTGTAATAATTATATAAATAAAGCCTACATACAAAATTTCAACATCAAGTGTCAACTGCCATCCGGAATCATCCCCCAACAGTAAACAACATCATCAAGGAATTCCAGATGCCTAAGTGCAATTGCATACTTTGTCAAAAGGAAAGTGCCGAACGTCAGGTATTTAAGAACTAATAATTGTGTGAGACTTTTTTTCTTTTTTTGAATCTTTATTACAAAAATTCATTTAACAAAAGTTGTATTCCACACAAAAATTATTTGTTCTTATAAAAAATTATTTATTAAATTTTGCCCTAGTAGTGAAACACACAAAACTAGTAACATAAATCAAAGTGCTTTATTGTTCATCATAATTATCATTAAAAGTAAACAAAACTTCATTATTACAGTGCAAGTGTTTATTAAAAAATCACAAACGAATAAAATTCCGCCTCCTCGCTGTAATCTTTACCATCACTTTGTGTTCGTGCTCTTCTTTTCTCGTTCTCTTAAAATTAAATTTTATTAAATTGTAAAATATTTACAATATTCCAATATTTAATTTTTCGTTACTTCACTTACTCGTTTGTTTAATTATTGTTGCGTTTGTTTTGTTTAATTTTCTTTTAATTGCTGCAAGCAAATAATTTCGCTAGCCAACACTTTACTTTGAAAAGGTAAACAAACGGACAGACAAACAGAACAAATTAATAATTAAAATTTAAAGTTTGTTTAAATAAAACAAGTGAGAAAAGTGAAAAGTTAATAAAAAATACATAAGCAAATAATATTGAGAAGTTTAATTAATAACTCAAACTTGGAAAATTTGTACATTAGTTTGTGAGAAAATAAAGAGAAATAAGAAGAGTTAAAATCATTATTATCCGACGGACATTTATAAAAGTGATCGCGAGTAAAATATTTATCAGTAAATAAATAAGAGGCTGTGATTTATTTGAACAATAAAGAGAAATAATAAAAGTAAATATCACTTCTAAAGCTATTAACATACATAGTTATTGTGAAAATAAAAAAAAAAAAATTGTGTTTTTTTCTCTTTGCGTTTTTGGTGGTTGTTCGTAGTGCAACCCAGCAAACATTTTATTAGCAAGTTGGTCGCAACAAGTAAAAATAATTTCTTTGTGTATTAATACAATACAGTTGCTTGATCTCGCTAACATTTAAGAAAAATCACAAAGCTTACCCAGCAAACAATTTTTAGCCATATTCTTGGTTTTTATTAAAAGTAAAAAAAAATATAAATAATTTTACAATTGTAAACAAAAGTGGTATAAGTAAAGAAATAGTCGAAACCTAAGTTTTCTGTACTTGTTAAAGTGGTTTATTTATTTGCGTGTAAACCGTAAGTTGATCTTGGAAAATTAATTATTTCATTTGTCAATTAGACAAACGCGTCTTTTTCTTTGAGATCCTTCCAGAAAATTTATCACAAATAAAGTTTTGGTTTCCTATAGTTTTTACTAAAAATAAAATAAACCTCGACTACAATGGCTGGCGGTAAAAAGCAAAAAAGCACAAATAATAGTCTTGAGAGTTTATATTTACAGAAAAATACAATTTTGACCAACGTTTCACGAATAAGGCGCTCTATTAAAGAAAAAACTATTTCATTTAATCAAAATGAATTGCAATGTCGTCTGGAAATTTTAAATTCATACATCGAAGATGCTATGGATATTCAGTCAGAGATCGATATTTTAGATCCGTCAAATAATGAAAGAACTGATATGGAAAATTTATGCGTTTCCACTAAAAGTATGCTCATGGGGTATTTAACTCCAAGAGAACATAGCTTTGCTGAAGCTTCTTGTAGTTTTCATGGCCATCACAACCGACTTCCAAATATGAAGTTGCCGAAATTTAGCGGAAAATATTCCGAATATAAAAATTTTATAAGTTTATTCGAGAGTCTGGTAGACAGCGATCCGACTCTGACTGAAATTGAAAAATTTAATCATTTAATTTCATGCCTATCAGATGAAGCTTTAGGTACAGTAAAGGCCTATCAAATAAGTGAGCAAAATTATTCCAAAGCCTTGCAAAGTTTAAAAAAGGTTTATGACAATCCGTGTTTAATATTTTTCGATAATATAACAAAATTATTTGATCTACCGGATATGTCTAAGCCATCTGCAGCAGGCTTGAGGAGCATGATTGATACGGTTTCGGCTATATATGGCTCACTTTTGTCAATCGGTGATGACAAAGCAATTACTAATGCAGTAATTATCCACCTAGTAATGACAAAAGTAGATCCAATCACTAGATCAAAATGGGAAGAGCAGCTGGATTACGAGAAGCTGCCCCTGTGGAGTGATTGTGAGGCAGCACTAAATAAAAGATACCAGCACATTTCAGCTGAAGAAGCGTCAAATTCAAGACCGAAGCCTAATGCCAATTTTTCAAGAAAAAACGAATTTTTTTCTAAAAAGAAATCAAATACTTCATTTTCGTGCCAAACTGAGTCACAACAAGCATCTTCGAAATGTCTATTTTGCAAATCTGCACAACATTTTGTTTCTAATTGTCCTTCTTTCTCTGCAGTACCAGTGCAGCAGAGATTCGATTTCATTAAAGGCGTTCCTGCTTGTATTAACTGCCTAAAAATGGGACATACAGTAACTAAATGTAAATCATCTAAATGTCGAGTTTGTAGTCGCTCACATCATACATTATTACATATATATGCTGCAAATAATGCGCAATCATTGAGTGTTAATAGTTCTGAGTCTAACGAACCAACAACTAGTTCTAGAGCTTTTATAAATCATTCATCTTCTGGAAAAGATAATGTCATCTTGGCCACAGCCTTGGTTAGAGTTAAAAATAAATATGGCCAATATGTGTTGGCCAGAGCTCTATTAGACTCCGGTTCACAAACAAATTTTGTAACCGAGGAACTATCTCAGCGGCTACAATTACGAAAAGAAGAAAGAAATCTCAGCCTTATTGGTATCGGTAAAACTAATTCTTCTGCCAAGTACAAACTCCAGGCAACAGTAAAATCTCGTATGAATTCCCATGAGTTTTCGTCAGAGTTTTGGGTTCTACGATCGATTTCAAATTATCAACCAGATCGTGTAATTTCTACCTCTGGTTGGAACTTGCCTGATAACATAGAGTTAGCTGATCCATATTTTAATAAACCGCAAAAAATAGATATGTTGATCGGCGCTGAGATTTTCTTTGAATTATTATGCGTTGGTCAAATTAAACAAAATCCTAACATTCCAACACTACAAAAGACTTTACTAGGTTGGATCGTTTCAGGAAAATATAAAGAATTGAGAAATTGTAATAGTTCTTGCCATTTAAGTTCACTTAAAGAAGATGAAAATTCATTAGATTCTGTGGTTCGTCGTTTTTGGGAATTAGAAGAGATTCCTAAAAAAGCCAATATTTTGTCGTTAGAACATGAACAGTGTGAGATGAGGTTTAAAAATTCTGTTCAGCGATTGCCATCAGGCAGATTTAAAGTGGCGCTACCCTTTAAGGCGGATCCTAAAACTCTAGGATTTTCTTTTGAGACAGCTAAAAGACGATTTTTATCTTTAGAACGTCGGCTCTCAAAAGAACCACAAACAAAAGTGATGTATAATTCTTTTATGAAAGAATATATCAATTTGGGACATATGTCTATTGCAGACAACAAATTTCCCGAAAAACCTCATTATTTCATACCACATCAATGTGTACTACGCCCTCAAAGTTCTACTACAAAACTTCGTGTGGTTTTCGACGCTTCTTGTAAGACGTCTACACAAGTTTCTCTTAATGATCTACTTATGATTGGTCCAACAATTCAAGAAGAATTGTATTCTACTCTAATTCGATTTAGAATGCATAAATACGCGATTACGGCTGACATTGAGAAAATGTACCGTCAAGTCTTAATTGATGAGGCCGATAGAAACTATCAGTTAATATTATGGCGTGAAGATCCATCTCAAAACATTGAAATATACAAACTAAATACAGTGACTTATGGCACTTCATCGGCACCATTTCTGGCAATAAGATGTCTAACTTATCTAAGCGAATTATATGAAAATTCGTTATCTATTGGATCTAAAATCATCAAAAACGACTTTTATGTGGATGATCTTTTGACTGGTGCTGATTCGATTGAAGAACTTAATACAATTCGGTCTCAAGTAACACAAATATTGCAATCTGCAGGCTTCAACCTTACTAAATGGTTTTCCAATTATAATAGGCAATTTTATTTTTCTACATTGGAAAAGTCTGTGCAGATAGATCCCGATCTCACGAAAACTTTAGGCACTTATTGGCGTCCGAAGAGTGATGTATTTAAATATCACTTAGATGATTCATTTTGCAAACTCAAAGCAACGAAACGTAATATATTATCTGTTTCGGCAAGACTTTTTGATCCACTCGGACTTTTGTGCCCACTAGTAATTAAGGCAAAGGTTCTTCTTCAAGAACTTTGGCTAATTAAGTTGGATTGGGATGAATCAATTCCCAATCGTCTTGACACTTCCTGGGAAAACTTCAAAATTAATTTATTGAAAATCGATAAAGTAGAAATCCCCAGGTATGTCTTAACAACTTTGAGAAACAAATATCAAATTCATGGTTTTTCTGATGCTTCCATGCGAGCTTATGGCTGCTGCCTTTATATCCGGAGTAGAGCTTCTGGCAAAACTTCTTGTAGATTGCTAACAGCAAAATCTAAAGTTGCTCCTCTGAAGACCAAGTCCTTGCCTAGGCTTGAGTTATGTGCAGCCCATTTATTGGCCAAATTATGGTCTAAAGTAAAACCTATGATTTCGTTCGAGATCGAAGACGTTACTTTTTGGACAGATTCAGAAATAACATTACACTGGATTCAAACTCATCCATCAACCCTGGCAACATTCGTATCAAATCGAGTTTCAGAAATCCAAGAACTATCAGATCAAGTTGCTTGGCGACATGTTCCAACTAAGGAAAATCCAGCTGATATAGTTTCAAGAGGATGTGATGTAGATGAACTAGTAGATTCAATTTGGTTTAATGGTCCTAAATTTCTAATACAGGAAAGAAATGAGTGGCCAGTAAATTCTCATTTTCACTTGACCGCAGAAGAAGTGTCACTAGAAAAAAGGAATACTAATGTGTTTCTCGCTGTAGAAGAAGTTGAAACCAACTGTATTGTACAGTTGATTGAAAGATATTCATCATATGCTAAAATGATCCGAGTATTTACATACGTTTTCCGTTTCATCGATATTGCTCGAGGTAACAAATATCGCAACTTAGGAATGCCTACAGCGAAGGAAATGACTTGGACTTTTCTACAGCTAGTTGAAATCATTCAGAGAACTGAATACGCTAAAGAACTGGAAAAGTTGAATAAGTCACAAGTTTTGCCTTCTAATTTACAAAGACTGAATCCATTTGTCCATGAGTTTAAAAACGAACATCGTTCATTTTCACTACTAAGGGTAGGCGGGCGGCTGCTTAACGCGCCAATTGCATACGATGCTAAATTCCCACTGTTGATGCCCAAAAAATCACATTTTATGACATTGTATTTGCGACATTTACACTTTAATAATTGTCATGCAGGAGTGAAGGCTTTAGTAGCTCTTTTGCGAGACAAAATCTGGCTAATAAATGCCAGAGAAGAGTGTAGAAAAATAGTTCGTAGATGTCTGCATTGTTTTCGGTATAAACCGAAGTTGATGGGCCAAATCATGGGGAATTTGCCCGCTGATAGGGTGAGATCTCTGCGCCCATTCAAAGTGTGTGGCGTAGATTTTTGCGGCCCAATTAATATTACTCAAAAAATTCGTGGCCGTCCACCTATTAAAACGTATATTGCTATATTTGTGTGTTTTTCCTCAAAGGCTGTACATATTGAAGTAGTCACTGATCTCTCTTCCAATTCCTTTCTTCTCTGTCTTCAAAGGTTCATCGGCAGGAGAGGGCTCCCAGAAACGATCTACTGCGACAACGCCACCAACTTTGTCGGTGCCAATCGAGAGCTGCTGCAGCTGCGAGAAGTGATGCTCAGCCATGCCGACGAGGTAGAGTCGTTTGCAGCCAACAAAGGAATCAGTTTCGTGTTCATTCCACCACGAGCACCGCATTTCGGCGGTCTATGGGAGGCAGCCGTCAAATCCGCCAAGGGATTGCTCGTCAAAACCGTGGGCATGGTGTTGCTGACAGTGGAAGAGCTGCAGACGGTGCTGGTTCAAGTAGAAGCTGTGCTCAACTCCAGGCCGATCGCCCCGGCCAGCAACGATCCGAACGACGGAGAGGCCTTAACACCAGCGCACCTTCTCATAGGCGAGAGCCTTCTTGCGCTTCCGCAAGAATTGCATCGAGGCGAAGTGGACAGGCTGACGTACTCCAAGAGATGGCGGCTTACCTGCGCACTCAAGCAGATGTTTTGGCGGTCTTGGGAGAAAGATTACGTCCGCAGCCTCCAAGCCAAAACCAAGTGGGCGGAAGAAGAGCCAGATCTCGACGTCGGCAAACTCGTCGTCGTGCACGAGGACAACACGTCACCAATGAATTGGCTGACCGGCCGAGTTCAGGCGGTAATCCCAGGCGCAGACTTCAAAGTGAGAGTAGTCGAAGTGAAGACTAAGAACGGAATTATTAAAAGGCCCGTCCATAAATTAGCTCTTCTTCCAATGGATTGAAGACCGTTGGTCCTTCAATGGGGCCGGTGTTCTGTCATTTGACTATTTTTATTTTTTATTTAATTAATTTTTTTTATTTTTTACTCAATTTTGTTTGCTTTCAATGAATTAACGTAACGTAGAATAACTTGCTTTTCTTTATTTTTGTTTCTTAATTCAAACACCCAGGCCTGATTTAAACCTATCTGTCAGGTGGCTGGGGAAATTTACTATTTATCTGTTATACTTAAGTTAGTTAAAGAAACCATTTTTTAATAAATTCAATTGTTGAGCTTAAAGAGAAAGAACCGGTCGTGTACTTATTTTTTGCGATTTTAATTATTAAAAATAAATACAGTCGTTTTTTTTTAAATTCAAAATAAAATCATTTGGATTTTACTGCCTTAAAAAATATTAAGGCATAACAAACTCAATAAAAACTAAAAATTAATTAATAAAAAAGTTTGATGTTAATGAATAATGAGCTCCTTGGTTAGAGATAACGACAGAAAACTAGTTTGTAAAAAAGTAATAAAAGTCACGAGTTTAGTTGCGCATATTATTTTAATGCCTTCATGTTATCTCAATCATTTTCAAAGACTATATAAACATTTGATTACTCACTGTGTATAGTGAATTATATCAGAAACAAAAAATACTATAGAAAAAATTGGTACAACTCATTCTCTTAGCTACACCCATCCAAAAAAATTCAATAAACGCTTGAGGGTAAAATTATTTGCACGCCCTACCTCGAAACTTAATTTTTAGGAGAAGTCTCATGCGTATCACAAGCTTTAACTCGAAAAGACACGTTATCCTCAAAATACAGAGTTTCAACACTCTACCTGTTATATTTCTTTAATTACACGATAGTAATTTTTTATGGGAGGTACCATACCCACTCTTTCCATCTAACCCGATTTTTGCATCAATATACATTCCGATTTTTGCATCAATGCAAAATTCCAACACTGTAAGTGTTATATTTACCCAGGCATACGGTAATAATTTTCACTTTGTATGGGAGGTACTAAGCCCACTACTCCATTAAGGTACGTGTTTCGCTAGATTATGTATATTAATAAGAGGTTTACTGTTGCATAGTTCCCCAGTAATACGATGATAAATATTTTTTATATAGTAAGTGCCACGCCTACTTGAAATATCCAAAAACTATATACCCTTTTTTACACACCTATATCTGGTAACAAAGATCGGTAACCCCACACCATATTTTGTGCTTTATATATATAATGGGTGATTTTTTTGAGGTTAGGATTTTCATGCATTAGTATTTGACAGATCACGTGAGATTTCAGACATGGTGCCAAAGAGAAAGATGCTCAGTATACTTTGACATTTCATCATGAATAGACTTACTAACGAGCAACGCTTGCAAATCATTCAATTTTATTACCAAAATCAGTGTTCGGTTCGAAATGTGTTTCGCGCTTTACGTCCGATTTATGGTCTACATAATCGACCAAGTGAGCCAACAATTAATGCGATTGTGACCAAGTTTCGCACTCAGTTTACTTTATTGGACATTAAACCAACCACACGAATGCGTACAGTGCGTACAGAAGAGAATATTGCGTCTGTTTCTGAGAGTGTTGCTGAAGACCGTGAAATGTCGATTCGTCGCCGTTCGCAGCAATTGGGTTTGTGTTATTCGACCACATGGAAGGTTTTACGCAAAGATCCTGGTGTAAAACCGTATAAAATACAGCTCGTGCAAGAACTGAAGCCGAACGATCTGCCACAACGTCGAATTTTCAGTGAATGGGCCCTAGGAAAGTTGGCAGAAAATCCGCTTTTTTATCGACAAATTTTGTTCAGCGATGAGGCTCATTTCTGGTTGAATGGCTACGTAAATAAGCAAAATTGCCGCATTTGGAGTGAAGAGCAACCAGAAGCCGTTCAAGAACTGCCCATGCATCCCGAAAAATGCACTGTTTGGTGTGGTTTGTACGCTGGTGGAATCATTGGACCGTATTTTTTCAAAGATGCTGTTGGACGCAACGTTACGGTGAATGGCGATCGCTATCGTTCGATGCTAACAAACTTTTTGTTGCCAAAAATGGAACAACTGAACTTGGTTGACATGTGGTTTCAACAAGATGGCGCTACATGCCACACAGCTCGCGATTCTATGGCCATTTTGAGGGAAAACTTCGGAGAACAATTCATCTCAAGAAATGGACCGGTAAGTTGGCCACCAAGATCATGCGATTTGACGCCTTTAGACTATTTTTTGTGGGGCTACGTCAAGTCTAAAGTCTACAGAAATAAGACAGCAACTATTCCAGCTTTGGAAGACAACATTTCCGAAGAAATTCGGGCTATTCCGGCCGAAATGCTCGAAAAAGTTGCCCAAAATTGGACTTTCCGAATGGACCACCTAAGACGCAGCCGCGGTCAACATTTAAATGAAATTATCTTCAAAAAGTAAATGTCATGGACCAATCTAACGTTTCAAATAAAGAACCGATGAGATTTTGCAAATTTTATGCGTTTTTTTAAAAAAAAAAGTTCTCAAGCTCTTAAAAAATCACTCGTTAGAAGAAGATAGGTAGATAAATGTGGTAGTGTTGGCAACCCAAAAAAGCCAATTAAAGAGTTTTTTTCAGCTTGTCCTTTAGTATCCACTTATGGCTTGCTTTAGCATTTTGTTGTCAAATAAAATGTGGTGAATGATAAAGAATAATCTCCAACAAGAGGGAAGCTTTGGGTAGTGGTAGAATTCTTTCTCACTAACTGACGATTGATTGATTTAATACAGTTTTTCTCGAATTCCTTTATCTTAGTTTGGTTGGTTAAACAGATGATGTTTGCAACTTAACACTACACAAAGTAGATAGATACAGAGAATGCTGAAGACGGATGTAGCTATCCAGAAAATGAGAATGTAATATATTTGTCTAATGCTAGATTTTAAGTTAACACAAATGGAATTAAAAGCAGTACAACTAAATTGGTTTATTAGCAGCAACTCCACCCTCAAACCAGTTTGATGTTTTGGCATTCACTTATGGGGTACTGCCTCAGCTAGCAATGTAGAAAAAATTCTAAGGTACCAAAATAAGATTCTAACGTAACGTATCTAAAGAAGCTTGAATCTCATCTAAACCCTTTGGCGTGTAACATACTAAGTGAACCTGGTTACATACGAACGACTAATAAGAAGAGATACAAATTTTCTTGACCGTACATCAGAGGAATGACCCGCAAATGTTTGCAAAAAACCGTGAAACAAACATTATTTTTGTCTGGCACTGGCTGGACTTAAGAAGAATATTTTATGAATAAATTCTTTATCTCTTTATAATTAAAAACTTAAGCTTAAATAATTAATTTATTAATTTAAAAATAGTTCAAATAAAATTCATATAAAAATATTTTATTCTTTTTTATTTTAGATTTAAGATATGAGTAATTATTGTTAGTTCAAAAATATTGAAGATACAATAAATAATAAATGAAATCAAAAAATGCTAGTGTCTAAAAAAAAAAATTCTCCATTTTCCTTTAAAATTAATTTAATTATTATTCTTTCAACTTTGAGAAAATAGAACGAACTTAAGCCTAACTTCAATAATTCCTAACTTCAATAATTTGTATATTTTTCAATTTTAAAAATATACTGAATTTATATTGTAAGATTGTGGAAAAATAAGCAGATAACCAAAATTAAAGTGTATTCACATGGCACAGGATTTATATTTAATATTTTATTTATATAACCTAATAACCAGCCTACAGTGTATAATCTTATTTATATCATTTGTAAAAAGGGAAGATGTCACAATCAAGTTCGTCTCAGTGTAAACTGGGAAAGGTGATATAAATTGAGGTAATGACAAAAAATAGTGTCTTGTGATAAGCTTATTTATACTTCTTTCAAATTTCAGTTAAAAATTTGAAATAAGAGAACCGAATTTTTTTGTATAAATATTAATTTTGTGTGAAATATTTTTTTTGACTTGGAAAATGCATTACTCTACTACTAGTATCAAAAAATTTTTACCTTTTATACATATAACTGAAAAATTATTAATTCTCATATTATTAAATTAAAAATAGTGAACAAAAATTGTATTTTCATTATAGCTTTTATTATTTTGAATTTATATTGTTTTTGTTTGTAGTCACGATCGCTTAGCATGTTACGGCCCAGCGGATTTGTGTCTCTTTAGCTTCTTTTTCTTCGGGAATGATCGCTTTTTTTTAATATACCAGTAAGATACTATGCTCATTCACATATGTATATTTATTTTGGTGCCTGAAGCTGAAACTGTATCCCATAACTAATAAGAATTTAATTATAAAGTATAAATTTGCAAACCAATCTGTTCAAAATTAGCCACCGATCAAGATGTATATCAAGGAATTTAATATCAGAATTAAGGTTATTTATTCAAACATTTTTACGCAGTTAACGTTATAGGAGTACATTTTAGTTCATTAACCTTGCTAGTTGCCATTTCCGAGGTATATAACAAGTATTAAAATAGGTTCCATTTAATACTTGCAATTCGGCTTTAATTTGTTGAGGCAAATTAAGAAATGTTATTTTTAACAAAACATTTTCGTTATATAACTTTTTAAAATCTTATAGATATTTTTTATATTAACATCAAGTGATGTTTCATCTTCAAAACGTTTTGTGAGAATGTCGTTTGCGGCTCCAAAGTATAAAGCATCAAACATTTTAGCCTAATTTTTAAATTGTGTAAAACGAAAAACCTCCTTTTAGAGGAGCTAGTTGTGACCCCCAAAATGTGTATTTAGCATTGAAAAAATATTCTTTAAAGAAAATAATTGTAAAAAAGAAAAACCGAAAAGTTCCAGAAAGTTTGTGTCTTAAGTCTTTTGTTTTGGTTAAACTAGATAGTGACTTCGATATATAATTTATATTTAAAACATGGATTTTTATTAATTTTTTATATTCTACCTTTTCAAATTTATATTTTCAACTGATTTAACAGTTAAAAGTTTTAGCGACTGATTCCAAAAAACACAGAAATTATAAGAATTTAATACCGTGTCTAAATTTCGAAGCATATCGTTTAAGGTTTAATCTTACTACGTAAACGTTCAAACTAAACTAATTCCTGTTTCTAATAATAAAATTACAAAAAAAATACTCGTGTGTATAAAACAATAAATAAATAAGTTTCTTTAAATATAAAATTTCAAATAATTCAATATTACTGACCAAACATTGTTTCGAAAATAAACACAAATTGGACGATTTAAACTCACAACATTTTTCGTTAGACGATTGCCAAATATATAAATCAAGTTACTCGTTACTTAACTATAGATATAAAGATACATTTGTTAAAGTTTTTTTTGTTGTTTTATACATATTCTTTTTCTGCTACTTTAAACATTAACTTCATTTAGTAGTCATATAAGGATGCAATTGTTATTGTTAAACTAGGTGTATAGTTGTTGTAGTGGTTGTTGTTGTAGCAGTTGCTGTCGTCTATTCAATAGCTAAAGAGTGAATCCACTCGTTAAAGTAGTTTCCCACACATTCATTTAAATGTGGTTAGTGTTGTCTGTCGTTAGATGTTAAATGTTGCATGTCATTATGTATTGAAGCAAATAAAAACCCTTTTATGTTTTTATGAGACAGACAAGCGTTGGAGCGAGCACTTGTTTGGAGTAAAGTAAAATTTGCCTGTTGTGTATAATGTGAACATAATAACATGGCAGGTATGCCAGTAGTACATTCATGTCATTTTGTGATTTTTGTGTTTAGTTTATTTCGAAAGAGACTTACAATGGCCAGATGACTTAAAAAGAAGCTTTAATGCACTGCACGAAAATATGGCGTGAACTAAAGTCGATAAAATTTATAAAAAATAAAAATAAATATTTTTATTTATATTTTAATAAATTAAATTATTTATTATTAATTAAAAATTTGTATTATGCAACAAAAAAAAAAAAAAATTGGGCTATGTTACTATCTATGTAAATAAAATACTTATTTTCATTTAGCTGGACATTTACATTAGCTTCTATTAGAAAGTTTTTTCTGTTATCATAAAAATTAACGGAATTTTAACAGCCTTCCCATACAAGGTGGATATTTATTAAAATATATTAATAGATGCATAATGAGAAGAATCTTTATACTTCTCACTTATGTGCACCTCCCATATAAAGTAAATTATAATCATCATATATTTGTGGCAACATCAGAGTCAGAAATTTGTGGTCACGCTGAAAATTTTCGGGATCGGATCAGTAGGTATTGTCAATCCCATGAACACAAATTAAGAATAATCCTATTTTTCTAGAAAACTATAGAGCTTCTATCATACCGTGTGTCCTAGTCACCCTACATTATGGACATAAAATCTTTAGCTAAGCAGAGTTTAAACTCTATCTTTGGAGACTCGACCGTACATCAGTTTTTATATTTAGCAATGCAAATACGTTCATTGTGTCTGTAATCTTAATATGCAAATTTTACGAGTGATAATGGACTAGCAGCACAACTATTTGTCTATTCGAGTAACGTGTCGGTATATAACATCAGCTTGGCAAACGACTAACTTAATTTCTTTGTGTATGTTATTATCACTACACTCTCCTGTAGTGATTTTATACCGTCGACTGATAACAGTCAACTTTCTTTCTTGTCACGGAGTCTCTTGTAATTGCTAGCATTCGTCTAAGGCTTAGATCTACCCTGACATTTAAATTTAACATTTGTCCGCCTGTGGCTTTAAGCCCTATGTTATCGTCTCAATCTTTTCACAGGCATATTCTCAAAGTATCATCTTCTTTTACTTTCATCTTGGCCTGATGATACTTGTGGTTTCTATGACCTGTCGTTGATATAATTATCCATGTTAAGGTACTTTTATGATTGTATCCAAGTAACTTTCTGGACTTAGTGTCGATAGGATTAATTCGTTTATCTCTTGAGAGGCATTCATGTCCATATTGGCATGGGGCCAATAAAGATCTGAATTTTTTTTAAGAATATCCTCTTCATCTCCTGCGAGGCTTCCTTGTACATTGTCAACAATTATAATTTCAAAATTTCTAGTAATGATGAAAAAATGTCCACTCATACAAAGCTCCATCTACACAAGTTCGCTCGACTTAACTGTCTCAGTCTTGTCTCTCGGAGTAGAGACAATATCTATCTTCCCACCACCATGAGCTGACGAAGTCTACTCACAGTATACTCAATAAAAGCAAGCCATATCCTTGTGCCTCCTAGCCGATGACCTAATTATCTCTTTACAAACAACTTCTCTGACAAGTAAGAAAAAATTACAAAAGGCTTAACATCATAAAACTCTTTTCACTTAACAAATCCAAAATAAAATTTTGAAATCATAAACTTTTTCTGTGTATCATATACATAATTACTTTTTAAATTTGCGGTAACTTTTATAGTTTGGTTTTTGTGCCAAAGAAAACCCCCAACGAACAGATGTATAGTCTAAATAAATTCAAAAAAAAAAGTAAAAATATATAGGTAACCGGGTAATTGAGTGGGCTATAAAACAAAAAAAGTTACAAAAGAAAAACTAAAATTGTTAATGGTTTCTAGTTTAGTTTTTAATTTTATTTTAGAAAAAAAAAAAACAAAAACACAAAAACATACAACATGTTAAATTTGCTACAAACAAGCTGGTGTTATAATTAAAACTATGCACCTGCTACTGTCATAGATGGATGAAATTCGGGACAGACCAGTAACCATATTATTAAGGATTTCAAATTCTTTAACTTTTTCGACAGTTTTCACAAGCAGTCGTACAACAGAGCGACAAGAGTTTTACAATAGAAATATTTCCATTATGATTTGTTTCCTGCTGCTGGCATCTATATTTTTGTTACTCACATACAATTGGGTTTAAATGATTTCAATACAAAAAAAAAAAAAAAAAAACAATAAATGAGACAACACAGATAAATTTAAAATTTCATCATACAGATATGATTACGAAAACGAAATTATAAGATAATATTTTTACTATCTAGGCGGTACTTTCATTTAAATTGAGTACATTAAATAATTTTTTAATTTGGTGTAAAAGACATCGCATTTACAGCCGAAAGGTAATTTTTCAACACATTGGTATTGAGTAAAGTTTTAAATGTAACTACTTTTACTATGTTTGTATAACTTTATATATAATAAATATCGAATAAAGCTTCATTGTAATAGTATAAGTAAGTAAATCAAAAAAATAATAAAAAATAAACATAATTAAAATACAAGAGCTACTCTGATTTGCTACAAGGACAACCTGTATTTCTCACTTCTCTAATTGATATAAAACATTTTAAGGTAGAAACCTAAATGTTAAGAAACTCTGTTTGTATATTTTTTACTTTTTGTACTTTAATACTAAAGTACTAATTACATCGTTTGTAGTTAAGTTTATTACTGCTCATAAGTGTTGTGTTAAATTCGGCTTAATTGACTTACTTATAATTAAGATATTTCTTTAATAAACCAAAACACACAAAAGCACAAAAATAATTATATAATTATTTGAAATATTTCAAGTTTTATATTTGAAAGTGCTTAAGTTTAACACAAATACATACGAACACGCAAACAATTGTTTGCTAAAGCTGTGTTCAGACGATGTGTATTTGCCATATGGAACCTGCACACCTTTATACAATACCATATGTTATTTCTATGTGTGCAGTACATATGACATTTTTTACTCACAGCGAGTTCTACTTTTATTTGGCATAGCATCTGACAACAGCTGGTTTTGCCCAAAACAAGTATTTGAGGCGGCAAAAAATATAAAAAATTGTGTAATTTTTTGTGAAAAGTGAACAAGTAAATAGCAATTACTGAAAATTTTACGAAGAATTGACAAAGAATTAACGAAAATATTTGTTTTTGATAAGGAAAATAAACTTACATGCCAAACTATATTTTTATGTTGTTCTACTTTGATTGGCCCAAAGAAACAGTGATCAATTTTATCGAGATGTGGCAAACGAAGCATGTTTGTATAATCCCAGATTTAAGTTCTACCACAAGCATGCTAGCTACGCCGCCCTAGATGACATGGTATGGCTTCACAGCCATACCTTTCTCAAGGAAGAATATTGGGACCGATTTTATACTTCTTGTATACTTCGAATATGCCAAGTCCATACATCGACATTTACCGACGACACAGCTTTTTTTAAGTATTCATAAAATTACCCAAGTAGCATCACGATATTTACTAGACCAAATACTCAATTTAGAGAAATGGTTGAAGAAATAGAGTTATAACGTTCACACTGCAAAGAGACTCATGCTATTAATATAAGTAACCAAGTATACCTCAAATTTCAAAATAAAATAATACATCTGAATCTTACTTGGAACAGCCACATAGAATTGTTAACACAAATGAAGTTAAAAGCAGTCAAACTAAATTGGCTTTTTGGCAGAAACTTTACCCTCAGCTTAGATTGCCAATTTATACTTTACCAGTCGATCCTCAAACCACTATCTCAGCTGGCATTCTATAAAAAATTTAAAGTACCATAATAAGATTCACGAACATCCACAATGATCTAAACGTGCCATCACTTAAAACAGAAATAGCGAAACATGCAGAAACATATTTAAAGAAGCTTTAAACGAATCCAAATCCTTTGGCGCGTAACATACAAAATGTACCTGTTTACATTCGGTGTGAAACTTGGACTTAACGATTATATTTGTTTTTTATTTTAGACTAAAGATATAAATAATTATAGTTAGTACAAATACATTGAAGATAGAATAAATAAAATGTGAAAAATATGTATGAACACACTAAGTTTTGAACATAAAAGTGATAAACCATAAGACAAAAACAGATCGTCTGAACACAGCTTAAGTAACAAAAGACGCTGATGATTAATTGTTTGTCCGTTAAGTATTGCATTTTATATCTACATATATATATAATACATCTATACAGAGCAAGTTTTTTCTTAATTATTTAACCAATATTGTTTGCTTGTTTGCCTATTGCTTTGTCTGTAATGTGATTCGTGCAATCATGCTGCTTTCATTATTATTTTGTTTTAATTCAACATTTTTTATTGCACCAGAAATTATTGTGATTTCCAAAAAAAGACCTTGGCTACAAATATTGCTGTATCAGTGCAACACAAACGAGCACTAAAAAGACGCAGATAATTACAGTTTAACTTCATTTAGTGACTCAATTTTGCCGTTAGCTGTTAGCTGTTTGCTTTTGTTTTTGTTGCTAAAATTTTAACCTAAATTTAATTTTGATATAATTTTTGCTTCCCACACTATAATCAAACTAAATATTGCTTCTTTAAAGCAGATTCCATTGTGGTGTCTTGCAACAGTTAAACATTTTTTATGGTTTCTGATTATTTGTAAATTCGTGTCCGGCTTGTCAGAAGCTTATTGGTCTAAACGCAATTTAAAATTATTTCTTTGTTAACGATGTCTTGCAATTGAAAAACAAAAATGGTTGCTAAAACCTATAGGCACTTATGTTTGTTAAATTTTATTGTAGAATTTGAAAGATTAATTTTTAATTGATATTCTTGAGTCAATTTAAAATCATTTTAGAGTCCATGCATATCACAGGAAGAATTACATGTTTTAGATATTATTTAGTTCAGTTACAAAAAATCCTTAAATATTAAAGATTCCAAAGGATTAATAAATTTTAATAAAAACAAAAGTTTTTGTTTTAATATCATAAAAAATACAAACTCTACAACTAATTTCACTTACAACCTAATATTCAGTTTAAGCATAATTTTCGAAAAAAAAAAACGTTTATTGCTAAGCAAACAACATTGAGATTCCCGTTCAGAGATTGTGACAAGATCATGAATGAGCTTAATGTTCATGTGTTGTCTTTTGGCTCGAATCTCCAATTGCCTCGGATTACTATTGAATGAATATGAATGGCAAGTAGGCTTAACAGTTTAACAACAAAGGCGATAAGAAAAAGTGTACCACAAAGAACAGAGCCTTGAGATACCCCTGAATTAATATTGATCAAAATCCATCTATAACTACTCGTATAGTGCGATCCCTGAGAAAGCTAGACATAAATCGAAGGAAGTTATTATTATGATTCATTGCATACTCTATCAGACGCCACGACCTTAGGTTCATCAAAATAGTATATGGAGTGTAAGTCACCTGTAGAACGTCCCCTACAGAAACCACACTAGCGGTCACTTAGCAATCTGCTGGACTCCAAATACTTCACAAGACAAGTGCTGCAATTCCATCCAGCCTAGGAGACTTCTTAAAGTTCAGGTCTGCTAGTACCTTTTTAACCGAACGCGGTCGAAAGAATTTGCCATAGTTATTGCTACTTTTTTCGAGCATAAGAGAGATGTGGTGGATGTAAGAATTTCTTGCAAATATTTCAGCCAGAAGGTTGGTCTTTATTAACCGATGCGGTGAATATTTGGTCATCCCTTAAAAGAGTCGGTCTCGAGGAACTGTCATTATCCTTTACTCTTTTAAAGAATGACCTAAACCTGTTGGCACCCCGAGGTGTCAAAAAACATTTTGGTCTTTGGCGTAGCAAAACAGTATCTGCATTTTTGTTACAAAAACACGGTTGTGGTAACCATAATCGAAGAGCAACGTATTATGATTAAATGATATAGCTGTACTCAAACCGTATTATTATTAAATATTATAACAATATTGTTCTTTTAGAATAATATTATTGTCAACCCTGATAATGATTGTTAAAAATTACCAGAATTTATTTAAATATAAACATATTATAATCTAATATGACCATAAAATAATAAAAAACAATACATTATGATTGAATATAAATACCATATGTTTAACCTTAATGATTATAATATGATTAAAAACTATGCAATGTCATTTGGCCGCTTTTGTTTTAACATTAAATAAATACACAACTACTTATTATTTTAATTTTTAATTTTCAAAAACTTATAACCGGTACCCTTCGCTACACCCATCCACAAAAAATACAATAAAAACTTGGAAGTAAAATTATGGCAGAACTTAAACTAGAAACGCACGTTATTCTCAAAGAAACCTATGCCAAATATGGAGTGGGTCACTATTGCAGTGATCTAGATATAGGCTAATTATTTTGTATGTGAGTACCCAGTCCTCCCGTCCCAATAATTAAGCTTCAACTCGAAAACCCACGCTATTTTCAGATAAAAAAATTCTAAATTCTACCTATTATAGTTTTACCATAAAGATTTTTAGTTTGTATGCAAGGTTCGATGGCCACTTCTCATTCAAATGTATTTTACTAGACTCAGCCAATTATTATGAGAGTTATTTGTACAAAGTTTCAAGAATCTACCTAGGTACACGATAGTAACCTTTTAGTTTATATGTGCTATCACGCCCACTTTTTCAATGCAGGTTGTAAGTAGCTAGACTATGCACATTAGTTTGAAGACTAAACCTATTGCAGTTCTCAAGGTACACGATAATAATTATTCACTTTGTGTGGGATGGTACGCCAGGCGCTGAATGCTTCTTCGCTTGAAATGACTGGGATTCCTGCTATTCTGATTAAAAAAAAATATATTTTTTTGAAACACTTTCGCCACGCCATCGAAACGCCAAAGAAAATTTTCCAAATAAAATGCCAAAATTCGTTGTGATTGATCCAACGAACGTTTCCGTGTATACATATATTTTGAACATCTTGTCTCTCTTCTTGAAGCATTACAAGATTAAAGAGCGAAATTGAGGCGAAGATGGTTTAATCATTCGAGATACCGAGAGGTGCAAGCGTGCATCTCTTAATACTTTTGACAGTGTGAAGTTTAAAGAAGGTCAAGAGTATTGTTTTAGTGTCCTTGAACACAAAAAATATGCGTTGTCTTATTCACTAATTGCGCAAGATGGTTGTGCACGGCAAATAATACAACTTATTGTCCATCTGATGTTGTATTGCTAGAAAGTTCTAAAGATTGAAATCAGCGGCAGCAACAATTTTGCTATTTGGGCAACTATCAAGGATGTTCGACACGGTATGGGTTTCAAATCTGGCTATATTGTTATCCTTTCCCGTGTTTCGACTTCTATAATGAGACCCGAAATACACTTTCCGTTAATATCTTACAGTAAAAAATATTTATTGGAACTTAACATTCGTGTTCACATAAATACTGTTACATTTTGAGTTTCATAAATTATTTAGTTATCAAATTACAATAAGTCATTAAAAACAACTGTAGGAATTTTTTACTTCAACGTAAATTTGCTTAAATCGTTTTAAATACGAATGTACCATTTATATAAAAGTTATCCACTTAAAATACTGCAAATAGTTAATTGACAAGTAAATAAATAAATTATATAACAGCTTTTCTTTTGAATTTATTTTCAATATAAATAATCTTATTGATAGATAAATAAATACAAACACTTTTATTATTTTATATTTTCATTTAACAACTACTTCTTAGAGTCTAACTCATATGTGTCTTGAACAGTGGCTTGTTATGCCTGCCAATATTTATTAACAATGTAATTGTGTACATAAAATAGAAATAATCATTCTTGCATAAAAAATACAATCACTTAAAAATTAATTACACCGCTGCCATTCCAACCGCAAGTCTGCCACAATGACTCCATAAACTCTTTTGTAAACTCTAGGAGTTAAAAGACCAACGATTTTTTTTATGGCCCAACTATCTTAGGATTCTCTTTTATCATTTTTAACTATTCGCTCTAAATATAAAAATATGTTCGATGTGTATTATATGGAATTAATGTGTTATATTTTGTGTTATTTTATATTTAACATGTACGACTACGTACGTATGGAGGTTAGTTTTATGTGTTGCAAACATTTGAACAAAATTTGAAAAAAAAAAAAAAAAATAACGAAAAAGAAAATGTTCAATAGACGGAATAACTAACCCCCTTCTCAAAAAATATAGACCTCTCACCTGATACCTTCTTATTCTTCACTTTTGTACAAAAAAAACATAAAACACAATGGAGTGCGAATGTGTTTTTGTTTTTTGATAGAGAAAAAACGAAACACGAACGATTTTAAAATAGTTTATTTATTTTTTAATGGATTTTGTTTTTGAAATTTATGTAGTTGTTGTTGTTGGTGTTTTTGTTTGTTTTTTGCAGCGCTTCATTTGTGAATGTTGTAAAACAATAATTGTTGTTTTTGTTTTTGTTGCTCTCTACATTTAATATGACTTTGTATGTTTGTATATATAATAAAGCCTGAGTGCTTTTATTGCTGTTGCTTCTGCTGCAGCAAAAATTGTTGCCTACTATTGCCTGTATGTCCGTCTGCTGGCTGGCTGACTGGCTGGCTGGCTGGCTAACTGCTCTTTAATTTTTGTTGGCTTTATGGTTAACTCGAACAATTTCTTCCTAAATATATAAAAGCAACAAATTTTCAATGCAGCAATATTATTCCGTGCTGGAAATTCATTTGGTTAACAACGTTTCCTTTATACGTTTCAAAAAAGATCAGCTTTTATACAGTGATCTCTAAAGTTAATTTGTGTTTATTAAAATATATAGTAGAAATAAAGCAATTTATACAATAAAAATGGCCCTTAAGGTGAGCCTTTTCGAAACAAAAAGGATGTAAAAAATTAAACAGAGAAAATTTCAAAATTACAAAAAATATAAAATTTATAAATTACAAAGATATAAATTAAAACAAAAAAAATTATAACTAAAAAGTGCTTTTAAAAAATTAAAATAAAAACAAGAGCAATATTGCTGAAATGTGGATAAAAAATAAAAATAAAAAACAAAAGACTTAAGAAACAAACTTTTTAAAGAAAAAAACTGCATAATTCACATGTGAAAGAATCAATCAAAATGAAAGATTCCAAGAATTTTCATAAAAGTGATAAATTTAATTAAAATATGTTCTTACTTAGCATTTTTTTTCTTCAAAAATCGTTTTAAAACAAATTATCATTTCTATCGTTTCGTTTAGTTTGTTGTTTTCGCCTCGGCTTTATGTTTAACTTTGGCTTATCCTTTGGATCATCATTATTATGAAAGCGATGGTCATGATCATGGTCATGGTTACGAAACGGAAGTAGCCCATGATTATGGGCACGGTCATCAAATCGAACGCGTGTCATTGGGAGAAGAACACAGCAGCTATGGCCATGAAGAACATCACGAAGATGAACATGTAGATTATTATGTAAGTGTTTCGTTACTTGATTTGTTAATTTGTAAAAATAAAGCCCATTGCTTTATTGGATTTATTGATTGTTTATATGTATATGTGTGTGCTTTTGTGTATGTTTTTAGGCTCCTCCAAAATACGCCTTCAAATATGGTGTCAACGATTTCCATACCGGTGATGTTAAATCTCAACATGAAACTCGTGAGGGTGATAGTGTTAAAGGTAAGTTTTAAAGATATAAATCGAATTAAGCTCTTAAGTTTTATCATCGTGAGTGACGCATTTATTTGAGCATGATATTTTTGAGATTATTAGAAGGACATATTTCTTCATTTATAAAGTTCCATCAGAATGAAATATCATCAAAAACCAGCTACAAAGCATTAAAGTTGTCTAATTCTAAAATACAGAATAAAACAAGCAGCTTCTTCTTGTAGCCACAGAATTTAATATAATTGTTAGTTCTTCCGTTACAAATTAAAAAAATAATTACTTGTAACAAAAATGTTAAAAATAATCAAACAATTTTAGAAGTGAGATATTTTAGTAAAAGATGTCTCAACTCTAGCACATGTTTACTTTACTGTATTTTTCAATAACTTGATGTTAAATCAATAGAATTCTGTTGCTCCTATTCTTTTTGTGTTGTTATGAGCATGAGAAACTACTGCTACAAGAATAAGCTTTGTAAAAAGGTAGATAAATTATTGACAACTTAGTGTGGTTCTATAAAATGGTGTTGAGCAGAGAGACAGGCGGTAAAAGCAGAAAAAATAGAAAATCTTCATTTTTAACAAATTATACAAATAACAAATTATATATATACTGTACCGATGAATAGAATTATACCGGTAAACAATTTCAAAAGCGTTCTCAAATACAAATTTTAATCACATATTAGGAAATATCCTTATATGTATATATTTATAAAAGAATATTTTTTATTTATAAAATTGAACAATTGTATTTAAAAGAACACTTCAGCATTTTGCCATTTTTACGTTTTGCATAGAAAAAAGAAATTTAATTTATTTATTTCACAAAAAAAAAATGTTTCACCAATTAAAGTTTTTAATTAGTTTTAAATAAAAGTTCAATTATTTTTTTAATTAATTCAATTATATATTTGTTTAAAAGAGACCCAAAAAATTCTGAATTAAATAGATAATTGAATCAATTATTATATAATTTTAATCTGAAACTAATCAAAACCTTTAATGGCTGCAAATATTTTTTCTGTGTTTGGGATGTGTTAGTTCTTCCGTTGTGTACGTCCGTACAATATTTTGTTCGATTTTTCTTTTAAAGTAATCCACACCAAATTTTAAGCCCTTACTTTTATAGTGTTCACATATACGTATTTTCTTTACATAAAGGTACCTATCCCTGCGTAGAGTTCTTAAATTTAAATAAAATTCTAAAAATTAATTTAAGTTCTGTAGAAGTGTTTAAATTATCCCGCCTTCTAAAAGAACAGACACTGTAAAGTAAGCAATTCCTTTAAAATATCCCTCTTTCAAAAATAAATTCATATCGGTAAAATTGTGGGACTTGTATTCATATCGGTAAAATTGTGGACTTTCACTACTTTTTTTTCCACTTTCTCTTGGAAAGTATCTTATATTTGAATCAAGATATTAAGGTAACTCCTCAATAAATTTTATAAATCCTGGGCAGTAGTTTTTACGTGATGCGAACACAGACAGACGTACAGATAGACAGGAAAAAGTTACTGTTTTATTATATGTATAGATAACGCATTCGCTTTTATTGCTTTCGGAATCATTCTTAACGTCACATCGCCTTGGGAACATTTTCAGTAAAATAGAAAAAGTTAAAAACCAAAATGTAAGAAAGACAGAAGGTAATGTTATTATGTGTAGACCGTGAGTAATATTACAACTTTTTATGAGAAGCTGATGTCACTCATAACAGTTCGTTACATTAAACAACAACTCGTTACAAATTTGTAATTTAATAGCAACACTTTTTTTTTAGAACCAAACAGTACTTAAAATTACATTTTAAAATAGGATAATATTTAACTTAATAACAAAAACAAAATTGTATGGAAAAGTTTGGTTAGAAATCTATACATATTATAAAACTATAGCTGGGCCATTACTCGTGCAGAAATGGAAACAGCAATTTTTGCAATCAGCTAAAAACTACTGAATGAATTTTAATAAAATTTTATTTTATATATATATATATATATATATATATATATATATATATATATATAATATATATATATATATATATAATATATATATATATATATATATATCTATATATATATATATATATATATATAATATATATATAAAAATTTTAAGAGAAAGTAGGGATAAAACATTAAAAAAGCGCATTTTTACGGATTTAATGGGTGCAGAAAACTTTGACCTTTTCATTTTGCAAACGGGGAATTTTTAGTCACTATTTACAAAATTTTACAATAATTTTTTTGCGACATCCTGAATAATTAATCAGGGACGGGTACATCTACAAAGTAAATATATAAACCGTATCTGGCAGGACCCAGACAACATTGCGGGCGCAAATAGTTTATGTTATTATAGAAGTTTCTTTTATTAAATGTGAATAAAAATAGATTTAAAAAAAATGTTGTGCTAAGTATAATTTAAGTCAGATAAAGCTTATACTGAAGTTTTGTTTGAAATCAACAAGGGTGGATGCCTAAATTACTCAATTGAATTCAATAGATTGGGTAGTTTAGGCAAATAAGTTATTTTTTTTAAAGAAATCGAGTCATTTCAAAAATAACTGTGGCCGCTAAATCGTAGGCGTCGTGACAATATTTTTTTCGATTTTGCTTTGAAAGTAATCCACAGCTAATTTTGAGACTCTTACTTTTATAGTGCTTAAGTTATCTATTTTCTTTATATAGAGGCACCCATCCCTGGATAAAATACTAAACTGTATATAAACTTATAAAATTATTGTATAGTTTTGTAAATAGTGTTTAAAATGTTGTGTTTTCAAAAATAAAACGTGCTGTCATGTTTGCATTACCTTTAAATCGATTGCGTACTTTCACTACTTTTTCTCTATTTGCTCTTGGTAACTCCTCACGAAATTTTAGTTATAGAAATTTGTTAAAATTTATCCAGTATTTGTTTATTTATCCACAGAGACAGATAGACAGACAGACAGACAGACAGACAGACAGGCAGACAGACAGAAGGAGAGACAGATAGACAGACAAAAATTCTAAAAAATTCTGTTTTGTATTCCATTCCTATTACCAACTGCACCAGCAACAAAGGTTATCAAAAAATATTTCCAGTACAGAAATGTTGCTGTTACAGTTTTATTGTATATTCAAGGCGAATTAATAAGTGGTGACATTATAAGCCAGAGCATATTGAAAAACACAAAACAACATGGCTTATATGAGGCTGGCAAAATCAATGCACTTCAAGACAAGGCGGAAATAAATGAATTGGTCATTGGTATTGAGTTGTCTGGTAAATTGAGTTGTCTGTGTTCATGGCATATTATTATTCGATTCGATTTTTGGCAATAAGGCAAAAGTTTCTTGTACGAACGTGTCTTAAACGTTTCACTAATATAAAGCTAATACGAGAATTGTTCACAAACTTGTCTAGCAAAAATTTTTTAGTTACATGTTAGAAAGTAAAACCGTATTTACTCTTAATACAAAACAACAATGAAAAACAAAACAATGAAAAACGAACGATAATGAACAAAATCCTGCAAGTTTGAATTGCAAGCAGTTGAAATTAAATGATGTATTTAACAAAAAAGAAACTTAAATTAAAACACGTTATAATGGGTGATTTTTTTGAGGTTAGGATTTTCATGCATTAGTATTTGACAGATCACGTGAGATTTCAGACATGGTGCCAAAGAGAAAGATGCTCAGTATGCTTTGACATTTCATCATGAATAGACTTACTAACGAGCAACGCTTGCAAATCATTGAATATTATTACCAAAATCAGTGTTCGGTTCGAAATGTTCAAAATGTGACAAATTTTGTTCAGCGATGAGGCTCATTTCTGTTTGAATGGCTACGTAAATAAGCAAAATGCCGCATTTGGAGTGAAGAGCAACCAGAAGCCGTTCAAGAACTGCCCATGCATCCCGAAAAAATGCACTGTTTGGGGTGTGGTTTGTACGCTGGTGGAATCATTGGGACCGTATTTTTTCATAGATGCTGTTGGACGCAACGTTACGGTGAATGGGCGATCGCTATCGTTCGATGCTAACAAACTTTTTGTTGCCAAAAATGGAACAACTGAACTTGGGTTTACATGTGGTTTCAACAAGATGGCGCTACATGCCACACAGCTCGCGATTCTATGGCCATTTTGAGGGAAAACTTCGGGAGAACAATTCATCTCAAGAAATGGACCGGTAAGTTGGCCACCAAGATCATGCGATTTGACGCCTTTAGACTATTTTTGTGGGGCTACGAGTCATAGTCTAAAGTCTACAGAATAAGCCAGCAACTATTCCAGCTTTGGAAGACAACATTTCCGAAGAAATTCGGGCTATTCCGGCCGAAATGCTCGAAAAAGTTGCCCAAAATTGGACTTTCCGAATGGGACCACCTAAGACGCAGCCGCGGTCAACATTTAAATAAAATTTTATGCGTTTTTTAAAAAAAAAAAGTTCTCAAGCTCTTAAAAAATCACTCGTTATAATAAAACAAACTATAGCCCTCTCGATGACTGTTCGTTAAAGAAAATTAAAAACACATTTTTACGCAGTATGATTGGTGTTCAAGTACTCATAAACTATATTTATGATATTACCTGGAATGAAGATACCTTAGTTTCACTTATTGACTTTTGTTCGGTTTGTTATAAAATATCATTATCAACGTAGCTGATTGTGTAAACAAGTCGAAGAATAAGATGCCATTTGTATCAATTACACAGTGCAAAATTGAAAAAATAATGGGTGATTTTTTTGAGGTTAGGATTTTCATGCATTAGTATTTGACAGATCACGTGAGATTTCAGACATGGTGCCAAAGAGAAAGATGCTCAGTATGCCTTTGACATTTCATCATGATAGACTTACTAACGAGCAACGCTTGCAAATCATTGAATTTTATTACCAAAATCAGTGTTCGGTTCGAAATGTTCAAATGTGACAAATTTTGTTCAGCGATGAGGCTCATTCTGGTTGAATGGGCTACGTAAATAAGCAAAATTGCCGCATTTGGGAGTGAAGAGCAACCAGAAGCCGTTCAAGAACTGCCCATGCATCCCGAAAAATGCACTGTTTGGGTGGTGGTTTGTACGCTGGTGGAATCATTGGACCGTATTTTTTCAAAGATGCTGTGGGACGCAACGTTACGGTGAATGGCGATCGCTATCGTTCGATGCTAACAAACTTTTTGTTGCCCAAAAATGGAACAACTGAACTTGGTTGACATGTGGTTTCAACAAGATGGCGCTACATGCCACACAGCCTCGCGATTCTATGGCCATTTTGAGGGAAAACTTCGGAGAACAATTCATCTCAAGAAATGGACCGGTAAGTTGGCCACCAAGATCATGCGATTTGACGCCTTTAGACTATTTTTGTTGTGGGGCTACGTCAAGTCTAAAGTCTACAGAAATAAGCCAGCAACTATTCCAGCTTTGGAAGACAACATTTCCGAAGAAATTCGGGCTATTCCGGCCGAAATGCTCGAAAAAGTTGCCCAAAATTGGACTTTCCGAATGGACCACCTAAGACGCAGCCGCGGTCAACATTTAAATGAAATTATCTTCAAAAAGTAAATGTCATGGACCAATCTAACGTCTCAAATAAAGAACCGATGAGATTTTGCAAATTTGATGCGTTTTTTTTTAAAAAAAGTTCTCAAGCTCTTAAAAAATCACTCGTTACAAGGAAGTGACAGTATAGCTTCGATTCTACTATGAAAGAGTAGTAAAACCCTATAGTCATTTTGGCAAAATTGGTCACCAATTTTTATTTATGGGCTTCGAAAGATTCGAAAAATCAGTGGACCCTACAAAAAAGGTGTTATCAGTTATTGTCTAATATCTCATTCAAACTATGCGATAGCGCTTAACTTTGTTCGACAATAATGTAGCTAAATTCTGGGGCCTAATCACCGCATTCGAAATCGAGCAAACTATCGTATCGAATAAGAAATTCGATACGAGTCGAGAAAGAAAATTATGCCATTCAGGTACTGAATCGTTATTTATATCAAATTGTAATATATTAGTAATAAGTCAACAAGTGAACAAGAAAACACGGCATCAACATTTCCTTTCGAATGAAATTATGATGCTTTTTATTCGATATTGAGTGGCATGATACCAAAATGAAAATTATGACAGATTTTACTCGATAACGAAGAAGATTTTACTCGATAGAAGATGCACTTGAATGATGCTTTTGAAAAACATTTTACTGCATACGAAAATCCAATAATTTTTTTCTAGGCTCTGAAATTTTCACTAACAAAAAAAAACAACAGTTCGTTACAGGTCAAACCGTTTGACATATAATAATGGAATTCAGTATTTGCCTTTGGAATATGGAGATGAGGTGCTGTATAATTTTTGGGCATAATCGAAAAGAAGGTGGGCTAGTTTTACTTAACACCCAAAACCTAAAATAATTATTTTTGTGATTCCAAAATACTTTTATAATTTTATTCTTGTGTATGTAATATGTCTATTTAAAAATCGTTTTCCATTAGCCATGGTAGTGAAGTGTAGGCTACTCCAGATTTTTTTTTAATTTAAATAAAGTCAAAATTTTCTCATTTTGGAAAAAAGAGGTTCAAGAAAATGTGATTGTAGTAACGTTTTCTATTTTATTTAACTTTTTAGGCATAACCTCCCAATACATTTTATTTTTTATTGCATTTTTCTTTTGTTGCTTGCAAGTCAAGCAACTTCTAAATTGGTAATTACCAAATTGTTTCTGTAAAATTTGTTTTTTATTAGAGTTATTAACTTTAATAATGTTTAAGTTAGTAAATTATGGTGTTTAGGTTTAGTTCGTGCTATTTGTTTTTTTGTTATTTTATTAAAATTCAATCAATACAATCTTGTTGATAAATTATATTTTTTCCTTTTTTAGGTCAATACTCATTAGTTGAACCTGACGGTTCTATTCGTACCGTAGGACTATACAGCCGATAAACACAATGGCTTCAATGCTGTTGTACACAAGACTGCTCCCGTCCATCACCACGAAGAACATCATGAACATCAGGAACATCATTACTAAAATTACTAAATTTACTCAAGAGATACTAAGAAACAAAAGAAGAAAATCTTCAACCCCCCTCCAACAATTGTGTCCACAAACCGATATGATCTATTTTATATTTTATAAGAAAACATCTGAAGGCAACATAATCCATATTGCTGGTGGTGTTCTTATCTTTTAATATTGCAAAGAGTATTTAGCCAAATTGTTATAACTTTTTAATTAGAAAATGAATTAGAAAATATAACTTAATAATTTTCAAGGCCAAAAAGAAAATCAATTTTAATCTGCAACAAGCAAATAGCGATGCTCCTCCCCCCTTATGTGGTCAACTTAATCTTAAACTTGTCTTTTTATATAATTTAGTTAACTTTTTTTTTGTTGTAAATGTATATGTATTAATTTATGTTTTAATTTTTGAATGTCTTGTTTACTTCTGTGATAGCATTAAGCTGGCTAATTAATCTAATCTAATTTGCCCTATTCTGTCAAACTAAACTACCTTTATATTTATGTATGTATGTACTTTCTAAGTAAGTCTTTAACACTTAAATAATACTCGTTCAAATGTTTGCAATAACCAAAATAATTTTAATAGCTGAATGAATTTAATTAATAATTTTATAATTTTATAACCAACTAATTTTCTTTCACTTGTAATGTTTCATAGACTGCATGCTGTAGTTGAAATTAAGTGAATGGAAAAACATTTGTTCAACTATATTCCTTAACTCTTATTATTTTGAAACTATTGAATATTGTGTACGAGTACGTATACGTATACGAGTGCGAGTACGTTTTAGTTAATTGTTTCGTTTCTACTTTTCGCACATATTACTTTTACTAACCCAGGTTTTAGATTTTTACATTAAAACTAATCTATTGTGTAATTTTATTTTACGTTTATACATACGTTTATACATATAAAAGCATTGCAATTGAAATTGATATTTTCCTATTATAATAAATGTGTAAAAAATGAATTTATAAAAAAATAAGTATGACGAAATGTGCTGTTAATTTTATTATTTTTTTTTGTCGATAAGTGGAAGAAGTAATCAGAAATTACAATGAAATTTTATTTCATTTTATTTAATAATAAAATTTTAAAAATTTAATAAGTTTCATACAATAACATTGTTCACGTAGGTAGGTTATTGGTATATGTGCTTATGTAGTTATATAATAAACAACAACAAATACTATGGAAAGAAATTACCAGCTTTGTCCTACCCATACTCCTGTTTACAAGTAACAATAATTAGCTATTTTTTATAGAATTGGAAAATTTTGTAAAATTGATTTAAAGCAATTTCGTACCCCAACACAAGTATTTGGCTATGTGTTTATTATTATCGGCTTGTTGTTAATTTTAATTGTAAATAATTCGAATTTATTATTTTTAAATTTAAAAATTTTTTTATTTTATTTACTTGCTGATTGTTAAAAAAAGGAATACAGTCAACATTAAAGTGTATTCAAGGGGATTAGGGTTTATTTTTAATATTTATAAGCACATAAGCTGATAGCCGGCCTACCGCGCACGCCCTAATGTTTCTAAAAACTCTCTACTACTTAGAACATATTTATTTGGTTTTTGGTTGTTATCTTCATGACAAACAATCCGGGGAAGAATGAAACAAAAATAATATTTTTTTTCCAAAACAATAACATCATGATTTTATAAAATGTTTTATAGCCCAGTAACAATTTATGATGTTCTTCGATGTAGTTACAGAGTAAAATCTCTTATGTTAGTCCTAACAAGAATGCTTGTTGTATTGAAAACCTTTCAAAATAACAATTTAGTTTTTTTTACTAAGCACTACACTTCGAAGTATGGCTTTATCATATAAAAACCACGAATTGAGTTGGTATTCCCAATTTTCCATAGAATATTTTTTATATATTTTTTATTGTGTCTCCAATGTATTTGAACTAACAATAAGCACTCTTACATTAAGCCTAATATAATGAAAAAAAAAGAAAATATATATATATATATATATATATATATATATATATATATATATATAATATATATATTATATATATATATATATATATATAGATATATATTAAGAGATTAACTCTGTGTAATACTTTGTTTTGGATTGCTACATTCTCGTTGTGCATTTTTCGGAAATGTATGTCTTCCTTGTCCCAGTTTTTATACCCTTTACAAAAGGTGGAAAGGGTATAAAATATTCATTTCCGATTACATAAATTATATATATTCTGGGATCCTTATACATAGAGAAGTTGATTAAGCGATGTCCGTCTGTCCGTCTATCCGCCTATCCGCCTCTACGTCTGTCCGTGTTCGGGTAGTAATGCCTTTTGCCAAAGCACCAGAGATAAAAAGATAAGCACAGCAACATCGGATCATTCCTTTGGGCGATTCTTGTTTGTTTTTATACTAAATACCTTTATAGAAGGCAATGCATGTAGAGGTAGCCAATGGACCCACGGATGTCCACTGATAACCAGGTGCCATAAGGCACATTTTATTCAATATGAGGACATTTTTTTGCTGACCTTTCTAACTCAATATACAGGAAGGACCTAACTTAAAAAAAAAATTGTTTCAATAAAATTTTTAAATAAATAAATTTTTTTTTAAATATAAAAAAAAGACAAAACATTTTCATAAACATATTTTTACAGAAAAGTTAAAAAAAAATTTTTTTTCCAGTTATTATTTTTTGAAAAAGTTACTTAATTTTTTAAAAGCAAAATAGGTGTTTATAAAACAATGGCAGAGTTTACGATGTAGCTGTCGTCTCCAATTTCATTAAGTAGCTGGATTAGACGGCGACAATTGTAGCCAAAGGAATTTGTTTTCATTTTAGCTGGCGTATCCGCTGTCTTCTATTTCTTTAAAGCATGAATAATGAGTTTTTTCTCATACAACTTATTTTAATTTACGTAAAAAGGCAACAATATGGATAATGCTGCACATGTCTGTATAAATAAAATCACCGTGGTGAAGGATATATAGCAGATTCGGCATGGCCGAATAAAGCACTCCTACTTGTTTCATTTGCGTTCAAACGAACGAACATTTTGTCGAAACATTTTATAAATATTGGAGCAAATTTCCAAAGCTAATGTCAACAAACAAACGATGCTCTCTTCTCCACCCGTAATATGCTACCAAATTAAATGATTCCCTTCCAAATGTTTCCATGTCTAAACTCAGAGTAAGTAGTATTTAGCTTTAAACATCTTAAGATAAATCAGAATTTATCTAATCAGGTAATTCGAACGAAGTAGAGCTTAACTATAATAAATTTGAATCTACGAGTGAATTTATTATTCGACGAATAAATATGATGTAAAATATAAATATAAAAACATTTTCACTAAATATATATTTGCTCATTATACAAAAACACGACCTCAATGAAACGAATCGCTCAATAATAATGTATGAACTCAAAATATTACAATATTCAGTATTTTTATTACCTTAAAAATGCTACAATTCCCTTACAATAAAAATTCGAAATGCATACAATCTTAAATATAAAACAGAAGAGTAATCTGGAAAAATGTCAATTCATCAAAACCAAAACCCACTACTAAATATTATTAATTTATTTATTGCTGTTTTTCATTGAACAAAAGCCAAGTTGTTCAACAAACTACCAAATACATTTAGCTGGTTTAGCTTTGCCAAATGGTTATTGAACTTAAACTTAAAGGCGTTGAAAAAATAACAACTCAACACCCAAAATGCTCTTTTATCGCCCGCTCGCACACAAGCTGACGTATTTTAAAAAAAAAAAAATTAACAACTTTACAAATGCATTCGATAACCAAAACGTGTTACTAAACTGGCTTAAGTGTACGTATATGAATTGGAAATAAACATACTTTGGTATTTCCCAATTTTATTTAATGCAACGAAACAAAAACACAAAACACCGGAAATAAATACTTAAATAAGTGTTTGCGTTTTTAAATTACAGCGAAATGTATTGCATGTATGCTGCTGAATTTCCAATAATTTTTTTATCGTCATATAAATGATTTCATTTAAAACTTTATCTTTTATTTGTTTGCTGTGTAACACCAATAGTTAACACAATGTTTTTCCTATGTTAATCAAAAGACTTAAGTAACAAGCACTTTTATGCCTAAACATATGCTATGATTTTTAAATGAAAAAGAGTAATTTTGCAGATACTAAAAATATGTGTGATATTTAAGATAAACAAAATTATTTTTGGCAAAGCCCCTGTAGAAAATTATTCGTCAATTATAGGGTAGTACTACTATGGCCGCTATAATAAGATTTATTAAAAATGAAAGAGTTTCTCGATAGTGACACGGTTTTCACGTACATATGTATATGACCTTATTTAATAAACTTTCAATTTATACAGTAGAGTATGTTTTACAATGTCTACTCTTGAAAGAAGTATCAAAAACAAAATTATTATCAATGAAAGGATATTAATTTTAGAAATCACGATTTTGAAGAAGTTTACCTTATTTTGTAAATGTTATAGGGTAATTCCATGCCAAATAAACAAGGCACTCAAAATGACTACTTCTGATTTTATTGAAACTTTTCTTATTTAAATTCCTTGACTCCCCGAATGCTAATATAATTTAGAAAAAAATTATATCTTACAGTTTTTTAGCTATGACCTTATGAAAATAGAAAAATATCGCGATTTACGGTTCCGTACCCAAAGGGTAAAAACGTAACTCCATTGTTTTCGCTACAATGTCTGTCCGTCTGTTTTTCCTTCTGTGACGTGGTTTACATGTATATGGCCTAAGTTTTGAACCATAATAAGTAGATTCTTGAAATGTATAGAAGCAAATACTATAACTTATAGGGTGTACCGAAAGTGACGTACTATTTATGTTTATATATTTATTTCTTGAGCTATAGGAGGCAATCAATTAATATGTGCAGACAGTAATTCTAACTTACTTTTTCAATCGTTATAGATAGAAATAGAACAAATAATAAAATTAAAGAGTGTTCCGACAGGGACATGATTTGTACGTAAACAGCCTTATTGTTTGAACCGTAATAGGTGGACTCTTAGAATGTTAACAGTAGATGTTGTACTTCGGCCGTTGTAACAATTACTAATACCTAAAGGGTGTTTCATCAGAGATATTTTTTCACGTATATTAACTTATTTTTTAACCGCAATAGGTAGGCGCCTGATATTTTTATAGAAAGTGCATTATCATGGCCGCTATAACAACAATTACTAAAACTTAAAGGCTTTTCTAATAGCAATACAATTTTCGCGAATATGACTTTAATTTTGAAATTAACGGGTGACCCATACGACATGAAAAAATTAACAACTTGACTTTTTAAAGTTGTACTACACATAGTACGGAACCCTACGTGTGTGAGTCTAACTCGCACTCGACTAATTTATTTGCATATGCGCTCGAGATTTAAATATATTCTACTTCCAGTTTTATAAGTCCTAGGAAGTTGAGCAATAGCTCATTTTAAAGGGGATTTCATACGCTTTAATTTGATATCAATCATGAAAAGTGGAAACTTAAAAAATTTTTTTTCTTATATTTAAAATAAAAAGACATTAAAATTTTTGAGATGGTGTTTTTTAATAAAATAATGAATGAATGAAATGAAATGTTAATATTAAAAATTATAGGGTGCCCTATAAAAGACATGAAAGTACTAAAATCTCGAACTTTTAAAGTTAGGTATTGCACATAGAACGGAACCATTTGTGAATCTGATTCGTACTTGACTAATTTTTTTATTACTATATATATGTATATATTTATTTTATTTTAATTTACATTTACATTTGACCTTATTGGAAATTTCTCAAAGCAGTTTATGAGTTTCAATACATCATATCAAATGACTAGAAAAAAATGTCGAGGAAAATATTCCAACTTTTTTGAGTATTTGTCAGATGGTGCAAGCAAATTAGCCGCATATTGATGCATCAGGATCCCTATTGTTGTAAGGTTCTCATTCAAACTAAATCCATTTAACTAAGACTATATTTTATATAAAATGATATAAATTCTGTTACTTTGTTTTTCGCAAAAAAAAAATGCAGTATTGATAATCACGGTCTCTCTCAAATCAAAGACTTTAGAAATATGGGGACAAACTTTAATTTTTTATTTTATATAGATTGTTATAGCGGATATAGTAATTAAATGATCTATGTAAATTGCAAGTGCCTGCTTGTAATGATCTAAAAGATAAAGCTGAACCCTAAAAACCATTTTTTTAAAAGCAAGAAGTTTAACCTTATTTTTTATAGTCAATATTAATTGAATATGTGTTAATAACATTTTATATAAATATCAAACATCTTATCGATTTTCAATATTTATTAAAAAAATGACAGGGATTAAAAAATTAAGCTTTTAATTACACCAGATATAAAATTAATTACCTTTTAAAAACTCAGTCAAAACCATTTTAAATGTTGTTGATTAAATGTTGTTTTGACAAGCCAGTTGGAAATGTGTCAAAGTTATAAAAAACCATACAAAATGTTTTTTTTTCATAAATACTTACATCTACGTACTCGTACATTAATTGTCATAAACTAAATGAATTTTAATAGGGCGTGTAGACATTTTGTCAAAATATTTTGTAAAAATCTCACAATTACATGACTGAACACAAACATTAATCAATTCAAATGTAATGCGATGTTTCAATGTCAGTGAAAAATCTAAAAGTTGGTTTTAAGATTCTTCTCAAAAGACTATAATTTAAATTTAATTATTGATTTTGATTGTTTCCTGTACGGATACATAAAATATTAATGGATTTGGAAAGGTTATACATTCTCATACGTCTTCGAGTCTATAAAAAATAAAACATTAATAACTTGATACTTGTATTACTCATGTTACAATTACTTGAATGTAATTATTATGTTGGTACTTTGCTCAAAATATCTAATACATGGCAAATAGCCAATAGCCTATTGACATTTCGAAAATTGCACTAAAAATGTACTTTTAATTTAAGAAAATTAGTGGGCGTTGTTTTTAACGCCTTAACAATTTGTGAATTTGTGTAAAATAACAACTGCCACAGCGTTAAGTTATCATTATACAAAAGTATCAGGATACAAAATATCATGACATGACAAACAATATTAGTGTGTATTTTAGTTCTTTTTGTTTCGCTCTACTTTTAACTCTGCTACAAAGCAAATTTGATTATAATCAAGACATAAACAATATTAAAAAGTTACAAATAACCGAAACTCATGTCAAGTCACTAAAAATATTAGTCATAAAAAAATTCTTTGTTGATAAATTCTTACCAACAAAACTATGGAAACTGGCGAAAAAAAAATAATTTTTCATACGATACCAGCATATGCGAAATGTGTGTTGAACTAATTGACATTGAAATTAAATTAAAAATATGATTCCGTTTTTATATTTAAAATATTATTTTTTAATTTTATTTATTTTATTTGGTGTAGTGATTAAGTGCTTGCCTACAAAACCAAGCATCGCAAGTTCGATCCCTGGCAGAAGAAAAAATTTTCACCGTGGCGGGGGAGTTGTTTCTAGGCAACGACAGATGGCACTCCAAATCCATTAAAATTCGCCTAGCCTAGGACTAGAACCCGCTACATCAGACCAATCATATACGTAGCTAGAACAACAACGAATTAACAAAACTACCACAAAACAAAATAACAAAGGACTAAATCTCACGGAAAAATCTTTAGCACACGATGGAAAAAACACTATGGCAGCTATAACAACAAATACTAAAAATTAAAGAGTGTTCCGATTGGGAAGAGATATTTGCAAATATGACATTTTTTTGAACCGCAATAGGCAGACACCTGCAATTTACACAGAGTACATACCTAAAAATATGATCGCTATTCGAACAAGTATAAAGAAAAAACTTAAAATTAAAGGGTGATCCAAAAGTGACGTGATTTTCACGTATATATCCTTATTTGTGAACTGATATAGCTGGAATCTTGCAACATAAACATATAATGTGTATTATTATTACCGCTATAACAAATTACTAAAAATTGTAGGGTATCCCGAAAGTAACGCGTTCCTCTTGAAATCTTCACCAAAGGTTAATTGCTATGACCGCTGTAATAGCAATTACTAAGAATTAAAGGGTATTTTCCAATAACAAAATTAAATTTTACAGGAACCCCATAAAAGACATGACAAAATTAATATCTAATACTTTTAAAGTTATATTGAACATATTTAGAGAATGAGTATGGCTCGCACTTGACTGATTCATTTCAATTAAAATTAATTTTTATCATCTGTATAAGTTGAAATGAAAGCCCATTTAGTTTACCAATAGAACATTTTGCATCTCTACTGAAGCAAATGACAAAAATTAGAAAAAAAAAAATTAATTACATTTTTGATTTCTCAGGGAAGGAAAATCCTTAATATTTATTTATAAATTTCTAATCCTGATTAACGGTAAATGATTGCATTTAATTGTTGTAATCAAGTATGCATTTGAAAAAAGCGTTTGAAAGGGACTAGAATGCAGTTACCATTGAGTGAAAAAAAATATTTAAATATGTAAAATTATATCTATACATATAATAAAAATAGTAACTCACTTCCGTCTGTCTGTCTGTATATTTGCTTTTCATTGATGTTCGCATCACGTAAAAACTACTGGAAGGATTTTAACAAAATTTTGTGAGGAGGTACCTAAGTATCGTGGTCCCAATATAGGCTACTTTTTTCCGCAATAATATCTTAGAAAGTGGAGGAAAAGCAGTGAAAGTATATAGTTGAACTCACCGGATATGAATACTTTACTTTGTATTAAGTAAAAAAATACATAAACTGATATGGTAGGCGGAACTAAAAACGCAGGCATTACCACATAGCACTAAATCGCCGGCGAAGTAAAATTATTATAAATTGTCTATGCTAGCTTCAAACTAAATCGCTTAAAGAACACCAGAAGCGCTTGCGAAGCCTTACTATCGCACTAACCATCTGTCTTGTCTACTACTATCCCTTTCTAAAGGAAGTAACACAGTTATTGTAGGCATGAGTGCCACTTCTTAAAAAAAAAAACTAAAATCATAAGGGTCTTTGGTGTGGATTGCTTTCAAAGCAAAATTGAACAAAATATTGAAGGACGCTGACGAAGTGGCGGGCACATAATAAATATTAATATAATATAAAAAGTTTGATTGAATCAGCTGTGGGGTGTATATTCATCAAGTTTTAGTAGTCAACATTAATTAATTTTTACAGTATGTCTATAAATCGTAGAAGATGATGTAGAAAATCACAGACATGTTAGAAATATCCTTAAGGACTTTTGAATATAATGATTCGTGTTATTCAATACAAGTAATAATTTTGTTAAAAAATGTGTCACACAATGTACTCATTGTTTCTATAAAGACAATGCCACTTTTTCTCTTTTAACTTTGTGCGGGTAAATTTATATCAAAATTGATAACTAGTTTTTCATTATTATAAGTAAGATAAAAACAACTATCACGTGTTTTAAGAACGAGTTATAGTAATGAGTATTATCCTCGTTATTAAACGAAAATCTACTTATCGCTCCAACAAAATCCTAACTTTAGCTATTGGCAAGTTATAATAATGGGCCTAAGAGTCATAGTTGCGCCAAAAGTGTGCGATATTAAAGCAATAAGTGTTACTCCTTAAATTTTTACTTACATATAACTTAGGCAGAGTTTTCTTTGTTTGTGAGTACGATATTTAAAAATTTTTTCTTAAACTATATTTACATAAAAAAGTAAACTAACAGAGCTAAAATATTTCTTTTTGAAACATTTTGAGCTTAGGAAATTTCAGAAAGAGATTGATTTGGTACAAAGCTTTGATTGTATGCAGCAAACAAAATATTCATTTAGCGAACAAAACATATCAAATAATTAGAATAGCAAATTCATACACCGCAATCCTAAACATAAAACTATAGCAACGTTCATGAACTTACAGTAGTTTCAGATACACAAATAAAAACTTTATTTCAAACATAACTTGAACTCTACAAATAGACTTAACAAAAAACCCATTTAATTTTTATGAATGTAATGACGTATAAGTGCATAGAACGCAATTAGAAGTTTTGAATACAAGTTCTTACGTATGAATTACACTACAAATACAAGTACGAGTGTCCGCCTTTTTACTGAAGAAAAAAAAAAAAACACTTGGTAACTTACATAAAAATAAACGTAATAGAAGTGTTGACGGTTGTGGGAAAATTTCAATTGTTTTACAAATAAAAATAAATAAATAAAAAATGAAATGAATCAACAAACAAGCGAATGAACTGCAATAAAGTTTTCGAGTAAAATCGTAAATTTGATCACTTATTTAAATACGAGTAAATGTAGTAGTGTGTTTCTTACTCGTGTTAGTGATCGTAATAATAGAAGTATAAAAACCACAGCAGCTGTTTTATATACTAAATAAAAGAGATTCGTATAATAGATACAAGTTACACGTAATATCTATGTACGAGTATATTAGTGATTATTAGTATTGACAGTGGTTTTATTTGTTTTATTTAAAATATGGTCGATAAGATTAATTAATTATTTTAAGTATTTTAATTGAGCTATTTTTATATTATTATAACTTACTTTTTTACTTAAGTACTGATTGAGAGTACACAAACGGTTACAAAAAATAATAATATTTATTTAAATAAATTTTTTTAATTTTGTTTATAGGGGCAATAATTATCATAAGTTGAAATTGGTTTCTTAATAAAAACAAAAATAAAGCCTTGAATATATGCATATTGAAAATTAAATATATATATATATATATATATATATATTCTTTTAATCTGCGACTTTCGAACTAACAATACAAAACTTAGGCAGCGGCAGATAAAAAAATGTGGGTTTCTGATGTTGAGGCTAGAGAAGCAATGTCCCTCCTTCTTCGTGAACGGGCTAGAGTATCATTAGATTATTTATGCGAATAGAGGGCATAAGTCCCAACACACTGTGTGTTTTACGAGTACATTTTTGTTCATTTACCTTCATTCTTCATTTCTTCAAGCAGTTTTTAAAATTAGGCATGTGGTCTTCTAAATATCGTAATGCTACTTGGGCATTTTCGTGGATGCTGTGTCGTCAGAAAATGTCAATGGGTGCACTCGGTTTTTAGTTTGCATGCCTCGATAGACTGCTTGGTAGCACGTTAGTCTATCAGTCAGGGGGTTGCGGGTTCGATTCCTGTCAAAGACTCTGGTTATTTTCTACAGACAAGCAAAACCCTTCACAGGTAGTGTCGCTTTGTAAACAAAATAAATAAAATTATAAAAAGTATACCACAAGTGTAAAATAAGTCCCAATATACTACTTCGGGGAACTCCGGCTTTAATTGAGGTGAGCATAAAAAATCTCCGGTATTTCAGTAAAGTTTATCGAAGTTTTCAGGAAAGTTCAGCCTTCATGCCATATGCCATCGAATTCTTGAGGAATGTTATATGTTAATATCTTCTCAGACATTTTTGATAAGAATCGTTTTTAAAATTAAGTATAAAAAGCTTTAAATTAAAATTAAGATTTTTTGGCCACCTTTTAATCTTTTTTTTACAAAATCTTAATATTTTGTGAAATTTCGATTGCTTGATAAACTTTTACTGGCAGTTTCACAATGTCGAAAGAATTGGTTCTTTCGCACAAGTACATTTAAAACAAAAACAAAATTTTTGAATTTGTTTTTGTTTTAAATATAATTGTCGAACACTGTCGACATTGTGAAACAGGCCCTTAATTTTTTTTATAATTTTTTTGCGTCGTTTCGAATTTTTCGATTAGTTTAATTATTTGCGAATCGTCGATGCTTGCTGTTGCATTTTTAAATTTTATTTGTATAATTTTAATATAAAAAATTTAAAACATTAATATAAACATAGAAAAATAAGCACTTTTTCAATATTTTGGCAATTTTTTGATTATTCGCAAAATATATATTTTAAACAATTTTTTTAAGTTTGTTTTAACAACGTTGGGTTCTTATACAATTCGATAGAAACCTTTAGACGTTTTAACATGATTCAGCACCAAACTTAATCTCTTCATAACATTAAACCCATATTCTCCGGACTTAATAGGATTTTCTATATTGTTCTTTCTGGAAGCTCTTAAAAAGGAACTTAAGCTAAAAATGAGATAAATACCATAAGACTACCTTTGGGAAGGGTGTGAATATTCTTCTTCCATATATAAAGAAATTAAATGAGATAATGTCTTACTCAACACATATAAAAATATTTTTCTATACGAAAGTGTGACTTGACACTTAAAAACACCTTATAACTGAATGAAAAATTTATATTATAAATTTATTTCTAGCAAACCACAGTAATTATTATTAACCTCCTCTAACCTTGTAGATACTAAAACACAAACTACTAGAAGCAAAAAATAAAAAATAAAAAACAAACCAAACCAAAAGATCATTCATACAATCAGTCATTCACATTCACTCTGCAATTTAAATTTAGATTGATTTTCCTTAGAATTATCTATGAATTAGTAACAAATGCAACAACGATTGCTGACCATTGTCTATGAGAATGCTCCACCTTTTTTTAAGCGATATAAAAAAAAAAAAAAAAACACAACAATAAATAAGAGATTGTACGGGTAATTGTAACTAAATCATACACTGCGGCTGCAACAAAGTGAATTAAAATGATTCATGTTTTAAAATGCAAACGACAAATTGTTTCTATGCTCATGCTTCCCATGAATCTAAACTGGTTAAGATTAAATGTTTCTACAGTCAATAATATAATATTGATTTTCGTTTCTAATCATTTAAATAAATCGCCACAAGTAAACAAATTTAATTAAAAAAAAACTACTTTATTTTATTGCAGTAAATGCAAAGGCGTAAGTAAGTATCGGTGCAATTATCAAGTTGCATTTAGCAACATTTTCATTTATTTTACGATATTTTGTTTATTTGACAATTATCATATTACAAGCAATTAAATGTTTTCTGAAATGTTTCTGCGGCTATTTAGTTTAGTCTGTTAAACAGGTTGAGTGTGATTGAACAAATTAGTGGAAGTAATCGAACGATGATAAGAATTATCTACGAGAATATTTCAATAAGCTTCAGTTTAATATTTTGCTTACTTATGCGGCAGGTTGGGAGTTGAGCTTATTTACATCTTTGTCATTTGTGTTGTTGTATTTTTCAGTTGTTAGACACGCCATAATTAATTATGAATTACAACTTTAATATAAACATGTCTGTTTAAAAGGTGAATTTCCCACGAATATCGTTGGATTAATAAGACTGAATATGATTGTAAAAATATCTGTTGAGCTGTAATAATTTTACAATTATTTTATTCTTGTACTTAAATTCTACAATAATTTCGTATTTTTTTTTAATTTTATCGCCGATCATCTTTATAAAAATGGATTCAATTTTGTCCATGATATTTCTTCAATACTTTAGTTTTTTCTAAATTTAGTGCCAAGAAAGGTGTTTTAGGTAAACTCTAATTAAACATTGAGATTGAATAAAATCCCATCCTTTTTAAAAAAATTGAAAAATAACAGAAAACTGCATAACATTTTTTTCTTTAATTTATTATTTATGATTTTCAAATTAATGTTAAAAATAAAAGTAATTTATGTCAATTTTTCTATGTAAAAAAACATGGTAAACTATTTTATACTTTTCTTAAGTTGCTTTTTGGTTTGCTGTAGTTTATATGGAAATAATGACACAAATGCCCATAATTAAAATTCGATTTAACTTTGCCAAATTTAACACATTTTTGTGTTCGCCAATTATGAATAAATACAGTCTTAACCCAACATTATACATACACGAGTTTTGTAATTGAGTGCCTAGCATTCTTGTTGGTGGTTATGATTATATTATGGTGGGTGACAATCAAAATTTTACTACTATTGTTTCAAGGAAAATTCAGCTTATGGCGTTTTCTTTTCTGAAAAAAAAAATTCTGTCTTATTAATAGGTAATACTTTTTATGGATCACCCAGCCCTTGCAAAGTGTGACCTTTTTATGATTTCAGTCTTATTAGCTCGGCAACAGTAAAAATTAAGTGAATTATAAATGTGTAGAAAAACATACATTCAAAATGAACATTTAATGCAGATTGTTAAATATTTTTATGAAACTTTTTTTATTCTATTTATCACTCGTTGTTAATTTCTTTGTGGAGAGGACGACAAATAAAGCTACAATGTTATACAAAATATGTTACTGTTGGAAGTCAATAAGTCTAAACAAAACTCAAATTGACTCTTATTTCTATTTTTGAATTTTTATTTGAAGCTCCCTGCAAAGTAAAACTTCAGAAAATCCAGTAAATAGACTTATTTGCAACGGACGTTTTAAATCATGTGCTGCTTATGAAAAATTTACTGAAAAGAGTTGCTTAAGCACTAAATATGAAAGTACTGGCAATAGACGTGCGCAATAAAAAGAGGATGTTTCTAATGTCATAAAACCTTTGACAACTTCTCAGGTTCCGTTAAGAGTCGAATGAATTAATTAATTATTTTCAGAGAAACAGTTATAATAATTTATGTATAAAACTAGCTGTACCCGCTACATCATAGGCATCCTGATAATATTTTGTTCGAGTTTGCTTTGAAAGTAATCCACACCAAATTTTAAGACTCTTACTTTTATAGTGCTTCGGTTATTTTTTATATATTTTCTTTATATAGAGGTACCTATCCCCGGATAAAATTCTAAAAATTATATAAAATTCTAAAATTATTATAAGTTATATAAATGTGTATAAAATATCCAGCTGACAACAAAGAAATTGTCCTATATTTGAACCAAGATACTAAGGTAAATCCTTACGAAATTTTATTGCAATTCATCCAGTTGTTTTTACGTGATGAAAACACAAACAAACGGACGGACAGATAGACAGACATACCGACAGACAAAAATTCCATTTCGATTAATATCTGCAACAGCAAAAAAATTTTCAAAAAATATTTCATGTACAGAAATGGTCCTGTTACAGTTTTATTATATGTACATTGTACACTTTAAATAAATAATTTAGTCAGTTAGAAATTAAATGAACTTTGTGTATCTAAGGCCCATTATTATAACTTGCCTTTAGCTAAAGTTAGGATTTTGTTGGAGCGATAAGTAGTTTTTCGTTAGAATAATGTGGATAATGTTCATTGCTATATCTTGTCCTTATAGTACGTGATAGCTAAAAGTGGGTTTTAGCTTACTTTTAATAACGAAAAACCATTTATCGCTCCAACAAAATCCTAACTTTAAAGGCTAGTTATAATAATGGGCCTAAAACTAATTAAAACTGGTAAATGTTGCAACCTGTTTTTTTTTTTTTTTTTTTGTATTTTTGTTAATAAAAAAAGTATCGTAATGCCCTTTATATATCGATACTGTTAAAAATATCGATACAAATAATACTAATATTTTTCTTCACTTTCTATTCCTAGGTGCACGTGAGTATTATCTTAATGAAAGGTAACGTTTTGCCCCCTTTTACAAATTAATATTTTTTTTTTTCATAATTTATTTATTGTATCTTCAATATTTTTGAACTAACAATAATTACTCATATCTTAAGTCTAAAATAAAATATACTTTTTAAGTCCAGCCAGTGCTAGACAAAAATAATGTTTGTTTCACGGATTTTGAAATCATTTGCGGGTCATCCCTCTAATGTACGGCCAAGAAAAGCAGTATCTCTTCTTTTTAGTCGAATGTAACCAGGTTCATTCAGCATGTTACGCGCCAAAGGGTTTGGATGAGATTCAAGCCTCTTTAGATATGTGACTGCATGTTTGCCTATTTCTGCTTTAACTGATAGCATGTTTAGGTCTTTGTGGATGTTTGAATTTTTTATATACTAGGGAGCAGATGTAATAATACGTAGAATCTTATTTTGGCGCCTTTGAATTTTTTCTACATTGCTAGCTGAGGCAATGCCCCACAACTGAATCCCATAACACCAAATTGGTTTGAGGATCGACTTGTACAGTAGAAGTTTACAATCTAAGCTCAGGGTGGAGTTTCTGCCAATATTAGTTGTACTGCTTTTAGTTTCATTTGTGTTAACTTGAAATCAATGTGGCTTTTCCAAGTAAGGCGACGGTCAAGATGTATACCCAGGTATTTAACGTCTGAAAGCTGTGGTATCATTTGGTTATTTATGCGAATAGGAGGGCATGAGTCCCTACGCAGTGTGAAAGTTATGTGAGTACATTTTTGTTCATTCACTTTTTTCTCCATTTTTCTAGCCATTTTTCCAAATTGAGTATGTGGTCATGTAAAAGTTGTGATGCTTCTTGGACACTTTCATGAATACTTAAAAAAGCTGTGTCATCTGCAAAAGTTGATGTGTGGACTAGGGTGCTAATTGGAATATCTGATGTGTACAGTAAATATAAAATTGGTCCCAAAATACTACCTTGGGGAACTCCGGCTTCAATGAGCTGTGGCGAGCTTAAAAAGTCACCTTCTTTTAGAAAAAACTTGCGATTCGTTAAATAATCTTTTAAGAGCTTATACAAATTTTCGGGCAAGTTCAGCTTTAGCTTAAATATTAGGCCTTCGTGCTTGAGAAACGTCGACAAAGAGCGCAGAAGAGAATTTTTTTCTTCAAAGTTCGTTTTAATTACATTTACTAATCTGTGTGTTTGTTGGATCGTACTATGTTGCTTTCTGAAGCCGAATTTATGGTTCGGAATACATTCTTTCGCGCTAAGAATTGGATTCAGCTTAGTTATTAATATTCTCTCAAAAGACACGTTTGATAAAAGGCTTATAGGTAGGTCTGTATGATTTTACTTTTGTGAGGTCTGTTCCTGGTTTAGGAATCATAGTTATCAAAGAGACCTTCCACTCTGTGGGAAAGTACTCAAGACGTAAGATGGCATTAAAAACAAACAGAATAATTCTGCGACCTATACGGGGCAACTCAACTAACATCCTGTTACTTGTTTTATCAGTTACTTGTTTTATCAACGCCAGGGGCTTTTTTGGTGTTTAAATCCGCTATTGCCCTTTCAATATCGCTAAATTCAAATCTTAGGGGTACTACGGCACTAGTCTCTACTGATGGCAACTCAGCTATATCAGTACATACATTTGGGGTGAAAACCTTCTTCAAATGTCCAACAAACAAATTGCCTTTTTTGGTATCATTCCTTGCCCAGTTTCCACAAGAAGTTCGCAAGGGAGGCTTACGTACGACCGGTCTTTTAAGGTTCCTACAAGCACCCCATAATGAATAATCTGATTGTGCAGTTACGTCGAGGTCTTCCAAGTAATTTTTCAGAGATGCTAATCTTCGAGATTCTAGCAGTTGTCTTAGCCGTTTCGTGCAATCTTTAAGTCTAGATTTGAGTTGAGGAGATCTGTGTGCTTGCCACTCTCTTCTAATTTTCCTTTTTTCAGCCAAGAGCATCTACAAAATAAATTTGATTGTATCTAGCTGGTTGTCAGGTTTCTGTCGCATGTTGGGCAGCTGATTTAAAGTTTTGATCAAAATAAATTAGACTCTGGTCTACATCTTCTAGTGTTCTTAGCAGTATGTTTTCCGAACAATGACTACTGAGATATTTTCTATATTTTAACCAATGCTTGTTCAAGTTGTTGGCGACACGATATTTTGCTGGTTCCATATATAGAAAATAGTGGGTGAATGATCTGAGGATAATTCGAGTGACGCTTCAACCTTAATCATTTCTCTCGAAATACCTTTAGTCACGCCAAAATCAATAACATCAGGTATTTTTTGTCGATCAGTAGGCCAATAGGTGGGTTGTCCACTTGATATCACATTCAGACGCATTTTGGAAATTGTATCAAACAAAATACGACCTTTTGGAGTTATTAGGCGTGATCCCCAAAACGTATGTTTAGCGTTGTAGTCGCCTGATGCTATGAAACAGGGACCTAGTGATTTGAAAAAGTTGATATATTGACTCTCTGATATTTGAAATCTAGGAGGTGAATAAATCGAAGAAATAACAAAGTTTTGATGATATTCTTCAATACAGATGTTTGTTGCTTGAAGGTAGTCCTCACAAAAATCACACAGTAAATGATGTTTAATTCGAGCCCTTATTAGTATTGCTGAACCACCACATGCTCTGCCACGGGGGTCTTTAGTGTCATATAATATATAGCCATTGATTTTAAAAAAGCTATTTGTTGTTAAATGAGTCTCTGAAACCATCATGACATCAATTTGTTGGTTCTTCAAGAAGTACTCGAGTTCATTTTTATGTTGGCGTAAGCCGTTTGCGTTCCAGAAACATATTTTTAAACAGTTCATGGTTTGTTAAGTACCGCCTGCAACATCATAGATTGCATGCGAACCATTTCTTGCATCATGCTGCTCATAGAGCTCATAAAACTGTTTAACGAATGCACTAATGTCTCGATATTTGCTACGAGACGATTGTAGTTACCAGATGGAGTTTGTTCTTTAGCTTCTGGATGCATATTTGACTTCCTTACCTCAGAAAAAACTGGACAGCCTCTGTAGTTAGCAGTGTGATTTCCACCGCAATTGCTACATTTTTTAACCTTCGAGTCATCCTTTGGTTTGTCGCATTAATATAGAAAAATTTCATTGACTTTTTTTCTTTACTGTTTTTTCATGTCTATCATGAATGAATGCTTTATCATCAATTTTATATAGTCGAAGAAACTCAACGCACTTTTTTGTGACCTAAACTTTGTGGACCCTAACTTGGCTTATACTACAAAACTATATCATAAATTTTGTCAAACATCTTCAAGTAAACAGCCTCAATTTCACGTACTACACGTGGTTTTTAGATATACTGCCCAAATTCCTTGCGGAGGCTCTAATTGTCATCGTCTGTACATTCATAAGCTTTCACACATTCCTTTCGGAGTAATTGAGTAACGGGTTTCCTGGGAATCTGGGAGAACAGGCGGCACTAATTGTCATCGTCTGTACATTCTCAAGTATGCTGATGCATTCTCAACAGAAGTCACCATTGAGTGTCAGGAGTTTGGTAGTCTCCTAAACCCTAAACAAGGGGTTAGAACGTGGGTCCATGCTTTCCATGTTCTTTAGATTGCTACTTATTGTACTCTATCCGCATTGAACAGTCTACGCCTAAATTTCACTCAGCGGTAAGAATGCCGTCAGGTAAGAGCATCATTCTAAGTACTAAAGTTAAATCTTGTTCACAGTTATATAATGCAAAGTTTAAGTTAATTGTAGATTGTCTCATGTATGTACTGCGATCATTTTTATCATTTATTTTATTAAATTTGATGTATACGAGTACAGACCTTTCAAACTTGTATTTAAGATTCGATGACCATCTGTCTGTTTTAAAGTCAGTTTTTTGCAAGATTAATTTCTATCAATATTCGAAATTCCAATCTTTGAAGAAAATTGTATTTTTCCTAACAAACATTGTAAGTTTGAAAGTTCTTTTTGTATCAACAAAACAACAAGGTCAATTAACTTGTCAACCAAAATTGAATCAGTTAATACCCTTCGTATGCAATCATTTTTTTTTTTTAATAGGTCAAGTGCACATATGTTTAATACTAATTTTTTCACGCATGTATGTACATACATTTTTTTTAATTAACATTGACGTTTTTTCTTTAAGAATTCAATTTATAAAATATTGGTTATGGTTGTTGCAGAGTTTTTAAAAAAATTATAAATTTAAAGCAAAAGAATATAAATATTTACAATCAAACAAAATCGCTGTTAGGTTTTATCTAATGCTCATGCACATACAAGTACATATAGGTGTTCAAAATGATTGTATGTAATATCTTAAAATCCATGAGTAAGCATAATTTGATCACAGCTATGTAAACATGAGCGTGTGTAAATATGTATGTTTAGTCTTTACAACTTTTGGTTTGTACAACTATGAATGGTATTTTTTTTTATATCGTAATGAACAATAAGTAAATACAACATACATGCAGGCTATAAATGGCCTTGTCAATGTCGTTATAAACGTCTTTAGCTACCTAAGATAATTATTGTTGTATTTTGATTATTTATATTCTCTCAGTCATTCATTCACTCACACTTTGAGGATACTACTTGCAGACAAGGCGTATAAGAATGAATAGAATTGTAGTGTTTTAAAGTATTTGTGTGAACAATATTATATTGTGTATAAATTGTGGCAGCACCAGAAAAATAATACATTTAATACAAACCACACCTTTTGCAACAACAATTGGTAATAATTTGTTGCCATCAACGGTGTGGCAAAAAAAGATAAAAACAATACTGGCATTCGTACTACAATGGAACCATAAGATGCTTTTGTACTAAAAAATTCATTTGTGTGTGATAATATTTTCTATTATTTTGTCTTCGCTAGAAGATAATTATTTTCATATAATTTATACGTTTTATACATAAACTAATTCATGTCACTGGCATGGGCTTAAGATTTATTGAGAAACTGGGGTAAATTATATTTTAAATGAGTAAAAAACAAAACCACTCGTAAGTCGATTTAGAAATGCATTGTGGTGCATTTGGCGTATAAATGTTTAAAGGCTTTTAATGCTAAATTGCTGCAACTTTTTTTGTCATTGGTTTTTGTTTTTTGCTTTCGTTAATTTCAAATAAATCATTTTACTTTAAGAAAAACATGACTGTAATAACGATAACCCCCTGTGACACTTATCCATTGACTTATTAACTTATACACACAGACATACTACGAGTGTATCTGGTAGTATAGTGCTCTTGTTATTATGCTACTGGATCAGTGTTCCACAAACCTTTTTGCAATATTATCGAGTTTAGTATTTAAGTAACATGAGTTTATTTATTTTCTACATTTGCAAAACTGAAAGAATGGAAATTTTGGTTAAGAATATAATCAACTAAAAGTTTTTGTTAGTTCAAATATTTTGGAAGAAATTTTATTTGAACAAGTTCGAATTATAAATAGTGTTTTGTATTCCAGAAGATCAAATTTCATAGAAACAAACTATCTGCCTGGCCCACAATATCACACAAATTCGTTGATTCGCACAGGTTTTAAGTTCTTCGAACGTGTCTGAAGTGTTTAAACCCATGAAAATATAATATATCGAGATTAAGAATGTCTTCCTCTTTTGTATCAAAAAAAAAAATTATGAATTCAATTGAAGATGAATAAATTCATAGTTTCACTCTTTCTTTAGTTACAGAAACAAGCTATTGGAACAATTTTCTTTTTTTTCATAATCAATATATTTTTATTTAGTCAATAAACCACTTATACCCGCAATTTTTTGTTTGTTTCGTGTGTAGGAAAGTTATTGACTTATAACACTGGTCTGCAAAAACCTCGTACTTAAATATTAATATGTGGAATATAGTGACCTCACTTATAACGGTATGTTCGATTTGAATAAATGAAACACCGAAAGAAGCGGACAAAACTACCTTATGTCAAACTAATATGAAATTGTTTTCGATTTTTAACTGTTTCCGAGTTATTCAGAAATTGGTGCAGAAAAAAAATTATTTTTGCGGTTCACTTGCAAAACCATAGCATAAATTTTTGTAATAAGAACATATGTATTTATTTTTTATTGTTGGTAACCCCTACAAAAAAATGCGTATCCCTATAAACACACTTGCATTGTAGCAATATTCGTCCGCACCATTAGCTCATGAAGTAAGTATGAAAGGGAACTTCGAAAACATGAAATTTGTGGAATATATGTGCCGATTTAAAAGTAGTAGCTATGCCATCGCTAAGCGTTTTATGTGAGTGGGACAGCAAAGCAAAAGCGTGTCAGTTTACACAACAAAAATGGCCCACCGGGAAGCAAAAACATTACAAAAGACCTATGAGTTAAAAATTTGGTAAGAGCTATGAATAGAGATGGAGAAGAATTTAAACATCTGAAAAGCTTATTTCCACGCGTAAGTGAGGCCACGCGTAATTGGTCCCTAAATAATAGAAATCTTCAAACACTGATTGTTCAAATCTAAGTTGGTCAATAAAGAACGGTGAGCAGGGGTAGCTTTCGAAAATATATGTCACAATTTTCTTGAAAATAGAAGGGCTACAAATTGCAAACTAGTACTAGTACAAGTACTTATTTTTTCATATCAACAACTCGGATGCAAAATGTCATTAAAAATACACTTTTTGCATTTGCATTTAGATTTTTTCTCAGAAATTCTTGGTGCCATGTCTGATGAGCATGATGAAGAATCCCACTAAGATATTGTGCACAAGAAAAAAAGATATAACGGCAAGTGGTACCCAGCAATGTTAGCTGATTTCTACTGGGAAATCAATTGTAAAACAGCAGATACATTTTATAAAAGAAGAGGCCTTCCAAATAGTAATTAATTCTTAATATATTATGCACTTTATTAATATATTATATATTATATTAATATTTCTGTGGCAATAAGGTAAAAGTGCTTAAGTCTGATTGTTAAGTTTTGTAGGAGAGCAATTTTAAACTTTAAAATAAATTTTTTAAAAAAATAACTTATCTTTAAACTTAACCTATGGGATTCAAACGTATGATTTGGAAAAATATTTTATATCTACCAAAAGTACTCAGGCGTTGCAATTAATAAGTTGTGAAAGAAGTTTTTATGATTTCAAAATATAACTTGTAGTTTCTTAAGCTTTTCTCCAAATGCGAATCGACATTGAAAAAAATAAAAAGAACGTTTTTTTGCTATAACTTCCTAAAAAATGATACAAAATAATTGAAACTTTGCACTTGAGTACTTTGAAGTCCGGAGATTTTAAAGGTGCCAGTAACTTAATTTTTGATTAAGTCGATTTAAGCACTTATTCCATATTGCCACAGATTTATTAATGATTTTAGATTATAACCTAGAAGTCATTTATGTGCATGATATTTTACTCTTGTCTTAATAAATATGTATTTAATATTTCAATATCAGTATTTTATTTAAATAAGAAAAATAGATCTGCGAACATATTTGGATTCAGCATACTAAAGTCCATTAAAATGAAAAGATAATATGTATATCCTTTGCCTTTCAGCAAAATTATTAAATAACTCGATTTAAGAAACTGAATTTATGCAGCGGCATATTTTACAGCCAATAAACAAAAAAAGTTAGGGCACCACTATTCCTGCCCCTTAAATACGTGTCTTATATTTTTATCTCCCACAAGGCAACTTGCAAAACAAAAATATCCTTGTGTATGTGTAAAATTTGCATAAAGCACGTTTTTGGTCTAATATTTAAAATATTGTTTTCCTCATTTCTTAAAATTTTGCTGACTTTTGGCAAAAGGCCAAAACAAAAACTTGATATTAAATAGACTAAAAAGCTTACAACAGCTGGGTAATGTTTGTCTTAAGCAAATGAAATCATATTATCAATGAATATTAATCTTTAAATACAAGAAAAAAAGTACATGCCCATGTTACATGCGCTTTTTCTTTCAAATCCAAAATAGTTGGCCAGACTTACCAATATTTAGATTTGGCAAAAATTTAAAAAGGCATATTAAATAACAAAGTTAGTATGAGTATTAAGTAATAACACGACTAAGTGTGGGGTGTAAAAATTAAATCATTAGACTCAATTTTAAATTAATTTTTATTGTTATTTCTTGCTATTAACACTAATCACAGAATGAAAGTAATTGGACGGATATAAGGAATGGCAAAAAGGTATAATAAAATACTTATAATACAGAGAGACAGACAAAGTTTGAATAAAGAGTGCAATGATATAATAGGCTTATAATTTTTGAAGCTGTCATAAATCATTAAACATAATGTGGCTACGTTCGACTAAGAAGGAGGAATATTGCTTCTCTTGGCCGAACAGCTGAAAGGTAACCTACGAATGATTATACCAACCGAGAATTATACAGTTGTTGTCTAGTACTGGATATATTTTTAGAGTTAAGACATGAACACTTATTGTTATTTATTTTTTTTGAAGATACATTGAATAATAAGATGAGAAAAAAATTATACATGATTACAAGAATTACTTGATTTTAACTTGATATCCAATCGATAATGATTGTTTTAGTTAAAAGCCCAGTTTATTTTTAATTTACTAACTTTTTGCCTTGACATGCGATTAAAATTGTATTAAGATTTTATAATAGAACATTATTAAAACAGCGGTAGCCAACCATAGAAAATGTTTTTAATGAGTTTGTATTGTTGATATTGAACTAAATATTCTATTGTCATATTTTTCTACGGTCATATTTGTATAAAAATTTATCATACAAGAGAAGAGTTTGTACATCATTTGCTGCTTGAAAAGATTGTTTGTCCCAAAAATGTGTTTTTGGTCATAGGCGCTCCGGTAGAATAGTAGCAGTGGCTTTCAGTCTGGGGATTATGGGTTCGATTCCCAACAATAATTCTGGGTGTTTCACTACAAAGAAGGAAAGTCTATGATACTGTGCTCGCTTATTTAAGTTAGAAAATAATTTGTAATTATATTGCAACATTTAATAAAAAAAAATATTTTCAATATCCATAGAATAGTGTATCCATTAAAGAGTGTTAAAAATTCCTCTTAGTTTTTTACTAAAAAGGTTTTTTTCATTAACCATGACTTCGTCACCGTCTAATACAAGAAAAGTTTTAAATCACCTGTGCTATTATTCGTACGATATTTCCTTACATCAGATTTTGTTTTTAATTAATTACATGTCTTTAAAACTTAACTTTTGCTGTCACTTATGTCAGTATTTATCACGACAAGGTTTTCAATTTGAGTTTTTATTTATTTTTTTTTTATTCAACTTGTTTGACATGAACTACGCACATGAATTGTTGTTGCTTTTTTCCTCAGTTTCAAATTATGAATTAAAAATAAAAACTCCTGCAAAGAGCAAACCACATATTATAACCGTAAAATGCGTAAAAATCAGTTGCAATAAACTGGTAAATCATGTTGACCGAATGTTTGTTAACGCACGAGGAAAAAATGTGTAATAAAAAAAACAACACTGCAACAAGGCACATGTAAGTATCTAGGCATTCGAAAATAAAAACAAATCGTAAACAATAATGTTTTATCACATAAATACAAAAAATAATTAAAGTTCAAGTTAAACGAAAAGAAACAAATTCTTTAAAAAACAGGTATGTCTCTTAAGTCTTTCGTTTTCAAGCCTCATTTTTATAGAATTGCAACTGTGACACGATAAGCGTTGTGTAAATAAAACAATTTAACAATTTTATGGCTCAATTGTGAAAATTTAGATTTTGAACTTGACATAAATTCGTATTTTTTCTTTAAAGTACTGAAATTAAAAATTAAAAAAAACAAAAACCTTTAAATATTTAATTTTATTTTGTTTTATATGTCTGCTTATCCATTTAAATAATATTAAATTTGACACTACCTAAGATGGAAAATTACAAAAGATATTAAATGTTGGTTGTTTCTATGCGTAACATGTCTTCTTGTCATGGATGTCTATTCACCTCACTATCAATTTTCTTTGATTTTCGACATGTTTCATGTAGCGTTTGCATGTCATACAACTATCTTCCTGATTTTTTAAACCACGTCTGCAAATCAATTGGTTTTTGGTCTTTGATTGCGGTTGAGTAAAATTGGGTAATGATTACTTTTTCAAGTATTTTTTTCTTTTGTTTTCATTTTATTTCATTATATTTTAATCAGAATTTTTATTAGTTTTATATATATTTTTTTATATTAATCACCTTGAAAGTTCTTTAAATAAAATGCTTTCAAACGAAATTGGATTGCGTGTTTTAAATTTTAGTAAATTAGTGAATTATCAGGCACATACCCTCTCTTGAATTTTAAAAACCCATACAATAATTGACATAAGCACTTTTGCACAATAATTTGTGCAATATCTTCTTAATTTATGATCTGAGACAGAAGAACTAAAGAAATATTCATCTTAAAAGAATTTAGAAAGTATCTACAAATATTTTTTTTTACATTCATAATGTTTGAAATTCCTGCTTTCCAATTGCATTCTAGTACACAATGTACATATTTTGAATACTTTCGGTTTCAGGTGTTTAACCATTTGAAGTTTGAATTTCAATAAATCATAATTACGTCAAAAGCAAACAGTAAATGTAGCCAAAATAAAACCATTGATATGCAAAACAAATTCAAAACAATTTTTGAACATTAATAGGAAATGGTTAATTTATTTGTGAAAAATAAATTTGATATCCAATATCGAATTGTTTGCGATATATATCCACACCCAATATAGTCCGTTGTATGACCAAAATAAAAAAATTGCCAAAACACAAATAAACTTTTTAAACTTTTGTTTTTCAATATGAGCTGGAGATAGCAATAAATTGGAATGTTGGTACACGTATTTAAATTGTGTATTTAAATGCAGAAAAATGTACATGGAAAAAGCAAAATGTGACTATATGGACTAATGAACGCATCGTTTTAAAAGTATTAAATGAATGTAATGTTATTTTTTATTTTATGTAGCACAAAATTCTGTGGCTATAAAGAAAAACTGCTTACATTTTAATCGGTATTTTGGAAGAAAAAGAGACTTTGTAGCTGCCTCTTATTAATTTATTCTCATTGCAGTTTCTTTCGGTTAGGACTTTATAAACTAACAAATATGTCGTTCTCATAAATAACACACTCAAATAAATGAGTTATTCACGATAACAAAATTTAAGAGCAAGGCGAATTTATATACAGTGCCATCGCCGCGACAACAAATACAACACCAAAAAACACCCACATGCATTTTGTTGTTCGTTACATGTACGACAGACGCCAAAAGCACTAATTAAAATATCACATCCAACAACTAAAAACACTTCTTCCTTACCTTTTCTGGTAGTATTTTGTATTTTTTTTTTTTTAATATTAAAACATTTTTTTAAAATAATTGCAATTTTATTTCTGAAAATTTTTAAATTTAAAAAAATAAGCGAATTTTTGACAGCTGCCATGTACAAAAAAAGTCAATAATTAACTTCGCCCTGTTGCCACCTAGTAAATTAGATTCACCTTGCTAAAGAGCTCAAGTCGACTTAAGCAGTTATTGCTGTTTGCCACAGAATTATAGAAATAAAAAATATATTTTCTCACTGTGAGGAAGATTTTTAAATTTGTTCATTAGTTTTTAGTTGTAAAATAATTTAATTTAATTTTTAAAAAACAAATTTTTTCGGCAATAGAGCGTTGTTATTTTGGAATTTTTCTACAGAATGCATGCGTACCACTTTGCTTCTATTAATAATGAATGTTATTTTGGTTGGCAGCAACATTTGATTTGTAACATGATAAATGAAAATTATGAAATTCTTGTCTTAAATTTGTTTTTTTTGTTAGAAAAGTCAAAGATTATTTTTATTTCAAAATCAATTATAATTGTGGCAACTCCTACTTGTCATATCAAAACAATGCAAACCAAATTAAAAAAAATACAATAAATTATAAAAGAAAACCTCTAAATGACCTTGCTCGCAGTAAATATATAAAATAAAAGCTAAAAATTCTTTAAACAAAATTAAGAATATAATTATTAAAACCAAAGGTTTTGAACAATAACAAATTGTTTTGTTGTTCTGCAAAAATAAACATAAAAAAATAAAATATTTTCAAACAAACAAAAGAATGGATAATGGGTCACAAATCAAGGCTGTGAGTCAATAAATGTCTCAAAAAAAAAAAAAAACTCACTGTTAAAATTAAAACAAATTGATTGATATTTTTCCGTTTCTTTGTAATAAATTACGACAAAAATTATATTGAAACTCAATACCTCAATAAGAGTTTTTTTCGGGATCCAGACAACAACAAAATAATTACATAAATTTATGAAAAGTCCAAGTCGAAATTAGTAAATATGTATGTATGTATGAATGTATGTATGTATGTATGCATGCATGTATGTATGTATGTATGTATGTATGTATGTATGTATGTATGTATGTATGTATGTATGTATGTATGTATGTATGTATGTATGTATGTATGTATGTATGTATGTATGTATGTATGTATGTATGTATGTATGTATGTATGTATGTATGTATGTATGTATGTATGTATGTATGTATGTATGTATGTATGTAAATACCAACAAGACATGTTACAAACAACAAGCAACTTTGAAACACAAAATTAAAATACTTTACAAAATTATATTCGTCTTGTTATACTATCATACTGAACCGTATTAAGATATACACACACATTAACATGCAGACATACGTATATGAACATAAAATGAGTAGACGCAATTACAAATGACCAACAATTTAATTAAAAGTAAAAAAAAAACAACATTTAAAATTGTTAAAATAATAAAACCATAAACAAGTGGAAAATTTTAATCGGACAAACTAGAGTATTTTGTACCCTACATACAGCAACTTCGGCATAAGAAGTAAGTAATGTTTAAAAGATATCACTGGGATATTGGTTTTAATGATCTTCTGGAAAATTATCTGACTACAACTTAGCAATGACATATAAAATGGTCAAGCAAGACAGTGCAGCCAATATTAAGAATATTAGTATTAAATACAAATTAAGCCAATTGGATTTGTTTTTCGGACCAGCACTTAGGGGATGACCCCTACTTGTGCAATGCATTGTGCCAGAACTAGGAAATTAGATTATGGAAAGGAGGAAAGAGGGAGTAGTGTCTATGGACATTCGATTTGAAAGGACAGGAAAGACTTCTTGAGGGAGTTTATTCCACTTTCGAAACGTTCTGCTAAAAAACGAATTTTCACTGTAATGCGTAGTGCGATTCACCGGCCATTCGATCACAAAGGCATGGGTTCTTATCGAAAAGCGTGTCAAACGCAAAAATGTCTGGGTATCAGGAACAAGTTCCCTAATTTAATTAGAGTACAAACCACTGTAGTAACGATAAAACAGTGATATACTTGAATTCAGTGTTAGAATTTAGTGATTTTTTTTATTTCCAGCACAGTAACTTTCAATTCGACGCTACTATTGTAAACTGTTATCTATTACTGGACCACGTTTTAATTTTAACGAAAAAGGAAAATCTTCGACGAAATTAAAGGAAGGCTTACTACGGATACTTTGACGATCTGGGAATCAAAAAATTCGTGAGGTGGCTGAGTCTTCAGGTATCTCAACCAAGCGGGTACATCATATTTTTATTTATATACGGAAACGAATGGTAGCGATAGTTTCGCGATTCGGTCACACTAGAATATAAGCCCAATCAGGTGACTACTTTAAAGGGGTGGATTCTTTACAAATCACCAGAGTTAAGAGAAAGATCAAACGTTCACCAAAAGAAGTTAAAGTAGATCTGCCGGCCAACAATGGCATAGCTACAGTTTTTACGGATGTACGCGATGTTGTTTCCATCGATTACCTGCAAGATGATAAAACTATAATATTATTCAGAGCTTTTGGAACGATGCAATATTTATTTGAGTGGCTGCGACCTGCGACTATTTTCTGTTTCCAAATTTAAAGATATAACAGGGCAATAATGATATCGAAATAAAAAAAAAACAAGAAAAAAGGTGGACTAAACGTATCAATCTTAAAGGAGACTAGATTTAGAAATACAAATTATTTAAATAATGTTTATTAAAAAAAAAACATTTTGTTAATATTTATTACTATACTTATTTAATAATTATTACTATATTTATTTAATAATAAATATTTTATGATTCGTTCATAAAATATTTATGTAATAAATTTTAAAAAGGAATTATGTGTTTTTTAGAAATAAATAATTTTGTTAATATTCTTTACAAAATCTACTATCGCAAATATTTTCAGTAACATAACTTTTAATTTTAGATTTAGTTCATTAGTTTTATTTCAAGTGTAACAGTCATTAAAACAAACGAATGTAGAGAGCTGAAGGGCATAAAAACGAAAATACAGCGACGGGACGCTTAATAATTAATTACTCATACACCTTTTTTTGCTTGTTTCATTGTTGAAATAATTTTTATGTGTCTTTATGTTGTTGATTTGTACAAATTATTAAACTTGTTGTTAATGGTTTTTACCGTTTTTTGTTTTTGCAATGGTAGTATTAAAATTGGTTTAATTAACTATTATTTGGATAAGCTTTTTTGTTAAGCAACACAGACAGAAACCCCAGTTGATCAAAAAAAATATATATTGCAGAAATTCTGTTTGTCGTGTTTGAAAAGAACAAGAAAATTAGTTTTTTTATTCACTTAAGCGCACAAACTTAAAATATTTGGCACTAATTATGTTTTAAGGTATTTTAGAATTAATCTAAATTCATTCATTTAGGTTGTTGCTTCCAAAAAATGTGGGTTGAAATCCAGAAGTTTGCTTAATTTTAAATAAATGAAATAAAATATTACAGATGGAAAGGTCTCTTAATTTGTGACACATTCCATACCTTCTTAAGTCCTATTTTCTTAAAATGTATTCTTAATTAAGTAATTTTCAATATATATATGGAAGGCTTCACAATAAGAACAAGAAACTCCTCAACTATTTGGCAAAAATAATTGACTCTAACGTATTCAGGTCAGATCCACTTTGCTATAAACAAGTCATCGAAGATCACAGGTCAGCTTAGCCGTCTAATGTCTAACTTAGGTGGACCCGCTACCAACCAAGCATAAACTCCTGATGGACGCGAGCAACAATGTTCTTCTCTATGGAACGAGATAAGGGGGGAAAAAATTAAGGTAAAGAAAACAGCGAAAGCCTTGCTGGCCGTAAAAAGAACAGCTGCACTATGCGTAACATCTGCGTATTTATCACATAATAGGACGAAGGAGGATATGCTTAGCATAACAAACCAATGACACAGAACGCAGAAGAGAAGAGCTAATTAGTCAGGAAATTTTAGAAAGTTGGATTCAAAGCTGGAACACTGATATAAAAGGCAAGTGGACCGCAAGGCTCATCCCAGACGTAGAAAAACAAGTAAATAGACGAAACGAAAATGTTAATTACTTTTTGACCCAAATGTTGTCAGGACATGGATATTTCCAGAATTTCCTTCACAGCATGAATAAATGCGACACTCCCTATTGTATTTATGAAAAGGAAGATGTCACGGATGATGCAGAGCATACTTTCTTTAAGTGTTACCACTGGTCAGAAAATTGGCGAGAATTGGCGAGCGTCGCGGGACCATTAACGGATGAAAATACTATAGATAGTTTGATAGCAGGCGAGAATAACTGGCGAGAAATTGCTAAATATTGCGAAACAATCTTGCGTAACATGAAAGCAGACCTGGACGCTGCAGAAAGAAATATAAATATTTGAAAGCAGATTAATTTGATTGCTCCAGGACTGACCTGCTAAACAAGAGCAGCGCCTGGACGCAGGCGCAAAAAAAACGTTTGATAATTCATTGACTGGAGTTAAATAAATTTGGAATATGTGTCATTTCAATACGAAACTGTTGCTGCAAAGTTTTACAATACAATCAACAATTTAGATTGTATAAAAATAACTCTTTAATTTCTATTCTAGTGTTCAACGCTTAACCAAATCCATTGGTAACTATCATTTAAACATAACACCCTGAGTCACCACCAATAATACTACATACGAGTTAAAACTTTAGTATTTTCTTGAATAAATATATATAGTGCGCTTACAAATTATGATAATTACAGTTGTTTTCAAGTATTTATTTTGCATCTTTCAACAAACTTCCAATACAAATAAAGTTAAGCAATATTGCAAAAAGATTGCTCAATATTTTCCGCAACAACTAATTAATAACGATGAAATTTTATTTGTAAATGTATCTGTATCTGCATCTGTATCTATAAAAAGAGCACATTGCGTATGTTACTTAATTTTTTAGTTGTTGTAATAAGAAATAACTGTGGGAGTCGTTCAAGACCACAAAAATCTGTAAAGTTTATTATTGGTATTATTTTTTTTTATATTTTTTCTTTTATGAAATTTTAACCAAAATAAATTTATTTATTTTTTGTGGTCAAAAACCAAAATATTAGTAAAAAACAGTTGATTAAAAGCCAAATTCAGATAAATAGAAGCCTTAAGTTCTGCTTGAATTGTTTTGAAAATCTGTTCATAAAGTTTTAAATAAATATTTATTGTCATTTTATTTAAGTTATTAATTCTTTCGTTGACTGTAGACCAATTTTTGTAATACAGTTTAGCAAATATTTTGTAATGAAATTTTTGTGGTTGTCTGCCATGTTTTCCGTTTAAATTTATTTAAATAATAAAAGTCATGTAATCATATCAAGGTTATCACGACATGTAACGGATCAATAATATGCAGCTTTAACGGTAATCATGTCGTAAAAAAGAGCATAAACACAGATGTCTAATGTTGGTTAAAGAAAACAAATGAGTACGTGAAAGACATTCAAGCTTCAATTATTATAATTGAGTTGAATAAAAAAAAATAATAATAATTTGTTTTATCTTACAATTCAGCACATGACGTCAAGGAAAGCTAGAAAATTAAAATTAAACCTTAAATTTCAAGCAAACTACTCGTTTTGTATTAAGTTACTCATTTCTCATTTCTTTTTACTGGTGACAAATATCATTGAATACTTTTTGTATTGAAGTTTGTTCAGTTTGCTCGAATCCGGACTTTAGTTATTTATGTTGCTGCTTTAGTTATTGCAATCAATTTGTTTCGTTTCCTTATGCCTTTGTTTTCTTTGCTAATTAATTTCATAAAATCATGTTTAGTCATTTACGATTATAATATTTCTGATTAATCTTTTGAAATTGATAATAATAGATTTATTTCTTTTCGAAATCTTATTGTTCTGATTAACAACCAAATGTCTTATTATTAATAAACTGAAGAAACAAGTCTATTTTTAACAAGTTTGTTGCTTAAGTCTTTTGTTTTTATTTAAATAATATATTATAATAAAATAACATTTTTTCTTGCGATATGAATCCAATTCATACATGAACTTAACAGGTACAAAGCTCCTTCTATTTAAATTACCTGACGGTTATTTTTAGCTAATAATGATTAAAAAATCTTTTTTAGAATTTAATTCAAATACTACTATTCTAAATTCCAGCAGTGATTTGGGAATACTTGGGGAATAATTTCCTTAGGAGGAAAACCACTCTCACCTTTATTTTACCATGTTGTTTTTATTTTTCTCGGTTGTAATATTTTTTTACCGCGGCCAGAAGATCGGTACGGTTTTTCTGCTATGATTTGTATTAAAGGTCTTTACAGAGAGCAATCACTTAGAGGTAGTTAGCCGTTATACCCACAGGGTACCTACTGGGAACCAGGAGTAGACAATAGGCATATTGACCCTCCTAATGTTCCTTAGTCTTATCATTTTAACAAAAAATTAATGGCTGAAATGTGCTAACTTTTACAAAAATCAGTAAAATTTTTCTATAAAATTTTAACAAAATTTTCGATACAATATTTACAAAAAATTTACAATAAGATTTTTACAAAAATTTTTCAATAAAATTATAACAAAAAAATTTCCTAAAATTTTAACAAAAAATATTCCTAAATATATCTTTATATTATACTTGTATTGTAAAAACCGAATGTATCCCAGCAAAAAAAAAATACTGAATATTTTCAAAAGGAAATAGTGATTTCATGATTTGCTTAGCACTAACTCTAATAAAATGATATGTTTTGAAATACTTGAAAATGCATTAAACTTTTTAAGCAAATCACGAGTACGTACATATTTCTTAATTTTTAATTTATATTTTATAAGCATTTATAAATTAAGAACGCATCCGAATCATCAAACTTTCGTTAGTCCTAAGCCCTTATTTAAATGACAGTCAGTTTATTTGAATGACCTCCAATGACACGCCTATGGTAAAATCATGCCTTTTTCACCTAAATTAGAACTCATTAATGTCATGTCTTTTTGTTTTGCTGGGATGTTATTAAGAAATTGGGCAACATAACAGAGTAAAGAAATATTTAACATTACGGTGAAGGATATAAAGGATGTATAAGATTCGGCTTCTTACCTGTTTTTATTATGACTTATTGTATTAGGAGCTGTTTCCCTACTTCACTTTGGCAAAATAATAGGCGTTATTTAGTTCTGTGTTATTTTCTTATTTTTTTTTTTTTTGTTTGAAGCTTTTTAAAATATTGTTGGAGTTTATTTTATTAAATAAAAAGTATTGTCTCGTTTAGAAGCTATATTTATATTACATATATTTATATTAGATTGGTCCGGTTTTTAAAAATAAAAAAAAATTCTTAGTTTTTAATGGGTAAAACGTTACACAGCGGGGATTTGACCAAAGCTCAGATATAACTTGTCTAATTTTTATATACACGAACTATTCTACCTTATGGTAATGTGGCGCTTATCTTTTGAAAGCTATAAATTCTAAATTCAAACCCTAAGTAGGGCTACATCTTCCAAGTAAATCAGTCTATCCGTTTATAAACTACAATTTTATTTTATTTTTTTCCAAATACTCTACAGTGTATTAGAAGGTTATTATCTATGACAACGATTTGTATAACTTAAAGAAAAAATCACAAACGTGCTAAACATACATAAGTACTCGAATGGCAACCCATTCTAGATTTCATTTTGTATTAAAACCAGCAGTATAGTTGTGAATAGGTATCGTAAGAAAGGAAAATTATAATAAAAATACAAATTTCGAAAATGTCAAAAATATACATACATATATAAAAATGTGGAAAAATGTTTCACCCGAATATAATTATTTTACTTCATTCTTTATTTTTATACTCATTTAGGCTTCTTAAAATTTAATCTCCTTTCATGTATCATACAATAACAGAGATAGAAGAATACCATTTTTGCAAAATATAATTTTGGCAAAAACCTTTAATTAGTAAATTTTTCTGAAAGGGAATAAGGTAAATAATTAAAAATTTTAATTTTTAAAATCATAAACTGCGTACATATATTCGTTATAATTCTAATTAACCAAAAATATAAAAAATATTGAAACTGTTTTCATATAAATTACTGAAAGTATTTGTGCAACTAATGTAGAATACGATGACCTAGGGCCACAGCAACTAGGTCGCAAATTAAATAAAAATAACCCACCCAAAATTCAATAATCTTATATAAAATGCACAGACATTTTTTTGTTTTTTAAGTTTATTTTTTAATTTAATGTTTATAATAAAAAAATTATATTTTTATTAAAAAATAAATATTTCAACAGTAAAATTCTTAACAAATCTCCTTTCTAGAAAAACTAAATTGGATTGCATTCAATAAAACAATTTAATTTTAAATTTAAATTCGGTATCGTTGCGAGTTTAAAACCAATTTAAATTTTTTAATTAACCATTAATCTCACATCGAATTTAAGAAAAAAAAAAAAATAAGTTATAATTATAAAGGCAATAGAATAGCAAGACGAAAAGAAGGTGTGAATTTTATTTATTGTTTAATATTTTATGCAAGAACATTGTTTCACATAAAAATAAAAAAACCTAAATTACAACAAGAAATAAATTCTAATTAATATGAACATGCACGAGTATTCAAAAGAAGAAATCAAGCAACAAATTAAGACATCAAGTCACCACCGAAAATGCACACGAAAATCAGACACAACTACACACACACACATACACACAAAGTTTCTAAACAGAAAATAATTACTTCATTTTACAATTTCCACTTTTCTGCCTGCTACCAAACTAATCAAACTCTAATCATAGACTAATTTGAATTCTATTCAAGCAAATAGTCTAACTTTCAATATCTAAATCAGAAAATTATGCTCAAAACGACTGTAGTATTGGAAAAAAGGTGGGCTCACCGTCACTTTAACAATGAATCGAATTATTAAATACAGTGTTTTTGAATGAGATATTTTTGGTTAGATTATGCTGCAATATCTTCAACCAGAAAACGCATAGTACGATTTTGAAATGAGTAACATTGAGTCGACATTGCGATTTACAACTGCAGACTTTATATCGATAAAACAATCGGAGAAACTAATGGAGTAAACGAGAGTCCCAAAACACTAAAAAACTTTGGACAAATTGTGAACCTTAATTATTACAGGTTGAAGGTAGTAAAAAAGTTTGGGGGCAGCACTCAAAGTGTTCCCGCTGCTAAAGCAACCAAAGGTCAGTCTGTTTTACATCGCAATTAAAAAAATTATCCAAATTGAGCAGTGTTATTGCTTTGTATCTGGCTGGACAATCACAACCCGCCATTACAATGATACTTGAAGCATTAAAAAATGCCAACGATCTGTTGGGGGGAAAAGCTAGTTTAATGGCAAAAAACCATCCTATTGTAGAAGGGCAGTGAAGTGTTGCTGCTTTGAAATTCTGTATTATTATTCTATTATTATTCTTTAGAATTATATTACTTACAGAGTATTTCTGGCTTCTCTAATTTTTCTTTCTAGGAATAAGATTTCCTGGCGATTTGGATTCAGCGAGCGAAATACGTATAGGTACTAGCATTTCAACCAACAAATAATTTGCATTTTTATTAAAAAATGTTATGAGTAATTAGAACTTAATGTCATCCATCATATTGGAAAGCAGCACTTATTTAAAAATGGACGATGTTTGAAGCCCAACCGAATGCAAAAAGTTTAAGATGAACCCCCGAACAAAAGGCATTTCTATTTTGTTTTTTTTTTTCTGATGAAAAAAATTTTATATTTCAGCAACATTTTAGCTAATAAAATGAAAGGGTCCAGCTAAAGAAATCAAAATACAGAAAAATGCTCGTTGAAAGCAAGCGCTTGCGTGATAAATGGCTTTGCAACTGCCACAGGAAGCTCATCACTCGATTTTATTAAATAGCGCTTGAAAGTATATTAAAAATATACCGTGAAAAAATTAAAATGATCCTTTTGAATTGTTAAGTCAGCCTTAAGTTCCTCTAATCGGTCTACCTACTCCATAGGGTTGAAAGAAATATTTAAATATTTATTATTAAATTCATATCGTAGATGTAATACCCAATCTCCACATGGGGTTAGCTGAGGAGGCTAACATATACGGGACTTTCAATCAATTATCCGATTATTCGGTTGCGCTTAAGTCTTTCAGGAATTTCAATTTTTCAAGACCGGAGTTGCTCTCCTAGCGACTTTGTAGTTACTTTTTCTCCGTTTTTTATTTAGGGATTGGCATTCTCAGTGAATAAATATTCGATATCTACGAAATAAATTTTATTTAATCGAATTTCTCGTCATCGTAGGGTTTCATGTTGTAACTCTGAAATTATATTACTGGAGTAGCTATCCACGGTGCGCTTCGATACACACATCCACAAAAAAATTATGTCTAACTTTTAACTATAAAACTCACGCTATTCTCACAATAAAACTGTTATATGCAGGTACGACGCCCACTGTTCACATCCAATATGTTTTTTGCTAGACTAATAGCAATAACACGATAATAATATTTTACTTTTTATGGGAGGTACTAATCCCACTATCCTAATCCAGCATTAATTAGTATGAGTGCTGCAAAGTTGCAAGACTCTACCTATTGTAGATCCCTAGGTTCAAGGCAATAATTTTTCTCTTTATTTGGGAGGTACCACACCTACTGTCTATATTTTGCTAGACTATCCACATTAGTCCGAGGATTACTTGTGCAAAGTTTCAAAGTTTTCAAAGTTTTTTCTCCAGATAAACGATAATAATTGTTCGCTTTATATGGGAGGTACCACGTCCACTATTCCAATCCAGCCTGTGTTTTGCTGGTGCAAAATTTCGCAGATATAGTTCTCTAGTTACTTAAAAAGTGGGCGTGGTGAATGGGTTATTATGCAGATTTAAAAAAAAAAATGGCCAAATCGGTGCAGCCGATGTGATTACCAACGAACGACATTTGATTTTATTTATATAGATTTAAATTTTTATTCATTAAATTAAATGAAGACAACCAAAGCAAGTGGTTCCCAGCGTACTATGATAATAGAAGCACGAAAAAAAGGCACACAGTGCTTGAAGTGAAGGAACTTTCTGAGCGGATATTGAGGGGTCATTCGGTGGAATGCTCCGACAGAGTTCGCGAAGATGTGGCCGATTAATTATGCTTTTGTAATCGTGGTCTACCGCAGTAACTGGGACTTTTGTATTCCTCTACACAGCTAATTTTAACAAAACATAAACACTTCAAGATCCCAACTGTGTTTTTGTCAACAAAATTTAGTTTAAAAATTTTAAATAACAAATCAAATTGCCGCATTTAGGTAACCCGAAATTGAAGTTAGATTAACCAAATTTTTTTAATTTTTTAAACAAAATTCATAGACATTGTTTTAAACCACTGTTTGTCGGCTTAAACAATTAGAAATAAAAACGACAACATATGCATATACTCGTACATATGTATGTACAACCATTCATGTAAACAGGCAACAAGTAAGAGTAAAATTTTGCTCACAGTTTTATTGTTGTTGTTCGTTCTCGTACGTTTATTATTTTCTTTATTGTTATTGCTTGTTGTTTATTATTTAATCTAATTCTGCCAGGTTTGACAGTGTTTATTTGTTGTTGGTTTTATAGTTTAATTTGTTGTTCCTATTTTGTCGAGTACAAGTCTACAAGTATTAAACATAATGTTGTAGTTTCTGTTGCTTTTTAGCTTTTAACCCTCTTTAATGTTGAGTATTTTGTTTGTGTATTGTGGTTGTTTTATTTTTATTTTTATTTTTGTCTAGAGCAAACTTTATTTAGTTTTTCATATTTTTTGTGTAATTTTGTGTTTTATTTTTTATTTATTTTTTGTATTTATTTTATTAAATACGGGTGGAGTCTGTGTGTGTTTCTATCTGAGACGAGAGTAGTAGTATGTTAAGAGTTTTATGTTTTAGTTTTGGTAATATATTTTTGTATATAAAAGCAATTTCCTTCTTGGTTCTAGTTATCAGTTGTCTACAAAACATTAAGTCGTTAAGACCTCTTGTTTCAATAAAAAAAAACTTAACAATTCCTTCATTTCAAATTCAAAAATGGCTTTCTTCAAAGTGAGTGTTAACAAAATCAAGTGCACAAAAAAAATATTTGAGTTTAAAAAATCAGGACAAAATGTAGAAAAAATTGTTGTAATAATTTACAATGTTGTATTCGAGTTGATTTAAATGTTAAATTATTGTGCTGTCTGTGTAAAGTGTTTTATTAAAATATTTGTTTTTCTTCATAGTCCTTGATCAGTCTGGCTGTTGTGGGTATTGCCACCGCTGGTGTGTTACACGGTGGCCATAGCGGTCCTGCCTTGTATGCTGCTGGTCCAGCTGCTTATGGCCATCTTGGTGGTCATCCTGATGAAGGTTTGGATTATCATGTAAGTTAATGAATAATCTGGAAAATATTATAAATCAACTTACGAAGCCATTTGAATTAACAAGTTTAGCTCCTTTTGCTAGGACCAAGATAATGTTTGGTAAACTATTCTTAATTTTAGTAGAAAATAATGGCAAGAGCTGTGATGTAATAGGGTTATTGAAACGATTTTCTTTTCTTTAAAAATTTCCAAATCTTGAACACATTTCTATCCAAAATTGTATAAACAATAAAAACTTTAACCCCAATATTTATAAAAATTAAAACTTATTTGAAATGTATTTTAGAACAACTTAGGTTTGAAAAAGTTGTTTTAAAATAGATTTCAAATATATTTTATTTTTTATATATACGGGAGTAAGCAATTATTTGTTAGCTTTAAGGATTATCTATTCAAAATATTAAACTACTCTGTGGAAAATTGGTGAAAATTTTTAAATTTCAATCATATGACTTGTTAGATTAGAAGTGATACAAGAAGCTATGTATCGTGACATAGGAATAGAAGGCACATCATGTAAATGATTTAAAAACGTTAAACAATAGACAATTTAGATTTAAATTTAATTAAATAATAATTTGATTCAATTATTTATTTAATTGTGAAATTTTTTTGTTTCATTTTAAGCAAATATATAATTGAGTTTATTAAACAACTCATTGAACTTTAATTTGAAACCAACTAATATCTTTAATTGGTGCAAATTTTTATTTCTGCGAAGCTAGTATTATAGTAACTTTAAGAACTATTTTAGAGTATCGTTATAGTAACAATAGACCCCTTTCTAGGCCATCACAAGTTAAAGTGGCAGGTCCCTATCATAGAAAGTGATAGAACTCAAACTCAGCCCTATCACTTCAGAGCTAGTCACGTGACAAATCATGTGTTAGAAATTTTTGTTTGGTTTGTTTTTAAAATTTTTTCTTTGCAACATTTTTCGTCAGCAATTTGTCATTAATTTCATACTACAAATTTGTTAAAGATTTAAAACTTGAACAACTGATAGTAAGTTTATGCTTATTAGTACGAATAGTTATTGCTGATCATATATTCTTATATTGAATTTTACTCTAGCGTTAGACTCTCGCTAAAGGCTTAAATTTTATTAAAGCACAAAAAAATTTCAGATAATAAAATAATAAATTTCTAAAATAATTCAATGAAATAAATAACTAATAGTAAAGAATATAATAGTATTCTGTTTGAATAAAAAAATTAATTAACTGGAAATTCAATTAAATTTATTTCTAAAAATAAAAACCTTTAATTTTGAAATTTATTTTTTAAATAAATCTAATTTATTCTTTACTAAAAATAAAATCACATTAAATATAAGCAGGCAAATAGAATTCTCACCGAAAAATGCCAAATAAAATTTTTTATTAAATATCTTTGTTTAAAAAATTCTCCCACAAATTGTTGCGACAACGTCTTTAATGATGAAGAATATAAAATTTCATGTCTGAGTTTAACCACACTTTTGATTTAATATATAATATTTTGTGGCCGGCTTCAACAACTCATATTACCTTTATTAACGAATAATTGCAACCGTGAGAATTGTGCCATATATGTAAATGGAATTATTTGCAGAAAGTATAAAATAATATACGTAATGAGTAGGCAGTTAGTCGTCTGCTGAGATTTCATTAGTGATTTATTGAAATCACACTGGTTCAGAAATTATTAGATGGAGTCAGGTTAAGAACTAACAAATAGTTTTAAAAATTCTTGTTGGTTTTATAATTGAAGAATAACTTGTTCAGGCAGTATTTGTTTAATCAATTTATAGGCTGAGTACCGTATGAAAAAAGTCAAAAAAAGACGAATATAGTATTAATCCCAAAAACAAAAATTTGAAATAATGTAGAAGAAAGAAAACAAAAGTTGTTTGATGCTTAGCAAAACACGCTTGTTGCTTAAGTCTTTCTTGCGATAATCCTCAGGAAAATAACGTTTAAAGAACAAAACTTTTAACGACGTAGAAGAAAGAAAATAAAACCTGCTTGTTGCTTTAATATTTCTTGTAGTATTTGTAAATGCCAAGAAATGTTCAAAAATATGAAAGAACACATCTGAATTTAATTAAACCTAATTAATAATGAAATCGACAAAAGTTAAATAATAACTGAAAAGTACTCCAGCAACAAAAGAATAAATTGCTGCAATAATTGTTAGCTTTTAAGCTTATTCTAAAGTTCAAAATGTTTCTCTGACATTTAATTTGTGCTCATTTGTTTAAAATATATTATTATACAAACGTTTACTAAGTATTTTGAATTATTTTCTCAAACCTAATCAAAACATAAAGTATTTGATTAAAACATCAAATGACATAAAATAATAGTTACTTGAACATGTTGTGCAAGAATTGAGTTCTTTGCAACACTTTGTTGAAATAAAAGTAAATTTAAAAACTTATTTATTTAGCTTTTCTCATAAAGTTCCATTTGACAAAGAGAAAAAACTATTGTGTCTTAAAATGTAGCAACATTTCATTATCAATGATTCATTCAACTTTTAAATCATTCAACTATTAAAACATTTTTTTCTTTCGTTAATTTCATCAGCAACTTATGATGCTCTTGCAATATATTTTTATCTCTCTGTAAGTTGCTGTTATTCTTCTATTATTTAATTTTTATTTCTGCTTTACTGTTTACATTTAATGTTTAATCATGAAAACTGACACACTTAAACGAATATAAGTTATTATCAAATGTAGCGCATCCATTTTTTTGCGTGTGGTAGTGTGTAAACATGTGACTTACAGCACATATAGCAGGCATAATCTTGCAGAAATGTTTTCAAAGCCACTAATTTTATGGCACAATTTTTGCGCTACTGCCATTGTAGTCGCATGTTGTAAATGCTGCTACGGCTGCAACTATTGTTTTGCCATTGTAATAAAAATTATTATTTTTTTTTTTTGTTTGATCCATCAATTTTTATTAAATCACACATACTTTATGCTCATAGCTTTAATATTAACATATTTTTTCTTATATACATATATTATTAAAATTTAATATTGCTAAATTAAAGCAAATTTTCTCATAAGATATTATGAATTAAGCCTGTTATAATTTAAAATTTCCTATAACTAATTGTTTTGTATTTTTATTTATTTATTTTTAGTCATACCCAAAATACCACTACAACTATGGTGTTGCTGATTCACATACAGGCGATGTCAAATCTCAACACGAAGTACGTGATGGTGATGTAGTCAAGGGTTCCTACTCTTTGGTTGAACCTGATGGTTCAGTGCGTACTGTAGAATATACCGCCGACGACCACAATGGTTTTAACGCCGTTGTCCATAAAACCGCCCCCACTATTCATGCCTCCGCCCCAGTAGTACATGCTGCACCGGCTCCCGTCTATGCTCATGCAGCACCTTCCGCTTACGCTCATTCTGGTCCAGCTGTAGCCCATCATGTTGCTGCCGCTCCTGCCATACCTTATGCCTCACTGGCGCACCATGCAC